>CM057449.1:1739600000-1740800000 GCA_016271365.2 Neoceratodus forsteri
GGGTAATCCATTTCTGTTTCAGCTTTAAAATGTCTTTATGATCCAAGTGAGTTTCCTGTAATGCAATCCAGTGAGCTTTTGATTTCTTCAAATATGCTAGCAATCTGTGTTTTAATGGGGTAGTGAATGCCGTTGACATTGAATGAGGCAAATTTATAGATTTCCCTATCCATTATTCAGGCAAGGTATAACACCACCATTTAAACAAGCATTTGTCAATGCCGAATATTTGTTTGCTGGCATTGGCATTGGTAGTGTAGGAGTTACAGAGCTGCATAATAGGAATGGCAGCGTAGTACTGAACTGAAACCAACCCCACCACCACCCTGCAGAGACTGACAGACATTGGGGTGTGCCTTTGGATCATCAGGCATAACAGCCATGCCATTTCACCACACTGTACCCTGCAGACACTGACAAATGTCACGGTGTGCCTTGGGGTCTTTGGCCCTTATGCTTACCCCATTCCATCAGGAAATACGGTGAGATGGGTGCTGTATAGGAGAATGGGGTGAACTTTAGGGCCAAAGAGTCCAAGGCACACCTCAATGCCTCTCACTGGCTGCAGAGTGTGGAATGGTATGAGCATTATAGGTGAGAATCCCAAGTCACACCCCTGATGCCTGTCAATCTCTACAGGGTGGGGCATTATGGTCAAAAACCCTAACGCCTCAGGCGTTTGTTGGCATTTTCACTCCAAATTTTCAACATAGGTTTTTTGTGATCCCCATCTTATGAACAGTGGCAATATCAGTTTGTTAGCTGAAAGCTGATTTTGCACAGTGACTACGCCATTTGGCACCACAGGTGCGAAAACACATTTTGAACAGGATGTGAAAAATGACAGCTGTACTGTTCATAGGGGGGTGCAAAAAATGGCAATGTTGAAAATCTGTAGTGAAAATTAAAAAAAAAAACTGATGAAATCACGAGCGTGCGTAGAAACTGTGCAACTCCACTCATGAACAGTGTCACTGTCCCAAACAGTGATTTCCCACAGCGACCATGCATTTCTGCGCTGGAAGTGCGAAAACACATTTCTGCCATGGTGTGAAAAATGACAGCTGTACTGTTCATAAGGAAGTGTGGAAAAATGCCAGTGGTGAAAATCTGGACTGAAAACATTAGAAATGCATGAACTTACGATGGTGCATGGAAAGTGCGCAATGGTCGCTCGTAACACAGTCATTTTATGGACTTTTTTCACCAGATTTTTAACATAGCCATTTTAACACCTCTGCTCATAAACAGTGTCACTGTGATTTTCTTTATCTGTCCCTAACATTGATTTTGAACACCGATCATGCGCCATTGTGCTCTACATGCTGGAAACACATTTTGGGTGAGATGTGAAAATGACAGCTATAATTCTCATAAGGAGGTGTGGTAAAATGGCAATGTTGAAAATCTGGAGTGAAAATATTGAAAATTCACTTAACTTACGAAAAGGCGGAACAGTAAGAACGCATGCTCAGAAATAGTCATTTTTGGGATTTATTCATCACCAAATTTCAATATAGGTTTTTTTAGTCTACTCATGAACTGTGACACTGTTGTTTCATAAATCGTCCTGAAAGGTGGTTCCATGCAGTGACTGTGAAATTACCTTCGGGACTGAGTAACAAAATGACAGTGCCAGAATTCATGAGGTAGGGTCCCAAAACTCCATGTTGAAAATTTGGTGAAAATGCCCAAAATGCCTAAGATATGCATCAAAGTTGAAAAAACCCTATTTGTTCCATTATACAGCTTACCGGCATTTCCTCACTTCGCAGTCGGCTTCGAAGAGTGCAGACGTGTTCCCGGTCCACTGAAGATCATCGCGCTGGACTCTGGAGGTAAGTATGGGGTGAAGTGGGGGTGTGGGAAGGTAGGGTGCGCAGAGGGTGGGTGCAGGTGGGGAAGGGGGTTTAGGACAGTCAGCGAGGGAACGTTTTTTCTTGCAGGTTATTTTTTGTAGATGACGTGGGACTTGTGCCACACTGGAGTGGGCTCCAGTGTGGCAGCTGGAAGGCTGTTTGGGGGCAGTGGAGCTGACGGGGATTGGGCACCCCTGCCGGCCATATAGACTGTTGCCACACTGGGGTGGCCCCAGCGTGGCACCTGGTAGTCTGTTGAGGGGAAACAGAGGAGCTTATGGGGATTCAGCACCCCCATCGGCCTTTGGGACCATTGCCAGACTGAAGAACTCTTGTAATCTGGGTTTCATGGATTTGTATATTTTGCTGCAGGGGCTTGTGTTTCTGTACACAGAAGCACTGTTGTGATTTGAGTATCATGAATTGCTATCTGCAGTGACAAGTGAATGTGTATGTCTTATGGTGTGCATGTCACAGATACAAAACCACAAAGGTAGTGCATCAGTGCTACTGCATTTGTGTCATCTGGAAACATTGTATGTTGTTTGTCCTACCTGATGATGGCTGTCCATGGTTGCTTGTGTGTTCTTTTTCTTTTGCTGCTTAGGGGTTGGGGTGGGGAGTTAGGTTGCAAACCCTAACGACATATTTACCTACTTTTGTGGCAGTAACTTGAACTTGAAACGTAGTTTTTTTGCAGTGAATTTTCATTCTGTTTGAGAAAGTCAATAAAGAGGCATCTAATCTCACTGGAATACATAATTTTAAACTGGAATCATAAGCATGTTTATATTCTTATGCAAATAAAAGTAGTACATGTTTTCTAGATTATTTTAAAACCTTGCATAATAGATTAATTCATCTATCAATAGTAATAAAGTAGTACTGTAACAGATCAAGCCTGGTATAAAGAAAACTAAACTCCATTTACCATTAAACAATATAGTTCCTCTTTAGCCCCAATTAAGAATAGGAAGTTAAATAAACTATATGAAAAAAAAGACAATATATAATGTGCAAAAAACAGAGTTTATAAAATGAGTACAAAAATCCCCTGTTTTGTATTGGCTAAAATCAATCAGCTGACCGTGCATTGATGTAGCACAACCACGCAGTCATCCTGGTATTTAGCCTTCTCACAAACTAATACACCATAACATTTTACAAAAGTGTTGACAGACATGTTTTTTAATCTCAATATAAAGCAACTTCAAAAGAACCTGAAACTGGAGTCCTAAATTACCACTTATGCTTTTCCTAAATTCACCAGCTAAACAAAACACCCTTTTCCACATCACAATAGGAAAATGTTTTTTCATATCTCACTTTTGTTTTGTTCATTAGCACCCTAAAATGACTTCCCATCTCCACACTGAGAATGGCAGCAAAATCTCAAAGCCATGCAAAACAAATCTATATACTGTAAATGTATCACAGTAAATACACACCTGCTTTCTCCTCCCCCCAGCCTGTGTGAATTACAAAAAAAAATTAAATCAGTGAAGCTTTTAAAGTGCCTTTCAAATCATATTGTTTTAATTTACCTGCCAAAATGTAGCAGCGCCTTCTGTCTTGTCCACACTACAGTATGGAACTGCCGAAATTACATGCCTGCTAAATCACCATCGCCCTTGTCTGTCTCACTTCAAAATCTAGGATTAAGAGAAATATTGAACATAAAATACATCTCCCCAAAAGTAACTTATGCAAGACTAAGCTGACACTTGGCTGATTTTTTTTTCTTTAATTTATGTTATTTAAATACTAGGATACAACTTTTGAGCTAAGAGCTCATTTGCAAAGGTTCTGCGTCAAAGCTATTAAACAATGACATACAAAATGAGACATACACATCAGGATACATCATAAAATTTCAGTAGTTACAGTACATGAGATTAGATAGAAATAGAATAGTAAGTGGAGTTTAGTTTTCTTTAGACCAGGCTTGATCTGTCACATTACTACTTTATTACCATTGATAGATGAATGAATCTATTATGAAGGTTTTAAAATAATCTAGAAAATATGTACTACTTTTATTTGCATAATAATATAAACATACTTGATTCCAGTTTAAAATTATGCATTCCAGTGAGATTAGATGCCATTTGGGAATACATCATAAAGTTTCAGTAGTTACAGTACATGAGATTAGATAGAACATTTGGGAATACATCATAAAGTTTCAGTAACTACAAAACAATTCGTAGGAAAAGGGTTAGAGAGGAGAAGAAAGGGTTTGAGGTAGGGTGGAAAACTTCCCTTTGTCGAGAGATTAATAGGTGGTGAAAGCACGAGGCACGGATATAGGAATAACCTAGATACCCTTTGTTGGGGGGGGGAAGTGATGGGTGAGGGGATAGGAGCAGAGATGTAGTAGAATATAGGGAGGGGTATTGAGGGGAGAAGAGGGGTAAGGAAGGGATTGGGGAAGGAGGGAGGAAAGGTGATGAGGCAGTGGGGAGGAAGGAGGGTGGCTAGGGAGGGGAAATGAGGAGTAGAGCTGGAGCAGTGGGACTGGAATTGAGGGGGAGAGACAGAGAGCGGAGGGTAGGAGCAGATGGGATAACTTGGAGCCAGGAGATAAGATACCCAGTCAAATGGGGCAAGGGGAGTACAGTTCAGGCTGTGACTAGGTCAAGCCAGGGTGTTTGCTTGGGGGAGGGCATCAACAGGTCATTTGATTAGCATAGAGGGAACGTAGTTTAAGTTTGAATGGTCTTAGCTTGGGGTCAGCTTGGAGGTCACTTGGGAGTGAGTTAAGCCATCTTGCAGCCTGGTAACCAAATGATCGCTGCCCTTGTGATGCACATTGGAAGGGGATTTTGTAGGGATTGTTGTTGGACCCTCTAGTCTGTCTGGTTGGGGCTGATGGGCAAACCATGGATTGTAGGCCGGAAGGGGTTAGGCCAAGGGTAGCCTTCTTTGCCAGGACACAGAGTTGGTACCGAATATGGTTCTCCAGATTCAGGCAGCCCGTACTAGAATAGAGATCACATGTGTGGGTTTGGGGTGGTAGTTGGTGTGGGTTGTCCTGTCACCACTCTTGAAAACTGGCAAGACCACAGAGGCTGTCCAGATCTTAGGGAATTGCCCTGTGAGGGACTTGATATGTGCCCAGAATGTGTGGCTGTTGCCACAGGAGTTTTCCAGTTCAAACCTAAAGAACTGGGATTTAACCTGATGAATGGCATGAGTATAATTATTGTAGACAGCATAATAGTTATGAAGGTCAAATAGGGAGCCAGAGCTTTTCGCTTTTTGCCTGAGGTTGTCCCTGGTGTGCATTAGATTAATGAGAGAGGGGAATATCCATGTTTTATGAGCACCACTGATCTTCCTTTTGGCAAGGGGAGCAAAAATGTCACAGGCTGCATTGTAGGTCTTAATGAAGTAGTCTAGAACAGTGTCGATGTAAACAGCACAACAGATGGTGGGCCAGTCGAGGCGATGGAGGTGCTCTTTAAAAGGACCCAGAAGACCTTTTCATAAGACGCAGGAAGTAAACACATTGGGTGGGGGTTTTGATGGCATCCTTTCAGTTACAAGGGAGGGAATGACCTGTCATGTGATCTAATGACCAGTAGGTGAGCAGACGAGTGGCCAGCATGCAGTCAGGCAAAGAAGTGAGCGATGGTTGGCTGGGTAAGCAGTATGTACATTATACACATACATGTGCCAAAACAGCATTTAAGTAAAATAACAAGAGGCACATTTTTCAACTCATTGTTGCAAGAAAAAAATGGAGAAAGACTTGACTGCAGCAATGACAGCTGCTTTCACTTCCCAGTTTCGCTTTCTGCCTAGTAACAGTTATAACTGTCTCACTCATTTGCACTACTCTCTCTCTCTCTCCTTCTTTCTCTCTTCGATTTCTTCCTCACTTTAGTGTTCTTCAATACTGTATTACCCTTTTGCCACAAAAAACAAGGAAAACCTAATTAATTTCCAGAAAAGTGCCATCTGTCATCTTCTGTTATTCGCCCTTCTATTTTCAGCCACCCTCATTATCTGCCAGACTGAACTCCTGTACCATTCTCTCTCTCTATGGAAATTCCCTCTGTCATCTGCCACCCTCTCTATCCACCATCCGCCAGCACTTTCTGATGTACAGGCTGTATCATTCTAATATTATTATCCCTCTATTATCCGCCAAGTCACTGGCACTGATGCAGTGCATTATTAAGGTACTGATTGTTTTGGTTGTTTTAAATGTCTTAATAAGACATATTTTACAGTGCACTGCTGAGGACTGTGTTACCTTTGAGAATGGAGTTGAGATTTTCAACAACATCATTTATGAAGAGATTATTGAAACTGTCAGATATGGAGAAAAGGAAGATTTCATATTAGAAGCAAGGGTGGATTTTAAAATTGTTTTGCTTGTCTGGGGCCTGGACTAGTGCAGCTAACCTTCTACTTGTCCATCACAACTAAGGCATATTCCATGGCAGGCTCTAGTCCACATGCTAATCTCCTTCATTATTTCAGATGGCCAGGTATGCTTAACAGCTGTTTAACAACTGCAGTTACATGGCACCTAGCAGTGCAAGGTGGGGATCCCACAAAAGATTCAATGTGAGTCATTGTCACCCCATTGTAGGGTTTCCAACTAGTGTAGTGCTCAAGTTGTAATCAGGGTTGGGAGGCTCTTAAATTTATTTATTTATTTAGCTTTTGTTAACCAGGTAAGTAAACTAGACAAGTATTATGCCTATTTTCAGGAACGAACTGGGAGAGTACAGACAGTGATACAGAAATGGGGCAGGGAAAAATACAAGTATATCACACAGCGTTACAAAAAGTGCAGAGAACAAATGAAAGTACATCATGGCGGCGTAACAATAGGTAGGAGTAAATGCAAGTACATCACACAGTGTTACAGGATAGTGTGGAGAACAGTGCTCGTTCAACATGACAGCATAACAACATAAAGGGATGGTTTCACTCATTTTACAGGGGAGCAGAAGTCAATAAGGCAGCCTATAGCATCATAGTAGGACGCCACCAGGGAGACGGTAGGTCAGACATACATTTAGAGACATGTGGATAAAGGCAGAACCCGTCAAGTGTAGGTGTTGCCAGTTATGCCCAAGTTGAGGAGTACCTTGGTTTGAAGATAGAAATAAGGATACAACAAACAATTTCAGACAACCTGTATGAGGCAAGAAAGGGTCATCATTAGCTTCTAGTGTTCTGAGTTTGCATCTCCATGTTTGTTGATGTGCCCACATTATTAAAGCCACTGTCCTTCATTTCCTACATTTTGAGTACAACTGCCCAACATTTTAGTGACAAAATGTAAAGAGGTATATAGTGTCTTCCATGCAGGTGGTGGGTTTCTATCCCAGCCTCTTCATTGTCACTCCTTCTCCCTATCTTCCCAATTTCCCAGCTCTGTACATTCCTGGACACCACTGCAGGCTGATCAAGGAGGAGGATTTGGATGCTTAAATGAAATTAACCATGACAAATAAAGCCAAACAGATGTCCGTTACTCATTACTTTAAAGTTGATTAACGATAAAGAGAAATGAACTAAACTAGATTTTTATAACCATACTGTGTTTTTCAAGTAGTTTCATTACCAAAATGAATAGTTATTACCAAAGTTTAGTCCTGTACTAATTTTCCATATTTTACCAATGCAACATAACACAGCTCTATTATCTGCCACCCTCTATTATCCTAAAAGTTGGTGCACCAGAGTTGGAGGATAATAGAGAGTGCACTGTATATATTTGTTAAAGTCATATGTTAAAGTAATATAATCATTGTGGGGTGGGGGGACTACAGAACTACAACTACGAATGTACATTAGGTCAAAAGACCTAAATAAAAGCAGAAATCTAGATTAGGCTTCTGAAGAAGGACTGGTTGTCCGAAAGCTAGAGCACTTTGTTCTTGTTGTTACAGCTATGTTGGTCCATTAAAAGTTATCGAATCATTTGCTTCTGGATCTAAATAAAAGCAGTAATTTGAGTGTAGTCCCAATAAGTGGAAGGACTACTTTATTTAAATACACACACATTTATTTCAAGTTTGAGTGGAAAAAATATATCTTTCAAAAACTGAACCCATTGTCCTGGATTCTCCCCTTCACAAATGGACAGACAACTTGTATGTTGTTGTGCTCAGATTGGCAATCAATTTATTCCTTCTCATACATCTATTATCTACAATTCCATCACCCTTCACCATTAATTTCTTTTACAATCACTTGCTTTTTACTGATTCACATTCACTAAAACATCAGTATATACTGTATATCAATCCATCCTTTTTCTTCCTTCTTCTCGCTCCCTCTTGTAGGTAACGTGAAAACCGAGACTGCCTTTTTTCTTTCTGCAGTTTCTGTTATTCCCCTCCCTCCCCTTTTCCCCACAGCCTGTCTCCAGCTTGCATTGGATGACTGGCCTTCCCCTGCTTCCCTTCCCTCCTCTCCCTCATTTCTTTCTTGTCTCCTCCAGGCCTTGATGAAGCCCACCATTTCCGTGTTGAACATACAGTATGTATTGCCAGGTCCGACAAATGTACCTCATCTGATCTATAAAAATCCTCTATCCTTCTTCCTCCCCTCAGTATCACATGACCCCCTGTTCCTTATCAATGTCCCAACCCTCCTATTCATCTTCCTCCTGGCCCATTCCCACTGCTACATGGCTGTGCTCGTGTCTCCATACCCTCCTCTGTATCATCTCTGACCAGGCCATGCTCACCTCAGGCCACCATTGTTTTATTCTTCATGATCCTGTTTTATCCATAAATAAGTATCCGACCATGGCTTTTTCCCAATATCGTTACCCACAAGATGTATAATAATTAAGTCTGGGATGGGTAGCTTCTCCTTCATTTCTCTCAGGGTCGGAAGTAATTGTGCCCATCTCATCCCCCGTATTCCACGCCATACCAGCCTACATTGTCTGACATCTTGATATAGCTGCTTGCCCCAGCTTTCTTTTCTGCTCATCTTTCAGCTCAGTAAATGTAGGAATGCCCGTTGATCCATACTTCTGTGATATGCCCTCCACCTATTCAATTAAACAAAATATGTCTCATTATCTCATTCATTCTCCTCTCCTTCCTGCTTTCTCTCTCTTTTTTTTTTTTTACTAACGCTATCACTTAATCTTCACCAGTAAACTACAGCAGGAAACATGCTAACATTATTCCTTCAAAGGCCGAATATATCTCTTACAACTGGAAGACCTCCATCGTCCTACTTCTAACACTCTCGCTACTGGCTTCCTTTCTTCAGCCAATTTTGAAGCTGCCCCTATCCTAAAAGAATGGGAAGAATACCTAGTTGGGTCCTCTCCAATAAACTCCTTACCTTTTTTCAGTATGGCTGTTACCTGGTAACTCGTCACCCTTTTCCCATTCCTGTGTACAAATAAACGCTCTTCTTTGATACCACGCCCTGCGGCGTAGGCCCCCAAAGCATTTACCGGGCACAGGTTAGTGTCACTATGTGCTCTAATTGTCATCACATTTCCTTTTCTTTGCTGATCCATCTTGAATCTCCTACTTATCAGCTGAACCATACCTTGCCCCCAGATGACATCTCCCCATTCCAAACCATCTTCTTCTCCTTGCCTTCCATGCCCCATGGCTTCGCTCACTCATAAAGCCCCAGCAAACATTACTAGGTGAACCGTACAAAACAGCTGTGCTTCATCCTGTGATCTGCATATTGCGGGCAGTATCCCTCCTAACTTGTCTAATAAATGGTCTGCTATCGGGCGCCTGCTATCCCTGAACCCTTGCTTCATCCAACTCCACCTTGCATCATTCTCTGAATGAGCATTGATATTGTGAGATCCTTCCATCCTTTTAAACTACAGACTATGCTGATCCCTGCCAAATAAACACCCATTGTGTTGTACATCATCCCTTTCCCCATTGGTCCACTGTACATTTTCCTAACTGCTCCTCTGTGACTGGCCCACTTACCTCCATATGGTGTACTTCCCTGAATGCTTGAAATGCCCTCCAAGTCCCTTCATCGCCCTCAAGGTCCATGGTGCCCATGAATTGCAAAACAGCATTTCGACTCTCTGCCAATGTCCCAGATGTTCATTGAATGGGCATTTTCTGTTCCTCTGCTGTTGGTGCCAGCATCTGGAACCAATCCCACTGCAGACGGAAAGGCTGTCAGCCAATATATTCCTCACCCAGTCTATGTGCCTGGCTCTGAAGGACATGTTCAATTGCAACCCTCTTAACACTAGCTATCTCAGTACCCTCATGACTGTCTCTGATCTCGCTCCTGTATTGTTAGGGACATCCACCACTGCCTTATTATCACACCAAAATGTAACCTTCTGATTCCGCAACTCCTCACCCCAGACTAGGGTGCAATTGGCATGATTTCCAGCAATGTGATGTCTTTCATTCTCCCTCCTTTTACCCAATGCACTGGCCAGGGTTCTGAAAACCATCTACCTCTCAAATGCCCCCCCCCATTTCTAGCCCCCCTGCTGCATCCATATACAACTCCAGATCTGTGTTATATACCCATTCATTCTGCTGAAAGGAACTGCCATTATAGTGTAACCCTAGGTGGGCTATCCCAAGGCTACTACCCCTGCCTGCATGGCTAGTAGCAGGTTAAGGGACCTGGGTACTGAAACGAGTGCCTCCATCCAGAGGACAGGTTTGTTAGTTGCAAGGCTAACCTGGGTACAGCCTTCTAGAACACTGAAACCCTCCTCTTTTCCCTCTAGTGGCCTAGATAGCAGGCTACACACACTTTCACAGTAGCCCCTATTCAGCATACAATTCCCCACACTGTTTGTACTTACCACCAGGGCTAATTCCACTAGTTCAACCCTGGAGACCCACTGTAAAACAAGGTTAAGCACAGCAATTAACAACAGTACAGTGCTTTTGGTACAAACTGGAACCACAGTCAGATTAAATGCAAAAAGAGTTAGATCTGATTTATTCAGGGGAATTGAACAAGGGAGGGGCGTAATCAGGTTGATTGGCTTAAAAGCTAAATAAATCAGACAGTTGTGCATGGAATTCAGAGTCCCTACACAGTCACACACTCTGGGTACCCAGGTGGAAATAAGATGGGCTAGCCTGAATCGTTGCCTGGGGTAGGCCGGCATTGCAGCTGGTTGGGGCCCTGTGATGGAAGGAAGAAAGAAACATGCACAACACACACACTATTTATAATCCGGAGCCGGAGGGTTCAGTTTGTGAAGGAAAAGACAACAATGCAATCAGATGACAACACTTTAGATTTAGCTGTTGTTGCAGGGAGCTACTCTGATGTTTACTCATGATACCCAATACAGGACACAGGCAGGATGAAATTGAGACTGCAGGTTGATGGACTGGAGTGCCAGAAGAGGGGCTCACACGAATCACCGAGGCACATCTGTTCAAGGTATTTAGCAGGGGCTGATCCCCAGCAGGTCTCTCGCTGATGGCTTTCTGTGTGGTGTGAGTAATCTGGCTGGGCCACTGTGGCAATGCCCAGGCCAAGTGGAGATGAATGCAGATTCAGTCCGGTGGGGCTGGATGCAGCCTCCAGCAAGCAGGACACAGTTCAGCACACAGTGGGGAACTAAATCGCGACCCACTAGCGGCACACACAGCATATTTATAGTAAAGAAATCAGCACTATACTGGCGGATGGCAGTCTGGTTGCAATTACAGAGTCTCATCAAACCAGGAGATCCACTGTAAATGCAGGTCCTGACAGGCCAATCACATTCAGCAAATATTCAGTCTTCTTCAGGTTTTAAGCCTGGTCACAGTTCAGTGGCTTTACTCTCTCCCACAACTGGATGCAGTCCGATTCGCAACAAGTCCCTCACAAGGGACAGCCATCAGGCAGGCAAAACTCAGCCCTTCCACAGTTCTCCCACACGATCTATGCAGGAGCTGCTGCTCAAATTTCGAGCTGTTCACCCTTTCACTTCCCAACACAGAACTGACTCTAGCTGCAAGCAGCCTGGGCTTTCCCAGGATCCAAAAGGTTCAGTTGGCTGATCCATCTGTCAATCAGAACAAGGGCTCCCCCTGCAGGTCCATTTGGGTGCCAACGCCTCAAAACTACAATTCCTATACAGTTTTGCTCCCATAAGACGCCTGGAGAAAGGCTCCATTTTAGAGTCCCCAAAGGTACTGATTGGCCCATTCTGGCAATCCAGGGTCAAGATGGTGGTGATAAACAGAACTGTCCATGCTGCAAAGAAGGCAGGTTAGACAAACTACAATATCATTATTATTGTACTAGATAATCAGCAAATAAGTACAGCTTCTAAAAGAGCTCCCTCTGCGCAAATAGCGATGGCAGAACGGAGCGATTATCTGGCAGTCCAGGCAGGACTCTGAGCATAGAAACACTCGCCCCTCCCAGACTAAATAAACACCACTTTATTGGCAGCTCTTAAAGGACAGAGCACAGAGGCATTAAGTCACTCTCACATAAACACTTTAAAATGCTAAGACACAGGATACCAGCCTGGCAGTGGGCATTTAGGCACACCCAAGGAAGATTTTCGGGAACCCCCATTTGTAGGAGGGTTACAATAGCTTCTTAAAAATTTCTCCCACACCCAAAAGTCCTCCCTCACCCCTTTTGTTATGTCAAACCAGTGATGCAGTCTTAATACCCCTGCTGTGGCCCTTGCTAACCACTTTGTGAATGTCCTAGCCGGACCAATTGCCCTGCAAGCGAAGTTAAAATGCCCTAATACCTGTTGTACCTGTTGCAACTGTACCCTTCTTCTGCTAGTGTGTACCTGGATCAGCCCTTTTAATTTCTGTACCTTACTATCTGGGAGCTGAAATACTTCTTCCTGTGCGTCCACCTCAATCCCCCAAAACTCCATCACTTTACTAGGCCCTTCTGTTTTGCCTGGTGCCAGTGGCACTCCCAGTTTCCCGCATAACTCTTGAAAACTGGCTAACATCCTCTCTGCGTCCACTACCTACTAATAAAAAATCATTCAAGAAGTGTATGACAGCCTTATAACCTGATTTCTGTTGAAAACACCACTGCAAACAAGTGCTAAACTTCTCGAATGTAGTGCAGGCTATAGAACAACCTATAGGCATGGCCTTGTCAAAGTAATGCTGGTCCTCTACCTTAAAACCCAACAAATCCCAATCCTCCTCCAAACAGGCAAAACCTAATGTTGATTCTATGTCTGTCTTAGCCAGCCATGCATCTGGGGTTGCCCTAATGATCTGTATTGCCTCCATCAATGTTGCATAGGTCACCTTACTGTGTTCCTGTCTTGTAAAATCATTGATTGACTCTCCTCTGGAAACGAGAGGTGGTGAATCACCCTAAGCTCCCCTTGCTGCTTTTTGGGTACTAACCCCAATGGTGAAATTCTGAGATTCTCCAATGGAGGGACCAGGTACAGCCCCTGTATCCTCCCTGCAACCTTCCCTTTCTCTATCTTCCTTTTCAAAATGGCTTCTTTGCCCCTTACGGACCCTAAATGATTTGCCTCCCTTGTCTGTCTAGGACCCTTATATTGCAGCGGAAAACCTGTCCAAAAGCCTACCTTAATGGCTTCTGCTGTACCTCTGTCCGGATAATGTCGCAACCATTTTTCCCAGGCCTCTATCCTGATGGGGGTATTGGCTGCCTTAAAATTCCTTGTGTCCCCTGTCCCCCCAACTGATCCCTTTCTCCCCATTCCCTCTATTCCTTAATATGTCTGGGTCCCTCTACCCCCCTAACCGTTACCTCTTGTTCCTCTAGTCCATGTCTGACCCCTGTAACCTTGCCCACCTCGAAAGGACTGATTAACCATACCTTGTGTTCCCTCTGCCTGACCCCCTTGATTCCATGTTGTCCTACATCTTGAGGCTGGGTGGGTACCCCTGCATTTCGAACATGCATGCCTGAATCTACACTGTGGCCATGAACAAAAAGCCCTGTTGTATCCCCAACAACATTTCTGTGGCAACAAGACCCTTCTTCCCACGTCCCCCTCAGGAGTGGATTGGTCAGTAACATAATCTGTCCACAAATCTAGCTGTTTTGTATCCCATCTAACATCCCCATATGTCGCCATCCTATGCAGAAAAAACTCATCATAATATATCCAACCCACCCCTCATTTCACCTTTGCCTTCCTTATTATCAGTGAGTACGTGATCAATGGTATGCCCATCTCCAGCTTCTTTTCCATAACTATGACTGAATATGTGGCAAAACCCATGTACCAGCCATCCCATGTCTTTCCTTTTGTGAACTTATCCTCCTCCTTCTTGCCCAATAGGACTACCACCACCGCCATCTCACTCTTACCTATATTCTCAGTTTCTTTGTATTTTGCTGCCTCTTCCCTACTCACTAAAGCAAATATGTCCACATACTCCCCTTTCCATATTTTTTCTTTTGTGGCCAATGGCATGCGTTTCCCTATTCTCAAACCTGGGGCTCCTATTTCCCTTGTTCCTTTTCTCACCCCTTCTGGTATCTTCTCAACCCCTCCCACTGTTTCCTTATCCAACCTGATTTCTGCTGGCACTGTTTCCATCTGCCCCAAACCTCCTGCCCCAAGAACCGCTATGATCTGCCCTATATACTCTTAGATACTGTCACCTACTGATCCCAGTACACTACCTACAGGCTTGTCTGTTCTGTGCAGCCTGGTAACACTGAGATTGTTTGGTGCTTGATCCACTGGCGAGATAACTGGCTGCGGCAATGAGGGCAGTGAAGCTGGAACCACTGAAGGCCCTGGCGTGGGTTCAGGTGCCGGAACAGGAAGTGGCTCAGGGGAAGGTACTAACAGCTCTGGTAAACGGGGTTGTGGTGGTACTGGGCTAACTGGACTAGGAGGAACCACTGGCTCTGGTTGTGGCCTCTGTTGACTGTGTGGCCTTTTTCCTTTACCCCCTTTTCCCTTAGCCACCTTCCTCTTCTCCCCCTACCTTCCAGGTTCCACCCCTTCAACCAGCTTCCACATCATGCTAGCTTTTTCTGCCAACTCCACAATTGCCCTGTACGCCTCCTCTTTCGATGACCTTTTCTTCCTCGGCGCCATCCCTCAACCAGGCGAACCTGTAAAAACTGGGGAATAAACTGACAAGTTGCCACCAATTAGTTCCAATCTTATAACCACTATTTTTTTTTTTTTTTTTTTTTATAAACTGCCATGATCCTGTAGGTCTTCCCACATCCCTGAGGGGACACCTTTGCGCCTTTTTTACCGACCGTACTCTTTAGAATGACCCCCACATGACCCCCCCCATAGCCGGTTTCATGAATCCGGGTACCCCCACAAATGACTCCCCATCCCCTTTTTATATAACATCATGCCTTAAGGCTGGGGGACCCTGCCAACCTTCTTTGTAAAAAACCCATACGTAAACAGAGCTCTTCCAAAAGCAGAGCTGCCCAAATTTAACAGATATATTTTATTCTGCAAATCAGTGGCATACAATCTTAAAAACTGGGTACAAGAAGCCCCTAGTGCCTCAGCTGATTGCCTCCTTTGTAGCCAGGCATTTGTTCCTTTTTTTTTTTTTTTTTTAAATGGAACCCAGCTGATCCCTCCCCGAAAGCACAGGGCATTCCTTCTGCCCTACTTTAATTCTGTAATCCTTGATTGGGTATCCTATATGCAAACCTCATCCTGCCCCTATTTCAGGTTGCTGGTTCTTATGCCCTCTAATAGTTCAAACTCCCAGAGCCCCGGGCCCTGCTGAGGAGTTAAGCAGAAGAATTGGCACAGGGCTCCAAGCAGAACATAGAAGAAACCCACGCCAGTAGATACAAGTAGGCTTCCTCCTAACCCTGTTGGTGCTTCTCCTTAATTCCCATATCTGCAGCCCAAACTCTCCACCTAACCTCAACTCCTTCTCCAACTTTTTTTTTTTAAACATGACTACTGCACTATAGCCTTGGTACCCCCACTGCCTGCACGATGTCCCCCAACCTCCCCGCCACAGTCCGCCTCTGAAATTCCCCAATAACTCCCATTCCAACTTATCCAGCTGGCCTTTTCTGAGGTAAACAACTGCATCCTTAGGCCCCTCAAACCTGCTATCCTTGCTGTACCCCTCCTTAGGCTTGTGTCTTCTTTCTTACAATCGCTGGCCTTGCCACGTGGTGTGCATATCGATGACGGCTAGCCCCCTGCGTGGCTCTCACTCCTCAGGCACTGCCACAGGCCGCATTTTAACAGCTCTGCTTTTCACACACATACCATGACTAGAACAAAGGACTCCCTATTTTCAAAACGCTTACCGTGCTTTATTGTCCGGGGTGGCAGCCCAGTCCCTTGCACATGTATGGGCTCTCTCTCTGCCGCCCGGTCCTTTCACACTACCTCATGCTCTTTCCTATGCACAACCTCCCAACTCACCCTCTGACTTCAGTGCCAATCGAGAAACACTCTCTCCTCTTGTCTGCTTCTTAAACCCTCATTCTGCTCCCACGACCTGCTTGTCGCTGCCCTCTGTTGCTCGCAGCGCATTTAGCTTCCCACAACCAAATGGCCCTTGATTTCCCCGCAATAGCTCTGCCAACTGGACAAATTACACTGCTGCCTGCCCAGCTCAGTTCCAGCCCCACCAAAACACAATTTCTTATATATATATATATATATATATATATATACATATATATATATAGGTAACAATATGCTACTCGAGAGACAAAGTGTGACAATCAGGTTCCAAAATGTATTTGGGCCAATTGTCATAACCATATCATATTTACATTGGGTGCATGTGGTAGTATTTCAGTCCCCAACATAAAGATAGTTTGTAGTTCAGAGGTGCTAAAAATTGGGATTAAATGTTCCCACAAGGGCAACGTAATGTGAGTAACATTGTGTCCTTGACAGCAAATTTGTCATATTATCAAACATATATTTTTTGATATTACTATGTCTATGGTATCTATTTAGGTAGCATAATATCTAACTTTTCAGTTTTTTATCATAAACTTAACTTGTTGGTAATTATGCCACAATATGTTTACTGATTGCAGTATGCCCAAATCTGGACATGTTTACGTTTTGCTACCACATTCATGTCCTTGATTTCTAGCCCATTGATTTTTTGCACAACTATATTACCCTCATAGGAAAAGACAGAAATCACTTAATTTTCAGAAAGTGAATTATACTTTATTTACAAGTGTTTTTTCCACAGGATGTCACGTGAGTAACTCAGACTACACAGGACGTCATGATTACACAGACACAACACAAGAAGTCACATGAGTAACATGGACACCAGAACAGTAGTATCAGTATCATACCAAGTGTCTCACTAAGTCATACCAAAAGTTATTGCTAATGTTCAACCAAAAAATGATTGTCATACTATGGATATTTGGTATAACATTTTTTGAACATTTTGAAGATTGTACTGTAGTCACAACATTATATTAACTTAAGATATTCACAAATGTTTTATGTTACAGTGTAGTATGGATTGAATCTCACCTGGTCTGTCTATTACATATACCAGCTGGTCCCAAGCCTACAATAAGAGAGGGAAACCAACTATATCTTACTGAGATGAATGGGGATGTTAGGATTAATGCATGCCTTGCTGCTTGTGATATTCAAGGCTGAAGGCAAAACACTGAAAGTGTATTAGTGATTTATAACATGGGGTAGATAAAGGCAGGTGAGTGGTAAACAACCATCAGGTGACCATTGCTTACTCCACAATATATGACAGCTAGTGGTGAACCATCCCTCTGAGAGATTAGCCTGTGTTTCTGTTCTGATCTTGTTATAGTGCAAAATTGCAGTCTGTGGAGCAGCCATTACTATCCCTGCTTAGTGAGTGAGAGCCGAGGCCTGCCATGTAGTCCCAGGCAGTGCAGCAACAATAGCTGTAGTGTTCAAAATTTGTAGTCTTGCTTCTTACCCAAGCTTGTTCCCAGAGTGAAGTGTGTGGTCCCCATGGTCATTTTTCTGTTGCACAGCCAGATTGACAGGTAAATCCCAGAGTTGTGGCATAAAGTCAGATGGAACAGTATGAAGAGAGGGAGACCCCCCCCCAATGATGTCATGATCTGAAAGTGAGCTTTATGCTGGTGGACAGAGAAACAGAGTTTCAGAAAGGCCTGCACGCTCTGAGTCCCGTTAGTTGCCATTTCTTAATTGGTAGAATACAGTCTGGTAGACTGTGTGACTGCACTGCTGGGGAAAATGTTTACTTGCTTGCCATGCATTAATCTAACCACAGACAGAGAGACAGAGCAGCTAAGCCAGTGGAGGTATAGACACTGTGTCTGTACCACAAGAGGCAACTCCATATTTTTGCACTTCAGAGCTACTGTGCTGTCTCAGAGGCATATCATGCACAACAAATGTCAGAGAAAGCATAGCAACACTTTCCTTCTGACATCTGTATGTGCATGACAGCCATTTTGTTGGGGACTATATTTTTAGGCAGCAGAATACAGTAATTCACTTGTCTTTTATAAAAGGAGAAAACATGTATATTGCTTTCTCCTTGTTTTATAGTGCACCCTCTGTTATAAGCAATAGCCCACTCCAGGGTGAGTGGTTATTGGGGATTAAGCAACACACTGGGTGTTGTGAGGACACTCAGCCAGTAGCCTTGTGCTTCACAATGCACTCGGGGTATTGATTAATCCCTAATAACTGCACACCCTGGAGTGGGTTACTTCCTACTAATAGAACTATGCCCTTGAGTGGGTTGCTTCAATCTTAAAATGTGTTTTAAGAAATGAAAATAAAATTAAAAACTGACTTCAGGGGCCAGATCTTCAAAAGCTTGCCATGTGCAAAGCCTATTTTTTCTACACAAACCCAGATTTGCGCAGATGTCCATATTCCAAAGCCCTGTTATGGGCAAACAAGGTTTGTGTCCAGGAGATTTTCTGAGGTTGGCACAATACAAATGGAAAGTCATGGACCTGAAATCTGGTGAAGTCCTGTAATCACAGAGTGTAAGGTAATTTTACATGGTCCCCTTGTATGGTGCAGATATACACAATTATCCCTGTTACTAATGATGCCATCCCACAGATCACAGCCACAACTGAAGACACAGACCCTTCCTGTTGTCAAATGGACCCCTCCATGGTACCATCACTCACTGTGTCCACAGCATGGTCCTGCAGGTGCATATGACAACCAGTGCATTTGGGAGAGGATGCACTTTTAGGTTTCTTCAGCTATTGTAGTTAATGTCAGTATTTGTTTGATATGCCATGCTAGGCCCTCAGCCTATCATGCAGCACATGGCACACCAAACAATTACTGTGATTCACTGCAACAGCAAAGTAAGTTTCAAAAGTGCACAGAAAAACGGAATGAAAAAAAATACAGAACAAAGGGTAACACTTTAACAGTCACTGACAGCAATCATCCCAGTAAGAAAAACAGTATTTTTTTCACTTGTACTGCCATGGAAGCCATTTAAGGCATACCACGTAGCACATAGCCCAGTTACTGAGATACACTGCAACAGCAGCCAAATGAGCCTAAAACTGCACAAAAACAATGAACAGGGTTGATGTTTTTGGTGACTACAACCTGGTTACCATCAATTACAGTCATTTTAAATCCATTTTTGGTGTTTGTGCCCTTTTAAGCTCATTTTACTGTCGCAGTGAATCTCAGTAATTGTTTAATGTGCCATGCTAGACTCTTGGCCTAACATGCAGCACATGGCACACCTAATGATTACAAAACATATTGCTGAAATGTAAATGGTTCTGTGCTGGCGTTTGGGTGCTCAGTGTTGAGTCGGTGGGTGCAATATGTTTTTTTAAAAAAGTTGCCATCTTATAGACTCCTGTGGATCTGAGAAATTTGTGGATTACCCAACGCTTCGCTTACTGCTGCTGTTATTTTCTGTTATTTGCTTTTCTGCTGCTAAATGGCTTTGATGCACTTGCACATAAAATAAATAAGTACTGTGAGTACGCTTGAGTGCTGACCATTTTCTGTTCTACAGAAGTGTTTTTACAAAATAAATATGATATTAACCAGGATTTCTTTTTAAGTTTAGCAGATAAGCAGATAGTTTAAAAGTAGTTCTGGTGTTCTGATGCCTCCAACACAATATAAGCCCCTAAAGAGATCAGGTCTACACAAACTGAGCATCTGCAGAGACCAGGTCCTATTCATTTACTCCCCAATACAACATGTATTTTATTTCTCATTACAGAACTCTCCAAACTGTAGATACGATGTTCTGATGCCTAATACAAAATGAGCCCCAGCACTAACCAGGTCCAACTGATATACTCCCCAAAACTGCAGTTTTTTTGCCCAGTACAGAACAAACTATTTAGCAGCAGTAACATTAAAGGTGCCCCTGATAGAGAATAGGATCACACAAAATGCCCCCCCCCCAGGGACCAGGCCACACAGAATAATCCCCATGTAGAGACTTGGTCTATAGAATAGGTAAATATGTATAACCATTTAATCTAGGAAACCTGCAGTTGTTCAACTTTAAAATGCTTTATAATCAACTCTCTCTGCCCCTACCCCACCCTTCATACCCCGAGCTCAGCATCTTGGGACCATGAGGCAAGGTCCGACTACATGTCTCTGTTCAACTTTAAAATGCTTTATAATCAACTCTCTCTGCCCCTACCCCACCCTTCATACCCCGAGCTCAGCATCTTGGGACCATGAGGCAAGGTCAGACTACATGTCTCTGTGTTTCCCAAAAAGCAAATGTGTACCTTTACAGTCTGCAGACATCTGACACACCGGGGAACAAAACAGCAGCTGAGATGCAAAGAGAATAGCCCACTGTAGTGCCCAACGCAGCATAACTCCAACCTTCAGGAGGACAACATGTCTTGTCCAGAATGTAGGTGGCAGTACAAAGAATACAGACCCACCAAGTCCACAGCTTTAAAGAGATATGGGGTGATGACTGAAGGTGTTAGCATGCATTTCTGGTTCTGAACATTCTGGGCCAGTGGAGGAACCAATAGTAACGTGGGTAACAAAAGGACACGAAAATAACATGCCATGGAAAAAGGGAATTTTCTAAATAAATGAGTTATAACAAACTGCAAGGTTTTGGCAGCATGTCAGTAACAAAAGAGGTCACCAGACACAATAATGCTTTTGGACCACAGTTCATGCAAATTAAAGGCACAGTCTGCTTAGGATGAGGTACTAGATGGACACTACATGTAATGAATGTTACAGCTGTATAAAATGATTAAATAAAAGGCAAAAACTTTTATTTTGTACAGGGAGTTCTTGGGGAGGCTTAAATGAAGTGATTAGATAACACATTAACAACAGATGGGTTTCTAAGGCACAATAAAGGGCTGTATTTAAATACTTAAATTGGGAATGGAAGCAATGTCACAAAATGGAACCCTATTTGAAGGGGTAAATTGATGTTTGTGATAAAACTGAAAGAGCACAGTGGAACCAAACTGGGTCATGTTATGTTTAATATCTCTCCTAATGTGGGACTACAAATTAGGTGTGTCATGTGAACATTTTAACAATTCAGCAAAAAGTTACAGGGTGTCAATGTGCAGTAGATATGAGTCTCTTGAATACTGTATTCATGCCTATGTATATATGTATACATATTTTTTTACCTTAGGAATCATTGCTGTGTCCCGCGACTGGTCCTCACTCACAGCGTTCTCGATGTTCCCCATAACTGCTGGAACTCCACTGAATTTTTCTAATGCAGTCTTTTTTGCCAAGCTGGTCAATTAAGTCATCCAGGCCTGGTTGAAAGCCAATCTGACGTGCTGTGATTCTGCTGAAATGAATCCAACAAAATTCTGGCAAAAGAAGACAAATCCTTCTGTGTTACTCCTTATAACCCCTGCATCCAAACCCCTCCTACCTTATTCCTTCCCCTATCATCTTCCTCTTCAGTTTTCCAGGTTCTGCCTCCCTTTGAGGTCATAGCCCTTGCCCTTAGGCTCCACTGTCCTTCCCCAACCCCCCTAGCTTCCCCTTCCCTTTCTTCTCTGAGCAGTCCACAATTTTTGCAGGGGGAGCCACCAGGACAACTTGGTCTGCCCCATAAAGGGCAAACTTCATTATAAAAATTAAAACCCATTTATAAGCACAGTAAGACACTCCATGATGTGCATTGTGCTGAGATAACTGCACTTTCAGGCCCTGAAGGCACTCAGCCTATAGCCACATGCCATACTATGCCCCTAGCAATTTGGTTATCTCAGCACAGTGCACACTCCATCATGTCTTTATTGCTTACTTAACATTAAAAAGGTTAGGTTAACCCTAACTATGGGATTCTGATTCGTACATGCAATCAAATTTCATGCTGAGAAACCAATTTTCTGCCACAAAACAAAAGTCAAGTTGCACAATCAAATTTTATGCCACAAAACTAATTTTCTGCTGAGAAACAAAATTATGCTGGGCAGCCAAAATGTGTTTTCACTAGACTTTCTTTGGATCACAATTAAAAATAGTTTCACAAGACAAATTTAGTTTCACACCACCTTAACACTGTGATGTGGGACTAATACTGTTAATTAAAAAAATATATCATAAATTCATGAAGTAGTAAAGACATGTTAAATTTTCTTTAACATACTGTATATACACTACAGTTAACTCTGAATGAAAAGAGACTCTCTATTTCTTATGTTGCAGTTCACAGAGTTGAGAAAGGAGCCTGGTGCGCCTTGCAATGCAGCTTGCGCCAATCGCCAGCACCATGGACTCTGCACCTGATTCTCTCTATCAAGCAGGGGCCCAGCCTCAAAGTCCTGTGGCTTGGACAATTGTAGCAGTGCACCAAACAGAGGGTGCACCTAGACAGGTTGCTGCAAGCCATGGGAATCCATGCAGCAATGTCCCGAACAGTCCCTGGTGGCCCAGCGGACCGCCCTCCAGCCCGATGCCCCTTATAATAATAAAATATTACTGGTAGTCTAGCAGCCCCCAAGCCCTGATCTCCCATTAAAGTCATAACAAGATCCCTGGTGGTCTAGTGGACCGCCCCAGTCCTATCCCCATTAATATAATTTTTAATATCCCTGGTGGTCTGATGGATCACCACAACCCTGATCCCCTGTTAATACAAATCCCAATGTTCTTGGTGGTCTAGTGCAACCCCCCTTCCTCTTGATGTCAATATGCTGCAATCTCAACCCCTCAATGGAAACACAGGCTTGTTGTGTATGGTCACCCATAGATTATTCCTTATATGTTGTAAGCACAGCATTGTTCTGTATAGAATTCCAGCCCTTTCAAAATGCTGTTGTACCACACTTCAAAGGTCATCGAATGTGATTGTACCTTTGGGTGGTGCAACAGCATGCAGAAACCTCTAGAGACTACACAAGTCAGTTTCATTCTGAAAGTGAAAGAACCACTGCACACACATTTCACAAATACTATACATTATAAAAAATACAGGATGAACAACTCTATACACAACCAGTGTGTTCTCCCACCTCGGGGTTCTGATTCCCACAGACTTTCAAGCTTTGCTCTCAAGGACAGAGGGAATCAGAACCCCTTTGTGGCAGAACACACTGGTTGTGCATAGTTGCCATTCCAGTATTCTCTATTTGTTTTATTCCCTATAGTCCCTTGTTAATATTGCCTAATAAATTTGTTGTTGTTTATCTGAATTTGGACTTGTAAGCATATTACTAATAGAATGTCATTAACTGCATTTTATTGCAAATTGTTACTGAATTGTGTGATTCCACATATGGGGTGTTCCTTTGGGGAGATGGGGAAGTACTACATCTCAGGGGTTGTACCATTGTGACACCAGGCATTGTTAAATTGAATCTCTGGGTGGGGCACAGTGCATTTAAACTTTTTATGGAATAACCCTCTAATCAGGAGTTTGACCCAGGCCCCTCTACCTTGTTTGAGCCCATAAGGCAGAAGTAGTAACTCATAACTGAACACGTAATAGGAAATGAAAGCCTGGGTGGGGCAGATAGACCTCCATTTATATTCCTTTGAATCCCCTGGGTCTCCTCCTATAGTTTAACTTAAAGGAACAATTTTGGAATCAAACCAAGGTAGCTTGTGTTGCCTGCCTCCTACTTGTAAGACATAACTGCTGTACCACCAGAGCTTCCTTTCACTGCAGTGCAGTTTAGTGGCACTGCAGAAATATCGCAAGCTTATTAAACAGGTGACCATGGTTAAAATCCAGGCAGGACTTTAACATTTTGTATTTTCACCCTGTATTTCTATGTCTATGTTTCTATGTATTTTCATTCTGACAGGGACATAAGCACTTTAGAAAATGTATTTTAAAATGTAAATTCATCAAATTGGTGATTCTTGGTGGGTGGGAATAATGACTCTACAAAGAAACAATTTAGTTAACAGACAATACATTTGCACAGTGGAATGTGTTGTGCTGCATTTTATCTTTTTTCCTATCTTACCATGTTTTAAACTTCTTGTTCCTCCACAGTGGTGGTACATGGTCATTTAAAGTAGATTTGTAATAGTAACTTACACATCAGAGAATCAAAAGCAAAAGAGCACTGGTCTATTTTTATGTGTTGCCTTTACATGATCCCAAAAGGGACTTCTCAGGGTCAGTTCACAGCACAAGCTCTGATCCCCAGCCCTGTTCCACTTTCCCAACTGCCTTCCACTGTAGGCTTGTGGGAGGAGGCCAGCGGTGGCTGTGGATGCTGTCAGAGCCTTACAGTCAGGTATGCAGACAATTGCGGGCTGGCTTCATGCAAAAGACATGCTAGCCAGCCCATCTTTTGATTGGCCCTGGGATGTGGGTCTCATTCCTCAAAAATTCTGAACTGCTGTACACTTTACTTTGCTGATGTAAACTCTCAGGCAATTCCTAAAAGGATTGATGGTTTTCAAATAAACAACATCAGGATCTTCATGTTTAAGAGCAAGTCATCCATTGGTAGTGCATTCTGTGCTTGTTCTTACCATGATATCATAAGCATGGCCAAACACCCACTACGCAGAACACCAACTACAGAAAAGGCAAATTAAATGTTTTAATTTTTGACCTTTGTAGGCCACCATACTTGGAAACATGTTAAAAGAAGGGAGGGGAGTTTTTTCTTGGATTAAAGAAGCTGGCAGATACTGCAGACACTCTCTGGTATCATTCAAACTGGGGCTCAATTCTCAGTTGCTAAATCTGGTTCAAAGACAATGATCTCAATCACCACTTTGTGCTGGTACACACTTTGCTGTCCCACTGAACTTTACTCCATTGAGATCTGAAAGTTTACCCTTGCACCTGCAAAGGTTATTGCAGGAAAACCGAACAGGAGATGCAGACTGCTATTCAATGGCCTACAGAGCCATATATAGAACATAGCAACCATCACAGGCCCGATTGCACACTACTGCACCTGTATTTGTGTACCGCCTGCTTAAGGCAGGGAGTAACAGGTTCACAGGCATCCAAGATCATGCAAGGCGTGGCTGCCTGGCCATATGATTGGCCTGTGCTAAGGGGGAACCACTGGTCTACAAGGGAATAACTGCATAACGATAAGGGAGGGGGTACCAATGGATTAACATAAACACATTCTATGGGTATAGTGTGGGTTGAAATACTACACCACAGTGGATTTTTGACTGTGGGGTGAAGAATGATTGACACTATTTAGCTGGACGGTTGTGTAGTTGACACCACTAATGCAGCACTACTTTGTACTTCATGACATGCGTTGGGCACATTTTACAATGCCACATGCTACTGTATGTTTGTGGGGGCACGTTGTGAGTTTTTGTTCAATAATACCTGTAACAAGGATGTTCACTATGCCATACTTGCAGGGGGACCTCTCTCCCCAGTGGAGGTGTCTTGCCATTTATGTGAGGCAGTTTTGGGCATCAGTACAGTGGTGGGGACGAAAAATGCCCCTTTGCACTGCCCTAGACTTCTTATGTGAATCAGTCCCTATAAGTTTGTACAGCTGATTCATCTTGAGTTTTCTCCAGTAAATGAAGTACTAGATTATACAAACTGATTGTTTTTTTTGCTGTTGTTGTTTTAGTAAATTATGGCTCTTACTTCGACTACTTACTCACCTGGGACAAACACGTAGATGAGGAGAATGTTTTGGTTATGACATATGAAGAACTGAAGAAGGTGAGATGACCTTTACTGACATTTATAATTAATCCTAGAAGGTCTAACTATGTGTGGACTATTTGTTGATAAGTGTTGTACAGCCCCATCTAGGATTTGTAGGTGAACAGCATCAGTGAAACTCTCAGTACTGTATCAGTTTTGTTACTGCTGATGGTGTGAACAGCCTACATGCTTAGCATACACCCCCCTCTCCGATTGACACACACAATCCTGAAACCACTGCTTAAACATCTGGGGAACAATACATTGTTATAGTCACTGATGGTGCAATTTCCTGGTGCAAAGAGGCACATTGTTACTCCACCGAAAACTGACCCATTTCAGAGACCTGACAGCTGCCTGGGGAGGAGTCTTCCCCACTAGCTAAATCACACTGCAAATGTGGTAGTCAGATGGTAATGGGTATAAACAGGGTTTTCACTCGCTAACATGCTGTCATGCAGTGCCCCATGGAGGTCTAGGCATGGCATTAGCATCAGTTGCATAATCATACCCAGAGCCTGTGATATGAGGCACTAGCACGTCGGACATCTCCTGTCCCTTAACCTGTACCTTTAGGCTGTCTTGTGGGCTATGATGATGGTTTACTTCTTTTGATCCCTAACAGTTTTTTTCTGGTGTTCCAGTGACCCCCACCCACTCCCTGAGCTATGCATGATCTCTGGCATCTCCTGGAAACCCCTTCCCTCTTTAGCCCCTATGCTGTACACAATGCCATTTTGTATTGATCCCCTGACTGATACTGATCCCCCAATGACTCAACACTTCAGTGTCATATATCTGAACCTTCCTACATTCTGGGTGACACTGTGATATCCTGCGGGGGTTTGCGGGGGCTGGTAAGCATCTAGGTATGTCACAGCACACCGTTAACATACTGGCTTCCTCACAAGTACCTATTCTGTTGCAATGCCAATTGTGATGGAACAGGGAAAGGCTTGCAACCCACTGTGTACTGTACATCACAGCAGGGTGCAAATTAGAAGGGTGCTGCAAAGTGGTCACTACAACCACATTGCACTACTGCTTTGTGACTGTGTTTGGTGCCCCATGTTCCTCCGCATGCTGCCCATGTCTGCAGTGAAGACAAACATATTGCATCAACTAGAAGGCTAAATAACAAAGAGGAGCACAGAATCAATGCTCTGAGACCATAATTTGCTGATAGGACTGGTATTACTCTTTTCATTTCTATTAATGTTTAAAATGATTGAGTTCTAAAAGTTTCACTTTACTAGAACGTTGCAGAACATGGATTTCTCTAGATGCAAAACTCTGTCTGACATCAGCATGATGTTAAAGTAGGTAGGAAGGTAGGAGGAGGAGGAGGAGCAAGATGGTGACTCGGCTGGATTGCTGTCTGCTAGGGCTCTGAAGGGAGCCTGTCGTTCTTCATTTCTGTAACCTCCTATCCACCTTTTATTTAAGAGAATCCTAACCTCTGTGACTGCTTGCTGGGTCCAGAGTGTATTTTTATCTTAAGTCAGTTAGTGACTCATTTTATTTTAAATAGTTTAGTAGGTATGTAGGTCGTAGCATCAAGACAGGGAATGCAGATTAGGCAGGGGTTAAAAGCGAGATAGCACAGGAGCTAGGTTTATTATTTTAAATCTTTAGAACCCTATTTCTTTATATCCAGAGGTCCTTTGGAAAATAATAAATTCAAACCTAGCACTGCTTTGACAACGCTCGTTTAAGGATATGACTGGGAACAGGACTTAAGGAAAAGTACTTTATTTTCTTGGCCTAGATTATCTTTATTGAGGGGTCATTGTTAAGGGGAAGGAAATCTGGTTGAATACTGATGCATTGCTGTGGAACCAGAATCAGAGGATTGTGGCCATGTTTGCGGCATTTAGGATGGAGTGGACTCCACGGAGCTGGTGGCCCAAGTAGCCCTGTAAGAACTTCTGAAGAAAGGTTGTGAATTTCCAGAAATCAAGCTTGGAGAGGAGTAGTGATGTCGCGGTGGACTGAGAGGTATTGGCCCCAAGGCAGCTCCTGTTTCTGTGGAAAGTGCCTTTCTGATCTCCAGTTTGTGGACTATTGAAGGATTGACTGTGGTGAGAGGAGATCTGGCAATACCGGTGGGTGATTCAGCTGACTGCTGGATTATCTGGCAATAGTGACTGTTGATTCAGCAGATTACTGGAGAACTGTTTGTGGCGTGAGGAATCAGGAATTTGTGACCGGTGATTCTTTCGCACTTCAGAGGCCGAACACCGGTCCCCCCCCCCTTTTTTTTCCTCCCCTCTCTGGTCTGGACTTATTTTGTAAGTACCTTAGTTTCATTCTTACAGTGAGTGGTGGTGGAAGCACCACACATATGTTTTAGTGCTGCAGACTTTGTTCATTTTCATCAACTACAAAGACAGTGGTGAGAGCAATTTCTTTGCCCTGTATGACAGTGATGAGAGCACTTTATTGGTTTGGCCTGCAATTTCCCCTCAGAAGTGATGAGATCACTTCTGGGTCCTAACCCAGCAATCCTTTATGACTTTGAACTGGTTGCCATTTTACTTTTATTGCAATAGACTTTTACGCTCTCTGGACTTAAAAAAACAAAAAGGATTCTCTATATTTATTTATCTTTAAGTTTTAAAATTGACAGTGTTTTTTTGGGGGGCGGTGTGGGGGTTAGGTAGTGCCTGAATGTAGTATGTATGTTGGTTAGGTTACTGTTTGTATTTATTATGTGGAAGTTAGTTGCATGGTTAGATTAGGTTTAATAATAATTGTGTACTGTAGTAATTGTTTGATAGAGTTGTGGTGAATTTCAGGTAGGATGTGCTTGAGTCACAGGCCCCCCTGTATTATCTATGCAGCAGCCCTGCTGCATGATCTCTGCCCCTTTGTTGATTTCCCCCTCCCAGTTTTGGCTGTGAGACACTGTAGGGAGGAGGGTATTAGTAGGGGGTGGGTGGGATGGCAGCAGGGTGCTGCGTATACAGTGGAGGTGAGCAGTATTGGGGTGGTTAGGAGCAGGAGTGGACCTGGGGTCAAATAGAACCATGAGAGAGGCCCGACATGTTTGGTGTCCATTCCCAGAGTTCCCACCGGACCATGTGGTCAGGTAGCTGGAGGGCCTGTGCCTCCGCCAGTCTACTTTGGGCTGTACTGTGAATGCTAGATTGATGAGGAGCAAGACCGCAATTATGCTAGGCTTGATTTCCTCGGTTGACCTAGCATACATTATGAAGACCTGACTAGGGGACGACACAGGTCCAGTTTTGGAGGTATCGGTCCCCACCAGATACTCGGTAGTGCACTGCACGAGTAGAAAATGCAGGGGCAGGGCTGGGGCCATCTGTTGTAGATCCAGCCTGAACATCTCCGTACACCTGACGGGTTCTACCTCATCATTTGACTGTGTGGCAGTGCGTGGGGGTCCAGGTGCGGGCTGCAGGATTCTCCTTGTCTACCATCCTCTGGGATCGGGAGGAGAATTCCTGCAAGAGGTCATGGACTTCATTGCCAACAGGGTGTAGAAGTTGCCTAGATGGTTGATTCTGGGGGACTTTGATGCCTGGATTGACAATGAATCCTTGCATTTTGGACATGACCTCCTCCAGTTGATGACATCTCTGGGCCTGGCACAAGCAGTTGCTTCTGCAACCCACCATCCCAGCTACACCTTGGACTTGGTATTCTCACTGGGCCTTGAGGTTTCCAACCTTAGGATTGATCAGATCATTTGGTTCTATCATTGTATGGTGAAGTTCTCATTTTAGCCCCCCCCACAATAATCCCTCTCCGTCAAGACGGTCAGTTATTGCCCTTTAAGGGGATTGTCCCCAGAGGTACTCTTGACAGTAATTGGCTTTTCTGGTGTGAGTGCTGCATGTACAATTGGCTCAGGTGAGGCAGTTGTGGCGTATAATGGGGTTGTCTCCAAGGCACTCGAAGCCATCACACCGGTCTGTATGTGACCCAGGTCTTCTTGCTTGAGAGCCCCATGGTTTGATGGGGCTCTCAAGTAGATGAAGATCAAGGGTCAGAAGTTGGAGTGTTGCTGGCAAAGGACACAATCCATGGAGGATAAACTGGCTTTGAGAAATCATTATAATGACTGTCAAAGGGCAATTGACTGTGAGAAGGCAGAGTTCCTGTCCAGGGAGATTGCTGCAGGGAAGAGCAGACCAGCTCAGTTCTTTCAGACTGTGGACAAACTACTCTCACCCAGTCTGTCTACAGCTGAAAAGGGCCTTTTCAGTTGCAATTTGCAAAGAGTTTGATCTGTTCTTCTCTGACAAGGTGTCCTCTATTTAGGCCAGGATCTTGACAGTGGGGCAAGATCTACCCTGCAGTGGGGGGCCTGGTTGGAATGAGGGCACTCCTATTGTCTGTGGGAAGTTTTGGCTGGTGGAGGTGGCTGAGGTCATTGAGGTGATTTCGAAGCTGCAGCCTACCTATTGTGAGCTGGACCCTGCCCCGACTCGTCTCCTAGAGGGAAGTGCCATGGAAATCGGTCCACTGTTTGCTGGGATAGTCTGGTGCCCGCTTTTGGTGGGGTTCTTCCCTGACACCTGGAAGAAGGCATTGGTGAAGCTCCTCCTGAAGAAACCATCTCTCGACCCTGATGTCCTGGCCAATTATAGATCCTTTCCTCAACCTCCAATTTCTAGGGAATGTTGTTGAGAAAATGGTGGCTCTGCAGCTCGAGGCACAACTTGTGACCTTTGACATCTATGAGCCATTCAAGACTGAATTTAGGGCAAGGCATAGCATGGAGGCAGCACTGGTTTGGGTGCAAAATGACTTCCTCCGGGCTAGAAATAGAGGGGAACGACCAATTCTCATTCTCCTCAATCTCTCATCAGCATTTGACACTGTGGACCACATTGTGTTTTTGGATCACCTTAGAGAGTATTGTGGACTCACTGGAACTGTCATCCACTGGTTTGAGTCCTATCTCTTGGGCAGGAGGCAATGGGTGGTGATGGCAAATTTCTCCTCCTCCCCGAAGCCCCTGTCATGTGGAGTCCCTCAAGGTTCGTCCTTTCGCCAGTGCTGTTCACAGTTTACATGCTGCCCCTGGGTGAGCTTGTTAGATGTTACGGTCTGGGTTTCCATCACTATGCAGCTGATACCCAGCTGTATGCAACCATTAGGTGGTGCTATCCCAAGGGCTACTACCCCTGCCTGCTAGGCTAATAGCAGGTTAAGGGGCCTGAGTACTGAAATGGGTGCCTCCATCTGGAGGTCAGGGTTGGTAGTGGTCAAGCTAACCTGGGCACAGCCCTTGGAGTCTGTTTACTACTCTTTCTAAGTCCTTCTGAGTCCGGCATTCTCTTCTCATATGGCCATCCTTTCCACAATTGTGACAAATGATAGACTCCTGGGTCATCCTGGTAGAGAACATTGTATGTGGAACTGAAGCGGTAGTAAGAGATTGGGGTCTAGTATTTGCTTGCAGTGGTGAGAGCTGTGCAACGTGTCTTAACAGATCCTTTAGAGTAGCAGTCAATCTGGTGATCTCAGCTTTGGAGCCACCCTCGTGAGCGGATGCCTGAGGGTGCACCCCCACCCCCATGACAGTCACGTCCTGAAAGAGACCAGAATCTTGTTCCATGGGGGAAACCCTTGCAGAGGCACCTGTCTTCACCTCTCGGACTTTCTGTAGTAGCTCGTCTTTCCAATGCTGGGCCCAGGGCGGCAAGTGCTTTGCATTCTCAGAGTGCTCGTTAAGTGTCGACTTTTGCCCCTGAGCCTCACTTGGCTGATCACTCTTGGTCACTTGCGCAGCAGCAGCAGATATAGGTGCAATTCCCCCACGGGTTTGCCTTTGCTCAACCCCCCGAATTTCTTTCATTAGATCATCATAGGAGGGGGGCGATTCCAGTTGGGTGGCAAGGCACAACTGAAGCAGTAACAATTCTGAAAATGGAGCAGAAATAAGGATCCAGTCCAGCCTAGTTTGATCTAATTCATTTGATGGCAAGTTACCCTTTCGGAGACAGTCTTCTAGCAGCTTTTCAAGCCGAGGTACATACACAGACAATGGCTCCACTGAGTACTGCTGCGTGTTTCTTACTCTCCACCACAGATCCTCATCTGAATCTGGGCTCCCATACACATTTTACAATGCATCAAGCTAATCCTGTGCAGTTGCTTCGGGGTTATTGGCCCGCTTGGCATGGATGGTAGCCAGGGCAGGACCTTGGAGGCTCTCATTCAACCTCTTTCATTTCTCTGCCTCTGAGCATTGCCATTCAAGTACTAGAGGGGCAACATAGTCTATCCAGGTCTCCCAGTCATCCTCCCCCTGGGGCGGTTGGGAGGGTGCCAGAGAAGATTCTCAGCCTTCGGTAGGAGTTGTGACTAATGGCAGGTACAGATATAGGTGCCAGCATTGGCACGGGCACAGAAGGTGAGGCAGTAACAGGTGCTGGATTGGGAGGGGGTGTTGGGGAAGGAACACCCCCAGGTGGCAGGAATAGTTTCTTAAAGTCCTCTACGGTTTTCTCTTCCTCCAGCAACAATATAGCAAATTTCTCCTCAAAAGTCTCAAATAATGGTGGGAGCTCATCCTCCCCAGGGTCTTTACTGTCTTTTGTTAACACTCTCCAGGCAGCTGGAACCCCTTCTGGGGCAATAGTCTGTGGCACTTTAGAGCTGTCCATGAGGTCACTACACTCTACCAAGGCTATGAGAGTTTGGACGATCAAATCAGCCTGTCGACCCACCACCACCACAGGGTTTTTTAAACATTCAACTTTGGAGAGTGCTCCCTCTACAGTGTCTTTACTGGTACCCAGGGGAATATCCAGTATAAGTAGAGCATTTTGGGGGTCGATCTCCTGCCCAGTACACCACCCCACCAACTGGTGTACAGCCATTTTTACTGGGATAGCCATTAATCTTTAACTACAATTCATAATTTTTGGCCAATAGAAGGCACAAAATCCCAGCTGTGAGCCTCCAAAATGTAACCCCTAGATGGCGCTATCCCAAGGGCTACTACTGCTGTCTGCTGGGCTAGTAGCAGGTCGAGTGGCCTGAGTTCTGAAATGGGTGCCTCCTCCCAGAGATCAGGGTTGGTAGTGTTCAAGCTAACCTGGGCACAGCCCTCCGGGACAGTGTAACCCCCCTATCTCCTTACTAGTGGCCAGAACAATACACAATAATCACTTTCACAATACCCCTGATACACCACACAAGTACCTACACTGTTTGCACTTACCACCATGGCTTTCCTCTGGCTCAGCTCTGGAGACCCCCAGTGAAACAAGGTTATACACAGCAAATAACAGCAGTACAGTACTCTTGCACAAACTGGAACCACAGCCAGGGTAATGCAATAAAGAGTTTGATCTGATTTATTTAAGGGACTTGAACAAGTGAGGGGCATAATTAGGTTAATTTGCTTAGAGTCTCTATCATTCAAACAGTTATGCATGCACTTCAGGGTCCATAAACAGTCACACACTTTGGGTATCCAGATGAAGAATGGTGGGCTAGCCAGGAATGTTGCAGCTGGTTGGGGCCCTATGATATAAGAAAACAACATGCACAACACACACTATTTGCAATCCGGAGCCGGAGGGCTCAGTTCGTGAAAAGAAAACAACAAGACAATCAGATGACACACTTTTAGATTAGGCTGTTGTTGCAGGGAGCCACCCTGATGATTACTCACGATACCCAAAACTGGACACAGGCTAGACGAAAATCGAGACAGCAGGTGATTAATCTGCAGTACCAGGAGAAGCAGGGCCCACATGAATCGCCGAGGCATCTTTCCTGTTCAAGTGTGGAGCAGGGGGCTGATCCCCAGGCAGGTCTCTAGTCAATGATTTCTCTGTGCAGCTGGTAGTCTGGCTGGGCCAGTGTGGCAAGGCCCCAGCCAAATGGAGACAAATTCGGATACAGTCTGTTTTGGGCTGGATACAGCTCCCAGCAAGCAGAACACAGTTCACACAGTGGGGAACCAAATCATGACCCACTTTCAATATACAGCACATTTACATGTAAGGAAATTCTGCTGTACCAGGCAAACCACTCTCCGGTCACGATTGCAAAGTCTCTGCACAAACCGGGGATTCAAAAGCAGCTGGAAATCCTGACAGGCTGATCGCATTCAGCAAAATCTTCGGTGTTCTTCAAGTATGAGCCTGGTAGAAAATCAGTGGCTTACTTTGTTCTCACAAACTCGAATTTAGCTGGAAATAATTCTCTTTTCTCCCTCTCAGGGGCAGCAGGCAGACGTGCAGGCCCAAACTTAGCCCTTTCACAGTTCTCCCATGTGAATCCACTCAGGATTGCTGCTCAAAAAACACTTGAGCTCTTCTCATTTCATTTCCCAGCTCAGAACTAACTGAAAATTGCAAGCAGTCTGGGATTTCCCCAAGATCTAAAAGATTCAGTTGGCTGATCTGCCTGTCAATCACAACAAGAGCTCCCCCTTCAGTTGCAAAAAGGCGCCAAAAACCCAAAACTACAATTCCTACAGATTTTGACTCCAGACAGCTCCTGCAGTTTGGCTTCATTTTAGGTCCCACCAGACTGATTGGTCCAATTCAGCAGTCCAGGGCCAAGATAGTGGAGACAAAGAAAACAGTCATTGCTGCAAAGAAGGCAGGTTAGACAAACTACATTATCATTATCACCCTAAATGATTTTCAGTAAATGGTTACATCTTTCAGTAGAGCTCCCTCTCAGATTACTTATGATTGCAGTCCAGGCAGCTCTTAAAGAGACAGTACACAGAGGCTATATAGGCACTCTCTGGCAATCACATTTAAATTGCTAAAATGCAGGACACCAACCTGGCAGTGAGCATTTAGGCAAGCTCGAGGAAGACTTTTTGGGAACCCCCATTTGTAGGGGGGTTACATGTATATGTCATTTTCCCCTGGAATGAATGGTGCCATTGAAGTGCTAAATAAATGCCTTGTCGAAATCCAGCATTGGATGTCCTTTAACTAGCTGAGGCCGAAACCCAACAAGACAGAGGTCCTGGTGATTGAACCTGGTCACAGGTGTGATGAGGGTGCCTCTGAGGTGCTAACATGACTAGTCCTGGGATCTACCTTGTTGATGGCCTCCTCCAGGGTGAAAAATCAGGGTGTCATCCTTGACAACAGATTGACACTTGATGCTCAGGTGTTGTCTGTTGTCCAAAGTGGTTTTTAATACTTAAAGTATGTCACCCGGATCAAACCCTTGATTCCGCCCCAGGACCTGCTCTTACTGGCACATGCCTTTGTGACATCCAGGCTGGGCTACTGTAATGCTCTTTACTTTGGGGTCAGTGGAGGGAACCTCTACCGACTGCAGCTGGTGCGGAACGTGGCAGCCAGATTGCTGACAGGCCTGCCAAGGTCTTGTCATGTGACCTCGGCCCTGCGGGATCTGCATTGGCTGCCTGTCAGGTGGAGGATCCTCTTCAAGGTGGGTTTAGAATAGAAACATAGAAACATAGAATTTGACAGCAGATAAGGACCACTTGGCCCACCCAGTCTGCCCATTTCCCTACCTAATGGATAAGCTGCAGATCCTAGTTAACCAGCAGCCTACTTCTTCCTACCCCAACCCCCTAGAATTGCCTTATGACTGTCCCATGCATGCTTGAATTTCACCACTGTTTTGACTCCACAACCTCCTCCGGAGGCTGTTCCATGCATCCACAACCCTCTGTGAAAAATACTTCCTTAAATTACCTCTGAGCCGCCCCCCATCTTCAAATTGTGTCCCTTGTTCTCGCACCTCTTTTTTTTTGAAAGATGCTACCCTCTTGGACTTTGTTGATTCCTTGAGGTACTTGAAAGTTACTATCATGTCCCCCTCTCCTCCTTTCCTTGTGGCTATACATATTAAGCTCCTTTCGTCTCTCTTCATATGTCTTCCGGTGCAGACCCTGCACCATTTTAGATGCCCTCCTCTGGACAGCTTCCATCCTGTCTATGTCTTTGGAGATTGGGTCTCCAGAACTGCATGCAGTACTCCAGATGGGGTCTCACCAGCTGTCTGTACAGAGGGATAATAACTTCCTGTTTTCTACTGGTGATGCCTCTCCTATGCATCCCAGTATCCCCCAGCCCTCCTTGCTGCCCTCTCACATTGCTTGCCCACCTTTAGGTCATCTGATATGACTACCCCAGATCCTTTCCATTTTTGTTGTTGTTAGTATCTCACCCCCCACTGTGTACTCTTCCCCTGGGTTTTTGTTTCCCAGGTGCATTACCTTGCACTTCTTAGCATTGAATCTAAGCTGCCATACATTTGACCATTCCTCTAACCTTGCCAAGTCCCTTCTCATCCTTTCCACCTCACCTTGTGCATCAACTCTGTTACAGATCTTTGTGATCTGCAAAGAGACGTACTCACCTATAAGCCCCTATATGGCATATAAGCCCCTATATGGCATGGGCCTTGGCTACCTGTCAGACTTCCTTACACCTGCCATCACGGTGCGCACCCTCCACTCCTTCACTGAGGGCCTCCTAGCTGTTCCGAGGACCAGGCTGAAAACCTCAGGTGATTGTTCATTCGAGATGGATGGCCTGGTCCTCTGTAACTTGCTTCCATAATCTTTAAGGGAGGCCCCAATGGTGGAGGCATTTACAGGGGGACCTGAAGACCTACATTTTTAAGAAAGCCTTCTCTGAGTATTTATGCTGATTTTATTCATGACTTATTTATGTATTAATTTATTGTAAGTTATATGTTCCTGTTGTCTGTCTAACCCTGCTTTTACCCAGAACCGCCAGGATTGGGCGCTATATAAAATAAAGCTTACTTACTTACTACTTACCAAAACATTCAAAGAAGCAGTAGCTCCTGTCAGTGGTAGCACTGATGCTGCAGCTGCAGTTTTATGAAAAATATGTTTAAGAGGAACACTCAGCACAAAGAGCCCAATATGCAAGGGTGGGGCAGGTTCCAGTTTTCACTTTACGTGCAAACATTTTTATTTTCTTTTACTTACTGTTCACTGCAGTGTAATAGACTGTGTCAGACTGATTTTGCCAACTTCCAAACTGATACTTTCTGTAACTACAAATCCCAGAACTCCCTGCAGCTGATATTATAGCAGGGCTGCAGCAGTGGGAGATTCAACAGCCTTCAGTGCATGTAAGAACTTTTATAAGCTTCAATCAGATGTTTCCAGTCCTGCTGCTCTCTTGGTGCTAAGAACAGTCCTCTGTGGCTGCGCTTAGCCCAGACAGGACAGCAGCACTAGCAAACAAAAAATCAGAGCTTATAAAAACTCTAACATGCACTCTAATAAGTATAGTGCTCCCTCTTTTATTCACCAATCTCTGTACATCCTAAACCTTGGCAGATAAAAAAGGATGGCAGATAATAAAGGGTGTCAGTTAAACAGCGAGATCAATTCTCTGGAAAACGGGACAGAAGCTCACACTGGCATTAAGCGATGGTGGTGGAAGAGGATAAAGAGGGAGCAGATAAAGGCAGGAACACTGTAAGTAACAAAAAAAATGTTTTTGCATACTAAGTGCAAATTGAGATCAGCCCCACACTTGGGTGTGGAGCTCTTAGTGCTGACTGTTTCCTTTTAAATGGCCCTCAAGAATGCTATCGGTACAGTAAACTTTTCTAGTTGTTAAAAATAAATAGAATAAATAAATAAATAAAATTAGAGGTTATTACTTTTAATTATAATGAGATACAATACATTCAAAATAAAACTAGAGGTTATCACCTCCACCTATGGTGAGATACAATAGAGTCTAAGCCTCTCACATTCTCCTTTGTCTCCATGCTGCTTTTTTGATGCAGATATACAGTGAGAGAGCAGTTTAGGAAGGGTAGCTAGGGGAACAAAGGTGTTCCCTAGTGGGGGCTGCCTGCTCACTTTCCAGAAAACCAAAGGCCGTAGGTCTGATGATATTAAAGCACACAAAGCACTTCATTTTACATTTGATAACAGAAAGGAAAAGCAATTTCTTAAAGAAAGGAAAAACAATTCTCTAAAAGATTACATCACTAGTTACTAGAGCTATACCCATGCTGGGAACACATGTTTTGCTTTTCAAGCCACTAGTTTCCAGGGGCAACGCAATATGCTAATCTATCAACTTGGTAACAAATGATGGAACAGCATGAGACTCCTTTTTTGGCATGTAATGCAGTTCATTTATGCTGACGTTAATGTCGTTTTCTTTGCTTGGGGCCTGACCCCCTCTTGATATGATGGGCCAGGATTACACTAGCCTAACAGTTACATTAGCCTGACATCTAACATGAACAGAGGATTGTACATTTGCCCTAACGGGATCATATTAGTTACATACATAATATGAATGTGCATTTTTAAGAAAGAAACATTGTTGGTCCATTGAGTTCTTTCTCTCACCAGCTCTTCAGTGGTTATACACTGCCTCCTTTTCTTCACAGTACCTGACTAGTCTATATTAAGTGGGCTCTATAATGTTGGCTGGTACCTCCTGCTCTGGGAGTTTGTTCCAGAAATACACCACTCATTCCATGAAGTATTTCTTCCTAATGTCTTCCTAAGATTTTTCTACTTTTCAGTGACATTCTATGTCCTCCAGTTACATGCAAACTTACAAATTGGCCTGCAGAAGAAGGCCTTAAGGCCCACTGAGTTTTCTTGATGTGCAGCACATGTATCCGTATTTACATGTTGCTCCACCCACCCACTGCCTGGACACTCTTGCCCTCCCCTTAAATGTATTCCACCCTGACTTGAAGCCATCAACAGTTTTCCTTTTCACTACCTCTTCTGGTAGCCTGTTCCACCATGCCACCACCCTCTTTGTGATGAAGTGTTTCCTGACCTCCTTTCAGTACCTACCTCTAGCCACTTTGTAACTGTAACCCTTCTTGTTCTCATTATAACTGGTCTTGAAAAAATTATTTTGGTCAAATTTGTTCATACACTCTAGGTACTTGTCTCTGTCATGCCTCACGTTCCCTTCTGTCCTCGAGCAAGTGCAACTTCAGGTTCTCGAGCCTCTGCTCATACAAGACCCCCTTCTGTCCATGAATCATTTTTGTGACCCTTCTCTGTTCCATCTCCAGCTGGTTAATGTCCTTTTTTGTGATAGTGGTTCCAGTACTGTACATAGTACTCCAGAAATGGTTGCAGCATGGATCTGTACAACAGCAGTATGACTTCTATTCTTCCGTTGGTGAGCCCCCTGCTTATGCAACCCATCATCCTATTACTCCTCACTGCTGCCTTGCTGCATTCCGTAGTGGGATTCAGGTTGTCTGTGACTGCAGTCCCAAAGTCTTTCTCCTCCTCAGACACCATGATGGCTACTCCCCCCAGTCTGTAGAAACACAGAAAGAGAAACATAAAAGTTGATGGCAGATAAGAACAGCAAGGCCTATCCAGTCTGCTCATTTCTTTTTCTACCTTATGAATGTGCCATCGGCCTTTGCTCTGTCAATGGCCTATCTAATCATACTCATCTGCATTGCTCCCTTATGCCTATCCCATGCTTGTTTGAAGCCCTGCACTGTATTGATATCCACCACTTCCTGAAGTAGGCCGTTCCATGCATCCACCACCCTTTCTGTGAAAAAGAACTTCCTCACATTACCTCTTAATCGGCCTCCCTCTAATCTCATACTGTCTCCTCTTGTCCTGCTATTTTTCTTATATTGAAACATGTTAGACTCTTTCACTTTGTTAATGCCCTTAAGGTGTTTGAATGTTTCAATCATATCACCTCTCTCCCTCCTTTGCTCTAGGGTATACATATTGGGTTCAGTTAATCTGTCCTCATATGTTTTCTGATGCAGTCCCTGCACCATTTTGGTTGCCCTTCTCTGGACTGCCTCAATTTGGTTAATGTCCTTGTGAAGGTGTGGCCTCCAGTACTGCACACAGTACTCCAGATGGGGCCTAACCAGTGTCTGGTAAAGAGTGATTATTACCTCCCTCTTCCTACTTGTGATACCCCTATTAATACACCTCAACATCCCTCTAGCCTTACCTACTGCTTAAGAGGTCTGCTTGGATGATTTCAGGTCATCGGTGATGATGACGCCCAAGTCACTTTCTTCCCTTGTGACTGCCAGCAACTCCCCTCCCAGCCTATAGGTGGCTTCAGGGTTTCTCTTCCCTATGTGCATGATCTTGTACTTCTTTTCATTAAACCTCAGTTGCCACTCTTCCGACCATTTTGCTAGTTTATCCAGATCTCTTCTCATTCTGCCCACAACATCTGGATCATCTACTCTGTTGCAGATCTTGGTGTCATCTGCAAACAGACAGACCTTACCCTCCAGTCCATCTGCAATGTCACTGATGAAGATATTGAAGAGGACTGGCCCCAGGACTGATCCCTGAGGTACCCCACTTGTGACTTGCATCTCTTCTGACTGCATACCATTTACCACTACTCTCTGTTTTTAGCCTGTCAACCAGTTTGCCACCCAGTTGACCAACGTCTGACCCAACCCGAGCCTACCCAGCTTATTAATCAATCTTCTATGTGGAACAGTATCGAAAGCTTTGCTGAAGTCAAGGTAGGCAACATCAACTGTTCCCCCTTGGTCCACCACTCTGGTTACCCAGTCAAAGAAATCTATGAGATTAGTTTGACAAGACTTTCCTTTTGTAAACCCATGCTGTCTTGGATCCTGTGCTCCTATGGATTCCAGGTGTTGCACTATCCTTGCCATAAGGAGTGTCTCCATAATCTTGCCCACTACTGAGGTAAGACTGACTGGTCTATAGTTCTCTGCCTCCTCCCTGCTACCACTCCTGTGGAGCAGGATCACATGAGCCCTTCTCCAGCCTTCTGGGACCTCTCCTGTGCTCAGAGACTCATTAAACAGTTCTGATAATGGCTCTGCTAGTTCCACCCTTAGCTCCTTTAGTACCCTGGGATGTGTGCCATCAGGTCCCATTGCCTTGTCCAACCTGAGCTTAGCGAGCTTTTGTAGTACCCTTTCTTTTGTGAAGGGACTAGTGCACACCCCCCTCCCCCCTGTGTCCATGGTGCAGAGCTGTGGGCCCTGACCTACCTTCTCTTTAGTAAATACTGAGCAGAAGTATCTATTTAGGATAGGTGCTTTTACATGGTCCTCCTCCTCACACACACCCTTATCCCCTTTGATCTTAGCAATACCCCCCCCCGGACTTTCTCCTTTCACTAATGTATCTATAGAAAGTCTTGTCACCTTTTTTTACTGTTCTTGCTAGTGTTTCCTCAGTTTGGGCCGTTGCCTGCCTTACTGCCTTCCCTGCTTCCCTTAGGGAAGTTTGGTATGCCTCCCTATCTTCATCCTGCTGTGTTCCCTTATATTTCCTGAAGGCCAGCATTTTGGCTATGACCTTTTCTGCTACTGTGTTTGAGAACCAAAGTGGTTTCCTTCTTCTTTTGCACTTCCTTTTCTCACTAACACAATGGGATGTTGCTTCAAGTATTGCATTTTTAATGCTTGCTCACTTTGCCTGTACCCCCTCACCTGTATTTCTTTTTGCCAGGGCTAGCTTAACTCTGTTGGCCATCTTATCAAAGTCAGCTTCTCTGAAGTCCCATATTTTTGCCTTGGAATGGGATGATTTTGTTCTAGTGGCCAAATTGAACCATACCATGTGGTACTCAGCCCTAGCATTTTTACTCCCTACATGCATGACTTTTTTGCTTTGAACCCTAGTTGTCAGATTCTAGACCATCTTGCCAGCTTTGCAAGGTCCTCTCTCAAATCCCTGACCCTGCTCTCTGTGTCCACCCTCCTATACAGCTTAGTGTCATTTGTCAAAAGGCAACTTTTGACCCTCAGTGCTGTTCCCAGTGTCATTATGAACACATTGAACAGCATTGGCCTGAACATTGACCCTTTGGTGTCCAGTTTGTAACTTCCCTCATCCCTGAGTGTTCTGCCCTGACCACCACCCTCTGGGTTCCACCCAACCTGTTTATTTATTTATTTGAATTTTGATAACCGGGTAGGCCCACTGAGACAAGACAGTCCCCTTTCAGGGGTGACACAGACATGAAATAAGACAATATATAATAAGATTGTACAAGTGTGCAGACTGAACAATGACTTAAAGAGCAGTTGATGCCATTAGGACAACTTTAGCAAAACATGTTACTTAGACACAGTTCAGCTTATATTTCACATTAGTTCTGTATTTCTCATCCACATTAATTGTTACTGAGGACATCTGCATGAAAATGGGATCTTTGCTCCTAAAGAGTTCATCTACTTCTATTGCTTTCTCCCTACCTGAGGTCATAATGCTCTACTTGTGACATCACAATTACTCCCATGGCAACAGATTGTGATGTCACAACAGAGGACTATGACAAGCAGTAGGGAGTAAGCAAAACAGGCAGATGAACTCTAAGGGATACGGAGCATGTTTCCATGTCAATTTCTCAGTAATGAGTAATGGGAAGGAGAAGTCTATTTAATACATGTAGAATGCACGCTGAATTGTACCTAAATATTATGCTTTTCAAAGTTTTCTTTGAGGCATCAGCAGCTCTTTAAGTACAATAAAAAACAAATACATGTAAAATGCAGGGTAACATTGTACTGGTGTTCAGGAATGTATTTATTTGTTTTTTATTTATTTAATTGATATTTTGGAAACAACCTTACAAAGGTTCTACATCATGAACACAAAACCAGTAAAACATACAAGAAACATCAATTACAGTAAAATACAAACGTTGAGTCAAACAAAATATTACAGAAGAAAATTACATCAGACTGCTTTAATTGGCAGACAGCAATACATTTAGAGCAGGATTATAAAAGCTAAGTATCAGTTAAGCAAGTTTGTCAAGGGTGAGACCAGTAGGAAACTGGGGAGCAGCCTCACTAAGTGGGAGGCCTTGTCAATACATAAAGGAAAGGTGGGGGGTGCAAGGCACAGGAAAAGAGATTAAGGAAGGCAGGGGATCCAGAAAAGGAAGGCACAGAAACCGAGGAAAATGACTACCAAGAAATAGGTGGCAGGTCTGAGTGAGGAAGGAACTGGGCAAGGGGTAAGGGAGCAATGGAAGTAGGATATAAAAACAAAAGAACCCCAGAGCAAATGCACTGGGGCAAGGGTTATCCTGGAGGATATTGGCCATACAGCCAAATGTTAAAGAAAACACAAATTGCATAAACCCCAATAATGCAAAGCATCATGGGATGCATGTGCAAATGACCAATAATTAATTTGGACTGGCTCGCTTTAAGCACAATTGTATGGTGCCAGAAGGCCTCACAACACAATCAGCAAAGGCCAATATCCTTTGGGATAACCCTTTCCCCCAGTGCATTTGCTGTGGGGTTCTTTTGTTGTTCTTTTCTCTCTCTACTTTGGGCTGCCCATGGCCCAAACCAATAAGATCCCCTATAGGGTGGCTGGCTATCTCTCCCTGGGCTGAGGTACAGATATGGCACACTGATGAGTCCAAATGAGGGTGAAACACATGTTTGTGTCTGCTGTTCTCAGCCTTTGCTGATTGTATTGTGAGGCCTTCTGGCACCATGCAATTCTGCTTAAAGTTGAGCTAGTCCAAATAAATTCATGGGCATTTGCATATGCTTCCCATGATGCTTTGTATTATGGAAGTAGTATGTAGCCTTGGGAAGGGGAAAGAAGAGCACCAGGGCATGGTGTCTTGGTGATCAGTGAGGTCAGAGATATAGGGAGGAATTCAAGTGAGGTAACAAAGTAGTTAGAATACAAGGGAGGGTCACAGAGTATGAAAGGGAGGGACAGGGATGATTAGTATCTGGGTGGACATGGGGAAGGGGAGTGGAGCGAGTAAAGGATAATACAGGTTCACTCACTGGGGGATCTGAGGAGAGGTGGGGGGGGCATTAAGCGCCGACAGACAGGCACACACACACCTGTTGGTGAGGTACTGTTTCAGGTCAGACTTAAAAGCCCAGAGACTTCCTGTGCTGAGCGATGCAGCTGAAACCTCATTGAACCAAAGGGGGGCCCTGTAGGAGAATGATCGTTGTCATAGTGCTGTTCTTCGAAAAGGAACAGAGAGTGTGCTCTGTGCCCTTCCTGTGGTATTGTAATTAGTACTGGTGGCTGAGAAGATACATGTAATGCAGGGGGCAGTTTTGCCAAGAAGGGCTTTCTTAGCAAGGAGACAGGTTTGAAACTTAATTCTGTTCCCCAATGATAGCCAGGTTGTGTGTTCGTAAAGCGTGCAGGTGTGTGCATAATGGTCAGCTGCAAGGGCAAGCCTTCAAGCCTTGTTAAGGGCAATGGCCACCCATTTAAGCACTGTGTCTGTAGCTGCACCGTAAACCACCTGGTCCATAATCTGTAGTGGGTAGTATGGAACTGGAGACAGAGAGACAGAGAGCAGATGGTGTGAGGTTTTTCCTGTGATGGTAGAGAACTCCAAGTTTAGTATTTACAGCCTTTACTACCGTGTCAATATGTTGCACAAATGAAAGGGTGTCATCAATGGTGACCCCTACTTGAAGGAGTGGACCTACTCAAGGGGGGCCAACATGTTGTTGTAGATGGCAAGTGTGGGATATCTCCTCTTGAGTTGAGGGCTGGAGAGGAGCATTGTTTTAGTTTTTTTATAATTAAGTAAGAGCTTGTGCACACTGAATCAGTCCTCAAGCTGATGGAAGGTACTGTAGATTGCAATTCTCTCTGTAGCATCTCGATGTCAGTGTTGCTGCTGAGAATGACAGCGTCATTGACATATAGGATTATTTTGCTGTTACAGGCCTCGGATAGTGCATTCAGGAAAAGGCTGAAAAGCAAAGGTCCAAGAATTGACCCCCAGGGAACACCCAGTGATACCTCTCTGGACTCCAAGATAGCCTGGCCGACTTTGATTCTCAGCATCCTGTGTGCCAGGTAGTCCTAAAAACCAGCATACAGCACTGGAGGCAACCCCCAGGGTCTGTAGTTGTTCCAGGAGGAGGGGGTGGCTGACCACGTCAAAGGCCTTTGTTAAGTCAATGAAGACAGATCCTACCAATTTACTGTCACCCAAGGCCATGTGAACATAGTCAGTATACTCCACCAGGGCTGTGGCTGTGCCATGGTTCTTTCTGAAACCGTGCTGTTGTGGACATTGCAATTGGTATTTCTGATGGTAGTCAGTGATTTGATCCACCACAATTCGCTCCAATGCTTTTGACAGAGGGGGCAGGATTGATATGGGCCTATAGTTGGCAATGCAGGACCTGTCCCTACTCTTGTAAACAGGGGTCACTAGAGCTTATTTCCAAACTGAAGGGAATTTGGCCAGGGTGAGCGATTTATTGAAGAGTTTAGAAATGGGGGCAATTATCTCATCAAGGGCAAGGGTGACCAGTTTCATGTCGATACCATTGCTGCCCATCCTAGTTTTACATATGACATGGACTCTATGGTGGTTACACAACTGAAATAAAAGTTAGAATGCTTACTCTTGGTCTGCAAATGGTGTACGCTTCCTTAGATTTCAAGTAGTCAGGTGGGAAGACAGAGCTCAGGTCAGTGAAGGAAGTATTAAATGATTTAGCTATAATGAAAGGATCCATGGTAGTCGTTCCATTAATATTGAGCATCGCAGGGTGCTTCTTGTCATCCTTCCCGAGGAGATTCTTGATGTTCTCCCAGAACCTCCTCCCATCACCCCAGCTCCTGTCCAACTGGTCTCTACAGAAGTTTGCTTTTGCGAGCCTTATGAGCTGAGTACACCGGTTCCTGGAGGTCCTGTATGTTTGGTAATCATTTTTGTCACGAGTGTCCCTGGCCCTACACCATAGGTTATCCCTTTCCCTCCTAGGTGCTGAAAGATCCTCAGTTATCCATCCATTAGAGATTTCCTTTTCCTAATTGGGGCAAATTTATTGCAAACCATGTTGAAACTGTCAATAAAGTACTTTACTGCTAGGTCAAGATCATGCAGCACATCAAAGGGTGACCAGTCTATCTGTGAGAGTGCTGTTTTGAAGGATCCGAGCTGTCCCTTCTTCAAGACTCTGCTGTCAGCTATGATGGGGAGAGCTTTGTTATGTTTGTTAGACCACCTGAAAGTTATTGGGGAGTGGTCGCTCAGGGTGACAGGCTGCACAGTGACCTCAGAAATCCTAGAGGGGGAACTAGAGAGGAGCCAGTCTATGAGTGCATTGTTCCCGGTTTTATAATTCATCCTGGTGTGTTCTGTTACTAACTGCGTGAGGTAGGAATTGGCCAGCCCACAGCGTCCTTCATGGTAGTCGATTCTTTACTGAGCCAGTTTATATTAAGTCCCCAGTGATGATGAGTTCACAGTCTTTTTAAAGATTAGACAAGGCATTTGTGACATTGGTAAGACCTTCATTGGCCTTTCTGGGAGGGAGGTAGACTGAGGCTATAACAAGGGATTTGAAGTGCTGGCCAAACAAGAGTTTGACTACAAGGAGTTTGTGGTCATCTGCTCCATCAGTTAAGGGAAGTACAGTCCCTTGGAGTGTGTCCCTGAAATAAATAAGACATCCACCACCCCTCTTGCCTTTCCTGTCTCTCTTGAAGGCTTGATAGCCTGACAATGCAATTTCATTGTCCTTCGTCTTAGCAGTCAACAAAATCTGTGAGTCAGATGATGTCAGGACAGTGCAAGGCCGTCCAGGCTTTGAATTGTGCAAGTTTGGGTAACATACTACCTATATTCATTGCCGAAACTTTTACTCTGCTACTCTTGTTCACACTTGTCCCAAAGGTTTTTGCAGTCTGGGATTTGCATGGATGTTGCCAGACAGGAGTAGCAGTAAAATATAGTTTTTCTTGTGGTAATAGTGATGGTTATGCAGCACTTACCCCTGTGGGACTTGAGTTTGGCAAGGTCAGGCTTCAATGTTTTGAGAGAGTTAGGTGGCGAAATGAAAGGAACATTAGAAACATGGCTGGGGGGGGTTTGATATCACTATTTGAGCCAACTGTACTGGAGCCTCACGGCAGAGCCTGGATGAAGAAGTTACCGATAGTGCTTTCAGCAAAACACTTGCAGCAGGTATAGACTATAGGTGGAGAGTGGTAGGGGGACAATTAGTTGCTCATCAAGGCCTGTGGCCAATGGTGCCAACACCAGGATAAAGCATACAGTGCTGATCATTGACACAATCCGATATGGACGAAGATAAACAACGTCTTAATACTGTAAATTACAAATTCATGTTCAGTGCAAATGGACTGTAGCACTGAAACATTGGCACATAACCAGAGCATAACAACAGAGTCACATTTGTAAGCATATTCTGATTTGATTCAAGAGGATGAAGGGAAAGTACAGAATGTACAAAAGAGGGCAGGCCTAAACTGAGGCAAGAAAATTAGCAAAAGCAGATGCAGGGTGGAGGGACGAGGAGTTATTGGGATAGATGGTGCTTGAATTGTGTGAGGGAGGTAGAGGACAGAATATCATGCAGAAGTGCATTCCAGGCAGACGTGGCTGTAAAAGCAAAGGACCGCCTGCTGACAGCCAGCTGGGAGTTCGGTATAACCAGCAGGGGGAAGGCCATAGATCGTAATGTGTGAAGATTATGTTTACGATCAATGAGGTCACCCAGACAGGGTGGTGTATAGCAATGCACCAGTTTAAATATGAGGCACATGGTAGTGTGCAGGAATTTGCTCTCTAGAGGAGCCCAGTTCAAGGATGATAGAACTAACTTTGCAGTGGTGTAGATGGGGGTTAGAGCCAAGTACAAACTGCCCTGTCCTCAAGTAAAGTTGCTCTATATGCATGAGAAAATGGAAGCCCGTGCCTGAGGAGCAACAGGGCATCGTAGGTAAGTAGAGGGAGAAGAGTGGCTATTGTGATTTTTTGACATGAAGCCCTGGTCAGAAGGGGACAGTTATGGTGTAGCAGACCTAGCCGCTGACTGAGTGTTTTTGTCAGTACATTGACATGATTCTCATGGGTGAGTGAGGGGTATGGTGTGACCCCCAGATATTTAAAAGAGGTTACATGCTCTAGGCTGCTGCCATCCTTTGACTGGACCATGAGGGGGTTCTGAGAGTGGGTACTGCCCCAGAGATATGGAACAGCATGGTCTTAGACTTCTTTGTGTTGAGCACCAAGTGGTTTTCGTGGAACCATCCATCTAAGGCATGGAAATCCAATTCCAGATTCTGGTTGATCCATTCCAGATCAGAGGAGGAGCGGTAAATGATGGCATCATCAGCACAGAGATGAATTGTGGCTCCTCCACAGTTGAATGGGAGGTCATTTATAAATAGCGAGAATAATAATGGCCTCAATATGGAGCCCTGTGGAACACCATACTGGATCTGACTGAGCTCTGAGAGGGCCCCTGACCATTTGACCCTTTGGGAGCGATTAGAGAGGTAGTTATGGAGCCATGCCTGTGCACTGTGATCAAAGCCCAGTGAATGAAGTTTGCATAGCAAAAGACTGTGATCAACCAGGTTGAACACCTTCGTTAAATCGATGAAGATAGCTCCCATGGCCTGACCTTCATCCAAAGAGGCAGATATGTCTTCTGTTACTTTTATCAGCATTGTTAGGGTACTGTGATTTTTCCTGAACCCATGCTCATACATGGAGAGGAGATGGTGTGAGTCTAGGTAGTCCTGGAGTTGATTATAGAGGATGCGCTCCTGTAGTTCTCTATAAGCTCAGTGGGGCCACCTTTATGGATAGGGACAAGCACTGCAACCTTCCATTTGTCAGGTACCACCCAGAGAGATAAGTTCCCCACTGATAAGGCAATGCCCTCAGCACCAAGTTTAAGGAACGTAGGTTCCAGGATGTCATAGTCAGGTGAGATTTCAGGTTTTAAGTTAGAAAGCAGCCTACACACCTCCTTCTTGGTAGCTAGTTTTGGAAGAAAGGCAGGCCTTTGTCCCAGGTCACCTGGGGTGGGGGAGGTTTTGTAGTGCTGGCAGATTGAGAAGTATATTTGTCAAGGTTAGTGAAGAACTCATTGAGACCACCCACAATTGATGGGGGATCCGAGAGGATGCAGTCTTGGGCTTTAAGGGAGCTGGGGTTAACTATAGTTTTACCTTTCATAAGTGAGTTGATTTGTTTCCAAAAGAACTCTGGGTTACTGAGGTGTTCGGTTTGTAGAGATTTGAAGTAGTTCCATTTGGCCTTGCAGAAGGAGTTTTTGCAGGCATTCCTGAGTTGTCTGTAGGCAATCAAGTTTTTGCGGAGACCACTACCTTTGACGACATTCCAGGCCTTATCATGGGAGGTCATGAGTTTCCTTAGATCAGAGGATTCATAGAGCCCTAAGTCCACCCAGCTAGATTTAAGGACACCAAGCTAGTCATTTTTCCCACTGCCCCCAGGTCTTCCATCTTCTTGATCAATGTTTTATGGGAGAACTAAATCAAAGGCTTTGCTGAAATCCAGGCCTCTATCCACTGACTTTGTTACCCAGTCAAAGAAATTAATCAAGATCATTTGGCATGACCCTCCTGCTATAAACATGTGCTGCGTATTGTCTTGAAGCCCATTTGCCTCTGGAACTTGACCAACCTTTCTTTGAGAATGGTTTCCATCAACTTGCCAACCGTGGATGTCAAGCTGGTTGGTCTGTAGTTTACTATCTCATCTCTTGCCCTTCTGTTATGTAAGGGCACCCCATCCACAGTACTCCACTGTCATGGCACCATGCTTATGTCTAAGGAGTTATTGAACAGGTCAGCCAGAGGAGCTGCCAGTACTGCTTCCAGCTCTTTCAGCACCCTTGAGTACATACCATCTGGCCCAGGAGATCTGCTCATTTTAAGGACAAGTCTCTTAAGGTCCCTGTCCTCTGTGATCATCTCCTTGCATATTTGCACCCTCCACTCGCTATTACTATCTTACCTTGTGGTACTGGTCCATCCTTCTCTTTAGTGTATACTGAGCAAAAGTATTCATTCCATGCTTCTGCCCTTCCTGTACTATCCTCCTCCCACTTTGTCTCATGTCTCGGTTTGACAATACCTTCTTTTGCAGTCCTTTATCTCAGATGTACTGAAAAAAGGTCTTGTCCTCATCCTTGACTCCTTTAGCTATTCTGAACTCAGCACTAGCTTTGGCCTTTCTGTCCTTACAACTGGCTATTCTTAGTTTTCTGAGGTAGTTCACTCTGTCCTCTTCCCTCTGGGTATTCCGGTATTTCTTGTTGGAAGGCTTTTTCCCTTTCTTCCTCACAGCACTTACAAAGTCCTCTGTGAACCTAAGAGGCTTCTTGAGTTTGTTCATCTTGTCTATCTGCTACAAACAGGTGTTTGTGACTTGTTGGATACCATACAGAATTACAGACTACTCCCTGCCCCCACCAGCACTCCCAAACTTGTCAGGTGTATACCAAGATTCTCCACTATTTTGCTGAAGTTGACCGTATTGAAATCCAGAATTGATGTGTTGGTGCTCAGGACTACCTTCCTCATATTGAGCTGAAAGCATACTAACTGGTAAAAAAAAACTGGATGCCAGTGTCTCAGTCATGCTGAAGCTTCTGACGTAGTTGCTGTTTTTCAGTACTAGGTCCAAGATAGTTTATATTAGGCTCCGTTTCTCTGGGTAAAGAAGTCATATTGGACTGTATTTAGTAGTGATTGGCTTCTGCTGGCTTGGGAGATGCTCCAATCTATGTCAGGTAGGTTGAAATCACTCTCTGTTACCACCTCCCCCTGCACCAGAACCTCACTGATCTCCCTTTCCAGCTCCTGGTCTGTGGCTTCACTCTGAATCAGAAGCCTGTATGCCAAACCCACCTTAATCCTTTACCTGCCACTATTTGAACCTGTACCCAGATTAAGTTCATGCCCCCATATCCTCTCCCATAGATGTAATCTTTTCTTTGCTATACAATGCCACCCGTCCCCCTTCCTTCTGTCATATTGCACTTGCACTTGTAATACAACCTCAATGTATCCAGGTGACACTTGTTATGTACCTTGGTGTTCACTATCCCGTGTAATAACGTATGACTCTTGTTATCTTGACTCTGGCTATGTATTTTGTCAAACTAATCCCATGTCATGTTTAATGTAACCCTCGGGTCGCCCCTGAAAAAGGGACCTTTGGGGCCCAGCGGGCTCACCCGATTATCAAAATTTAATAAATAAATAAATAATATCTCTTCTATAGAGGGTAAACCCTGGAATGAAGTGATCCCATTTATGGTTTTGGAATTAAAGACCCATGATGAAGCCTGCAGGTGGAGGCACTACATAGGGGTGTCAGTCTGCATTGCACTGTATGGTTTTCTGAGTGTGCAATAAATTCTTCAATTTTTGAAGTCCATTGATGTGTGTGCCATTTATTCACTGTTTTCCTGATGCTCCTTATCTTTGGCAGCACTTTTGGGAGTGATTGGTGTATGATTTTCTACTGGATTTTGATAATGGTTTGGGAATGCCCAGGTCATGGGGACTGCAATGACAGCCACTTTGCCCTCCATCACCTTGAGTTCTCTGTTCGTTGAATATTTGTTTTAGTATATGTTTAGCCATGAAAGGCATGCTGAACTAAGCCTCATTTCTATGGGTGACAGGGAGGGTAGTGTTAAAACAGCATTATTTTATTTGATGGTATTAGCACTGTCAGGTACTTCAATACTATGATCTCGTCTCCATCGAGTCTTCTATTTTCCGATGAAAAAAGACCAATTTCTATCATTCATTTCAATAGTTTAAGTGTTTCAAGATCTCTGTCACCTTGGGCACTGTACTATGGGCTTTTTTCATTTTATTTGTATTTATTTAAATATTTGGTAACTGGGAAAGGCACACTGAGCCAAGGCTCCTTTCCAGGTGTGACCTGGGGAAATCAGGGAAACGGGTACAAAAAGAAAAATATCATAAACAAATACAACAGTAGTACAGTCACAATTACACTCTTGACTTGAAGCTCTCCCCGTCTTGCGTCTTGAGGTCCTAAAGCTACTGAGGTCCATTCCAACCCATGGCAGTCCCAGCTGGAAGGGTTAGATCCCAGGATCCTCAGACTTGCTGCCCACTCCTGGCTATTCCACTTACCAGGCTTTTAAACCCATCCAGTAGCACCTCCATGGTGCTGTTGGCATGGAAATCCGCTAGGACAATCCCGGTATTTAAGAATGGGGATCCAAAACTCCTGTCTAACTATCAGCCCATCTCTCTCCTGCCTATGCTCAGCAAGATCTTTGAGAAACATGTCCATGGCTCAATTATACCAATTTAATCTACAGTCCCCCATACAACACAGTTTCAGGGCTGGACATAGTACCACCACTGCTCTCACTCTTTTTACTAGCGAGGTCAAATCCAACATGGACAAAGGCTTGCTCACGGGTGCTACGTTCATTGACCTCACCAAAGCCTTTGATTTGGTGAATCATCCTTTGCTCTTGAATAAACTGCATACCCTTGGGGCCTCTGGATCCACCCTGTCCTGGATCTGCAGCTACCTGGAAAACAGATCGCAATCTGTTTCCTTCGGCAAGGTACTCTCATCTCCTACACCTATCACATGCAGAGTCCGCGAAGGCTCCATTCTTGGGCCCTTACTCTTCTCTAATTTTGTTAATGATATTCCCACCTTCAGCCCCAACTGTCATTCTATAATGTATGCTGCTGACATGGTACTCTATGCAGCATCTATGTCCATTGATGACCTCAATGCTCATTTGTCATCGGCGTTCATACATCTCCAATCTTGGTTTGTCTCCAACTCCCTAATACTCAATTTACCTAAGACCCAGGCAATGCTCTTTGGGTCTTCTGGGAAAGTACAAGCCGCTTCACCCAAGCTTCATATACTAGGTCATGATGTGTCAGCAGTCTCTACTACCAACTCCTTTAAATACCTGAGGGTGACTCTTGATCCTGTGCTAGATTTCTCCTCTCATATACATGAGGAATGCAAAGCTGTTACCCTCAAGACTGGAGCTGCCTATTGTATGCATCACTCCTTAACCCCTGCCTCCAGGATATCTGTAGCTAGGGGGGGGTCCTGCTACCTAGGCTACTATATGCTCTCCCAGTCCTGCCCAGACCAATGCCAGTATTCTACGAAGATGGGGCACCACCTACAACAACATTTGTAGATTTGTACTATCAACCCCTTGCCTTACTCACCACTGCTTGCTCTACTCCGCCTTACACTGGCTGTCCCCCAGTTCCCATCGCTCACACTCTCTGGGATGCTTCATTAACTCCTTAACTAGATACCCCCGATCTGACTCTCTTGGGGCTATGCTTTTCCCCCGTGCAGTACTCATGTATGCCGAGATCCTCTGATGCTCAGCTACTTTCTATCCTATACTGCTCAACCAAAATGGGTGAACAAGCTTTCTCTCATTTCGCTCTCAAATTCTGGAATTCCCTACCATCCCACCTAAAATGTTCCTTATCCCACTCCTCCTTTAAAACTGCACTTTTTTGTCACCTTGAAGCACTTGATACCTGTGACTGTAACTAATCAAGCTTTGCCTTCTCCTCTTGCTTTCTCTTTTGCTTGGACAACTGTCTCTCAATTACTCCATGTTCACCTCAGGGCTTGCCAATAGTGGACTTTCTCATTCCTGTGTGGATGATATTAAGTTGTACGTATATTTCTCTCAATTATCCCTGCATGGATAACTGCATGTTTCTGTAATGATGTTGACTGTACTGGTTACTGTTGTCTGTTTGTAATGGCTGTACATTGTACTGTCCCGGGACGTACCTGAAAATAGGCAGGATCATTGCCTAATGTACTAACCCGATCATCAAAAGCTAATAAATAAAAAAGTAGGGCAATTACAGAGGAAAAATATGTACACATTGTGTAGGATCATATTTATGGTGGATATTGAACCTCAGTAATTAGCACAACAGTAAATCATAGGAGATACAAGGCAATTTCTTCAATTATGTCAATATCTTTCTTTGACATACTGTAGCTTTTAAGCCTTAGTTCCTTGTCTCAATAATGGGATTTTGCAAAAGCTTCTTATACTTAATGTGCTATATGTTAAACTCTTTATCCTTATTTCTTTTCAGAACCTTGCTGAAGGAGTGAAACAGATAGTAGAATTTTATGGATTTTCTCTGTCTGAGGAACAGATTCAGTCAATTGCTGACTCCAGCACGTTTAAAGCAATGAAGGAAAAATCCAAAGATACAATACCCTCCTTCACTGATGTCATGTTCCGTAAAGGTTAGTTTTTAGTTCTTAGTAGTTGAGTAACATTATTTGAATGCATTGAGTTTATACAGTTCATGTGCCTTAATCCCTGTTGCATTATTAATTTAGAATTTTAGTGAGACAGCACATTGGCAAATTCTGTTTTCAAGAGTGTCCAAATTGCATGTTAAAATTGCGAATAATATACATTAAACATTACAAGATCATGAAATGTGTACATTATAAATATTTTACAAAAGAGACATACAATCAATGCAGTTAAAATATAGACACACTCAATTTCATTATCATGGTATTAGTTTGCAGGAAAAAATGCAGTAGCTAGCAAAGACCCTTAATACACTCATTAAGCAAGGCTTTTTATTACATCTATAGTCCCGGCCAACGACATGGCCAGATATTTCCTGAAGTTTCTGTGATACTTCTAGAGAAATCTCCTGCTTTCTCCATTTACACAGTAGGGGCAGCAGAGAGAAACTCTTTAGAAATTTTGCGAACTATCTGGAAATATCTGGCCATGTCTATGGCTACTACTGTACACACTGTTCCCTGACTGCCCTGTCTCCTGCCATGGTCTTTTTCCATGTGTCCCACAAGACTTTCCCCTTGTTCTTTTCCAGTTCATCTCCCCCTCCCCCCAATCCCCTGTTATCCCTTCCTTGTCTACTGCCATTGTTACCACAGGCACGGCATGCTCAGGTCAGTATTATACACACATTTTTCCTGTTACACTGTCACCTTGTTGTAATCACACAGGAAAACCTCCAAAACCTGCAAGTCCTCCCTAATCTCCCATAAAATTGCTATTCAGTAATGCAGCTTCATGGCTTGCTGTGTGGTCTGCACCAGCCTCCAGGGACGGCAAGGAGATATGACCCTGTGTGGAAAATTCAGGTGTCCAAGGAGTTGCTGCACCTTAACCCCCTGCATCAGCCTCATGCTCACCACCTTCTGCTGCTAAACCTATGAAGATGAAGTCATCCAGGTAGTGAACCACCATCAGCTGTCCATAATTAACCCTACTAATCCTTAAAAGCTCATTCTAGTCTTGTGCTTAAGGCCCTGAAGTGAGCACATGCCACAAATCATGCCATAAACATGACTCTGTCGAAATAGTACCCACCTTGGAATTTGAAAGCCAGCAGGACCCAGTTCTGCCTGTGGACTGGCAGCAGTTTAAAGGATGACTCTATGTTGCTGTTAACCAGTCACAGCCCTTTTCCCTTTGCTCACTGCCTGGCATTGGCTGGTGTATGTCACTGTGTACCTGTCTTTCCCAATGTACTCACTCATTGCCTTGCCCTCTGGGTATGATAGATAGTGAATACGCCTTAGCTTCCCTGCCTCCTTCTTCAGGACCAAGCTAAAGGGGGGCAACCTAAGGATGGCCAGAGATGGATCCAAGAAAGTTTCTTAAATTCTCCCCACCCTCTTCTCTTTCTCTATCTTGTTGGCTGCCATTTCTTTGTTTTTCCTAGTGGATTTCAGGTTGTTCACCTCCCTGTGCACCCTAGGTCCCTCCTGCAACAGATGGAAATCCTAGCTGAAGACCTGACTCATCAGCTCTGCATCCTGCCTGCCTGTCTGGGTAGCATTGCAATGACTGAGTGACCACCTGAATGTTTATAGGTGTTCTGATGAGCCCATAGCTCAATGCCCCTTTTGTTTGATTACTCTGCTCTATCTTCCAACCCCATCCGCTTCAGGTTTAATATCCTCCAGGCTGATAGGTGACTCCCCTATTCAACCCTCTCTTCCCCATTCCTCCCCCTGCTGACCACTTGTCATGGGCCAAATGGCTCCTGGTTGGGCATCTCCCCAGCCACCCTGCATTCGGACAACAGGATGTGCCTTGACATGCTTTGAGAACATGTGCATGTAATGGCAGTTGACCCAATTCTAATAAGATTTGTTTTACATAGAAACATGGAAACATAGAATTTGATGGCAGATAAGGACCACTTGGCCCACCCAGTCTGCCCATTTCCCTACCTAATGGATAAGCTTTCCATACCTGCCTCCTCTCATTTTCACAGCTATTTGCCCTCACTGTTCAGTGTGGATGTCATGGTTCATGTATCTGGGTACTAGGTATTCAAATGAACATCCCTATGCAAGGCATTGATGGAATTTCTTGTTATACTGTAATCAGAAATAGCCCTCTTTTAGCTTGTATGGATTGCACACTATAAGGGAATGAGCCAGAAGGGGAATTACGGCACTAAAATTCATGAAACCTGTTAGCCACAGGTTAAGTGTCTTCCCCTTATAAACTTTCCCTTTCTGCTGCTCACTGAAAAATACCTGCGTTGCTGGAGGGTGGATTTCATGTTTTTTTTTTTTTCCTTTCTTTGGGAGAGGATGGGGGGGATTAGGGAATTAATGTGAATGGATTAAGATAAGTGGAATATATGTATGTATATGTGGTGGTATCATGAAAAAGTTAAACAATAAAAAATATTATGCAAAAAAAGAAAAATACCTGCGTTGCCACCATTTCTATTTCCCCTATTCTCTCCATCTCCTCTTCCCACTTAACGGACTCCTTGTCTACTAAGGTGAGCATACTTTATCTGTGAATTCCCCCTTCCAAATTATTTCTTTGAGACTAATAAGTATGTGATCCCCTGGCTTAATGTCATGGCTCCCACCATACATACCTGCTGTGAAGGCAAAGGCTAGGGGCCACCCCTTGTTTTTTATTTATTTATTTAAGTCTAGGATTACAGTACCTTTGAGCCAGGGGTCTTTTACAAAGGTTTCACGTCAGTTATAAGTCAATACACAAAACAAGGCGACAACAGTACCAACGAGACAGTACAGGTAACAAGTACACATAGTTACAAATAATCTGATATACAAAACAAGTTTTGGTTGCTAGTTAACAAAGTGATAGTGGATGAGGAGCAGATAGGATATGGGAACCAGTGAGAGGGAAGAGTAGAGGGGAAGAGGAAGGGGACAGGAGGAGTAGAGCTGCCAGAGACATTGTTGTTGAGATAACAAAATGAAGTGCTAGCAGAGGGGATGCCTAGTACAAATTGGAAAGAGCTGCATTAGGTTAGAAGAATATCACGGGGTTAGCTCGTTTTGGCAGTCACAGGAGCTAGAGGCAGTGAGATAAAGATGGAGCCTTGATTTAAATGTGCCAAGTGTGGGAGTAGAGGAGATGTACCTGTTTAGCCCATTTAGCCAGCTAGGTGCCCTATAGGCAAAAGCTCTTTGTCCTTGTGAGGTATGACCGTGAGGAACCTGCAAGAGCTGAGATTCTGATCCCCTGGTTGTGCGGAGGTTATTGCTTGAACAAAGGAGTGCACAGACTCCAGGGGGTGCAATGCCCATAGTTATTTTCGTAGCCATAGTGCAGGTTAAGTACTTTATCCGGTTGGTGAGTTAAAGCCATCCTGTTTGTGCATAGAGGTCGCACGTATGTGTGAGGTGGTGGGATCCAATAAGTAACCGACAGGCCTTATTGAGTGTGGTGGAAATGTGTCTAAGAGTGATAGCGGAGACAGAGCCATAGATAATAAGCCCATACTCAATAATGGAAACAACAGAGCTCTGAACAGCGACTGTCAGGGCTTCTGGAGGAAGCTGTTGTCTGTGCCAGTAGAGAAGGCTGAGACGAGTATTTGCTGCTTTGGCCACATAGTCAATGTGGGTGGCATAAGTTAGATGAGGGTCAAGGGTGATCCCAAGGTACTTAAAGGCTTGAACCTGTTCCAAGGTGGCTCCATGGCTGGTTTTGATGGATACAGGGTGCAGCTTATTCTTGTTATGAGAGCTGCTGAACATCATAGTCTTTGTTTTCTTATGATTGAGTACCAGATTGTGATTTGAGAACCAATTTTCAACAGATGTGAAGCCAAGCTGAAGGTTGTTTTGTAGAGGCGTAGGATCCTTGTGAGAGGCAAGGATTACGGCATTGTCAACATAGAGGATGATTTGTTCAGGGCAAGAGTTCAGAAGGGTGTTCAGGAATAAGCTGAAGAGTAGGGGGCCCAGAATGGATCCCTGGGGAACACCTGAGCAGACAGGTCTGGTATCAGAGAGGACATCCGCAATTTTCACACTTTGAGACCAGTTCTCCAAGTAACATTTGAACCAGGCTGTGGTGTCAGGAGAGAGCTCTGCTTTCAGAAGCTGCATGAGCAGTAGGTGGTGATGGACAGTATCGAATGCCTTGGTCAGATCGATAAAGACAAACCCAGTTAATTGACCATTGTCCAACGAGCTGTGAAGGGCACCAGTGAATTCCAGTAGGGCAGATGAGGTGCTGTGCCCTTTCCTGAAGTCATGTTGCTGTGGGCACCAAACTTTGTATTTGTCCAGGAAGTCCATGAGCTGATCTGCAAAGATACATTCGAGGGCCTTGGAGAGGGGTGGTAATAAAGAGATCGGGCGGTAGTTCCCATGGAGGGCCCTATCACCACTTTTATGAACTGGGTTAACAGTGGCAGATTTCCATTTGTCAGGGAACTAGCTGAGCTTAAGAGAGAGGTTGAAAATACTTGTCAGTGGCTGTAACGCTTCATGAAGGGTGAGGAACAGCAATTTAAGTTCCAGTGTATCACTGCTGGATCTGGATTTGGTGATGGCTTTGGTAATGTATTTGCGGGCTTCATGCATCTTGACCACATTGAAACAAAAAGGTGGGTGGCTAGAAGAGGTGGGGATGCCAGGGGGAGAAGGGGAAGAGTCATAGTCCTTGAAGAAGTTCGCAGGGAGAACACTGCTGAGATCAGTGAATGCAGTGTTGAAGATATTTGCAATGATTTTAGGGTCAGGCGTGGTAGTACCATTTATGTTGAGCAGGGTAGGGGAGGTTTTAGGCTGCTTACCAGTGACCTCTTTGATATTGTTCCAAAATGCCCTCCCATTACCCCAGGTATCTGTGAGAGAGTTCTTGTAGTAGGTAGATTTCTTTTGCCAGATAGATTTGGTACAGTCATTCCACGCCTATTTGTAGTTTTCGATGTCTAATTGTTTACTGGTGGTTCTGGCCAGCTCCCAGAGGTCATCTCTAGATTTTAGTTGATGTAGGAGGTCAGCTCTGAGCCAGGGCTTGTAAAGGGCTTTGACTCTGTGCTTTTTAAAAGGAGCGTAGGAGTCACAGGCCGCACTGATAGTGTTAATGAGGTACTCCAGAGCAGTATTTACATCTGTTGCTTTGTAGACAGGGGACCAGTCCTGCAGATTGAGGCAAGATTTGAGGTGTGACAACTGCCCACATGGTAGGACTCTGCTAGTGATGATTTTTGGAGGGGGCTTGAGGAATTTGTTAGACCATCCCAAATAACAGGGGAATGGTCGCTAAGCGAGTCAGGGAGGACTGAGGTGTTCGTCATGCATTTTGGGTGGCTGGTGAGAATCCAATCCAGGAGGGTGCGGGTGCCAGACTTGTAGTTTTTTCTGGTCTGGGAAGCAACCATCTGGGTGAGATTTACCGATGTGATGGCATCTATATGGACCACAGCATCAGACGCGAGCCAGTTTATATTAAAGTCTCCTAGAAGGATCATCTCTGTGTCAGGAGGTTGGGACCTGGCGAAATCCAAGACAGTGTTAAGGCCATTCCCTTGATCTTTTTGGGGGATATAAACAGAGGCAACTTTGAGGGCTTTGTTGTGAGCCCCTAATAAGATTCTGATGGGGAGAATCTGCGTTTCAGTGGCCAGGAGAGGGGTAGTGATGGGATGTCCCAATAATGAGTCTTTTAGGTAGATTTCACATACACCACCTCTTTTGGACTTCCGGTCCAGCCTGAAGACATTGTAGCCTGGCAGTGCGATAGCCAGATTGGGGATTTTGGGTGTATGCCAGGTTTCCACAACTGCCAGGATATCTGGGTTGTGCTGATTGGTAAAGATCTGTAGGGCATCAAGCTTAGGGAGTAGACTACAGATGTTGAGAGTTGCTATAGAGAGTGCACCTGAAGGTTTTTCCTGGTAGGTATGGCTTGAAGTGTTTGAGCTGGAGTTAGGATGAATATTACCCAACAGCAGTAGGAGAAGTATCACTAGTTTCAGGGTGCACCAGCGTAACTCCCTGAGTGTGAGTCTGCATGCCTGTTTCTTGCATGGACTTGCATTGAGTTGTCGGCAATGATCCCAAAGAGATGGCATGAATGAGAGAGAAGAAAGGGTCCAGGGCCCGTGGGTAGTTGGGGACAGCCATCCAATAGCAGAGGGGTGCTCGGTTGGGGGGCCAGTCTCATGATGGAGTGTACCTGAGTGACGATACGAAGTGTCCAATATGGTGCTGTGAGGGTGAGAGGGGAAGCAGGTTCCAGGGAGGTAGAAGCGTGGAAAGAGGGATGCGAGTAAAAGAAGCAGAGGATACAGAGCATGGGGGGAAACATGCTGTGACAGTCAGGTGGATTGCCAAAAGGCAGGCACAGTGGTAGAAGTAGGCAGGTTGAGGGCACAGGAGAGAGGCCAGCTAGGAGAAGTAATGCAGAATGGAGAGTGGAGGAAAAGGAGAGGGTAATAGAGTGGGCAAAGCAATGGGATGGGGGTGGTCACGGATTAGTTGGAAAGAGTGGGAGGGAGAATGTTGAAGAGGAAAGGGAAGGACCTAGTAAGAGACTCAGTGGTGTATAGGCAGGGAGGTACCTCAGCAAGGGGGAGGAGCTTAGGCCTATTTAATAAAGGTTGAGGGAGGGAGGGGGCGGAGACATTTCGGCCGGATACACTTGAAATCAATGGGCGCAGCAGCCCAGAAAGCAGAGAAGATATAGAAAAGTCCAAACAGCCAATAGGAAGCAGGAGCTTAGGCAAGGGTCCAATCAGGGATCACAGAAGCAAACAGAAGACCAATGGCGGTGGCTCTCGGCTTCCCTGACCTGGGCTAGAGTCTTACCCAGCTTGCTGGATCCCAAAATTGGCCTGGAAGTGGTGGCTGGGTGGCTGGATTACCGAATCGTGGCCGCACCGTCAGAGGTCTCAGCTGACCCGGTCAAGGGCAGGATCTAAGAGAGGGAATGAGAGAGGGCAGAAAATTAGCAAGAGCAGGGGGAGAGAGAACAAAAGAGAGTGACGTGGGCAGCTTAATTGGGGGGCGTGGTGTGAGCGCCGTAGATGGCAGACAATGAGATACAGTAAAGGTGGGTGGGGGGGGCAACCAGAGACAAAGAAATTAAGTTAAACTTGGCCCGGCGCCATGGCAGGGGGAGGTGAAAGGAGGAAGAAAGGTAGGAAGAGGAAGGAAGGGGGGAATTTGAGACCCAGGGGGTTGGAAAATCAAGTCAGGGCAGAGCAAAACTTTAAGCACAATCCTCGGAATCGACTTTGGCAATATGAACAGTAACAAGTTTTAAATAAAGCACTAAACAGAAGGCTATGACTACAGGATTTAACGGGCCAAAATTTTGGCTATATACACTTGAAATCAATGGGCGCAGCAGCTGAGAAAGCAGAGAAGATACAGAGAAGTCCAAACAGCCAATAAGCAGCAGGAACTTAGGCAAGGGTCCAATCAGGGAGCACAGCAGCGAGCGGATGACCAGTGGCAGCAGCTCTCGACTTCCCTGGCTGGGGCTAGAGTCTTACCCGGCTTGTTGGATCCCAAAATTGGCCTGGAAGTGGCGGCTGGGCGGCTGGCTTACCGAGCCACGGCCGTACCGGAGGAGGTCTCAGCTGACATGGTCAAGGGCAGGATCTGGCTTGCTGGATCCCAAAATTGGCCTGGAAGTGGCGGCTGGCTTACCGAGCCGTGGCTACACCAGCGGGGGTCTCAGCTGACCTGGTCAAGGGAAGGATCCGGTTTGCTGGATCCCAAAATCAGCCTGGAAGTGGCGGCTCAGCGGCTGGCTTACCAAACCGTGGCTGCACTGGCGGAGGTCTCAGTTGACCTGGTCAAGGGCAGGATCCGGCTTGCTGGATCCCCAAATCAGCCCGGAAGTGGCGGCTGGGCGGCTGGCTTACCGAGCCGTGGCCGCACCGGCAGAGGTCTCAGCTGGCCCGGTTAAGGGCAGCACCAACCAGGCTTTATGCCTGGTTGGAGCTCTTCTTTACCGCTAACCTAGCCTGTGGACTTTTTATTTTAAAATCCTATAGCAGGCCTTTCATCTTTTGTAACTACACCTCTCCTTCCACTCTAATAATGTCCTTCACATAATCCCTCAGGCAGGCCTGTAAGATCAACCTTTGGATATTTACTCAACCCAGAATCCTTAGTCCTTAATCCTTAATTGCCAGGCCCACCACGCCACTCCCTGACCTCATCTTGAACTTCTGTTCTGAGGTATTGGCTTCTGCTTTCTGTTTTTCTCAGGACCTCTTTTGTGTTGTGGATGCATTCTGTGTATCATCCAGAAACCTTTAGACAGCAGCTATCATGGCCACTGCCCTCTCCATCACTTCCAGCTCCTTCTCTTGTTGTGGCTTCTTCTTTTGATGGGACCTCATCTGCTGCTATGTTGATGCCAGGTTTGTTGTGCCACTCTTTATTTCTTCTTCCTGTGTTTGAGAATGAAGAAGCCCCCCAACACTGCGCCAGACTCCCTGACATGTTGACCACTTTCCTGGAGGCATCTTCCTGCAGTCACTGCTCACTCTGGTTTACTATTCAAATGACGTTCTGGGCTTCACCAGTGGTTTCCCAGTCCCCACCAAACATGCTGCAGAGGATCAGGCCATGCCCCTTCAAAACACTGTACCTGTGTTTGATGACCACCCTCACTGTTCTGCTGACTGTTCCCACACTCTGCTCCTGTACCTGCCAGGCCACAATCTTGAGTGCTCCTCCAACTGACAGCACTACCTGTATCCATGCTCTGTAAGAGACTTTGGTCCTGGGACTGCTCAGACCAATTTGGTCCATGCCAAATTTCTGTACATACTGTGCACACTTGTTGTCAACCACACTAATGTGTAGAAAGAGGCCTTCCCTCTCACAGTCGCCCCTTTTAAACCCCCTGTGGCTTTGTCCTGGCTCCTACAATCCTGGTGTTCTTAGTCCTTCCCCAGCTCCATTCCCAGCATCCACGCAATCTCTGCTCATGTCCCCCTTCAATTCCACTTCCCCTTCTGTCCATTCTGCCCTTTCCCTCTTCAGCTCCCCTCCCAAAGCTGGCTGGATTTAGGGGCCTATAGTTGCTGAAACAAGGTGGCCCCCAGAAGAAGCCTGGTAGGCTCTTTGTGGAAATAAATCTATTTATATCTGAGAAGTAGTGACCTGTTGGGGTTTATGTGAAAAGACAAGGGGCCTGGTGTTCAAAAGGGGCAAGACTTACATAAAAACATAGAAACATAGAGGTTGACGGTAAATAAGGACCGCAAGGCCCATCCAGTCTGCCCATTTCTTTTTCTACCTTATAAATGTGCCATCGGCCTTTGCTCTGTCAGTTGCCTATCTATTCATACTCATCTGTATTGCTCCCTTATGCCTATCCTATGCCTGTTTGAAGCCCTGCACTGTATTCATAGCCACCACTTCCTGAGGTAGGCCATTCCATGCATCCACCACTCTTTCTGTGAAAAAGAATTTCCTCACATTCTCCCTTAATCGGCCTCCCTCTAATCTCATGCTGTGTCTCTTGTCCTGCATTTTTCTTATATTTAAACATGTTAGACTCTTTCACCTTGTTAATGCCCTTAAGGTGCTTGAATGTTTCGATCATATCACCTCTCTCCCTCCTTTGCTCAAGGGTATACATATTGAGCTCCCTTAATCTGTCCTCATATGTCTTCTGATGCAGTCCCTGCACCATTTTGGTTACCCTTCTCTGGACTGCCTCAGTTTGGTTAATATCCTTGTGAAGGTGTGGCATCCAGTACTGCATGCAGTACTCCAGATGGGATCTAACCAGTGTCTTGTAAAGAGGGATTATTACCTCCCTCTTCCTACTCGTGTATACCCTACTAATACACCCTAACATCCCCCAGCCTTACGCATTGCTTTAGAGGTCTACTTGGATGATTTCAGGTCATCGGTGATGATGATGCCCAAGTCTCTTTCTTCCTTTGTGACTGCCAGCAACTCCCCTCCCAGCCTATAGGTGGTTTCAGGGTTTCTCTTCCCTATGTGCATGATCTTGCACTTCTTTGCATTAAATCCCAGTTGCCACTCTTCTAACCATTTTGCTAGTTTACCCAGATCTCTTCTCATTCTGCCCACCCCATCTGGATCATCTACTCTGTTGCAGATCTTGTTCAGACTGAGTTGCATGAGCAAAAACCTCTCATTCTGTTTGTGCAAGCCAGACTTTTTCAGGGCAACCATATTAAAATAAGTTGTTCTGATTTCTTCCTCCTGGTGTGAGCAAGGAATGATGGGGGTAGAGGGTTGCTCATGGACAGGTTCCATTATAAGAGAAGATAAACTGTTACTATTACTGCATGATGCCCTTAGTCATAGCTAGTGTGACACTAGGACTTGGCACATGCCAACTAGGTATCAAGTTCATAGGATTAACCATTGTTATCCAGAGTTTCTAAAGGTTACTGTTTGCCATGTTGTGACATGACAGAACTTGTCACAGAGTACCACAACATGGCTGATTTGACTTGCTTGCACATTTCCCAAATAATGTGTTATGCCTTCTATCTTGTTATAATGGCAGTTCAGGAGTTTGCATCTTTAGCATGTTCATCCTGTCTAGAGTTACCCAAATTGTGACTTCAAACTGAACGAGGTTGACTTAAATCTTTAACAATGTGATACCAGAACTGACAGCTCACTTTCTACTGAAAAACGAACTGGTTGTGAAGGATGTTTATGTCCTTAGAGGTTCAAGTTGTTTATTGGTTCCTACTGTACATCACAAGTATGGTTATCCTGGAACATGGTGCAATCAAGGCTGAGTAAGAGCAGACATATTAAATATAGTGGTGATTGTAGGGGTGCAGCCAAAATTTTCAGTTCTGTACATGTTCTTTCCAACTGCTGCCACCCCCCTTATGTGTGGACACATGTTATTGTGTATGGACTCAAATTAAACTCAGATTATTTGAAAATGTATCATTTAATCTCTAAACAGGCTGTACACTTAACTACATGCTTTAAATTTCAGATGTACAGATACAAACACTACTAAGTGGTCTACAGTAAATCAAATATGCACACAGGCACATGGTTTGGGAGAGGTACTGTACTTAAAAACAGATGTACACAGACTGTACACATATGAGTACAGTTAGTATATCTGCCTAGCTTCTTGAGTGATCCTAAGGGACTTCAATCTCCCAGGCATAGACTGGTGTGTGAAGAGGGCTAATGGCAGAATTGAAACTGAGTTCTTGTCCACCTTCAGGGATTACTTTCTAGATCAGCATGTTCAGCAGAGGACTAGATTTGAGGCCCTTGTCCTTTTCACAGCAGTGGAATAAGGTCATCTCCAGTATGAATGCCAAGGATCTGGCAGGAAGCAGTGACAGCAACTTGCAAACCTTCATCTTAGTGAAAGGGAAGACAAGCTTGTCCTCAGCCACGAAGTTCCAGAAGTTTGAAAGGCGGACATTGCCAAGATGATGGGCCTAAAGCAATTATAATGCTGAGCACATGTGGGAATCAATGAAGATAGTGCCTGAAGCAACCACAAAGGTCTGCATCTATGTAATCAGTGAGGAAAAAAGTGCCAAAAAGTGCCCACCCCACCTAATGGGTTATGCCTGTTGTGTCCCCTGTTGGTCTTTGGAAGATGCCCAGAGCCGCCTCAGGATCACCCGGTTCAGGTGGTACCGGCCCACAATCTCTGTACCACTATACTGCTCAAAGGTGATGTGGGCTCGGTACCGCCTGTTGGGGGCATATCGCTGATGGGCCCTTCCACAGCTGCGCCCCCCCCATGCTGCCTGCCTTCTCACACACCTCATTACTTCTTCCATCTGTATTGTGGCACTGGCCATGTCCCTGGCTGTTGTTCACCCCCCTGGTAGATGTTGTCCTGGTCCCCCGCTGTCCTCTATGCTGCTCCCCCTGCACTGGGTACACCTCTGGCCTTCTGCTGTCCTGCCTCCTGCCACTGCCCTGACCGCTCTGCAGCACTGCCATGTTGGCCTTGCTCTGTTTCTCTGTCTCCCCAGACCTGTCCTGCGTGGCACAGATGTGCTCTGTCCTGCTCCTCTACTGTCCCTCTTTCTGGTCCTCTCTCTCCTATAGCTGCAGCTCACTCCCACTGCAGTCCATCCTGTAGCGGTCTTGCACCTCTCTCTTGCTCGTTTTTATTTTGGCTCACTTCTGCTATCAAGCAACTTCTGCTACCTCCCCTATTGCACATGGCGCATGTCGTTGAATATCGCACTGCGCCATTTATTCATGGTCCCCCCCCCATGGTTGCGCAAGCATTTATTACCATTGCGCACTTGCGCATTGCAACTTGAGCGGTGCAGCTGCCTCTTGCTGAATATCTCACAACGGCGCATTTTCGGACTTGTGCTGGCGCATATCTGTTGTGTATGGCGCAACCCTTTTGAATATCTGGGCCTCTGATCGCTGATAGCTGTATTGCACTGACACATTTATATATTGCACAGCCACAGGGAATGGTACCATGCTGCTTATCTGTGCACCATCACTGTTCTCAGATATCATTATGTCGGATTCAGAGTGTGCAGAGGAGTAGGGGCCTGCCAGAAAATGCAGGCCAGACTTTACCAAGGATGAGAAACAGGCCTTAGTGGAGGCATATGTTGACAGGGAGGAACTCCTGAGTGGGGCCACAGGGACCGCACAGGAATGGGCTATAGGCTGGGATCAGGTGGCCACCTATGTGAATGCACATGGATGATACAACCACACTCCACAGAAGTGCAAGAAGAAGATGGGCATAGACAAATGCAGGACAAAAGAGAAGATCGCTGCTATTAGGGCATCGATCCACAAAATGGGCGGTGGACCCTCAACAGCACACATCCTCAATGCAGAGGAACTGCTTGCATCTACCTTCACCCAGGCATCCATTGAGGGTGTCCTAGGGGGTAGGTTCCAGACAGGTGGAAGCCTGTCACAACACTGTAAGTATGCCACTGGGACTCTTGGGGGGCGGTGTGTGCAAGCCATCAGTGTGCCTGGTATATAGCAGGGGTGCCACTCTTGTGTTCCTGTTGCATCTTGGGGTGGTGCATTGCCTGCATGGCCACACCAAGGACCAACATGGTCCCCTATGTGCTGTGTGGCAGCTGAGAGAACTACAGTATGTCATGGTTATGAGGTACCTGGTCCAGGGATAACGCTACACCTATCACGCCTGTCACATGGGTGTCTGCTGCAGGATGTGCATGCATGTGGCCATCCACAGTGGACACTGGCACCGGCATGTCACTCCAGACAGGGTCAGCACATTTGTGCTGTATGTCATGGGGGGGGGACGGCACTGCCTGTCAGTTGTGTGCATGTGCAACACATTGCTGTGTTTGTGCACAGATGCGGACACATGTCCTATCCAGCGCCCATGTCCTGATGGGCATGGGCAGCGGTGCTGCCACTCCACATGCATGGCAGGGCAGGCACAACTGTGGCACACATGCAGACAATCCACTGTATAGTTGACTACCTGCAGTGCATCACTGACACACTAACCACTCTTCATTCTGTCTTACAGCTCCATCACACCTCGGGGTGCTGTGCAGGTCGGGCCCGGAACCGTGGCACAGGACAATGCTGTGCCATCAACGTCCACTGGCATTGTGGCCACTGCTGGGGGGTGCCATACTACTGTTGAGTTGGTGGACCTACTCGGACTTACCAGTGAGGATCCATTGGCTGACCTCCTCATGTAGGACAGCCTCCCTGTGTTTGTGCCAGCAACACAGTACAATGATGACTTCAACACTGATGATATCCCACTGATTTTGGGTTGCACAGGTGTTGACACACCTCCCCACATTCAAGTCTTACCATAGGCAGTAGCAGGTAGTGCTGATGGGCCAGGGAACACACATATAAGAGACACTGCTGCCGGTGTTGGCCATGGATGGGGTGCAGATTTGGGCACTGATTCCACTGGACAGGTCCAGCAGGCTGCTGTCATGTTGCAATGACCTGTGGGGGACACTGTGCAGCACTCCCTAGGGGCTGCCACCAGCATACACACTCAGTTCCCATCCCATTCGTAGTCTCCTGTGTGGCATTCCCAGTCAAGGGATGTGGCACGGCAGGCTGCCATACCCCCACCTGTCAGTGTCAGGACCATGATACACCAGGCACAGACAGGCTGGATGAACACACCAGGCTTCGGAGGGACTCCGTGGACAACCAGACAATGCTCAAGGCAGAGATACGTGTGCTGTAGGTTGATGTGCGTCAACTGTCTGAGTGTGGGGCCATGGGATGTGCCGAGCTGACTGGCCAGCATTGTGGAAACCATTGCTGTGGGTTTGCAATGCTGGCATCCACTGGTCTCAGCAAGGCACACAGGACTTCCCGTATCACAATGGCAACACCCAGGGCTTGGTATCTGGTGACCCCATCGAGGCTGATACTGCCTGTTGACATACCCATCCCCAACACACACAGCAACAGTCTGTTCACTGGTTTGTCGGTTAAGAGAATGCCTGAGCGTTGATAGTTTTAAGAAAGAGTTGAAAACATATTTATTTCATTTAGTCTTCCCTAATGATTGATGTATTTTAGCTTCTTGTTTTAATGTTTTATCTGTAATTGGTTTTATGTACAGCACCTTGGTTTTCGAAAGGTGCTATAGAAATATAGTTTGATTTGATTTGTACACACCCATGAGGACATGGTTGCATTCTCAAGCCTCTACCCTCGTTGATGTGGTGATGACACCCCCTTTGATTGTTGAGCCACCTGTGGCTTCCACATAGTCAGGGCATGGCTGCCCACATGGTTGTGGCAGTCGTGGATATGCACAGTATTCCCTATGGGTGTGCTGCCCAGTCCGGTCCCCTGTTGCCATTGCCAGCTGCTTGCATGGCTGGCTGCGCAATGGTTCGCATGCTGTGGCACATGCATGGCCTTGGTCATGGCTGGCATGTGTGTGAGCAGTGGTGCTGGACCACGTGGCATGGGCGTGATGAGTACAGCACTGTGTTGGCATTGCCTGTGAGTCAGCACATAACCTCTGATCCATGGCACAACCTGCAGTACTGCTGTGTATGTGTCCCTGTCCATGGGTGCACTGATGTGTGTGACCTGCCTGGTGTTATGTGCCCTGCTGCATGCCCTGTGGTGGTGCACGTGCCTGCCTGCATGTGTCATCTTGGGCATACACCAAATGGCACCAGACTGTTCAGATCTGTATATGTTGTTCCGTGTGTGTGTGTGTGTGTGTGTGTGTGTGTACATGCCTGCGTGCCCACCTGTGTGACTGGTGTGTGTCCTTGTGTCCCTGCATGCACCTCTGTGTCCCTACATGTGTATGGTGCAGTGCATGGCCTGCTTACCTTTGTGGCACTCACCTGCAGTTCCTCAACAGTGGTCTCTCGGTGCCTCCTGGCATGTGCGACCAGCCTGGGATCCCTCCTTTCCATGGCTGGCTGCCCACCCCCATCCCGCTGGTCCTCCTCATCATCCTCTGTACTGTTGCTTCATCCACCTGGACAGGTATTCCATGGTCAATGGCCATGTTGTGCAGTCCAACAGTCCAGGAATATGCCACAGGCTTTCTCAGGGCTGTACTGTAGGGCACCACCTGACCTGTCTAGGCAATGGAAATGCATTGTGAGCTTGCCAAAGACATGCTCGATAATGTTCCGTGTAGCGATGTGTGCCTTATTGTACCCATCCTCGGCCCCATTGCAGGGTCACCGTATGGGTGGGAGCAGCCAGGGACAGAGGGGATATGCACTGTCACCTGTGGGGAAAACACATGTGTTAGTAGTCAGCCTGTCTGGCCCTTGTCTGTTTCCCCGCCCCTTCCAGTCCACACTGCAACTACCTGCCCCCCTGTGTGCCCTTGCCACTGCCCCCATGCACAGCTGATGTGCCACCATTACTGGCACAGCATGTGTGTTCTACACGTCTGGGCCTCCATGTATATGCTCCCCTGAAATGTAGTCAGGCTCCATTTCCAGACATGTCTTGTCACCTAGCACTATCCTTGTTCCCCACCCACCCATCCAGCTGCTGTGTAGTGTTCGACACATCTGCGGTTGTTCTCCTCTTCCCAGTCCCAACTTACCAACTAGGTGCCCCGTCAGGATCACCCCACTCTCAAATCTCTGGCGCAGGATGGATTGGTGCCAGATGAATGCACTCCCAGGGTGCATGACACACACATTGATGATGTGCCCTGTGGCATTTCACACCACCTGACAGTTGATGGAGCGGTATCTCTTCCTGTTCATATATGCTGCACCTTCCAGGCCAGATGGTGCGCGTATGGTCACATGGGTGCAATTAATGGCCCCTATCATGCCTGCCATGCATGCCACCCTGTGGAATTCCTGCATGTTTGCTGTATGCTCTACTTGTGTGCTTGGGAATTTGGTGTACTCTGCAGCATGTGGCAGCAGAGCGTTGAGGACCTGGGTGTGGAGGCGGGACATAGCCGACTGGGATATACCAGCGGTGGCCCCCACTTGTTTCTGGAAGGTGCCTGTGGTGAGCAAGCACATTACCTCTGTCACCTTGGTCTGCACCATCATGGTAAGACTCCTTCGAATGGGTGACTGCAGCTTATCGTGGCACAGCTCACAGAGCTGCCTCAGAATTGCCCTGTTGAGGTGGTACCAGCCCACTATCTCTGTGTCACTATAGTTCTCAAATGTGAGCTGGGCATGGTACCATCTCTGAGCATACCACTGATGGGCCCTTCCTCGGCCACGTTGTTGTTCCTTCCTCCTCCTTCTCACCCCCCTCATTACCTGCTCCATCAGGAATGCTGTGGCATCCATGTTGCTACTGTAGCTGTCCTGCTGTCAGCCTGTGTTGTGTGTGCAGTTGAGCCTCTTCCTTTTATGCTCAACTTTGTGTAGCGCATCTTGTGAATTGCTCCACAGTTGCGCTGTGTGTTTCGGCTGAATATGTGGTTGTGCCTCATGTTCATGGTTACGCCCCCTATATTTGCACCGCATACATTATTTTTGTGCCGTGGTGCATCTGAAATTGCACTGCACAATTCATCAGTTTGAATATGGCTCTGGGGTGCATTTCTATAGTTACACCTGCACATTTTGGTTGCGTCATGCGCAACTCCTTTGAATATCTAGCCTATAGTATCTTGCTTAGCTTAGTTGCTGTGTATTTTGGGGACACCAGCAAAGTGCTTTGCTTATCAGTTGTGGCTTTCTTTTGAACTTTTTGAATCACACCACTCAATGAATTGGGGATCAAATGTACCACCATATCTTTTAGATTTAATAGCATCAGGCTAATTTTGGTGTGCTTCCTAGTCAATTACATCTTTTTTCTAGTTTCAGTTTTTTTAACCTCAGTTGTAGTCATCTGAGCCAGCAACCTTTCTGGACCAAAAAAAAAGGTAGAGAAATTGCCTTTAAGTCAGCTTCATGCTTGCGGGTTTTGCCACTGGACCGTACACCAGCTCGGGGCTTCCAGCTTCCATAATGCTTCCCAAGCCTGATTTGCAGTAAACAGGAAATGATCAACAGACCCTAAATTTGTCCATGGAGTGCCCGACTCAGAACTTGTAGAGGTAGACATTTTAACTTTTGGGCTGGTAATCTATGGTGCAGCCACAGACACTGCACTCAAAACGATTAAAGTAGTGTTTTACAAGGCCTGCAGACTGGTACTTGGGGCTGACAACTTAACCCATAGATGCAGTCTCTACAATCAAATGGGATGGCTCCCCCTTAACCTCAGAACAAAGTACCAAGTGTATCTGTTAGGTAAGAAGGTTTTTCTAGGCCAAGCCCCTGATCCACTAATGGCACTTTTCCAACCAGCCCTGTCCACACAAAACACGAGGAGCAAAGCCAAATGTGCCCTCCAGGTCCCCTTCAAATGTACCTCCCTTGCCCAGAGATCCCTATCTTTCCAAGGATTTTTATGGCTAAATGTTCTCCCAGACTCCCTATTGGAAGTCAAAAAACTAGACCCTTACAAAAGAGAACTTAAACAATACCTTTCCCATCTAAGCAGCTGCAATTGTCATACCTAACCTATGCCCGGCTAATAACTCCTAACCCATCCCTAGCAACTGAGTAGCCTAGCATTCTAGGGCTTAGCCACTTCCTCACTTGTCTAACTACTATCCTATGCACCAAGACAAGGATACTTTATGCTGCTTATCTGTCTCTCATTATTCAACACTTTCTTAGTAACTCTACTAGTTGCTTACACAATGGCTGTCCACCGGCTAATGTATATTATGACTGTATGCCATGGCAAGATTATTGCACTCGTAGCTGCTGCAGATTGATAACTGAAATTCTTAATGCTAAGGAAACTGAATCTCAGACAAAACTGTTAAGGTTGCCTTGACTTGTCTGTTACGTAGAGCAATGGTTTTGTATAATTTGCCTCATTATGCCATGTGCTACTACCGTATCTCTAGTGGCTGAATATGGAACGTGCCTGTACCTTTATTTTTTGTCCCAACATTTTAAATACTGAGGGGGGAGGGAGGAGAGGGGGAGAGAGATATATATGCATGGCTCCGACACAAACAAATTACATTTAGTGAAAAACTACACAACAGCTCCAACACCAACCAACCTGCCTGCAACTTAACCCAAGTCCCCCAATGCTTTACTCTACCAAGCTTTGTATGGGAACAGGTCTACAGGACAGGCATCACTGTTTTATACTGAGCTGCATGGTGACATGATAGCTGATTTATAGTGAGGAAAAATTCATTAAAAAGTAGAAATTACACACAATAATACAAATAATGCAATAGTACAGAAAACACATTTCAATTCGGTGCCTAGTATAATCATTGATTGTCACTGGTCTGTTCCAATAGTTTTGTTTTCTTTAGTTTTGATTGCACAAAAGATTCTTTAGGCAAGTACCTATTTTCAAAGGATACAGAGTCATACAAGGGTTACATATAGACATACTTTTCTCAAGCTTAGAAAAACTGAGCTCAGCGAACATAAATAAATTATAAATAGATATTCAGTACATACAGCAGTACAGTGTTAACAGCGTACACTGACATATAAGTAGTATAAGGATACACTAGGAAATGCCAGCAGGTTAAAGGGCAGCTACATGAGTTAGGGGCATTGAAAATATTTAATAGTTGATCTTTGAAGAAGGAGACAGTGTCATGTTCCTTCAACAGATCTGAGAATGCATTCCAACATTTTGCAAACCTATAGGAGAAGTAGTTTTGGCCCTTCAAGGATTTTCTATGTGACAGCGATTGAAAATTAATAGCCATGCCCTGAGCAGAGTTATCAATCAATCAACACTTTATTTATAAAGCACCTTTCGAAATCAAGGCGATGTACAGACATAAGCCACAGTATATAAAAACAACAACAACAACAGTATAAGTTATTTCAAATCAGTCTGGGTAAGCCTGAGAAAACAAAGAGGTTTTTTGGCATAGTTTTAAAGCTACTGACGGTGAGGCACTCTCTTAACTGACAAAGTAGAGAGTTCCACAGTGTTGGTGCTGCAAATAAAAAAGCGCAAAACCCAGAAGTTTTCAAATGGACCCTAGGAACCTCTAGCAATCCCTCGTTGGTGATCGGAGAGGACGATTGGGGGAGTAGGGAGTCAAGAGATCTTTCAGGTAGTCAGGGTTCATGAAGGGCCTTAAACATAAGCAAGCCTACCTTGTAGGTCATCCACCACTGAACTGGCAGCTAGTGCAGCTCGCGCAGTACAGGCATATTATGACTGGCCCTAAAGGTACCAGTCAGCAGGCTGGCCGCAGCATTCTGCACTAGCTGAAAGTGGTGAATGTCAGCCCCAGAAAGCCCTAGGTAGAGGGCATTGCAGTAGTCAAGATGGGTAGTAATGAAGGCATGGACCAATGTTGGAAGGTCACCTGGAGGAACCAGGTGTTTCACCCGGGCGATATTCCTTAGATGGTAAAATGAGGATTTAACTACAGCCGACACCTGAGATTTCAGGGTCAGACCGTCATCAAAAATAATGCCCAGGTTATGCACCCAGTCTGAGATAGGGAGCTGGACACCATCAAGCCATAGACCCAACATGTGCCCAGCCCCAAAACCCACCCCTGGGCTACTCGGGTCCACATCCAACACTTCAGTCTTATTCAGACTCAGTCTCAGCCAGCTCGAGTTCATCCAGTCTTCGATCTCGGAGAGGCAATTATTTAGCACAGAGACCGCATCAACCTGTTCGGGCACAAAGGACATATACGGCTGAGAATCATCTGCATAGCAGTGAAAACACAAGCCGTATCGTCTGATGATATCTCCCAATGGCAGCATATACATCATGAACAACATGGGCACCAATATGGAGCCCTGCAGCACTCTGCAGGACAGGGGTAGGGCATCAGAGGAATATGAATATTATCTCAAAGTATGTTATAACTGAGTATCTTTATTTTTTCTTTTAGTTGTTTTGGTTGTTTATTGTGCATTCTTTTACTACCTCTGTATGTATGTTGACCCTCATGCTTTGACATGGAACCTTTGTAAACGAGCAGTTTCTGCTCAAAGGTATTTGTAATCCGAGAATTTAATAAATAAATAAATAAAAAAACTCCAGTGACCATCCTCTGAGACCTGCATAAGAGGTAAGAACGAAACCATTCGAGGACTGTACCTGACAGTCCACAAAGGAACCGCAGGGTCTCCAAAAGCACCCCATGGTCCACAGTGTCAAAGGCTGCTGAGAGATCAAGAAGGACCAAGATGGTATGAGCCTTTTGATCTCTTGCCATTAGGAGGTCATTAAGAACACGAACAAGGGCAATCTCTGTGCTATGCCTCTTCCTAAAACCAGACTGGAGAACTTCATAGACATTGTGAGTTACAATGTGGTCATCCTGCTGCAACGCTACCACCTTCTCAATAACCTTCCCCACAAAAGGAAGGTTAGAGACAGATCGGTAGTTCACTGGATCATCGGGATCCAAGGAGGGTTTTTTAAGGAGTGGTCAAATGACTGCCTCCGTAAGGGGATCTGGAAAGACTCCTCTCTCCAGGGATCTCCATACAATTTCAGCTAGGATTGGGCAGATTGCATCTACGCAAACCACTAATAGGTGAGTAGGGCCCGGATCCAAACTACAACAGGTTGGGCGCAAAGTCTGGACAATCTTCACAATGTCCATGAATTCTAGTTGGCTAAAATCACTCCAGACAGACCGGATACTGACTTCCTCACATCGACCTCTGCAACCCCTCATGGAGGGAGCCAGGCTGATTCCAGCCTTAATGCTGGCAACCTTATCTGAGAAGAACCAAGCTAGCTCATCACACTTATTTTGTGAAAATGCTCTTTTGGACTGAAGACAGATTGGATTGCACAATCTGTTGACTGTTCAAAAGAGTTGAACCAGTCGATTTTGTGCAGCAGAAATCTCCCTGGACAGGAACTCTGCCTTCTTATGGGAGATTTCTGATTGATAGCCCACATAGTGTTCCATCAATCTAAGCCTGTCAGCATCAAGGCTGGACTTCTGCCATCCTCCCTCCAGCCTTCGACCAACCTGCCTCAACTCCTTCAAGGACCCATCATACCAAGGGATCCTTGGGCGAAGAGTGAGTGGTCGAACGTGAACAGGAGCAATCAAACCCAGGGCATCTCCCACTGTCTTATTATAGGCTAGTACTAGATCCCCCGGACTTGTGTTTTCACTCAGCAATCCTGATAGGTCAAGAACTGCAGACAAACCCTCTGGGGTAACTCCCCTTAAAGGGTGGTACCGGACCATCTCCGAAGGGGTAGCCTATTTGGGGGCCCCCAAAACTGAACCCTATGGTATGATGGTCAGACCAACCAACTGGTTCCACCCCCAAGTCAGTGATCTCCATCCCAGAAGGAACAACAGATCCAATGAGTGGCCTCCTATATGGGTAGAGGAGGTAACAACCTGTGTAAGGCCCAGCATTGTCATTAGCTGGAGTTATGTTATCAATGTAATTGCGGCTGGATTGCAGGCCCCGAGAGAGTAATCCAAGTAATGCTTTTTTATCCATTATCATGATATAGAACTGCCACCACATTCTAAAGTTTAGCAATCCCACAATGTCATAAAGGACACATGTGTGAGTGTCTAATTTGAGGTCCAGTGCAAATTGGCAGGCCCTATTGAAGAGATTTTTCATAATACACAGTACGCTATCAGTAGCCAAGTCATAGATCACAATTCCGTAGTTAGTTATGCTTAGTGCAAAACACTGAACCAGTATTTTTTTAAATTCCAGAAGGAGATTTCTTCTGCTACTGTGGAGTTTACAACTTTCATCAGGTGATCAACATGGTCAAAGAAAGATGGTGCGCTGTCCAGGTACAGCCCCAGGTAGTTAAACTTGGTCTCCTGATCAAGGCTATTTTCAGACTGCATGCAGATGTTAAAGGGAGGGGAGGAGTCTAGTTTTCCAAATGTGCCAAATAGCATTCGTTTATTTTTCTTGGTGTTCATTACTAGTAAATTCTGGATAAAGCAGGACTGAATAGAATGGAAGTCTTTTTGAAGGCTCATCGTAGCTGTTCTTGATTTTTGTCTCATGCAAGGACTACTGCATCATCTGCATAAAGAGTAATGTCTGCAGGTCGGCATACAAGGGGCAGCTGTTTTATGAATAGGCTAAAAAGAACGGGGCAGAGTTTGGAACCCTGAGGTACACCTACTGTAAATTTGCTGTCCACAGACAATATGTCTCTACATTTTATGGCCTCAGTTCTGTGTGACAGGTAGTCATGAAACCAGCCAATAGCATTGCCTGACAGGCCTAGGAAGTATAGCTTATTACACAGTAAGGCTGACTAACAAGATCTAAAGTCTTGTTAAATTAGTATAGATGGTACCAGCCAGGTCCCCCCCCCACCCCACGTCCAAGGCCTCATGTAGCAATTCTGTGAATTCTAGTAGTGCAATGTTAGTGCTGAATGTTTTTCTAAAGCCATGTTGTTCTTTGGCCTGTAACGCATGTTAATTGAGGAATTTGAACAGCTGGTCATTTACTGCTTTTAAAGGGTCTTGGACAGTGAGGAGAGAATGGAGAAAGAGTGATAACATGTAGGGATGCATGCCTCATCACCCTTAAATATTGGAACTACACAAACTTTCTTCCATAATACTGGAATTTTACTAGCCCTCAGTGATAAGCTAAAGATAAATTAAATTGAGCATGTACTATAACTTTGGTGAGACCAAGCTTCAAAAACTTCATGTCAGTAGTATCTATAGCCAGCTTAAATTTAATTTTGAGTTTTAATAGGTAGCCATGAGCTTCTGACCAGGTATGTTGTTTAAAATAGAATTTCAGGAGGTTGATCAAATTGGGGGTGCCCTAGAGTAGGGCAGTGGTCATAGTAGGGGCTGGAATATAGGTTGGTAGGTCACTGAAACATAAAAAATATAGAAACATAGACTTTGCAGATAAGGACTGCTTAGCCCATCCATTCTTCCCATTTCTCCCAACATACAATACATTATTATCATAAACTGTGCCTATTTCCAGCTATTTCTCCTTCCCCCCTTCCTTTCCACTGTGATTCCCTTGTGCTTATCCCATGCATTCTTAAACCCTACCACCCCTTTTCACCCTCACTACCTATGCTGGAAGGCTGCTCCAGGAATCCACCACTTTTTCTGTGAAGAAGTACTTCCTCACATCTGTCCTGAATTTACCCCCCAGCTTCATAGCATGTCCCCTTCTTTTTGTGCACCTTTTCTTCTGAAAAATACTTCCCTGCTGTACCTTATTTACCCCCGTGAGATATTTAAAGGTCTCAATTATATGCCCTCTCCCTCCTCTGTTCCAGGGTACACATGTTGAGGTCATTAAGTCTCTCCTCGCAGGGCTTTTGATGCAGACCCTGCACCATTTTTGTTGCCTTCTGGGCTGCCTCTACTCTATGTCCTTCTGGAAATGTGGTCTGTAGGACTGGACACAGTACTCTTAGTTGGGTCTTAACAGTGATCTATATATAGGCAACACCACTTCCCTCTTTCTGCTTGTGATACTCCTCGCTATGCACCCCAGCATCATACTAGCCCTCCTTAAGGCCTTGTTGCACTGCCTGTCCACTTTCAAGTCATCCAATATGATTATCTCTTGGCCTCTTTCCTGCTTGGTGGTTATCAGTACCACTCCACTTATTTTGTATTCTGCTCCTGGGTTTCTGTGTCTCAAGTGCATTATTTTGTACTTTTTACTTATTGAAACACAGCTGCCATACCCTTGATCACTGCCCTAGTTTTCTCAGATCTCTGCTCATCCTCCCCCCCCCCAAGTGTCTGCCCAGTTGTAGATTTTGGTGTCTTCTGCAAAGAGGCAGATCCTCCCTTCCAACTGCTCTGCAAAGTCCCTTATAAAAACATTAAAAAGAACTGGTCCCAGCACTGATCCATGAGGAAACCCACTGGTCACCCTCTTTTCCTCAGAGGGAACTCGATTTACCACCACCCTCTGTTGACTGTCCCCTAACCAATTTCTTATCCAGTTTATCACATTTGGCCCACTCATAAGCGGTATCCAGTGAAGAGGGTGATAGCCGAATGGCGAACTGTTTAATACGGCAAAGGAACCATGTCGCCAACACTTTTGCATGATCATGGTTCCACCTCTATCAGCAGAACCTGATTGGTGCTCTGACTTCTTCGGAAGGCTCTGATTGGTATGCCTGCTTTCCTCCTGCGCACCGATTGCTGCGCCTTCTGCCATTGACTTGTACAAGGATTTCAGTGGGAACCTGACTGCCTTTCCCCTGCTAACTGTTGGCTAAATTTCCTCCCGCCCCCACCCCCTCCCAGGCCTCCTTTAAATACAGCTTTGCTCCACCCAAACAAGCTCCAAATTTTCCAGCTGACTCTATTGGCTGTTATCTGGCAGTGCTAAACCAATCTAGCCAATACCACATGTAGCAGAACTACAGCACCTAGCCTGCTTTTAAGCACGTCTTACCTACTTATTTACCAAAATTCTAGTTATTAATACGTTTCTACATTAATCTCTCTGAAACTGAGGGCTACTGTTTGTGACCCTGGTATCCATTTAGCAGTACTCCCCAACCTGCTCTAATTATTGGTCGCAATTATCTTGGCAAGTTGGGTTGCCTCTTTATCCTTCTGCTAATACATGGGAACATTATGCCACATGCCCTGCTGCATCTCAAAGTGTTAGGCGTTAACCCAGTTGCTGAGTCCCTCACTACATTCTACACTACCCCCGCACACTGTACCTCCACCCTCTCGCCAATCCTCTCGTCACACATATATACCCTACATCCTTCTGCCCACCCCCTCCTGTACCACTCAACCATGTATATCCGAACTCTGTCCCTCATGTGCTCAAAATCTCAATTCCTCCATATGCTCTCACACCCTAAACGTACACCCCATACATGCTATCAAAGGTGACTACTAAGGGAAAAAGCCCTTTCTTTTTTATTATATTCCCTACATAAAATGCTGCTGCTACTCCTTCTTTGCTCAGGCAACGTGGAGCTAAATCCTGGCCCTCCACTCCAGTTTTCCTCTCCTTCGGACTTTGCAGCTGCCCCAGCAGCAGATTTACAGCAGGAATTAAAGAAGGTGCTTGAGTTACTAGAGTGAAGTGCGTGGGAGAAAATGTACAGGAGAGGTAAGGAGGGAGAGAAGAGAACCAATATTTAGAAAGGAAAGACATACAGTGAATGAGGTGGCAGGAAACTAGAGATGGGATAGGTTGTTGTTAGGGGAGCAGTGCTTGGTACAAGAGGGAGGATTAGAGGCAAAATGGCAGAAGGCATTGCAGAGAGTGTCCAGTCTGGCAAGAGGGGAAAAGTGATGGCACCATGGACTACATCTGCATCATCAAACACCAGTAGTACTGCCTTTGTGACAATTCCCACAGACTTGGAAATGGTAAGCAATCCTCATTGTGGTAGAGGGCACTGAGTTTGGGGTGATGCTTTCTATGAACGGTATCAATATGGTTGGAAAAGCTGAGTCTTCAATCCAGCCACACACCAAGTTACTTGAAGTGGGGAATGCCTTCAAGTGGGGTGCCATCCAGGGTGGAAAAGACTGGGGGGGGCTTGCAAGCTTATAGCTTGTGGCAAAGGACATGGACACCAGCTTCTTAACACTGATCCAAATTTGGTGTAATTGGAACCAGTGTCGAATGTTACTGAAGGCACACTGAAGTGGTTTCCAGGGCAGAGACTGAGGTACTCAAGACAAAGAGTATGATCTGCATACATATGAATATGATACTGTCTGAGGGGAGGTCATTAAGGAAGATGGAGAACAAAATGGAACCCATTATCGAGCCTTAGGGAAACCCAGACTGAATTGGGAGGGAGGGACAAGGCATTGCCTAACTGGACTGACTGGAGGTAGCCACAATAACAAGATCTGAATCAAGTGACAGCAGGAATAGAGAGAACCACACTGTCAGCTTGTCTAGAAGGAGGGAGTGCACTACCATGTCAAAAGCCTTTGCGAAGTCAGTAGAGATTGCAGTGGTGATGTCCCCCTGGTTCATCCTCTTAAGCACAGAGTCTGTGACATAATAGGGTTAAGGAAATGGTAGAGTGGTTTTAATGGAAGCCAGACTGAAATGGTGAGAAGTTACTGGTGTAGAGGAAGTCAGAAAATTGAGTGTAGATAAGCTTCTTTTGCAGCATGACAAAAACAGAATGAAGTGAGCTAGGCCAGCAATTACCAGGAGAGGTGGGGTCACCACCATTGTATAGAAGAAGAACCTTGGCAATCTTCCAGGACCGAGGAACAGAACAGAGGTTAAAGAGCCACCAACACCTCAAGAAGAACTTTGGAAAACAGTATTTTTGGACACAAAGCAGCTTATATTTCTCATTAGCTCTGTATTTCTTATCCCCATTATTTAACAATGAGGTCATAAGCTTGAAAACAGGATAATTGTTCCTTCAGGGTTCATCATCTCCTATTGCGTATTCCCAACCTGATGTCAAAATACTCTGCTTGAGACATCACAGTTATTCCCATGGCAACAGACGGTGATGTCATAACAAAGAATTATGCTTTCAAGTAGGGAGTAAGCTACCAAACCAGATTAACTCTAAGGTATAAAGATCTTGTTTTTGTTGGAATTTCTTCAGTAATAAATAATGGAGAGGAGAAATTTATAGAATATATATCAAATAGAAGCTGTAATGTCTCCTACTATAGGGGCCCTATGCACGATGCTAATGCACCACGGAAACCGGGTGACATAGAAACATAGAAACATAGACTTTGACGGCAGATAAGGACCGCTTGGCCCATCTAGTCTGCCCATTTCCCTACTTACAGGATAGGCCGCAGATCCTAGTTAACCAATAGCCTATTTCTTCCTACCCCCACAAGAATTGCCTTATGTCTGTCCCATGCTTTCTTGAATTCTCCCACAGTTTTAGACCCCACAACCTCCTCAGGAAGGCTGTTCCATGCATCCACTACCCTCTGTGAAATAATACTTCCTCACATTGCCCCAGAACCGCCCCCATCTTTAAATTGTGTCCCTTATTCTTGCGTGTCTTTTTCTGAAAGATGCTACCTCTTGGACTTTATTGATTCCACTGAGGTACTTAAAGTTTCTATCATGTCCCCCCTTCTTTACTCAAGGGTATACATATTAAGCTCCTTTAGTCTCTCCTCATATGACTTCTCTTGCAGACCCTGCACCATTTTAGTTGCCCTCCTCTGGACTGCCTCTATCCTGTCTATATCCTTGCGGAGATGGGGTCTCCAGAACTGGACACAGTACTCCAGATGGGGTCTCACCAACTGTCTGTACAGAGGGATAACAACTTCTTGTTTTCTGCTGCTATTGCCTCTCCCTATGCATCCCTGTATACCCCCAGCCCTCCCTACTGCCTTCTCACATTACTTGCTAACCTTAAGGTCATCTTATATGATTACCCCCAGGTCCCTTTCCTTTTTTGTTGTTGTTATTACTACCTCCCCCCCCCCATTATGTATTTTTTCCCCTGGGTTCTTGTTTCCCAGGTGCATTATTTTGCACTTCTTTACATTGAATCCTAGCTGCCATACTTCTGACCATTCCTCCATCACTATGTCTGAATGCCATGGAGTGAGGTCCCATGGACCCTGTGTGGCATTCACAGATGGTATGCACAGCAGTTACACCCCTGATCCCCTGGCCGCACAGACAGCAATGCACTGGGGGTGGGAGGGGTGTATGTCAGGGGTGTGCCCACACTCTGCACCATTCAGGTGCAGGGGGCACATGCTGTGCTGGGTAACACCCATCCATAAGGGATATGCACCCCCCCAGGATGCCGCTGCTGGCTGCGTTGAAGCTATCTGGGCACAGCAGAACCCCCCCACATGCCATCCCCACCCATGGGGACTACAAGTAGGGCCAGGGCGGTTGCCCAGGGAACCCACCTGCCCTTGTGCTGGCAGTGCACCATCTTCCATCTTCGGTGCCCCATGGGAGCAAGGGATCCAGTAGTGGACCAGTCCTGGCATCCCATTGGATGCACACCCAGTCTGTGGAACAGTCCTCTGAGCACCTGCATGCCGGAAAGCAGGGCCACAGATGGAAGTTATGCAGTAGCCAGCATCAGTGAATACAGCCACGGTGCATCCATCCATGGGTGCAGAGCTCCGTGGGCGGGATACACACCTTTGATGCATTATTCCCGCCCGTTAGTGCACAGTGCCCATCATGTTTGCCTAAGTTTTCCCTAAGAGATCAGCTGCTCTTTAAGAAGGTGGTTGAGCAATTGCAGGGCCAAAAATATGGAGAGGTTTTGGGTCCACCCAATCCAGGCTAACAGCTTTGGAGGGGTTGAGAAAGCAAAGAGCCCATACTGTCTTCTGAGGAGAAATGGGAGAGAAAGGGTGAAGCAGAGCTAAGGTGAGGGTTAAGAGGAGTGAGGCTGAGGCTGGAGAGAAGAAACAAAAGGCTGTGAAGGAGGTGGAAGAGCACAGGTTGTAAAGATGGAGGATAATGGATGGGCAATAGTGAACAGCAGCACTGTTGTTCACTTTGAGAGGTTGTCATGACAACCTTGTAAACATCAAACGTGAAGCTTGAGAGGTTTTTGGTTGTCATACAACCTCAAGAAGTGAACACAGCATTGTTGTTTACTGTTGCCAGCCATTGTCTTGTATAGTGTATATGCAACAGTAAATACATTGCAGGTTACTTCAACGGCAGTTGCGCCGTGATGTCGGCCCCCCCCCAAAGTCTGAGAAAACACTCCAGTCCATCCCGGTCTGTATAGTCTCTGATTTTTTAAAAAAATGAAAATAGAAAATGTAGTGTCATGCTTTGTTCTGGGAAAGAAAACAAAAAAAAAATTGGCACTTAATTTCAGTGCACTGCTCGATTACCACTTTCTGTGCCATTGCCCAACCAGAATGGCTGTTTATGCAAGTTTGGTGCTCCACAACTTGCGCATGCACAAAGACAATCTGTACTGTTATACCATCGATGTGATGTACTAATTATGGTACAACAGCAGAATGACATCACAACAATGGTGCAACAAGCTTGTCTTTCTGCTGATTTCAGTGAATAAATACCCGATACACTATAGCTTGTTAAACTATGAGGCCACCTGAGAAGGAGCAGAGATAGGGGAACTGTTCTCAAACAGGATAGGGGAGGATGACTGGGAGGGAGGATCTAAGAGGGAGTGGATCACATTCCAGAATTTGACAGGGGGATTTTCCGATGGACCGTGCTATCGACAAATGCAAAATGGCTAGACCAAAAGTCGGCAAGGGAATTACAGCAAGGATGAAATGGTGACAAATGTTTTACCCCTCCCAGAGGTTCTATGACCTCAGAGCTGGTTAATTAAGTAAGGTGGTTACAAGAGGCAATGCCCCCCGCCGCAAAAAAGGTTGCAATTTATGTCCTCGACAAAATTCCATCATGATTCTGGGGCTTGCTGTTTTCGAATTGCCCTTATCACATAGAACCAATCTTTCTGGAGTTGGAGGCAAAATAATTAACTTTTACTGCCCTGCCTGCCTCTGTTCATTAATCGTTAAGTCTCTTATAGCCGAGAAGATCTGCAGGGGTCTGTGAAATCTGAAGTGAGATCAGGCAGTGCCCCACATCCTGCTTAGATTAATAAGGCTGACTGAGATCCAGGAGACATGAGATCCTTTCACACGGACCTTCATGGGACATGTTTTTCCTACACATACAAGAATTTATAGTGGAACAGTGAGCGGGTGTAATCAGTGTCCATGGTTGTAAGAAGGGTCAGCCAATTAGTGGAGGAAATGTCAAGGTGAAGGGAGTCAAGACTGAACATCCAGACTGACCTTGACCAAATAACTTTGTGGGATAGAAGGGAATCCACATTTTTCCTGACACAGCAGGTCATACTGTGATCACTGAAGGCATCCAGTAGTGTACCAGCAGCAATTATCTAGTGAGTGTGAGGAGAGAAGACCCAATCAAGAAGAGAATGGTTGGTGGAGTGGAGATTAAGTCAGGCTGGCTCCATTATTAGTTGGGAGAGATTGAGATGCTCAAGGTTTTAAACTGTATGTTTGGCAGCTTGGGAGAGACAATTAATATTAATGTTCTGCAGTAGAAACGGTTCCCCAGAAGAGGAGTGAGGGGTCAGGAAAGTGATGGCAACAGACTTAAAAGAGTCAGAGGCTTTGAGAGAGGCAAATACACCACTGAAAAATATAGACATGGAGAAGGGAAAAGTAAGCTTAGCCAGGAGAAGTTTGTGAGAGGAGGGGACCACATTACTACTGAGAATGGTACAGCTGAGTCCCTGATGCATGTAGAGGAGAACTCCACCACCACATTTTCCACAATCCTGTCTGTTGAAGCTGTTGTTAGTAATGACCATGTCATGGTCAGTGATTCTAAGCCAGGAATTCAGTGACACAGAGGATGTCAGGAGTTTGCTGGAAGAACCACATTCTAAGGAAATCTACCATAGGAACCATTCAGGTAAAAATGCTAAGGCCTTTGGGGGAAGAGGCAGAAGGGGAGATGGGTGAGAGGACAGAGCCATGCCATCTCTTCACATCACCACACAACAGGAGTACCAAGATAAAGAGAAGCAGAGTATAGAAAGACTTGTGTCAGTGGGGTAGAGAGGGGATGAGAGACTAGGGGAGGGGAGAGAAGTGAGCAACAGCACCCTGTGGAGGAATTTGATGTCAAAAGAAGGGTAGGACAAAAGAAGGGCAAAGTGGATGGGGAGGGGTAAAGAGATTTGGAGAGTAATGGCATGGAAATAATGAGACAGGAAAAGGATGGTGTGCAGGGGAGGATGGGAACAGAGAGGAGAAAGATAAAAGGAGGTAATATATGCTAGGAAGTGAGCAGATGAGGCACTGTACACAGCTAGTTCCAACACAAAGGACACAGCTATTTTTTTTCCAGTTCCTTTTTGGCTGTCTGACTAAGGCCAGGTTGTACTGGTTATCTTTCCTGGGTCCACAACCCACCCTTCCCCCCCACCGGCACTTCTGATAGCTGCCTGGTCTGGGAGGACCATGGCTTTCCCCTCATGGAGGAGTTTCCTGCAGGGAGAGACTTAATTTCCCTGAGACCACAGCCAAGGCTTATGCTGGAGTCATTTAGGCAGTGAGTGAAGGATGGGATCTTGGCATCACGCTGCATAGCGCGAGGTAAGGTGTCCAGCACCTCAGCCCTCAGCGCCACTGGGCTGGCCTAGCTTTATATATATTGATATGAATAGACATACTACAATATTAGAATCCATGAGGTTTATCTGACATCCTTGTCTAATACAGTTTATAGTACCCTAGCTTGTGTATTTATTTTAAAAGTTGTATTAAATTTATGCGCGTTTTACTGTAAGGGTGTTAGCCGATGTCTATTTTGTTCTTGATTGCATGGCTAGGCTTGAAGTATTTGTGCTACTGTCACTTTAAATATGCACTTTAAATGAACTGAATTAACTGTCTAGCCATGCCTCTCTGAGGAAGAACCTGGAGTACCTTTGAAGTGCTGGGAAACAGTGAATCCTGGAGTAGGTTTGAAGAGCTGGGGAACAGTGTATGTATGTTTGTGCACTCATGGACTGGTTTAACCCACAATAAAACCTGTCACAGTTTTTGCAACTTTTTGACTTTTGGAGAGTTGTTTTCTATGGAGAGCACTGCAATTAATTTGGTTAGCTGATGTTAAACTCAAACCCTGGTACTGCCTAGCCAACTACCTCTCCTCTCCCCAAAGGGTTGAGAGTAGCCCATGTTAACATCCACAGCAGTCTCCTCCCCAAAACGTATTCTGCAACCCCTAGCAGTAAACCTCAGTACTGATGTCCAGGTAATCTTGGAGTCTTGGCTCCTCCCCAAGATCCCTGATACTGCCATAGCCATTTCTGGCTCCTCAGTCATTCAACAGCATTGTACTAAGAGGGACAGATGCATAGCCATTTATCTGTTCTCTGGCACCCAGTTCGAACCTGTGCTGTCCATCTCCTCCCCTTCTGCCTTATGCTCCTCCTGAAACTCTCCCTCTCCTTCTCCATCCCCATATTCATTGCTGGAATGTACTGCTGCCCTGGCATATCCCCTCCCTCTGTCACTGAGCTCCTCACCACCGTGTCATCCCATGTCTTCTCCGGTGAGTTGCTTATCCTCAGTGACTTCCACTTTAAATAGCTCTCCTCTTCCCATCCTAAATTATGCCAAAACATAAAATTGTTTCAGCTTACCAAACAGATATCAGATCCCACCAGACTGAACCTGACAATTCCAAACCTCTCACTTCTGGACTGGATACTCTCCTCCCACCCCCGCCACATTGTGTATGCTGCTATCCTCTCTGACACCCTCAGTGACCATCATATGGTCAATTGCATGCATAAAATCTACTGCCCAAAAACCCCCCCCTCAGAAAAAAAAAATAATCTAGCTTAGATCCTTTCTCTTCCTTGTTTTATCCTCATTACTTGCTGACCTGGTGGCAACTGGCTGGTTCCCCCATACTAACAACCAGGAACATTAACACAGCTCTTGAGTTCTTTAATTCCAGATTCCTGTCAGCCTAGGATCATCATGTCCCTCCTAAGGAAAACATGGTTCTGAGGGTCCCACCTCCCTTGGATCATGGCTAAGTTGCTGACCTGTCACCGTGCACATGACCTTGCTTGGTGGACCTTTAAGTCCACTGGCTTTCCATCTGACCTTGCAAAATAGTCACTTTGTATCAACTGTACCAGAGCTACTAGGTTTGCAAAGGCTGACTACTTTGCATCCATGCTTTGTAACACTCTTAACCACCCATCATAGTTCTGAAAGATCATTCAGCCCTCCCAGTCAACTCCCTCTCCTCACAAAGTGGAGGATTCCCTCATCTCTGATCCGGCTGCAATCACATAATCTTTCAACTTCTTTTTCACCACCCATGCCTTTTCCCCTCCACCTCTCCAATTCCACCAACCAATCTGCCCCAACCCACTCCTTCTCTTCCCAACATCCCTTCTTCTTCTTCCCTACCACTCTCTCTGCAACTTTCAGGGCCCTCCTTGCTCTTATCTCACATAGAGGAGGGGGCCCCTGATACCAGGGAACCATTTCTCCATGGACCTGACTTTGAGAGATCCTCAGCCAGTCTAAAGCATTTCAGCCAAAACCAAGTTACAAGAGGACCTTATAGCAAATAAGGTCCAGCATACAAGTTATGATATAAATCTGAAAATCAGCTTGAGACAGAGATCACCAAGACTTGGCTTTAAGCTGTAAAGGATTAAAAACTTACAACGATAAAAAAATGCAACATAATGAGTTTGTCTAAGAGGTTGATTGCTAAGCTGCAAACTGAAAGCAAAATGGCTAAACCACAGTGCAACTGTTTTATGCTATGATGCTTTTTTCCAATATTTTTATATGAGCCAAAACACTTTTTTTTTTAATCCTGAAAGCTCCAAAATTTCTAGTCTAATAGATATTGGGTGCTCTCAGGAAATTTCTTACAAAAAAAAAAAAAAAAGAATTTGGAAAACAAACTTTTCTGAACCACTGGCTGCATAATGGCTGTCTTTTCCAAATAAGACTCTGCAATAGAATGCACAAATCCTAGACTTTGGACTATTGGGAGGACCCCTTCGAGAAGCCAATGCAATATCTCAGTTGTCGTCTTAGCGGGTTTCCCCCTGGACTTGTGACAAGTTATAGAGGCAAGGGGTAAAAAATGGATTAGCTCTCAGCTCCTAGTATTCCAGTCTTAGATGTAAAATTTGAAATAGCCATCCATAGGCATTAGAGACTATTCATTTGGGGAATATTCTGCTTTATTGGATATGCCTTTAGGCTAATTGCTTGATAAAAAGAATATTAGACTGCACTAGGAACATTTTTGATAAGGCGAACACATGATGTGAATGGGCAGGTTCATATATAAACTCCACATATATTTACTTTGAGCATTCATGCAGTTTGATTAGACTGATTTATTTTGCAATCCAGAGTACACGTCTGTAACAGTCAAACATATGACATAGTTATTTTTGATTATTGCTTCTACTGGGGAAATGATAGGATATCCTTTATTATAAGTATTTTTATAAACTGTTATATGAGATTGCAAACATACTTTTCATTTGGTCTTAGTGGTATAAAAATACCTTAATAATAAAAGACTGCTTGAACCTCACCCGTATGCTTCAAGGTGGGTCTGTAAATATAGAAATAGTGCACTCATTTGTGTCATACGAACCCTGGCTTCCGCATTGGTTCTGGTACTGGGTTTGGTGCTAGTTCTTATTTTGGTTCTGGTCCTGGTACTGTTACTGTGTCCACTGACACCCCGATGACCTAGACCTCAAACTCCTGTCTCTTTCCACCTTGACCTTTGTCCTTACCATCACCGATCTTCTCAGTCTCTCCTTGTTACTTGCCTCAATCCCTGATCTGTGAAAGCAGGCTACTGTCATCCCCCTTCCTAAAGGGAGAGACACCTCCCTACCTGGCAACTAAGGCCTTATCTCCCTTTTTCCCTCTCTGGCTAAACTCCTTGGACACCTTATCCTTTCCCAGCTTTCTCTTTCCTTGATGACTGTTCCTTCTTCATTCCCTTTCAGTCTGGCTCCAGAAAACCCCACTCCACCACCACTGATTACTGATTCCATCCTTTCTGGCATGGACCAGGTGCTGGTCACATCTGCCAAATTTTTTGACATAGCCATGAGCTTTGTCACTGTTGCCAACCCCATCCTCCTGGGCAAGCTGGCAGAGAACACCAGGCCAAGGAGCTGTTGTTGTGACTGGACTTTTCTTGGACTAAAGAAGTAGAACTCTACTACTGGGACCTTCAATTTACTGGGACTAAAGAAGTAGAATTCTACTACTGGGACCTTCAATTTAGGTTAAAAAAAGTGTATTTGTCTGAGTTGGCTGAAGTGAATGGTTATCTGAGCAGTTATCTAGGTGTTAATCTCAGGTGGCTGAAGGGGATTATCTGTGCAATTTAACTAAATGTAGAAGGATCTGTTAAATAGGGGGAGTGGTTTAGCTAGAAGAAAGCCAGGTTAAAGCTAGATTTGAACACTGCCCTAAGCAGCTTCTGCCAGAGAATTGGCAGAGAACACCAGGACAAGGAGCTGCTGTTGTGTCTGGACTTCTCTATTGGGACTATGTTGCCCTCCTTCCCTCCCGTCCACCTTTCACCCAAAGCCAGTTCTACTTTTATCGGCACAAGATTGACTGACAACAGGAACTTCCTGTTTGGGAGCAGGAAGTGAGTGGTCACAGAGCCACCAAAGACTCACCATCCTAGAAGGACAAGAGTAGCTCTCCATCTCCCCCAGTTGCTGGAGGTCTGCCTCTGAGCAAGTAAGGGGACTACTGAAAAATATAGGATCTTCTTGTCTCAGAACAGGAAGATCAGGAGCTTAAAGGGCACAGAGGCAGTAAGTAAATAGGGAGAAAAAATAAATAAATAAACAGAGGAAAGAGTAAGGATTCCAAACAACAGTAAAGGGGTCAGAAATAAGACATGATGGGAGTGGTGCAGTGCAGTGGCTGTGGAGCAGCAGTCTTCCGGGAGATGTTCTGGAGGATGTGGTGTTGTCCCAGCTGCAGGCATCTCTCTGGGCTGAGGGAGGAGGTTGCTGATCTCCAGGATGAGTTGGCCAGGATTTGTGGGACCTCCTTTCCTATCCAGGGACCACCAGGGCTACTACTGTTACCGCAGAGGTTGCCAAGAAGGAGAAGCGGTTGGACCACAGTGGGCTCAGGGAGGGTGAGGGTGGTGGAACAGAGGCACATCCCTCTAGCTGTACCTCTCCACAATTCATATGCTGTTCTGGCAAAGTGTGGTTCCTCTATGGAGGCACCCACAGTGGAGACCAAGGAGGATGCTTGCAACCTCCACAAAGGAGACCCACAGGAGGGTGGCATGGGACCCCACATGGGAAGAAAACAAGTCCTGGTGGGGGATTCCATTGTTAGGAAGGTAGAACTGGGTGAGAAAGGTGAGAGGGAGTTAAGGTGCCTGCCTGGTGCCATAGCTTGGGAGGGACAGGGAGCAAATCCTCAGGATCGCCAGAGTAGCTGCACAGGGAAGGGAGTTGGATGTCATTGTCCACCTAGAAACAAATGTCCTGGCTAAGAAAGGGATCAGAGCAGTGCATGAAGAGTTTGTGGAGTTGGGGAGGGGCCTCAGACAAGTAGCATGCACGGTAACCTTCTCGGAGGTGCTGCCTGTCTATGGCCTAGGTGAGGCTAGGGTGCTCCACACCATGGGATTCAATCAGTGGTTGAAAAACTGGTGTAGAGCTCAGGGATTTGGCTTCACTGGGGACTGGAGATCCACATGGAGTGATGCAGGCCTATACTGGCGTGATGATCTGCATCTGTCCTGGAGAGGAACCAGGATCCTAGGTGATAGGTTTAAATGCTTCATTGGCAAGCATTCAAACTAGCCAAGGGGGGAGGCACTGGAAAGGAGCAGGGAAATCCTAGTCCCCCACAAAAAGTCAGGGTAGTAAGTGAGGTAAACCCCAAGATAGAGATGTTGATAGGGAGAAGCGCAGGGGTAAATGGAGAAAGTGACAAAAGCAGTAAGGACAGAGATGAGGCAAAAATGGATAAGGCCAACAGGAAATGGAGGGTAATGAGTACCAATGCCCATAGGCTGGGCAACAAGCTCCCTGAACCGGTGGCCTTGATGGAAGAGGGATGCCTGGATATTATAGCAGTCACAGAAACATGGTACACAGAGAACCATGACTGGGATGTTAACATTTCAGGGTACACAACCTACAGGAGAGACAGGGAGGGAAGAAGTGGGGGAGGAGTAGCTCTCTATGTAAGGGAAGGGATAAAAGCAACTGAACAAAAGAATAAATAGGGAGGAGAGGAGGCACTGGGTCGTCTTAGAGACTGGAAATGGCACCACAATCTGCAACAGGGGTTGTATACAGACACCTATGTCAGGGGGAGGGAATGGACAAGGATATGATAGAAGGCATTCTTAGGATGGCAGAGAAAGGGGAGATACTGTTGATGGGAGACCTGAATATGCCTGATGTTAACTGGAGCATGTTTGCTGCAGCTACATCCAAGAGCAGGGCCATTCTCGATGCCCTACAGGTGGCATGCCTCAGACAGCTAGTTTTGGAACCCACTTATGAGGGAGCAATCTTAGACATCATACTTTCAATTGGGGACAGAGAGAGGATCTCAGATCTAGAAGTGGGTAGCCATCTGGGAACAAGTGACCACCAAACAGTGTGGTTCATGATAAACTCAGCTACAGAGTCAAGCCATACAAAAGTGAGGGTACTGGACTTCAGGAGGGATGACTTTAGCAAGATGAGAGAGTGCCTTAGAAAAGTACCAGCAAACAGGCTAGAAGGACGGGTGGAGCAACAATGGGGAAACATTAAAACTGCCATCACAGAGGCAACAAGCCTTTGTGTGACGCAAATAAACAAATCAAAATGAAAGAAAAAGCCACTATGGTTCTCAAAAGAGGTGGCGGGGAAGGTCAAGGAGAAAAAGATAGCATTCAGGAAGTATAAGGAAACACAGAAGGCAGAACAGAGAGCTGTACCAGTTAAGACAGAAGGAATCAGGGAGGGAAGTCAGAATAGCAAAGGCCCAAACTGAGGAAAAGATAGCCAACTGGGTTAAGAAGGGGGATAAAACTTTTCATAGGTACATCAGGGAGGGTAGAAAGACAAAGCGAGGATAGTGAGGCTTAATAGAATGGACAGTGAGTGGGCAGAGAGGGACAGTGAAAAAGCAGGGATACTGAATGAATATTTCTGCTCAGTATTCACAAAAGAGGAGGAGGGGGAAGTGCCTAATCCAATTAACAGAAGCACTCTGGATGGGGGGGGGTCAATCCCAGTCCTTTCATGGAAGAAAGGGTTCTGAAAGAACTCCTAAAACTGAAGGTGGACAAAGCAATGGGGCCTAACAGAATTCACCCCAGAATTCTAAAGGAATTAAGGGGAGAACTAGTGAAACCACTGACTACCCTTTTTAACAAATCATGGGAGGATGGTGTGGTACTTGAGGACTGGAGGAAGGTAGATGTGATTCCCATTCATAAAAGTGGGACCAAGACAGAGGTAGGAAACTACAGACCTGTCAGTTTGACCTCTGTGGTAGGGAAAGTGATGGAATCACTTCTGAAGGAAAGAATTGTTGAGTACCTAGAGGCCAGTGGGGCACAGGACCCAAGGCAGCATGGGTTCACAGCGGGAAGGTCATGTCAGACGAATCTAATAGATTTCTTTGACTGGGTGACCAAAGCAGTAGACCAGGGAGGGGCTGTGGACATGACCTAACTAGACTTTAGCAAGGAATTTGACACAGTCCCACACAAAAGATTAATAGTCAAATTAACCAACCTGGGAGTGGGTCCCAGGTTGGTAGCCTGGGTAAAACATTGGCTGGACAACAGGACACAGAAGGTAATTGTAAATGTAGTCCATTCTGAAGAAAGAGGGGTTACTAGTGGGGTACTGCAGTGTTCAGTACTGGGTACAGTCCTTTTTAATGTCTTTATGAGTGACATTGCAGAGGAACTGGGAGAAAAAGTATGCCTCTTTGCAGATGACACAAAGATCTGTAACAGAGTTAATACACAAGGAGCTGTGGAAAGGATGAGAAGGGACTTGGCAAGGTTGGATGAATGGTCAGAAGTATGGCAGCTTGGATTCAATGCAAGAAGTGCAAAATAATGCACCTGGGAAACAACAACTCAGGGGAAGATTACACAATGGGGGGGAGGTAGCAACAACAACAAAAATGCAAAGGGACCTGGGGGTAATCATATCAGATGACCTTAAGGTTAGCAAGCAATGTGAGAAGGCAGTAGGGAGGGGGGGGATACTGGGATGCATAGAAACATAGACTTTGACGGCAGATAAGGACCGCTTGGCCCATCTAGTCTGCCCATTTTTCCTCATACAGGATAGGCCGAGATCCTAGTTAACCAACAGCCTATTTCTTCCTACCCCCACAAGAATTGCCTTATGTCTGTCCCATGCATTCTTGAATTCTCCCACAGTTTTAGACCCCACAACCTCCTCAGGAAGGCTGTTCCATGCATCCACTACCCTCTCTGTGAAATAATACTTCCTCACATTGCCCCAGAACCACCCCCCCATCTTTAAATTGTGTCCGCTTGTTCTTGCGCGTCTCTTTTTCTCAAAGATGCTACCCTCTTGAACTTTGCTGATTCCACTGAAGTACTTAAAAGTTTCTATCATGTCCCCCCTCTCCCTTCTTTCCTCAAGGGTATACATATTAAGCTCCTTTAGTCTCTCCTCATACGGCTTCTCTTGCAGACCCTGCACCATTTTAGTTGCCCTCCTTTGGACTGCCTCTATCCTGTCTATATCCTTGCAGAGATGGGGTCTCCAGAACTAGACACAGTACTCCAGATGGGATCTCACCAACAGTCTGTACAGAGGGATAACAACTTCTTGTTTTCTGCTGCTATTGCCTCTCCCTATGCATCCCAGTATACCTCCAGCCCTCCCTACTGCCTTCTCACATTGCTTGCTAACCTTAAGGTCATCTTATATGATTACCCCCAGGTCCCTTTCCTTTTTTGTTGTTGTTACTACCTCCCCCCATTATGTATTCTTCCCCTGGGTTCTCGTTTCCCAAGTGCATTATTTTGCACTTCTTTGCATTGAATCCTAGCTGCCACACTTCTGACCATTCCTCCAACCTTGCCAAGTCCCTTCTCATCCTTTCCACGTCTCCTTGTGTATCAACCCTGTTGCAGATCTTTGTGTCATCTGCAAAGAGGCATACTTTTCCTTCCAGTCCCTCTGCAATGTCACTTATGAAGACATTAAAAAAGACTGGAACCAATACTGAACCCTGCAGTACCCCACTAGTAACCCCTCTTTCTTCAGAGTGGACTCCATTTACAATTACCTTCTGTGTCTTATTGTCCAGCCAATGTTTTACCCAGGCTTTCACCCTGGGACCCACTCCCAGGCTGGTTAATTTGACTATTAATCTTTTGTGTGGGACTGTGTCAAATGCCTTGCTAAAGTCTAGGTAGGCCATGTCCACAGCCCCTCCTTGGTCTACTGCTTTGGTCACCCAGTCAAAGAAATCTATTAGATTCATCTGACATGACCTTCCCGCTGTGAACCCATGCTGCCTTGGGTCCTGTGCTCCACTGGCCTCTAGGTACTCAGCTATTTTTTCCTTCAGAAGTGACTCCGTCACTTTCACTACCACAGAGGTCAGACTGACAGGTCTGTAGTTTCCTGCCTCTGTCTTGGTCCCACTTTTACGAAGGGGAATCACATCCGCCTTCCTCCAGTCCTCGGGTACCACACCATCCTCCATGATTTATTAAAAGAGTAGCCAGTGGTTTCACTAGTTTCCCCTTAATTCTTTTAGAATTCTGGGTGAATTCCATCAGGACCCATTGCTTTGTCCACCTTTAGTTTTAGGAGTTCTTACAGAACCCTTTCTTCTGTGAAAGGACTTGGATCGACCCCCTATCAAGAGTGCTTCTGTTAATTGGATTAGGACTTCCCTTCCTCTTTTTGTGAATACTGAGCAGAAATATCCATTCAGTATCCCTGCTTTTCACTGTCCCCTCTGCCCACCCACCGTTCATTCTATTCAGCCTCACTATCCCTCCTTTGTCTTTTCACGCCGCTGATGTACCTATAAAAGGTTTTATCCCCCTTCTGAACTGAGTTGGCTATCTTTTCTTCAGTTTGGGCCTTTGCTATTCTGACTTCCCTCCCTTCTTCCTTCTGCCTTAACTGGTACAGCTGTCTGTCCTGCTCTTTCTGTGTTTCCTTATACTTCCGGAATGCTATATTTTTCTTACTGACTTTCACAGCCACCTCTTTTGAGAAGCATAGTGGCTTTTTCTGTCCATTCCCTCCCGCTGACATGGGGGTCTGTATACAACCCCTGTGTGGATTGTGGTGCCCTTTCCAGTCTCCAAGGTGACCCACAGTGCCTCCTTTCCTCCCTGTTTACTCTTTTGTTCAGTTGCTTTTATCCCTTTCTTTTTTTTTAATTCAGTATGCTTTATTAAAATTTTAATCATACATTATGTGATGTACAGACCAGATGATTGAACACAGTTAAGATAACCCCCCTCCCTCCCCAAACTGCACTCATCAAGATATAATAATCACCAAGAATATATGACTACTCACAAAATACATCGTAAAAATTATTAATACGAGCAGCTACATTTGTCAATGTCTATTCCTATTTTTAGAATTCCACTAACGTTAGCAAGGATAAGAGTGGCTCCCAAACCCTTACGAATCTGTGATAAGTATGTCGCAGATTCGATATGTGCCTCTCCACTTGAATTGCCAGTAAGATTTCTCGATACCATTCTATAACGGCAGGAGGAGACTTCTCCTTCCAATGTCTTAATATGACCAGCTTCGCTGTGGTTGAGATCAGTGATATATGTGTTATACGTGTCTGGGGAGTCCCAAGGGGAAATATTGCCAACACACAACTTTCAGGAGTAAACAGGGCATCTAATCCCAGAATTGGGTCCAAGACCCGTCGTATAGCCTCCCAAAATTTCTGTATTAGTGGACATTGCCATAGTATGTGGTATAAAGACCCTGGGGCCTGGCAACCTCGAGGACATAGCGGGGAGGATACCAGACCTGTCCTAGAAAGCCTTTCTGGGGTATAATAAATATCATGTAAGATATTAAATTGGATCAATCTAAGTTTGTCCTGCTTGATGTATTTATAGATTCCCTTCCATACTTTTTCCCAATAGGCAGGATCTTCTGGGAGGGACAGCACCTGTACCCAATAATAACACACACCTCTAGGGAGAGAAGTATCTAAATCCTGGAAGTGCTTATAAATTCTAGAGACCGAGTGAGGTTGCCCCGCTCCCTGGAGAGTCTTTAAAAGTCCATTCTTGCCTTCCTATAAATGCCCGAATTGCCATTTTGATTTGCAGGTATTTGAAGAAATCTTGAGGTTTTAGCTGATAGCTACCCTGTAGTATATTAAATGGGACCAGATCTGTACCCTGGAGAAGATCATCCAGTTTACAGTATCCAAGTTGCGGAAGAAAGGAAGGCAAGATAGGCCTCTTCTCGACTCGAAAGTGCCAGTTATTAGATAGTGGTTGAGCCCTGGATACGTACCATTTTTCTGAAAACTGTGTTTGCATTTTCTGGAAAGCTTTAAGTGACCAGGCCATTGGAAGCATTTTGAGTTGACTGGGTAGACTAGAGGGCTTCATAAATGCCAGAGCATAGAGAGTAATTGACACACTCCGGGTTAAATTGCGCTCAGTATCAAGCCATATTGGCGTATAGGGCAGATCTGCCCGTGGATTTTCCTCTATTAGACAATAAGCAATCCTGCTTAAGTGTTGGGCCCCATAGTACAAGAACAAAGATGGTAATGCAAGGCCACCTTTAAATCTTGGTGCTGTTAATTTAAGGTAGGATCTTCTCACAGCCTTGCCCCGCCACAAAAATCCATTACACATTCTCTGGACGTGCAAAAAACAGGATTTTGGGAGAACAATACCCAACATGTTCAAGGGGTATAACAGCCTTGGTAATATATTCATTTTCAGTATATTAACCCTGCCCCAGAGTGATAATGGAAGGGCATTCCATCTCTCCAGATCAGTCTTCATTACTCATATAAGGTTTGTTAGGTTGAGACTGACCATTGATGGAACACTTCTAGAAATTTTAATCCCAAGATAAGAGAACATTAGGTTCCCATGTAAGGCCCGCAGTGGAACATATACTTTTGTCACAGAGATGGTTTAGTGGAAAGTCTTTTGTTTTAGCAAGGCTTAGTTTATACCCTGACACTAGGGAAAATTGATTTATTTCCTCCAATAAAGCTGGGATCGAATCCTCAGGATTCTCAGTTTGTATTAGGAGGTCATCAGCGTATGCTGAAACTAGATACCGCTCTTCTTGAATCTGGACTCCTCTTATTAATGGAGACGGGACTAATCTTCGTATTAAAGGCTCAAGATAACAATTAAAAAGAAACGGGGAGAGCGGGCAACCCTGGCGGGTGCCTCTCTGTAAGGTGAATAGTTCTGATAGGTATCCGTTACACAGCACTCTAGCTCTGGGAGAGGAGTAGAGTATTCTAACCGATTGTATAAAACTGTCAGGTAGTCCAAACTCACGAAGGGATTTGAACAAAAACAGCCAGGACACCCAGTCAAAGGCTTTTTCTGCATCGAGGGATACTAAGGCTGCCGGGGCCTTAGCACCCTTCCATACCTCTATTAAATACATTATCTTTCTCATATGATCTGCTGAAAATCACCCTTGCATAAAGCCAACCTGCTCCTGTCCAATAATCCTTCCAAATACCGAAGCCAGACGGGATGCCAGGATTTTAGCCAGGATTTTAACATCAGAGTTAATCAGCGATATAGGTCGGTAATTTCCAGGACATGATAAATCCCTATTCGGTTTTGGGATCAAGGTGATCCATGTCAATAAGAAACATGGATCTTTTATTCCTTCTTGGAACCAAAAATTAAAAACATCTTTTAAGAGGGAAGCTAGCTGAGGGAGGCAAATCTTATAAAAATTATTGGGCAACCCATCTGGCCCCGGAGCTTTATCCAAGGGTAGCTGACTAATAGCCTGCTCTACCTCTGTTAATGTGACCGATGCCCCTAGGCTCTCTGCCTCTTGGGGAGCGATCCTCGGGAAATCAACTGTAGCCAGATAGTCTGCGATTTCTTGCTTTGTCGCTACCCCTGAGTCCGTTGTAGAGTATAGGGACTCATAATACCCACCGAGGATTCCAACAATTTCTTTAGGGTGAGAGACCGGGTCTCCCGTTATGGGTGATTTCAACACAGGGATAAATTTGGACATTTTCGCCTGTTTCAGTCTTAAAGCAAGGAGCTTCCCTGCTTTCTCCCCTGCTTCTAGGTATTTCAATTTAGTGCGATGAATAGCTAGCTCAGCTTTTTGTGCCATTAAATCATAATAATTGGACTGCAGTTGCTGAAGCTTTGCCCATTCCTGCATTGAGGATTTACAGTTTAATTGGCCTTCTAATTGCTGAATTTCTTTTATTAATGAGTCTAAGGCAAGCCTGTCCGCTTGGGCCCATGTGGCCGATATACGTATGAATTCACCCCATACCGCACACTTCAGGGCAGCCCAAACTGTGTCTATTCTTTCAACTGTTCCTAAATTCCATTTAAGGAAATTAACTATAAAATCTTGAATATGTTTTGATGTCTTGGAGCATTTTAATAATCGGGTATTGAGGCACCACCTATATCCCTCCCTATCTTTTGCATATAACATATAGGTCACCTGCACGGGGAATGGTCCGAGAGTACCCTTGGGAGGATAGATGCCTCCATCACTCCCAGAAGTACAAATTAACTCACTAGCCAAAAATCAATCCGGGAGGAGGTGGCGTGTGGAGGGGAATAATGTGTGTATTGCCTCTCTGATGGATTGAGAATCCTCCATACATCCATCACCCCCACCGGAAAGGATGTCACTCAAAGCTCTCTGCGCTGGTGATAGCCCCACTCTCCTACTACCAGTGCGATCTATCTCTGGATTAGGGACTAAATTCCAGTCCCCACCAATAAACGTTGGGGGGGGGTAGAGACTAGCAGTGGCAGTAATCGGATAAAAAACAAGGGAGAGTCTGTGTTAGGACCATATATTGAGGCCAGCATTATTGGAGATGCACCCAAATGACCTTGTACTATAATATATCGCCCCTCCGGGTCCCACCATTCCCTGTCCATAACAAAAGGCACTGTTTTAGCTATTAATAAAATGGTACCATTACGTTTGGTGGAGTTACCAGCTCCAAAAACTTGCCCTACCCAGTTTTTTTTGAACAGTGAGATTTTACCTCTTAAAAGATGTGTCTCCTATAAACAGGCAATTCCCACATGAAGCAGGGATAGGTGCCTTAGAATCATAATTCATTTATTTTTGCTTTGAGCCCCCTTAATGTTCCAGCTAATGAAGTTATAGGAGCCACTCATATCTTAACAAGGTTACATTATAAGACAGAGAAAAACTATCAGAACAACTGTTCATCTGCTTATACTGCTCTCTATTGTTCAGAGTCAGACTGAGTTCCCATAAGTATCGCAGATGCAACCCACCCCCCGAACCCATCCTAGGGGCCAGTTTAAATTTGAGACCATATGACAAGACCCCTACACAGGACAGCCCACTCTTCCAAAAATAACCCCATCCACTCCTATCCCAAGACACACAACTTTTCATTTTAACCTACAATTCAACTATTTACAAATCTTACCAAACCCGGTTCTAATAACCGACCTCCTAAGATATATAAGGGCACGTGAAACCTCCTTCTGACCACCATTTGGGGGCCCACCTTCCCTCCTCCCCGACCGGGAAAGAGGACTTTTAATACCCCTGATTTAAACCACATTGTATTATGCCATTAAAAGCTATTAAGAAAACTGAAACACAATTATATCTGTCCCAAGTATAGTGTAAGCTTGAAACGTTGCCTCTACATAGATGCCACTGAACAATAATCAAAGAAGCACTCTTTATATCTCCGCGTGCATTTAGGACCCCATAGAAAATAAGCTATAACAAAGAAGTAAAAGGAAAAATGTTCGCCATTTCCTTCCGCAAACTGCTTTTCTTTTTCGACGGCTATCTAACAAAAAAAAAGGGAAAAGGTCCAGGGTGGGACACAGTTCATATACCACTTTCCAGTGTTCTGCTGCTCAAAGTCCTGAGCATATAAATTAAATTTGCTGTCCCACAAATAAGAGAATGAACTACACTTGAGCTCGGCGGCAACATGTTCCTTAGGGTAAATGGTTTACTGAGTTGTAGAGAAGGAAAACGGAGGAAGATCACATTTTATTCCAGAATGAAATATTGATGCTGACACACTTTAAATTATACTGCACTATCGCAACATTGCAAACAGCTGTTTCACTTCTATCCACCTCTGAGCCCTAGCTCATTTAAAAAGATCAGGAAGAAGATTGCTTAGTTCCTCTGTGGCTTTTGTTGGGGTTTCAAAGCTAAGCCATTTCTCATTGTGTTTCACATGTAGGATTGCGGGATAGCGCATTCAAAATGCCTTGCCAGCTGTGATAATTTTAGACACAATCGGATGAAATTCTCGCCTTTTCAGACGAACAGACTGGGGTAGGTCCTGCGATATTCGTAGTTTTCGGCCTTCCCATTGTATTGTTTCGACTTCCTTGACTTTAGCCAAGATGTGCTGTTTATCCAGGTAATTAAGGAGTTTAAACACTAAAGGCCGAGGGGGAGAGCCTGGCTGGGAAGGGGGGCGCAGGGACCGATGCGCTCTTTCAACCACATAGCTGGTGCCATTTGGGGAGGGGCCGGCTACTCGCTCACAAAGCTTTTGCACAAAAGCTATGGGATTGCTGCCTTCTTCCTTCTCCGGTAGCTCAAATATTATTAAATTATTGCGCTGACTGTGCCCCTCCAGGTCCTCAATTTTGTCCTCCACCTTCCGGATTCTTTGCCTCAAAGTTGCATTCTCCAGATTGATTTTGTCTCTCCCTTTCTCCAAAGAAGTGAAACGAACTCCGACATCTCCCATCCGCAAGTTAAGTGCATCCAAGTTATTTTTGATAGTGTGGACCTCCTCTGAGATAAGTGCAATGGTGTTTTGTAGTGGCTGCATCACTTCCAAGAAACGCTCCTCCGTGAGTCCTACCGCGGGCACTGGGGAGCTCACCCATCGTGTTTGCAGTTTGGGCCTCTTTAAATTATCCTTCTGGGTTGACGGAGGTGTTGCTGCAGTGCTTTCCACATCTCAGCCTCCATTTGCCTTCTCCCGATCGTTACCAACACTTAGTAGCAGTAATTGAAACAAAAGCCGGCTCTTACGATCGCTGAGAAAAGGTGTTAAATGTTAGAAAAGGTACATTGTGTCGGGAGCGAGGGTAGGCAGAAGCTCTCACTCAGGCAGCCATCACGTGACTGGCAATTACTCTTATCCCTTCCTTTACATAGAGAGCTACTCCTCCTCTTCTTCTCCCCTGCCTGTCTCTCCTGTAGGTTATGTACCCTGGTATGTTAACATCCCAGTCATGGTTTTCTGTGTACCATGTTTCTGTGACTGCTACAATATCCAGGCATCCTTCTTCCATCAAGGCCACCAGCTCCGGGAGCTTGTTGCCCAGACTACGGGCATTGGTACTCATTACCCTCCATTTCCTGATGGCCTTACTCCTTTTTGCTCCATTTCTCACTTACCTCTGTAAAATCTTTTGCTAGTGAAGCTGTTGTCTCCATCAGCTTCCCCAAACATTGGAGTACCCTCCCTGTTGCTATTGGCAATGCTCCTTCTTCCATATCACTAAAATACCTGCTCTGTGACTTCGCTACTTACTCCTGCAGTTGTCCCTGATCCTAGGTTAATCCTACTGCTCCTACTTCCATTCACTCCCTTCCTTTACTGCCCTGGTTTATAGCTCCATATTTCCTTTTGACTAGTCCGCTGGTTGTACTCGTAGTCTCCCTTCCGTCCCTCATTTTGCTATCAGTTACACTTTGTGGAACTGTTGCTATTGATGGGAAGGGGGGGGGTCTGAGTAGCAGCAATGGAGGAGGAAAAGGATCTGGAAGTAATGATAACTAGTGACCTGAAGCACTCCTCACAGCACAAAAAGGCAGCAGAGAATGCAAACAGGATGGTGAGTTGTATAGCTAGGAGAATCAGCAGTAGGTGGAAGGAAGTTATGCTGCTCTTGTACAGGTCACTAGTGAGACTGCATCTGGAGTATGGAGTAAGATACTGGTGTCCATACCTTAAGAGAAACATCAACCTGCTGGAGAAGGTCCAGAGGAGGGCAACTAAGATGTCTGTAGGTCAGCAGGGTGTCTTATGAGGAGAGGTTGGGGGCTCTGAGGATGTACTGCCTGGAGGAGAGGAGGGAGAGAGAGGACATGATAGAGATCTTCAAATACTTGAAGCGGATAAATAGGGTGGCTGGGGAGGGTCTCTTCAAGCTAAGGGTTAGCCAAATCATGAAGGGGCACAGTCTAAAGTTGGAAGGGGGAGGTTAAGGAGAAATGTTAGGAAGCATTTTTTTCATGGAGATGGTGGTGGCCACTTAGAATACATTGCCAGAAGAACTGGTCTAAGTGAAGTCAGTGAGCAGCTTTAGAGGGCTTGGGATAGGCATGAGGAAACCACTAAGGGGGGCAGATAGGGTGGTTAGGGGACTGGGAAGGAGGGGGCAGGGTCAGTAGCATAAGCTGGGGACCCTGCAATACATGCAGACTCGATAGACTGAATGGTCTTCTTCTGCTGGCTATTTCATAAGTTTGTATGTTTGTATGTCCCAAACAGTATTTGTTTTGCATAACTCTAGTATATATTTCTGTTCTGGCTACAGAATCTTTGATTTTGCCTGCCTCCACTGATCATCTACTGTACACCTGTTGTTTCTGTTTTTCTCTGAGCCAATTATAAATGCTTGGATCCTTGCACATGTTGTGATATCAACCAGCTCTGTAGTTATTTATTTAATTTTAATATATTGAATTTTGGTAACCTGGTAAGCCCACTAAGACAGAGCAGTCCCTTTTTCAGGGACAAGACAACATAAACAACATGTAATACATTTTACTGATGAATGGATATTCGATGGCTTACAAAATTTATTTAAAACAGGTGCATACAAGTGCAAGTACTTGGTTACAATAATGTTAAAAGGTGGTACAAGAATAAAATAAAAACATTTTGGTTAGTGCAAGACACTGAATCTGACAATAAAGGTGAGATTAACAGCCATACATACTGTGAATTAGGGTTAATTCAAGCTGAAGGAGGTATTACTATACAATGGATAAGCTGGACCATACTGCAAAATGCTTTTTAGTGAAAACATGTGCAAGGAGAGGGGAATGAGAAGGTAACGGGATAAGTTAAGCTTGAAATTTGAAAGGGAGGTGTTGGAAAGAATCTCTTGCAGCAGTGAGTTCCAGGTGGATGTGGACGTAAAGGCAATTGATCACCTGCCAACTACCAAACGTGGATTGCATGAGACCAGTAGGGGGAAGGCAGCAGATCATAAGGTTCACAGGTGACACTTATGAATGATGAGATCACCCAGGCATGGTGGAGTGTAGTGGTGAGCCAGCTTATGCATGAGGCACATGGTGGTATACTGGAATTTGCACTCCAGGGGAGCCCAGCCCAGGGCTGAGAGTACTTTACAATGATGTTGATGGGGGTCTGTTCCAAGTGCAGATTGCCCGATCCTCAGGTAAATTGTTTAAGGCAGGAGAAGATGGTGACCGATGATTGGAGGAGCAGCGGAGCACCATAGGAAAGTAAGAGGGCAACAGTTGACATCACAATTTTATGACATGAGGCCCAAGTCAGGAGGGGATGGAAGCGGTACAGAACATCTAACTACTGGTTGAATGTTTTAGTCAATACGTTGACATGGCTTTCGATTATGAGTGATGGATCCAGGGAGACCCCCAGGTATTTGAAAGAGGGAACAAGTTCTAGGGCATTGCCATCCTGGGATTGGATCAAGAGGGGGTATTGAGTCAGGGGTGTGGAGATGTGGTTATGGAACAGCATGCTCTTGGTCTTCTTTGTGTTGAGGACCAGGTAGTTTTCTAAGAACCACCCTCAAGGGCATGGAAACCAGATTCCAGACTGTGGTTTATCCAGTCAAGATCTGAGGAGGAATGGTAGATGATGGTGTCATCTGCATAGAGGTGAACTGAGGCTCTTCCACAGTTATGTGGCAAGTCATTTATAAAGAGTGAAAATAATAATAGTGGTCCCAAAATGGAATCCTGGGGCACCCCATGCTGTATTGGTCTGAGAGGGCCCCAGACCACTTAACTCTTTGAGAGCGATGTGAAAGGTAATTACGGAGCCATGTGAGAGCGCTATGGTCAAGGCCCAGGGAGTGGAGTTTGTGTATTAAAAGATTATGATTGACCAGGTTGAATGCCTTCATTAGGTCTACAAAGACAGGGCCTGTGGCCTGACCTTGGTCCAAAGCAGCAAATAAGTCCACCGTATCTTTTATCAGAGCTGTTAGGGTGTTATGGTTCTTCCTAAAGCCACGCTGACAAGCGGAGAGGAGTTGGTATGATTCAAGATAGTCCTGTAGTTGATTATAGAGGATGCGTTCCTGTATTTTTGCCAGTGGGCAGAGAATGGAGATAGGGCACTAGTTTTCTGCTAACATGTTTGGACCACCTTTGTGGACTGGGACCAGCACAGCTACCTTCAATTTCTCTGGTACCATTCCAGAGAGAAAGGATCATTAATCATATTCTGTACTGGTGCAGCGAGACCCTCAGCACCAAGTTTTAGGAATTTAGGTTCTACTGTATCATGATCCAGGAAACTCTCAGGTTTTAGGTCGACGAGCAGCCTGCACACCTTACCCTAGGTCAACAGTTTTAGTGAAAGGCAGGCCTAGACCAAGGTTAACTGGGGCTGTAGTGTTGCTTTTATGTGTATGTGTATTTGTTCAGTTTTAGAAAGACTTCACTGAAACTCATGCCATCGATTGGGGGTCTAATAAGATATTACCTTGTGCTTTGAGAGAGCTTGGGTTTACAGTGGATTTGCCTTTCTTAAGGGAGTTAATTTGCTTCCAGAATTCCTTGGGGTTGCTGAAATGCTCAGTCTGTAGCGATTTAAGATAGTTCCACATAGTAATATATAGTAATTCAATTTAATTAAATAGCAATTTTATTTATTTTTTTATTTGTTACTCTTTATCTGTCTGTCTCTGTCTATCTATAAATGGTAACTGGGAAAGACACACTGAGCAAATGCTGGTTTCCAGGTGTGACTCATGAGATACAATACCTGGGAGACAAGGTGACAAAGTCCAGAATACAATAGATACAAGGTAAAAAGAAGAGAGCACAATGCCAAAAATTACAGATAAGTAAACAGTTTGCCACTTTCTGTTACTAGCTTCCTATGTTATTAATTGGACTATATAGTGATCATTCCCAGTTAGTGGTTCCTTTGTTTTACAACCCTTTATATCAGTCTGTAAGTTACTTGAAGGAAAAAAAAATGGTCCAGCATTTCCCCTCTTGTTTTCAGGCTCATGTATTGACAAGGGGTACAGACATTTATATTTTCCATAAATGTTGTTCTTAACTGCTGCTTGAGCTTCCGGTTTGCCAGTTGATCTTCCCAAGATGAAAATTCCCAATTAAAACCACATTTACCATTGATGCTTTTGTAATTTATTTTTCTAATCAGTAGCTCTTGTGTAGCCATAGTCCTGCAGCCTTTAGCATACTCCAGTTATAAAACTGTTTTTTCTCTGGTGATTTCCACACATCCATGCATTCTTACCATTACTGTCCATGCCCCTGATTCCTGGTTTCCCTCTTGCTTTCAACCTGTCACTCACAACTCCTCCTCTGCATACTGTTTCTATTATCCCCATATCTGCTTCATCTTCCTATACCAGTTCCTCAGGTTCAACCATTTGTTTTTTATTAGGACTTTTTGCATTAAGCAGGACACATGCTGTTTTCAATTCTCCAACTATTGACATTTACAGTTAAAATTTTTGGGTTAATCCTGGGTCAATGTCCATGTTTCATTACAGAAAATTCCTCTGCATGTTTTCCCCTCCTTTTCTTGGGGTCCAGGAGCACTATTACCTGGATTTATTATCCCCCCTCCCCCATTTAATTGAAGTGGTCTGACACCATTCCATTTATCCTTTCCCCAGCATCTTAACCCCCTTCCTATTCAGATGCAATTATCCCTGTATGCAGAGATCATTTTTGTGCCTGAAACTTTCCTAGGTTTGCAGAAAGGTGAAACTTTCATTTTTAACCCAATTTTATAGCCAAGTACTAGTCAGTCTAATTGTCTTCTGTCTCAATTGTCCAGCTTCTGGCACTGGCAGATTCTCTGAAATAACCACATTGAATCCTCTCTATTTAAGATGCTCTGCCATATCTTACAATCCTCTCTAGTAAATTCTCTGTGCTCTTACCTAATGTATGTCACTTGCACCCATGTGTGCTACCACCACAGGTTCAGTGCCCACTCTCCAGTGTCTCACCTGTCCTTCCCTTCCCATGTCCCACTATAGCCCCCATGGAAACACTTTACAATCTTGCTCTCCTTGCCCCTCTGCAAACTATCTCATCTATAAATCTAACTATGCGGTCTCCCATTACTACCTGCTGTCTAGATTCCCAATCACCGTCTGCTGTAGCCCCATCTATCTCCTCTCTACATCTTGGGGTAAGCTTTTCTTGCTCCTCTTCCAGCTTCACCAGTAACTAACAGCCACTGTATTCCTAAGACTTACTAGTGGATGGTCTGCACTTTACCTCCTCTACTGCCTTCCTCCCTACTTGACTGTCCTGTCCTAATTTTGATCCTTTTTCTCACTTCACCTCTTCCTGATGCCCACATGTACCCTTCCAACATTTGCCTCATATCCAAGTCTCTCTCTTCTTTGTGCGTCCTCACCATCCACACTTAGCAAGGATCACCTGAGGACTTTCTGCCCCTAGTTTGTATGGTTTCCATGTAGTTTAGCAAGGAATGTAGTTTGGAACCATGGAGTAATTTATACACATGTTATGCAGCTGCCAAGGAATTTAGGATGACATTCAAAAGGTTTTCCATGGTTTCAGTCATTTAGAAGTCATGCTCATTGCACTTTATTTTCACACTAGAATGAAACAAAACACAATTACCTATACCCATAGTCAAGTTCATTATGTACTTTATACTGTACATCATGATATTAATCTGTCTTTCCATGTCATCTATAAAGAGAAGCAATGTAAACTGGTGGTTAGGGCACAGACGTGGGACAAGGAGACTTGGGTTCAGATTTCACCATAGTCATCAACTTCCATTGTGACCTGAGTCAGCCATTAAAAGCTGTAGTATTAGCAGAAAATACTTAATCAAATAACCTTTAATAATTTTGCATTTCTGAAAAAAAAAACGAATGATAATAGCCTGAAATAAGTGGTTAAGTCCATGCTTTCTTGTGATTCCTACTTCAAACAAACTCTGGCCAGAGCCAATAGTGCTGTAGCTGAACTCCTGTCCTCTGAAACGATAATACTTGGTGATTTCACCCTGAACTGGGTTCCTGACATGGAACAGGCACTAAAGGCATCCTTTCTGGATGCCTTCCTGTCCTAAATCATCACTGTGCCCACTAGGCACAATGCAAAAATTGGAAACCACTCCACCCTTGCCTGGGTCCTGGTATCCAACCCACTCAATATCCAGGTAGCCGAGTCACTTGCAGATGCCCTGAGTGATCATAGAAACATAGAATAGAAAACATAGAATTTGATGGCAGATAAGGACTGCTTGGCCCACCTAGTCTGCTCATTTCCCTACCTAATGGATGAGCTGCAGATCCTAGTTAACCAACAGCCTACTTCCTCCTACCCCCCACTAGAATTGCTTTATGTCTGTCCCATGCATTCTTGAATTCCCCGGTTTTTGACTCTATGACCTCTTCAGGAAGGCCGCTTCATGCATCTACAACCATCTCCATGAAGAAATACTTCCTCACATTACCTCTGAGCTGTCCTCCCTCTATCTTCAAATTGTGCCTCCTTGTTCTTGCACATCTCTTCTTCTGAAAGATGTTACCCTCTTGGACTTTGTTGATTCTCTTGAGGTATTGGAAAGTTTCTGCCATGTCCCCCCTTTCCCTCCTTTCCTCAAGGCTATACATTTTAAGCTCCTTTAGTATTTTTTCATATGTCTTCTGGTGCAGACCCTGCATCATTTTGGTTGCCCTCCTCTGGATAGCCTCCACCCTGTCTATTTCTTTGCAGAGATTGGGTCTCCAGAACTATACACAGTACTCTAGATGTGGTCTTATCAACTGTCTGGACAGAGGGCCAACAACTTCCAGTTTTCTACTGGTGATGCCTCTCCCTATGCATCCCAGTATCTCCCCAGCTCTCCTAACTGCCATCTCACATTGCTGGCCCAACTTTAGGTCATCTGATATGACTACCCCAGGGTCCCTTTCCATTTTTGTTGTTGTCAGTATCTCACCCCCACTGTATACTCTTCCCCTGTGTTTTTGTTTCCCAGGTGCATTACTTTGCACTTCTTTGCATTGAATCTAAGCTGCCATACATTTGACCATTCCTCCCACCTTGCCAAGTCCCTTTTCATCCTTTCCACCCCTCCTTGCGTATCAACCCTGTTGCAGATCTTTGTGTCATCTGCAAAGAGACATACTTTCCCTTCCAGTCCCTCTGCAATGTCATTTATAAAGACATTAAAAAGGACCGACCCCAGTACTGAACCCTGCAATACCCCACTAGTACCACCCATTTCTTCACTGTGGACTCTATTTACTATTATCATCTGTGACCTGTTGTCCAGCCAGTGTTTTACCCAGGCTACCACCCTGGGACACACTTCCAGGCTGGCTAATTTGTGTATTAATCTTTTGTGTGAGACAGTGTCAAATGCTATGCTAAAGTCTAGGTAGGCCATGTCCACAGCCCTTCCCTGGTCTACTACGTTGGTCACCCAGTCAAAGAAATCAATTAGATTTGTCTGACATGACCTTCCTGCTGTGAATCCATGCTGCCTTGGGTCCTGTGCTCCACTGGCCTCTAGGTACTCTACAATTCTTTCCTTCAGAAGTGATTCCATCATTTTCCCTAACACTGAGATCACACTGATAGGTCTGTAGTTTTCTGCCTCTGTCTTGTTCCCACTTTTGTGAAGGGGAATCACATCCACCCTCCTCCAGTTCTCAGGTACCACACCATCCTCCCATGATTTAATAAAAAAGGTAGTCAGTGGTGTTTCTAGTTCTTCCCTTAGTTCTTTTAGAATTCTGGTGTGAATCCCATCAGGCCACATTGCTTTATACACCTTCAGTTTTAAGAGTTCTTTCAGGACCCTTTCTTCTGTGAAAGGACTAATATCAACCCCCCTATCCAGAGTGCTTCTATTGACTGGATTTGGTATCTCCCCCTGCTTTTCCATTGTGAATGCTGAATAGAAGTATTCATTCAGTATCCCTGCTTTTTCACTGTCTCTGCCCAGTCACCTTCCTCTTTATTCAGCCTCAGTATCCCTGCCTTAGTCTTTTGCTCCCTAATGTACCTATAAAAGGTTTTATCCCCCTTCTTAACCAAGTCCTTGGTTTGGGCCTTTGCTAGTCTGACTACCTTCCCCACTTCCTTCTGCTTTAACTGGTACAGTTCTCTGTCCTGCTTCTTCTGTGTTTCCTTATACTTCCTGAATGCTTTCCTTTTCTCCCTTACCTTCCACACCACTTCTTTTAAGAGCCATAGTATTTTTTTCTTTCATTTTGATTTGTTTATTTGCTTCACACAAAGGATTGTTGACTCTGTGATGGCGGTTTTTATGTTTCCCCATTGTTGCTCCACCCCACGTTCTTGCCTGTTTGCTAGTGCTTTCCTGAGGCACTCTCCCATTTTGACAAAATCAGCCCTCCTGAAGTCCAGTAACTTCACTTTTGTATGGCTTGACTCTACAGCTAAGTTTATCATGAACCGCACTGTTTGGTGGTCGCTTGTTCCCAGATGGCTAACCACTTCAAGATCAGAGATCATCTCTCTGTCCCCATTTGAGAGTATCAGGTCTAAGATTGCTCCCTCCAGAGTTGGTTCCAAAACTAGCTGTCTGAGTCATGCCACCTGTAGGGCATCGAGAATGACCCTACTCTTGGATGTGGCTGCAGCAAATGTGCTCCAGTTAACATCTGGCATATTCAGGTCTCCCATCAGTAATATCTCCCCTTTCTCTGCCATCCCAAGGATGCCTTCTATCATTTCCTTGTCCATTTCCTCCCTCTGAGACGGGGGTCTGTATACAACCCCTGTGCAGATTGTGGTGCCATTTCCAGTCTCCAGGGTGACCCACAGTGCCTCCTCTCCTCCCTGTTTTCCCTTTACTTCTATTGCTTCTATTGCTTTTATACATTCCCTTACATAGAGAGCTACTCCTCCTCTTCTTCCCTATAGATTGTGTACCCTGGCATGTTGACATCCCAGTCATGGTTCTCTGTGTAGCATGTTTCTGTGACTGCCATGATATCCAGGCATCCCTCTTCCATCAAGGCCACCATTCTGTGGAGCTTTTTACCTAGACTACGGGCATTGGTACTCATTACCCTCCATTTTTTATGCTTTATTTCTTTTTGCCCCATTCCTGTCCTTACTGCCTCTGTCTTTTTCTCCATTTACCCCTGCCTTTCTCCCTATCAACCCCTCTATCTTGGTGTTTACCTCACTAACTATCTTGATTTCTTTGGGGGGGCTAGGATTTCCCTTCACCTTTTCAGTGCCCCCCCTTGGCTAGTATAAATACTTGCCAGTGAAGCATTTAAACATATTACCTAGGATCCTGGTTCCCCTCCTGGATAGATGCAGACCATCACACCTGTATAGGCCTGCATCCCTCCAGGTGGAGCCCCAGTCCCCCAATGAAGCCAAATCCTCGAGCTCTGCTCCAATTTTTCAACCAGTCATTGAATCCCATGATGAGGAGTACACTAGCCTCATCCATACTATAGGCAGGTAGCTCTTCTGAGAAAGTTACCATGTGTGCTACTTGTCTAAGGCCCCTCCCCAACTCCACAAACTCCTGTTGCACTGCTCTGATCCCATTCTCAGCCAGGTCATTCATCCCTAGGTGGATAATAACATCCAGCTCACTCCCCATTGCAGCTGCTCCCATGATCCTGAGGATTCATTTCCTATCCCTCCAAGCCTTGGTGCTGGGCAGACACCTTGCCTCCCTTTCCCCTCCCTCCCCCAGTTCTACACCCCTAACAACTGAGTCCCCCACCAGTAGTTGTTTCCTTCCCTTGTGGGGTCCTGTGCCACCCTCCTGTGGGTCTCCATTGTGGAGGATCCCAGCATCCTCCTTGGTCTCCACTGTGGGTGCCACCATAGAGGAACCATGCTCCACCAGAGTGGTGAATGAACTGTGGAGAGACACAACTGGAGGGATGCTCCTCTGTTCCACCACCCTCACTCTCCCTGAGTCCACCATGGTCCAACCACTCCTCTTTCTTGGAAACTTCTGAGGTAGTGGGGGTGGCCTGGGTGGTCCCTGGGTGGGGGAGCAGGTTTCCTGAATCCTTGCCAGGTCAGCATGGAGATGAACAACCTCCTCCCTCAGACCAGAGAGGTGCCTGCAAATAGGGCAGCAACGCAGTCTCCAGAATGTCTCCCAGAAGACTGCTGCTCCACAGCCAGTGCATTGAATCACTTTCCACATGTCTGTGTCCCTTCCTGTTACAGATGCCTTTTTTTTTTGTTCTTGTTTTAGTGTGTGCAAGCTTGTGAGTGTCTCTACCCCTATTCAGTGTGCTGTGCCTTTAAGGATATGAACAGGTGTATGTTAGCAGTTTTGGGGAAGTGTTGTCAGGACCCCTGCTATAAAGGAAGTTATGCACTTCAGGCACTCCACAATCTTCCTTGTATGGAAATATCACCCTCCTAAAGTCCTCCGAAACTACTTATAGCCAGTCTTCTCCAAGTTCTCTGCAACCACCTTCCAAAGGCACCTATATGACCAAGATTGATCCCCTCTAAAGCTCCTCCCCTCTATTAATGATGCCTTGGACTTCTTCCAGTGTGCCTTCACCTCTGCAGGCAACTTGTTTGCCCCTATCAGAAAGTTTAGAGTAAAGCGGAGTTGTTACAGGTGGATCACCCCTGAATTAAAATGGCTTAAGATCCAATGTGATAAGGCCTGGCACAAACACAAGTCCTCAGGCCTCACCTCCGACTGGTCTAGCTACAGAGGACTATGGAACCAATGTAAAACAAAATGATCAAGGAGGCAAAAAGGGAATATGTTAAATCCCTACAACAATCAAACCTAACAGACCCCAAATCCTTTTAGCCTCAAATTAACTGCCCACTGAAAGGCAACAGCAAACCCTCTCAGGGCCCCATCACTTATGAGGGACAAACCTTCAGTGGTGCCCATGAAGCAGCTAATGTCTTCAACAGCTTCTTCACAGACCTAGAAAATTACAAAGCCAGCCTCCACCTCCTGTCCTCTGGACAGTGGGGCCCTGACAAACAGATGCATCAGCACCCAGAATTTCACCTAAAGTTAATACACCCCAGGGATGTACTACCCTTATTGAAGACTATCAAGACTAAAGGCTCTGTGGGCCCTGACGGCCTTAACCCTCATCTCCTGTGAGCTGCGGCTCCAGCTATAGCCCTGTCAATAACATGGCTTATAAACAGATCCTTCCTTGAAGGAGTACTTCCCTCCAAGTGGAAGCAAGTATATGTTGTACCCATCCACAAGGGAGACCCCAAAGAGCCAGTCGAAAATCTCAGGCCGATCTCCCTACTGTGCCTGCTAGCAAAAATAGAGGACAGACTAATCTATGGTAAGTTCCATGACTATCTGGAGGCCAACCAACTGCTTGCTAGTACTCAACATGGGTTTAGACAAAAGCATGGAACTAACACAGCCCTCATCAAATTCTCTACAGATGTCCTCGAGGCCCTCAATAACAGCACACCCATTGAGGTGGTATTTATAGATCTAACCAAGGCCTTCAACCTGGTGGACTGTGCTCTGCATCTGGCTAAGCTGAAGTGTCTTGGTCTGGATCAGCACTCCCTTGTCTGGTTTGCTGATTATCTGACTGACTGCACCCAGCAGGTGAGGTGGAGGGGGTCCTTGACAGAGAAGTGCCTCATTAAGGAGGGGATGCCTCAAGGTTCAATCAATCTTGGGCCCCCTCCTATTCTCACTATTTGTGAATGATCTCTGTGGAAACTGTGGGGACAGTTCAACAGTCCAATATGCAAATGATGTGGTGATCTATAGAACTGCAACCAGTGTAACTGACCTAGCCAGTCATCTCCAAGAAAACTTCCTAACTTTAAAGAGAGGTGGCTCCAGTCAAATTTTCTCCTCCTTAACACCTCTAAAACAAAAGTCATGTTGTTTGACTCCAGATCACTCAGCCCAGATAGGAGCTCTGTCCTGGCCCTCATCTCCTCATCTGGCTCGGGAATTGAAAAAGTAAGCCAATTTAAATACCTTTGCCTGGTACTGGACCAGAGTTTCTCCATGAAACCCCACTTAGATATGCTCACTAGGTCAACCCATCAGAAGCTGGGGCTTGTATATAGGCTGAGTCGACAAATGATACCAATAACAAGGATAACTATAGCCAACAGTATCCTACTCCCCAACCAAACTTATGCTGCTCCTATCTTGCACTCTGTGCCAAAACAGGAGTTTAACAGGATGCAGGCACTCTATAACAGGATCACCCACTTCACTGCCAAGTTCCACCCCAGGAGGCATCACTGTGATGTGCAGCCTCCCTAAATTGGCCTTCCCTTGACCATCAGCTCCAGCACCAACTACTGTGCCATGCTTTCAAACTACAGCATGACCCTCCATCCAGAGTGTTACCTGTCTACTTAAACCCAAGGGGACTGGCAGAGTGCTCAGGACCTCCAGCAGAAATTTACAGGAGGTACCCCAGATCAAGGACAACTGCTGGTAGCAGATCCTTCATCGACTTTGCACCCTTGCTCTGGAATAAGCTCCCTGCTGCCCTGCAATCAGCCAACTTCTTGGGCTCTTTCTGCACAGGGCTCAGAGAACACCTGATAAATAGTAGCATGTGCAGTTGCACCTTAAAAGAGGCTAGGCTGAACAAGATTGATGCAGTGACACCAGTTACTTCTAACTACTCTGAATACTTATGGTGGGGCTCAGCTCCACTCAAGAGCTTCTAAACTGTGCATCTTTCAATGTTTTGTATTAACTGCCCTGTACTAAATTACCCCCTGACAGTGTCTTGTCCTTATGCACAATGTCCTGTTTGACTTAAGTTATCTACCTATGAATGTATCTTTGTATGATCTCTGCTTACTGTATTCACTGTCATATAATTATATGTAATTAACTCTGGGTTGCCCCTGAAAAAGGGATCCCTGGGTCTCAGTGGGCATACGCAGTTAAAATTGAATAAATAAATAAAATTAAAATAAAGTCCAACATGTTGTTCATTCAGAAGGAATGTGGAGTCCTTTTTCTAAATAATCATAAAAGGACTGCAGGGCTATGCCCACTGCAACCCTAAAAAGGAACAATGCTCACTTCTTTGCCCTGTATATATTTAACATTTATTATGTGCTTATTATGTATGGCCTATCCAATGGGTAGACGTACAAAGAGCCCTAAATGGGAATCAACCCACGGAACCCCTTAGGCCCTGAAGGCAACAGCTCTAGTCACTCAGCAAAAGGAAAAATTACCCCAAGTTGGTAGCTTGAAGTGAGCTTTTAACCTTTCCACCACTTCAGACTCTTACATCCAGATGGTCTATTATACAGAAAGCAGAATTACAGCCAGAGTAAGAAGGGACTGAGCACTTAAAATGTGTATACACCAGGCACTCCTCTACAAACCTAAGTTGGCAACAGAATAAAGTGCAAACAGCTTCACTTTATTGGGAGACATTATAATGCTTTGTAAAGGCAGAGCTGTTAGACCCCCTGCACAACTCCAACACCTGATATTTCATGTGCTGTAGCTCAATTACCCTTTATCAAAGACTGCCCATGCAACATAAAGAGCCATAGAAATACTGTCTCCAATTGCAAATACAGATGCATGTCAAAAAACGATGATTAGCTGGGTTAGCAGCACAAATGTGTACCAAGATATTTCTATTGCAACTTTTCAACACTGTACAGATGGTCTATTGCAACTTCCTGTGCCCAAATGGCATTTCCCACCAACTGCTTTTTATATGAACAACAGCTCCATGAGGTCAAAATGTGTACAATGTATTATTTCTCATCTGTGGGACAGGAATAAATCTGGGATATGCAATGGCCAAGCATTATAAAAAAAATTATCAAATCTTTATTATGTTCCATCAAAAATGATAATTGCTGTGTCATCGCTTAACAGCTGCCACTTCTTCAGGATAATGATTTTGATAACATATTTGCTGTTACCTATTCTTGAACTGCTGACCTTCCCTCCCTTCCAGCTCAGTGCAGAAGTCAGTGGCTCTAGAATGTTTGACAGTCACATAAAGAAAGTTTAAGAAAGCCGCATTGAAATACATTGAACAGCATACCTGTTTCCTCATTTCGTGGTCTGGCTTTGAAGAGAAAAGACGTGTCTGCATTCCTGAGAAGATGACGACGTTGGATCTCCCCATGGGTAAGTAAGGGTTTGGGAGATGGGGGGTTCACAATAAGGGCACTAAAGACATCGATGGAAGGTTTTCTTTTTGCAGGGGGAACAAAAAAAGAGGACAAAAGACATCGATGGATGTTTCCTTTTTACAGGTATGAGACTCTGGGGGTGAGGTTGGGCACCACCAGTGTCACTGTAATGTTTTTTTGGGGGGGTTGGATTGTGACACTAGGGGACTGTGCATCCCCAGTGTCACTATTATTATTCTGGGCAGGTGTGGGGTCAGATCCTGACACTGGGGGCATTGGGCGCTCAAGTGTCACAAAAAAAGAAATGACCAAGGATCTCCGATCGTGACACTGGGATTGTACACCTCATGTCACAGTTATGTTTATGGGGTGCTGACTGAGAAGGAAGGTTGGGTGGGGGGAATGTTTATAAAATATATTTATTAAAAAAAAGATAAATAAGTGCTGGCGGTCAAAAAACTCCATTGAAATACATTGAACAACATACCTGTTTCCTCAGTTTGCGGTCCGGCTTTGATGAGTGAAGATGTGTCTGAAGTCCTGAAAAGATGACAGTGCTGGATCTCCCTGTGGATAAGTAATGGTTTGGGGGTTGGGGGGCTTCACAATAATGGCGCAAATGACATGGATGGTTTTCTTTTTGCGGGGAAGAAAAAGGGGAAACAAGACATCACTGGATGGTTTTCTTTTTACAGGTATGTGACACTGGGTGGTTGGGTACCCCCAGTGTCACTGTCATTTTTTTGTGGGCATGTTGGATCATGATGCTGGGGGACTGGGAACTCCCAGTATCACTATTATGTTTCTGGGTGGGTGTGGGGGTCAGATCCCAATACTGGGAAAAACACAAAAAAAAGAAATGAAAGAGGATTCCCAATTATACACTGGGGATTAGCACCCCTGGTGTCACAGTTGTGTTTCTGGGGGTGGGTGCTGACTGAGAGGGAGGGTCGGTGGGGACTGTTATTAATATAAAAACAAAGACAAATCAATAAGTGCCAGTGGTCATGGCAAAACAAGGCGTACTCCATTGTGAACGAGATGGCTGTTACATGCCACTGCGCATGTGCGACTGCTAGTGAATGTGCAGCAGAGTGCAGCTGCCATCTTGGAATGACAGAGTGTGCTGTGTTCCACCATGACCACCAGCACTGTGAAATAGTGCAGTGCTGCGATCGGTAGTGACAGCATGGGCGGACTGCTTCACAAACGTGGAGGTGACTGTGCCACAAGTCCAACATGTTGTTTATTCAGATGGAGTGCTGAGTCCTTTTTCTAAATGATCGTAAAAGGACTGCAGTGATATCTTCGCCCACTGCAGCCCTAAAATGAAACATCTTGGTGAGGTGCTGGCTTCCATCTAAAACCTGTGCTAACATAATTCTAATACAGCAACAGTGTGATTTCAACATGTACAGCAAAAGTAACCTCAGTAGAAGTAATTTTTTTAATTGCTAGTGCCTGCTAACTTTATTGAATTGTCACTAATGTAAAATGATTAATATACATTATGTTGTTTCCATTATCACTTCTATATGTATTCTACACACACACACACACACATATGCAGTGATCAGAAGTACAAAAATGGGTGGGACTGTGTTTACTGTATTTTTCTGTATGTGGAGTGGGCACTAGGGAAGTGATTGGGAGGCAGGTGGGATGTGTGGCAGTGGATGGGACTGTGGCTTGAATATGGAGCCAACACACTGGACAAGCAATCTGTACTATAGATAGGCAGAATTCATGGCATGGGTCGGACTGTGGTTTGAAAGTGGAGTGGGCACTGGAAAAGCAATTGGGAGGTGGGTATGATTTACAGATGCAGGTGGGATTGTTTTTTGAAAGTGGAAGGGTTCCCTGGAAACAGATGGATATGATGGAGGGGTGGAGCTGCCACCAGAAAAAGTAATGTAAGAGCAAAGCGAAGTGATGCATACCAAGTAGGTGACCAATTCCATTGAGGATACCAAACATAGTATACATTGGTTCCCTTTCTGCTTTCTCATGTTCTAATTGCATTACATCATACATAGCTATGCTATGCAGCTATAAGAAAGGGATGGGGTAAAATACCTAACACTAGAACAGTCAGCCTAACAGCTATTATTTGTAAGATATTGGAATCACTCATAAAGGAAGTTTATATTTGACAAAGAGCTAAATGAGATGGGGTACAGAGAAAAGTCAGCATGGTTCGCTAGAGGGAAACCATGTCTGACAGATTAATTTTTCTTATAAAGGCGATTATTAACAATATGGACAGGGCATACCAGTAGACTTTATACAGTTCAGCAAAGCTTTTGATTAGTAAACTGGACTCCACTGGGGTAAGAAGCAAAACAGTGAAATGGGTAAGAAACTGGCTAAAAAAATCGACAACTTAGAGTGAGAATAAATGGTTTTGAAACAGAGGAAAGCGATGTAACAAGTGGAGCACAGGGATCTGTGCTGGGGCCCCTACTGTTTAACATATATATCAGTGAGCTTAGTGATGAAACCAAAAACTGGACTGCAAAATATGCAGATGATTCAAAACTGTGAGGAACAGCAGATAGTGAGGAAGGAACAAAAAGGTTACAGAGGACCTAAAAAATACAGCTGAGTGGTCAAAAAGATGGAACATAAGGTTTTTCCTTCCATGTAGGTTTTTCTACTTGTTCCTTGTCAGACTGCACAGCTGTGTCAGCCCTGTCCCAGTGCACCATGGCTGTCCTGCATCTCTGTTTGTCTTCCTAGACTGGGCAGGCCGCTTGTGTCAGCGGGGAAAGCTTCATTACGCCCAACCTCCATTTTTTCTCCAGTTGTCTCCCCAGGGCATGGTGTTAAGTTCAATGAGTGTGCATCCACACTTCACCTCCAAAGAGGTGCTCCAAGCTCTCTGTATGCCACCTTTCCCCTAGCAATAGGACTCACACATGTCACCACTTGGCTTCTGCTGGGTGGCAGTCGAGCAGTGAGCCATGGGATCCCCCCTCCCCCAATGAAAGAGAGCAGTCCTATGGACACTTAATCTCTTTCTTTCTCCTGACCGGGCCCCAGAGCAACCCGAATCTGTTCCCAACCTGGGTTGCTGGCGTGGCAGCAGGGAGACATGGATGCCTCAACATACCAGCCAGGGACTTAAAGTCTGACAATGGGAAATGCACAGTATTGCATTTTGGGAGGAAAAAGAGAAAAGCAAATTATTTTTCAAATGGGTCCAAATTAAGGAAGGTTGAGGACGAGTGAGCTCTAAGGGTTATAATTACTGAAGGAGGCAAACGTCATGGCACTACTTCTTCAATACAAAATCCAGATAACAAAGGACATTCTTCTCCTTTTGTGTTTATTTACAGTTGCCAGACTTAATAGACTTTCTCAACAGTTCAGAGCAGAAACATCCTCCTGACAGCCTTTCACCTTTTAGCTTTATCCAAGCCTGCTCCCTGTTCCATGGTTTTTCTTTATATACTGGCTGCCAAAAAAGCAATTACAAGTTTGTAGATGATCCTGACTCCTCAAATAATATCCTCCTGGAAACAAATCCTTACTGAAATATATACCGTGGAGTGTATAATGGCCTCCATACATGGTAGGCATCCTCAATTCCAAGCCAAATGGTGCCGATAAACCCTGTATCTTATGTCACAAGATGAATCCTTTGTTCCCTAACCAGAGTCATGAGATCTCACCCATAGCCAGTTTATATTGGCTATTTTAACCTACTGTATATGAGTTGGTGACACACTGGGATTGCTTGCCCCTGTCTACCCTACATCCTGGTAGGATGAAACACGTGTCTGTGTCTTCTGTTGGCACACTTTGCAGACTGTGTGGGAGGCCTTTCAGCACCATGCATTTCTGCTTAAAGTTGAACCAGCGTAACTTTTTGTGGTAATTTGCATATACAGCCCATGATGCTTTGCATTATGGGGGTATGTGTGACTTTGTAATTCTACATATAACAATATGCATGTTAGCAAAAGCAGATTGAACACGGTTGGGTGGAGGCACCCAGTTTGATGTTAGTCGTACCTGCACTGTGTATTGTGTCAATTTATAAAAGTGAGATTGTGTTCTGTTTCCCTCCATCTTGATTTTTCCTTGTTTTTTTAAATTCTCTGATGTAACCTTATGAGGTCTATGGTAACTCAATAAAATATATATTTAAAAACAAAAAGAAACCATGGGAACCCGTGAACTGCAAACCTCACTTAAATATTGTCATGGAAATCCAATGTCAAAGATGTATCCGATTATGGATCTTCAAGCAAATAGAACAATTTAGGTTTCCGGACATTAAAATGACTAAGAAAGAACAGCACCAAATGTAATAGCCATGTTGTACTGCTTTACTAAAAAACAGTGTGTTGTTAATGCTGTTGCTGTTTTGACACTCTTTCTTGCCAGTTTATTCAGAGAGTGTTGAGTCAGTACCTGCTGTTCATACTTGTTTGAATGGAGTTCATTTTTCCAGTATCATATTATTAGTTGTGTTGGTGGTTGTTTGAAACCTGCGTGTTAAAAGAAAGAAAAAAAAAAAACAGACATACTGTTTTTAACTTTTAATTTTTCTATAACACAGTAGCTGCCCCCCCCCCAAAAAAAAACAGTCCCCAGTAATACATGGGGAGGAGTTCAAAACTCAAATTTATGCACACCACCAGTGCAGGATGCTTTGATAAACTCCTTGACTTTCACTCTTGGCATTTAATTGTAGCATTCCACACCTCAGGTGTGCATACAATTCTCATTATACATTCCTCCCCATGCATTATTTTATATATAATAAATGACTCAAGTCATTAAAGATGGCCAACACTAACAATTTTTAAAAATCCCTTCCCTCGAGGTTACTTTTTCACTTTAAATACTGAATTCATACTCTGACCTCTTCATTTTCCTATCAAGACAATTTCTCTATTATATCTCATGTTATTAGTTTGTTCATTTTAGCCTTTGCACTGTCTGTGCTCAACAATTACACAGCAAATACAAGCAAGGAAACATTCAGCATTGACCAAAGCTTGTTTCTCACTATACGGCTTTCTTTCAGGTGAAGTAGGAGATTGGAAGAATTATTTCATGGAAGCTCAGAGCAAGGAGATGGATGCCAAGTTTGAGGCATGTTTGGCAGGAACGAAACTGGGAGCAAAGCTGAAGTATGATGTCTACTGCAAGGCCTGAACTCTATAATAGAAACTGGAAAAGCACTGGTGAAGCAAGAATTGTGTAAACTGATAAGCCACACAAATAAAAATACAAACATGGAAACATAGATGGAAAAAGCCCAAATGGCTCACTGAATCTGCATTTTACCTACTTGCATCCACCCCTAGTCGAACACTGGGCCAGAGCTAGTGTACCTCTACCCTTGAGGGTGGCTGAAAGCTGGTTCACATCCAGAAAACTACTACTAAATGAGAAAAAGATGAAGGCCATGCTCTTCGGATCCAAGCCCTACTTAAACAAGACCACCAGATCAAACACTGCCCTCACCGTACTAACTCCCACTGGCCCCCCTCTCGAGCAGGTCACCTTGTTCACATACCTCGGGGTTACCCTCGACTCCTCCCTCATGTTCAATGAGCATACAGCCCTGACCATTAAAAAGATTAATCAGAAACTAGGTGCAGCCTATCATGCAATTCACCTGCTTTCCCCGGAAGCTCGTCTCGCCATCACGCAAGGAAACCTTCTCCCTCTCCTAGACTACTGCTCCCGTATCTACTCCCCAACACCCACAAAGCAACACTCATGCCTATACACGGCATATAATGCTATCTGTCGCTTTGCCCTTAAAGCCCTCCCGTTAACCCATCACTGCAACCTCTATCAGTCCTTAGGATGGCTCTCCCCTCAGGCACGCCAGAACTATGCGGCTGGCTGCCTGGTGGACAATGCTCTCAGAAGTAACCAGCTAGCCCCTTAAGCTCCCCTACTCATACTGAGAGCAGCCACTAGACCCCTTAGGACCTCTTCTTTTCCAACCTTCGAAGTTCCTTGTGCCTCTACAATGATGGGCAGCAAGGCTTTCTCAGTAACGGCCCCCAGAACAGTCTTCCCACTGCTATTCATGCATCCCCATCCCATGCATGGTTCAAAGCCAACCTTAAGACCTGGCTTCTGATGGAGTCCTCCTGTAAATGCTTGACGGGCAGGGCAGAATCACGTGAACCACCTTAAACTACCAAAACTGCTGGCCACTGACCCCTACTCTCTGGAGCACTATGAACATAAATTGCCTCACTCAATGTCTTGCACTGCCTACTCTGCATGCTGCCGCTACTCAGCCAGCCCCGGCAATCTGGCCGGGACAGGTGTCTCCACCTAGTCCTCCTGAAAGCAGTCTGACCGGCACAAACTGCTACTTATGCTTAGCTAATGAAACTGTTTTAGCTGCTTTGTGCATATAATTAAACAAATTCTCCCCTGCATTCTAGGCCTGTATTTCCTCGTCTCATGTTTTGTTATGTCTATGCCTGTAAACATTATAAAAATGATGACTGTTCTTACTGTCCTAATGTTGTTGTGACCACCTTACACTATGTAAGCAATAATACCTTCCAGGATGGGCGGTATTGGCCTCTGGAAGGTCCGGTATAGCCCAATACCACCCACCCTGGAGGGTATTATTACGCTTAGAAAATGGGCCACTGAATTAAATACTTTTAAAAATAAAAAAAAACATTTAATTTTGTGGTGTAATTTTGTAATAAAATAGTGCCTCCACCTGCATTAGAATGCTGTATTTTTTGAGACACTGACTTCTGTCCTACTAGAGCCTCTGTAACTGTGTGTAAAAACAGGTTGTCATGGTTACCACCCACTAGATAGGGCTGTCTTTATAATTTTGGGTTGTAAGTATGAAAGTCCCCCTTTCTTGCTGCTGTATGGCTGGATGTTGTTTATATCCACAAGAACAAGCAGCACAGATTAGTATGGGGGGAGGGGATGGAGAAGCAAAATGCCAAAAACACAAGAAAGCAGAGCTATCTTGGAAACGATATAAAGTCTGCATTCACTTCAGTCCACCCTGTCATCTGCCTCCTCTCATCTTGGCTTGAAAGACAATCTGTAACAGATTCATGGACGAGTACCTGCCATTCCACAAGTTCAAAAGTAAGCAGTTTGAAGCACAGTCACGGGGAAAATCTGAGACCGCGTAAACAATGGGAGATGCTGCTTTATATGGCATGACCGTGCTAACAGGAATGGGAGGCACAAAAAGACAGTTTGAGCTTATTCACAGTTTTCTGTGTTAAGCGATTTTACTGTGGGGGAGATTTGAGATTTTATTTATTTTTTTGCTTCTTTTAACAGCTACAGGGGCTAATTATATAGTGTGCTGGAGAAAATGATTTTTTTTTCATGTTGTTGCTTTGCTAGCCATCTCTGAGGAGGATTCTGTGGTGCTAGGGGGATCGCCGGTATTTTCTACTTCTGCCATGCCGCATGTGGGCTTCCATCTGCGGTACGGAGATGTAGGAAAATACCGATGGTTTCATGCTCGATCTGCTGCAGGCAAGCTTCTTGCAGGGCAAATTGAACCACCAGCTGTTTTGTGCACCAAAAAGTATGCTGCTGCTTTTTATTCTGTTCTGCTGATTTATTTGGACTGTACAGTCATTTTTTTTTTAACGTGGGACAGAACAGCCTGAGCGCTGGCTATTGTGATGGTTTGACGAGCAGGGCAAGATGGTGGCCGCATTTGCTGAACATTCGGGGTGCTCACTGATTAGGTTGGTTATGGGGCACCCTGCATAGGCTCTACTTTTTATGTGGGCTCTATCGGAAAATAAATGAATCTCTACTGCCATGCTTTAACCAATGAGATTTGTTTATTTTCCGATGCCATTTTCTAAAGTGTGAATTTGTACCCACTCCTGTAATTCGTATTTCCCTGTACTGCCACCTTGTGGCCAGGTTGTGATTGAAAATGGTCCACTGGATCAGTGCACTCACCTGGTTACCAAAAACATAAATAAATAAATAAATAAAATGATTGTATTTTGTCACACCCCAGCCCACTAATCCCCATCTCCTTGACTGCCTTCTCTCACTCCCACCTCTGGTTTGAACTATTACTTTGTGCCTATCCTACCAGTGTTTGAAGTTGGCAATGGACTCTGTGCCAACCACAACTTTCGTGATTCATTCCATCTCTTCACCACCCGTTCTATAAAGAAGAACTTCCTTACACCCATAATGAATTCCCACCTCCAGTTTCTATCCATGACTTCTTGTTACCCTTCCCTCACTTCTTGTTAACAGGGGACAATGAAAAGCTGGAACTACTTTGGGTTATTCACATGGAGTGATGAACAGACCTCTAACACAGTGGGTGGAGTCAGACAGAGCCTTGGGGGAAGCCATTAGCAAAATGGCCAGCAAGGGGGACTTTTTTTTATAATGGAGGACTTTAAACTGCTAGAGGAAGATTGGGACATTCTCGCTGCAGCTACATGAACAAGCACGGCCATTCTCGACTCCATAAAAGGGGCATTTTTCAGGCAGCTGGTTTTGGAACCCACTAGGGGTGGGGCAGTGCTGGATCTGGTACTTACAAATAGAGACAACATTGCTGATGTCACAGTGGGTAGTCCTCTGGGTACAAGTGATCATCATGTGGTGTGGTTTAGCATACAGCCAGGACAGGAAAAAACACACTAAGACGAGGGTCCTGGACTTCAGAAAGGCAGATTTTTAAAGAAATGGAAAACTGCTTCAGAGAATGCTTCAAAGCTGGGGAAGGCAGAGGGGAAATGGAGGCTCAACAGAAAAAAGGTTAGTGAGGGTATAGCCCAGGCAGCAGTATGCTGTTTGAAGGAAGGGAGCAAGGGAAGGGAGAGGAAGTGGCTGCTATGGTTCTCTAAGGAGGTGGCAAAATTAATGAAGCAGATGAAAACAGCATTTAGAAAGTACAAGGAGACCCAGAGGGATGAAGACAGGGAGGTATATCTGGCAAAACAAAGGGAGGCAGGAAGGAGGCTAGGGCAGCTAAAGCACTAACAGAGGAGAGGATAACTAAGGAGGGGGGGATTGTTTAACCAGGAGAGGCACACCAAGCCAAAGCTTGTTTCCAGGTGCAACCTGGGAGCACAAGGAAGTTAAGTGACTTCCTCAGGGTCACACAGTGTGCAAGTGGGGGCTGTGGGATTCAAACCCAGGTCTCCTGGTTTCCAGCTCAGAGCCTTAAACCACTCCACTGTACTGCCTCCTGGAGACAAGGACTTCTTCAGGTATGTAGGGGAAAAGAGGAAGGCAAGGGGGAGATAGTGAGCAGCAGCAGGGAGGACTGTGTGGAAGAAGATCAAGAGAAAGCAGAAATACTAAATAATTTCTTCTGCTCAGTTTTCATGGTACAGTGTGTGGGCATTGGACCAGTATGCTGCATTAACAACGGGAGTGGACATAAGTCTATTCTCCATGGAGAGGGTCAGGAAGGGACTGGAAGCTTTAAAGGAGAATAAGGAGATGGGGCTAGGAGGAATTCATCCAAGGGTCCTAAAGGAACTGAGCATGGTGTTGGCCACCCCTCTGGCAGTGCTTTCTAGCACCTCATTGGAGATGGTGGAAGTTCCAGAGGATTGGAAGAGGGCCGATGTGGCCCTTCTAAACACAATCAGCAGTAGGAAGGATGCTAGCAACTACAGACCAGTCAGTCTCACATCAGTGGTGAGGAAGTTAATGGAGACACTACTGAAGAAGAGGCTAGTGGAGCACCTGGAGGCAAAAGGGCTGCAGGAGCACCGGCAGTATGGGTTCACAGGGGAGGCCATGTCAAACTAATCTCATAGATTTCTTTGACTGGATTACCAGGGAGGTAGATCACGGGAAAGCAGTGGCTGTGGCCTATCTAGACTTCAGTAAGACTTCTGATACTGTGCCACACAGGCACACAGGAGGCTAGTTAAGAAATTAAGTAGCCTGGGGGTGGGGGAGAAAGTGACACGCTGGGTATCAAACTTGTTAAGGGATAGGAGGCAAACCATGCTGGTAAACTGTAGCCACTCTGGTAAAAGGAGAGTAGCAAGTTGGGTGCAACAGGGTTCAGTGCTGTGACCGATCCTCTTCAATGTCTTCATATGCGATATTGTAGAGGAGCTTGAGGGTAAGGTGTGTCGCTTTGTGGATGTTACAAAAATCGGTGACAGGTTTGACACTCAGAAAGGAGTGGAGAGAATGCAAAGGGATCTGACAAAACTGGAGGAATGATCTAGAAGTGGCAACTAAGTTTTAATGCCAAAAAGTGAAAGGTTATGCATTTAGGGCTGGGGAACCCAGGGGCTGTGTATAAGATGGGGAGGAGTGGAGCTTACAATCACCGAGCAAGAAAGAGAACTAGGGGACAGCATATCTGATGCCATCAGTATGGCTGGTCAGCGTGACAAAGCAATGGGAAAGGCTATCAGGATGCTGGGGTACACTGGGAAAGGGATTTCTATTAGGAGGGAGGTGGTGCACCCATTGTATTGCTCACCAGTGAGGATCCATCTGGAGTAATGTGTCCGGTTCAGGAGGATGCACCTCCACAAGGACATTGAAAGGGTGGAGATGGTACAGAGGCGGGCAACCAAAATGGTGAGGAAGTTGAACAAGAAGCCATATTAGGAAAGGCTGCAGAAACTCAACTTGTACTCCCTGGAAGAGAGGAGAGCGAGAGGGGACATGACTGAAGCCTACAAGTACCTAGCAGGAGCACACAAGGTGCAAGTGGAGGGTCTATTTCAGATAAAGGAAGGCACTAGGACAAGTAGGCATGCAATGAAGCTAAGAGGGAGAAAGTTTAGGAGAGATGCTCGGAAATACTTTTTTGTGGAAAGGGTGATGGATGAGTGAAACAGCCTGCCAGAGGAGGTAGTGGGAGCAAACACTGTAGGTAGCTTCAAGCATGCATGCGATAGGCACAGGGGCATATTAGGCAGAGGAACTAGGGGAGGGGGTGACAGCTGTGACCAACTAGAGTCAGTGGTGAGGGACTCGACAGGGACAAGGGGCAGACTGGATGGGATGGGCCTAAAGATCCCTTTCTGCCAACAAAATCTGTGTTTCTATGTTTCTGTGTGTGTGTGTTATTGAACGTCCCTGTGGGTTGTCATATATAGGTAAAATGATCAAACCATTAAACCAAATGATTAGCAAACACAAAAGCTGCAATAGGAGGGGTGATATGAAAATCACAGTTGGCAAGGCATGTTAAAGCCATGAACCATTCAATTTCTTCTTTAAGATTTCAAGCAATATAATTAGCTGAGAAACCCTTTAGGGGAGGTGATTGAAAAGGATGATTATTGAGCAGAGAGGCAGATAGATCAATTTAACACCAGGAAAAAAAACATGGACTAAATAAAGACATAGCTTGGATAGATTTCATGTGACCTAGACTTTAGAACAATGATAGCTTTTGAAACACAAAAGCACCTCAGGCTGGACACTTCGTTTTCCTGTTGAAGTACCATTGTTTTATTGAAAACATTTTAATTGATAACTGTACAGCTGTATAAAGTTCCACAGATCAAACATGTTTTATTGTTTAAAGAACTGATTAATAAACAGGCTGGCATCCATGAAAGAATGCGTAAAATCAAATCAACATGTTTTATTTAGGTAAACAAAGTACGGTTGGGGGGGGGCCCTGTTTCTCAGTCTAGTATAATTATTTGACCATTAAAACAATTATAACATAGGAATGAGTTTTTATAGCCACAGCAGAGGGATGTTTGAAAGGGTAGAATGAGATTATTCAGACTGTATTTTTAAAAAAGAAAATTGTATGGCATCACAGTAAAACATTTGGGCCTAACAAGTCCTAAACCACTGACTGAGGGATCACACCTGTACTCTTCCAGTGCCAAAAACCACCTAAGGGTGGCTTCAGTCATCTTCTCTTTTTGATCTGGAGACCAGGAGGAGGGACATGTCATGCGTAATTGGTGTGATGATGTGATGACATTGTCATGACGACAGATGCAACTGGTGTGAAATTGAGTCAACAACCCCTGTAAGAGAAGAGAGGCTGGCAGATGCTTTCCAGCATCCTGCATCAATAACGGCTGAACCACAATGAAAGATTATAAACTTCAATCTTAATTAAAGGCTGGTGAGTACCATGACCCTCATGTGAGGAAATAAATGTAAACAACTTCATTGTTAATCAATTTTATGAATTGATGTGGAGCAATAGTACTCCATTTTTAGGGCTGTGGGTGGAGCCCACAACTGTTTAGGGATCATAGCTCTAAAAACAGTCAATCGTGGAACCTTCCATTGGACTTTTGGAAGTATCCTTCTGAAAGTCCAACAGAGCTTGAAACAATCCACCACGATCGGCAGCTACAGAATAACAGCCCCACTATTTTGGCTATTACTTCCATATTCCGGAGCAAGAACTATGCATGCGTGACTCATGTGCATGTGTAGTTCCACTGGCACTGCCATGTTGTGACTGGCAAAAAAAACCATTTACCACAACTAAGCATGCACGAGTGCCATGCATGCGCAGTCTCGCCACCGCCAGCACCAGCAGGAAACAAAACCCTCCCACTGCTGCTGTCCTTCCCGCTCCCCATCCCTGCATCGACATGGGGTTCCCTAATCCCCATGTTGGCATTATGTAGCCCCCCAACTCATGTGGCACACTGGGAGCCCACCCCAATGTGTGCAACTGTATTTATATATGTTGCTCTTTCCCACATGGGGTGCCCAATTTCCGTGTCAGCATTATTTGCCCCCAACTTATGTGGCACACTGAGGGCCCACCTCAGTGTGCCCAAATGTTGGTTTTTACTTCCTCCCCTTCTGATATCGGGGTGCCCAATCCCTGTGTTGGCATCATGTACCCCCAGCTCATGTGGCTTACTGGGAGCCCACCCCAGTGTCCCAAATATATGTTTTCTTTTATTTCCCTGTAACTAAAGAAAACCTTCCCACAGCATTTTTTAACCTGTAAAAGAAAATGGTCTCTAAATCATCGCCCCAGTCCCCTCTCCCCCATTCCCACCCTCCCACAGAGCACCCACCTCCCTTCACCCCCCCATACCCCATACTTACCTTCAGAGGTTGGCGCTGTCATCTTCTACGGACCGGGATATGTCTGCACTCTTCAAAGCCGAACCACAAACTGAAGAATCAAAGAAAAGCATGCTATAATGGCATTAAATGAGGTTTTCAACTTAAGTTGATAAATCAGCCATTTTTTGGAATTTTGTCCCCAAATTTTCAACATGGGGTTCTTGGGACCCCACCTCATGAACAGTGGCATTGTCATTTCATTACTCAATCCCAAAAGGCGATTTCATGGTCACTGTGAGAATCACCTTTCAGGACCGATTAATGAAATGACAGTGCCACTGTCCATGAGGTGGGGTCCCAAAAAGCCCAGGTTACAAATTTGGTGAAAAAATTCCAAAACATGACTGTGTTATGAGTGTGTGTTGCGCAGTTTCTACACAAGCTCCTAGCTTCACAATTTTTAATATTTTCACTCCAGATTTTCAACATTGCCATTTTTGCACACCTCCTTTTTAACAGTACAGCTGTCATTTTTCACATCCTGCCTGAAATGTGTTTTCGCACCTGTGGCACAGAATGACATGGTCAGTCTGCAAAATCACCTTTCGGGACAAGGGAACAAAATGGCACTGGTACTCATCATAAGGAGGCATCCCAAAAAGGCCATGTTGAAAGTTTGGTGCAACACCTCCAAAAAATGGCTAAGATACCCCTGGGCATTAAATAATTTCTGTGCACACGTGTAACTTTGGTCACTTGACAGCTTGTCAAAGCCCTATTGGCTCTGGTCAGAGTTTGTTTACTTTTTGTATATATGCAGATGTCTGAGAACCGAGAGTTTTTCAACAAAGACTTCTAAGGCAATGCAGAGATGTTGCAAAACCCTTAAAGATGAAAGACTTTGAAACTGAAACAGATAACAACAGGAATGAGACTTATATAGTTTTGATATTGAGGTATAAGAGCAGATCAAGGTCTGCTGAGATGTATCTGCATGTGATGCACTAAACTTAGAAGCATGTGGTTTTATTTGGTATTAAAGCATAAAGAATATTTGTTTCAACAGAAAAAACATGATTAAATTAGAAGTTAGAAAAGAGAATTAAAAAAGGAATGTATGAATTAATCTCTTAGAGATATACAAGGCAATGACACCAAAATCTGCATTGGGGGGGTAGAGAGAATGAGCAGAGACCTGAAAACACTTGAGGTGTGGTCAAGAGTATGGAAGCTGGGCCTCAATGCAAAAACCATGCAAAACCATGCACATGTGACACAGAAACCCAGGGAAGGTGTATAAAATGGAGGAGAGGTAGTGACGTCACAAGCAGGAAAGGGACCTTGAGGTTATCATATTTGATGGCCTCAATATGGTGGGGCAGTGTGACAAGGCAGTAGATAGACCAGCGGGATGCTGGAGTGCATAGGAAGGGGAATCACCAGCAGAAGGAGAGAGGTGATGTTATCACTGTATTGACCATTTGTGAAACCCCACATGGAGTACTGTGTCCAGTTTTGGGAGCCACATCTCGGGAAGGACATAGACAGGATAGAGGCTGTCCAAAGGAGGGCAACTAAAATGGTGCAGGTCTTGAATCAGAAGCCCTATAAGGAGAGACTCTGGGATCTCAATATGTACACCCCAGAAGAGGAGAGGGGGGACATGATAAAGATCTAAGAGTACCTCGCGGGAGTGAACAAGGTACAGGAGGGGTGTATTTTTCAGTAGAGAAGGTGCACAAGAACAAGGGAGCATGCAATGAAGCTGGAAGAGGGGAACTTTAGGAGGAATGTGAGGAAGTATTTCTTCACTGTAAGAGCAGTGGGTGCCTGGAACTGTTTGCCAGCTGAGCTGGTGGGGGCAAAAACAGAGGTGGGCTTCAAACATGCATGGGCTATAAATGCAAAAAAATCTTGGTAGTAAAAAGGGGGGAAGGTTTCGGCTAGAGATCAGGTAGGGTCTGTGGTGAGAGCATAGGCTAGGACAAACCGGGCAGACTGGGTGGGCCAAGTGCTCATTATCTGCCTACAAATTCAATGTTTCTATTTATTTAAAAATAATAAAATGGAGACTTTAGACAATAAGAAAATTCCAAGTTGTGATTATTTGATATCCTAGTTTGTGTCACAATAACAGGTGTGTCAATGAAAAAGAAATTAATTATTTCTGAAATGAGATCGAGAAGTCATGCTAAGAATGTATTATGAATACAGTTATAATTTGAGACAAGTATTCTCATATATTTAAGCTGTGTGAGCACAAGAGGCACGATTTAAGAAATAATAAGAGAGCTAACACACTGATTGTTATGTTGGAGGTCTGACTCAATAAAGCCCTAATACCCACGTCTGAGGCATCAGTTTGGACAATAAAGGTTCTGCTATAGTCTGGACTTGTCAATACAAGAGCACTGCACTGTGCCTTCTTCAGTCCTGTGAAGGCTTTTTCACAGGCTGGTTCCCAGGTAATTTTCTTAGGCATCTTTTTCTTTACCAGGTCAGATAGGGGAGCAGCCAGGGCACTGTAACTGGGTACAAATTTCCTCTAGTACCTTGCTGTCCCTAGAATACTCCTGACCTGCTTCTGCATTTCTGGTCTGTGCCATGCCTTGATCACCTCTATTTTTACTTGGTTAGGACTGAGCTGTCTCCGGCCTACAACATGTCCGAGGTATGCCACTTCAGCTATGGCCACCTGGCACTTCTCAGCTTTGACAGTGAGCCCGGCCCTCTGTATACTGCCCAGCACTTCCTTAAGGTGGGACATGTGTTCCTGCCAGCTGGCACTAAAGATGGCAGTGTATGTCGCCCCTCCCAACTCGTCCAGCAGTTTGTCCATCTGGGGCATTGGGTGGGCATCTGACTTCGTGACTGCATTCAGTCAATGATAGTTCACATAGAAATGAGTAGAGCCATCTGGCTTGGGCACAAGGACTACGGTGAGGCCCAGGGGCTGTGGGATCTTTGGATTACCCCTAAATCCAGCATTTCCTCCACCTCCTTCCTAATGTCCTTTTGGACAGCCTCTGACACCTGATATGCTGTCTGATGTATCGGTGTCTGCGTCCCTGTCTCCACATTGTGCATTTCTAAGGGGGTTAGTCCAGGCTTGGCTCTAAACAGTGGGGCAAAGTCTGCTAAAATCTCCCTTACTTCCTGGATCTTGTCCGGGGCCAGCTGGGGAGACAATTTAGCTGCCTCCACAGAGGACTCGCTTGCTTTCTTCCAGCAAGTCCAGAAGGGGGTCTCCTTCGTCCATCCCCTCCCCAGGACTATATACTGCAAACACCATGTCAGCCCTATTAGCATATGGCTTCATCATGTTGACTTGGTACATTCTTTCTGTATGTCTTCTGTCAGGTAACTCTGATATAGTTCACGTCATTTACTTTTCTAACTACTTTGTATGGTCCTGCCCACTCAGCCTGCAGCTTGTCTTTCTGGACCGGAATAAGGACCATGACTTTCTGACCCACCATGTACGAGTGAGCTCTGGCTCTGCAGTCATACCTCACTTTTTGTTTCTGTTGGGCAGCTGGCAGGTTGCTCTGGGCTCTCCCCATAAGCTCCTTCAGCCTTTCCCTAAACCTAAGGACATAATCCACTATGGGAGTGCGCTGGGTGGTGTGCTTGCCTTCCTAGCCCTCCTGGATCAAGTCTAGGGGCCAATGTACCCGGTGTCCATATAAGAGCTTGAAGGGGGGAAGTCCTGTCGACTCTTGGGGCACCTCCCTGTATGCAAACAACAGGTGCAGGGAAGGTAATTCTCCCAGTCCCTCCCATGCTGTTCAGCAAATGCTTGGAGCATTGACTTCAGGGTACTATTAAATCCTTCCATAAGCCCATTGACTTGTGGGTAATAAGGTGTCATGCACGTCTGCACCACCCCACACTTCTCCCACAAACATTTCATCAGGTCCGACATGAAGGAACTCCCTCGATCGGTGATAACCTCCTGCGGAAAACCAACAATGGAGAAAATCCCAAGTAAGGCATCTGCCACTTTGTCTGTCCTTGGTGAGGATAGGGTGACTGCCTCGGGGTACCGGGTGGCATAACACACCACAGTCAGGATGAACCTCTTCCTGGAGGAGCTGGGGGTATTTAAAGGCCCCACAATATCCATTCCCACCCTCTGGAATGGCTCCTCCACTATGGGCAATGGAATTAGGGTGGCTTGGGTTTTCTTACCTACCTTCCCTATTTCTTGGCACCGGTGACAAGACCTGCAATGCTCCTTCACCTGCTGGGTGAGTAGTTGGGCCAATAGAAATTCTGGGCCAACCGCTGCATAGTGCATGCGATTCTTAGATGACCAGACAAGGGATTATCATGTGCAATCTTGAGCAACTGCTCATGATACCCCTGGGGAACGACACGCTGCCTTCCTATCACCCCTACCTCTGTCTTCATAGCCTGAGTATAAATCAGTCCATTTTCCCAATAAACTTTATCTTTACTGTCACCTCCCTGTGCTCCGTCACAGTCTGCCCAAGCCCTTAGCTTCTATAGACTAGGGTCACTTTTCTGAGCAGCTGCAAACTCCTTACACATTCCCAAGGCTTAGGACAGGTCCTCTTCAGTCTCTAAACTAGGGTCCCTAGCACTAGCATCAGGGCACTCAGGATCACTGTCATCCCTAACCCTCTGACAATGGGTCACCCCTCCTTCTTTGGCGTAATCCTCCATAGCTGTGAGATTAACTGCTACTTGGGAAAATTTCTACCCCCTTTTCATTAGTCTCCATATCAGGAGTCACAGGCTGGGGAACCAGCCTCCCAGTGGTTTCCACAATGACTTCTGTGGGGTCCAGGGAACTATAATCTTCCCTTGCCGCTTTGCTGTGGCTAACTGCACACACCATCCCCTGTTTGAGATTGTTGCCAAGGATGATGTCAACTGCTAAAGTTTTGGCAACATCCACCTGCTGCACAGTTCCCCCATTTCACCCCAGTCTAGAAGAACACTAGTGAGTGGCAATGGGGTCTCCTCACCAGTGAGTCCTTGCACAGTTACAAATTCATTGGGTATAAGCTGACCAGGCTCTACCAGAACCCCTTTTACCAATGTTAGAGATGCCCCTGTGTCCCTTAACCCTTATGTCTGTACACCATTCACCATGACTGGGTGCATGTGTTCCCTCATGTTCACAGGCATGCTTCCAGGGACGCACAAACAACCTACTTCATTCCTAGCCCTATTCTGCATATTGCTCATACTTTTGGGACACTGTCTGGCAATATGCCTAGTTTTTTAACAAACCCAACATTCGTTCCTTTTCTCAGATAAATCTTTTTTTGAAACTTGGGGCTAACTGATTTCGGTGGAGGCAGTGAGGGTTTTAGCTGCCCTGAAGGTGTGCTTTTCCCTTTCAGGAAAGGAACTCCCTCAATCGGTGATAACCTCCTGTGGAAAACCAACAATGGAGAAAATCCCAAGTAAGGCATCTGCCACTTTGTCTGTCCTTGGTGAGGATAGGGTGACTGCCTCAGGGTACCGGGTGGCATAACACACCACAGTCAGGATGAACCTCTTCCCTTTCCCTGCCACACCCACCCCTTTCGCTCTCAGAGCAGGTCTGTTCTTGGCATAGCGGTCCAAGAGTTCAGCAGCCTCTTGCACTGTTTTGGGATCTTTGCCCTCGGTCATCCAGCCAGTTTATCAGCTCTGCTGGGCATGCCCCCCCCAAAATGTTCTAACAAAATAGCATTTTCAATTTTATCTACAGAGTTTGCTTTAATTTCATCCCACCAACGTTTTAAGCACTGATGTTGTTTCATGGCTAGCTCCTTGTTGCTCATGCCAGGGCTTCTCCTGAGCTTACAGAGTTTAGCTCTGTATGCTTCAGCAGTTAAATAAAACTTTTTTAAAAGTGCAGCTTTAAGTTTGCTTAAATCATTAATCAATACTGTCCTCATTGTCCGTCTGACCCAATGCATCCCGAGCTTTCCAGGTATGTAGCAGGGATAGCTGGAAGCTCCAGGACCCTCTAGGAATATTTGCCTGAATACAAACTTTTTCAAAGGAATTTAAAAAGGTATCCATATCCTTCCCTCTTTAAATTCAGCTATCAATATGAAATTTAATTTGTAACTCAGTTCTGTAGTTGTAGTTACACCCAATCCATTTACTTGCTCTGGTGCTGGTGGTTAGAGTCATAGCTTCTCCAGTTCATGTCACCTCTGGCACTCACACTCTTCACGGTCAGCCTCCTGCTGTTCCCATTCAGCCTCTCACTGTTCTTGCTCTCTCTTCTCCTCTGCGGCTCATTTCTCTCGCTCAACATTTCTCTGGAACTCCAGCTCCATTCTGCACAACTCAATCTGCAGCCTGACTGCTTCTGGTTCCAGAATGCTGATGACCTTCCCCTGCTGCTGTGGTCCTTCACTTGGACTGGCCCTGCTGCCCTCCTCACTGGATCTGGACACTGCACTTGCTGCTAGCCCCTCCGCACCCAATGTTTGGTCCTTTACAGTCGCAGTCTGTGACTCAATGCTCTGGGCATCTGCTGCCATCAGGGCATCCACAAGGTTCTGCTTGGTGGCTCTCACCTTGTGCAGGACTCCTCTGTCCTGGCACAACTGCCTCAAGTAGTCTGCAGTGTACCCACTGTAGTTGGAAGCCATCTTCTTCCCTAACTACGGCTACTCTAACTTGTACTTCAGAAAAAAAATAAAACAGGTAGGAACTTGACTGTAAGCAAAATTATATAGTTCTGTTTCCTTTTTAACAATGAATCACTGCCTTATTTTTCAAGTGAGCTGTACAGTATTAAGCTGACACACTGAACAGTTAAAGCTTGTGTTATCAATTTTTTCACATCGCTGTCAACCAAATCTGTTACAAATGCACTCAGTAGGTCAGGCGCTCTGCTCCCACAGTGCCAAACTCCGAGCGCAATAGTGTGAACAGGTAACGGACAGGGTAACCCTCCTGCCAGCTTTTGGGTCTGAATCACCTTTAGTCTCAAGTTCTGGGGGGATTCAAACTTTGAACCTTATGCTAGCATACCCAATGTACAGGCTCAGATACGTACCCTCTTTGGGAATTGCGGTACAATCTTTCGCAAGGGGGACCAAGCCAGGCTTCCAAAATGAACCCTTAAAACTTAATAAAAGACCTTAGGTATATGCTTATCTTTTTCCAGTTTGGTAACACCATTAAGCTTTTGAACAATTGTCAGACTTTACCATCTATACGTCACATGCAAAAAAAGAACTGGCAGATCCAGGCAGTCTTTCAAAATAAAGGGTAGTTTACTAAAATATGATAAAAACATGAAAAATGTAAACACAGAACAATATATCAAAGAGCATACAACCACTTAAAAGAAAAGCAAAGTAAACTACAGACATACTCCTACCAACATACAGTTTAGATCTTTTCTATCTAATGTATCTCCTCTTTAAGTGCTTATCAGAGCTGTGTGTCTTTTTCTAGACCCCCAAGATAGATGGAATATATCAACAGTTCAAACACAGTATAGTTTAAACTATGTCTCTCCATACCCCTTCTGTGAGTCATCTAAATCCTCCTTTTAGAATATAAAAAAATTACAAACAGGATGTCCTATCAGGAGAAATATTAAATAAGGTGACATCAGCAGAAACTCATTTCCCACATTATGAGTCTTTTTGATCCACCAGTTCCCTTGAAGTTTTACAACTCTGCAATCCCTCACTAAGCGTGAGATAACCATATCCTGTCCTGTAATAAAATGTATATTTAGCTTCCCAACTTCAAAGCATGTCATAAAAAGGCCATAAAATGCAGTTTCTCAAGGAAGTTAACTGCATTATAGCGATCTCCTGGTCAATTATATATCCTGTAGTTTTCACTGAAACCTGAGGAGGGAGCACCCATGGAGCACAAGCTGTATTATGTAAGACAATCACATACTAGATGGCCATACTATACTTACCTGGGGGTGGGGGTGGATGTCAAGATGAACAACTCTGAGATTTGTAGGAGGGCAGTGGCAAAGGCAAACAGGATGCTTGGATGCATCACTAGGGGGCTCACCTCCAGAAGGAGGGAAGTGATACTCCCACTGTACAACTGCTTGGTGAGGCTGCAACTCAAGTACTGCATGCAGTTCTGGAGGCCACATTTAAAGAGGGACATTGAATTCTTGGAGACAGTCCAGAGGAGGGCAAACAAAATGATTTGGGGCTTAGGGGATAGGACCTATGGGGAGAGGCTCGAAGAGCTAAATATGTACACATTGGAAGAGAGAAGGGACCAGGGGTACATGATAGAGGTCTTCAGGTACATGAAGGGGGTAAATAGGGGAGGAGCAGTCAGGGTGCTCCGAAGGAAGGGGTGGTAACTAGATGGCATGGGTGGAAGCTGGAAGGGGGAGATTCAGGGGAGAAAGGAGGAGGAGGTGCTACTTCACTGAGAGGGTGGTGGAGCCATGGAATGTGCTGCCTGGGGGGCTGGTTGAGGCAGAAATGGTGGAGGGGTCCAAGAGGGGGTGGGACAGGTACAGGGGAAGGGTTCTGGAAGCAAAAACCAGTGTAGTGAGAATGTCTGGGACTGGGAAGGGAGAAGCCAGAGAGGGAGAGGGGGGCAGCAAGGTCAGCTCCCAGGGTGGGGGCTGAGCAAATGAACAGACACGAAAGACCATTAGGCCTATTCTACTGGTGTTTTAGTATGTTAGTATGTATATATTAATATTACAAATAGCATACAATAATCATAACCAGCTGGCCAAGCATCACAGGGCTGAGCATCTGGAGGACTGCTTTCCTACTTTGGGGAGGAGGGGTGACATCCAGCTCGGTGGCTGCCACCTGTTGGAGGCCTGGTTGCAGTGCAGTAGGGTGTCTCTGCTTGTGGATGCTTGAGCCAATTGCATGCATGTTTGTACATAGGCACATAAACACACTTGTGTCATGTATTTTGTGGCCCTAGGAGAAGGGAGAAAATGGTCATAGAATCCCCACTGGTGGGATGACAGCTTAGCCTGCCTCAGATCCTGCACCACTGGTCAAACAGGCCCCATCTGGATGTGGACACTGGAGGTCAGGAAGATGGCCTTCATTCTCTGACTCCACCGGGGGTATTCCATGGAGGACAAATGTGCTGGTAAATCCTGGGAATGGTGAGTGATGGAGCTGGATGATCTAGATAAAAAGGGTTCCAAAGAACTAGAGGATAAACTCCATTATTAAAGAAAAAGAACAACCCTTAAGTCTATGACACAACTAAAGAGGTCTGCTAGTGCTTCTGCCAGGAACCAGGCCATCTCCCTTAGCATCCTAGGCTACAGTCCATCTGGACTGTGTACCTTGACTACCCTCAGAGTTCTAAGCCCTTTGAGTATCTCTGCACTTGTACTTCCCCACAGTGCTAATCCATGCACCCTACCCCCTTTTCCCACAGATAGAATTGAGCAATAATACACAACTGGATGTGTGCTGTTGTGGGATTTACACACCCCTTGTGTGGTGTCCGAGGCCTTGCCGAGTGACTTTAACCACACAAGAAGTGTGTAAAACCCACTACTACACACGCCATGAAGTGCGTTATTGCAATTATAAAATGAATCTGTTATTAAAAAATGAATTGAGTTCAAAGAAAGTGTAAACATTTGATCAGCAAGATCTTTACCTGTTGTCTGTTGCAGCATTTACACACGGTCATGTGACCTGTTTTGACCAATGAGTCTACGGGATTTTTGAGACCCATTTTATAATCCCACATTCTTGAAGCACCATTTAGAATACCTGCCTTCTTCTTATCTTCCTTCATTCTCTCTCTCTCCCCTTTGTTTAATCTGACAATTCCCCCTTTGTCTTTTACTTTTCCTTGATATTGTGGAAGCATGTTTTGTCTCCTCCCTTTAAACACTCTGCTATGTTCAGCTCAACCTCTGCATTCACTTTTCGTACCACTCTTGGCTGCCCTTGATTTCTTCACATAGAGTTCCTTATTTCTCCTTTGCTCCTTCCCCCTCTGTAGTTCAGAAATGGTTCTCTATTTTCATGATGCTCATGATAAACACAGCAGTAGAGTCAAGCCATATAAAGGCAAAGGCACTGGACTTCAGGAGGGTGGACTTTGCCAAGATGGGTGAGTGCCTAAGGAATGCACTAGCAAATGGGCAGAAAGGAAGGAGGGGTGGAAGAACAATGGGGACTAATCAAACCTGCCATCACAGAGGCAACAAGCCTCTGTGTGAAGCAAATAAACACAACAAAACAATGTAAAAAAACACTGTATGGTTCTCAAAGGAGGTGGCAGGGAAGGTTAAGAAGAAAAAGAGAGCATTCAGGAAGAACAATGAATCACAGAAGGAGCAGGACAGAGAATTGTATCAGTTAAAGCAAAAGGAAGCAGGAAAGGCAGTCAGAACAGCAAACGCCCAAACCGAGGAAAAGATTGCCAACTCAGTTAAGAAGGGGGATAAAACCTTTTATAGGCACATCAGGGAGTGAAGGAAGATCAAGGGAGGGATAGTGAGGCTTAAAAAAGGGGAGGGGTGGGCAGAGGGTGACTGTGAAAAGGCAGAGATACTAAACATATATTTTTGCTCAGTATTCACAAATGAAGAGGGGGTGGTACCTAAACCAAACAATAGAAACATGCTGGATACGGGGGCTGATACCAGCCCTTTCACATAAGAAAGGGTTCTGAAGGAACTTAAAACTGAAGGAGGACAAAGCAATGGGGCCTGATGGGATTCATCCCAGAATTCTAAAAGAACTAAGGGTAGAACTAGTGACACCACTGACTACCCTCTTTCATAAATCATGGGAGGATGGGGTGGTACCTAAAGACTGGAGGAGGGCAGATGTTATTCCACTTCACAAAAGTGGGAGCAGGGCAGAAGCAGGAAACTACAGACCTGTTAGTTTAACCTCAGTAATTGGGAAAATGATGGAATCACTTCTGAAGGAAAGAACTGTTGAGTACCTAGAGGCCAGAGGAGCACAGGACCCAAGGCAGCATGGATTCACAGCGGGACGGTCATGTCAGATGAATCTAAGAGATTTCTTTGACTGGGTGACCAAAGTAGTAGATCAGGGAGGGGCTGTAGACATGGCCTACCTAGACTTTAGCAAGGCATTTGACACAGTCCCACACAAAAGATTAATATACAAGTTGGCCAGCCTGGGAGTGGGTCCAAAGATGGTAGCCTGGGTAAAGAATTGGCAGGAGAACAGGACACAGATGGTAATAGTAAATGGAGTCTACTCTGAAGAAAGGGGGGTTACTAGTGGGGTACCGCAGGGTTCAGTACTAGGACCGGTCCTCTTTAATGTCTTTATAAATGACATTGCAGAGGGACTGGAAGAGAAAAGTATGTCTCTTTGCAGATGACACAAAGATCTGCAACAGAATTGATACACAAAGTGGGGTGGAAAGGATGAGAAGGGACTTGGCAAGGTTGGAGGAATGGTCAAATGCATGGCAGCTTAGATTCAATGCTAAGAAGTGCAAAGTAATGCACCTGGGAATCAAAATCCAGGGGAAGAGTACACAATGGGAGGTGAGATACTAACATCAACAAAAATGGAAAGGGACCTGGGGGTAGTCATATCAGATGACCTAAAGGTGAGCAAGCAATGTGAAAAGGCAGTAAGTAGGGCTGGTGGGATACTGGGATGTATAGGGAGAGGCATTACTAGTAGAAAACAGGAAGTTGTTATCCCTCTGTACAGACAGCTGGTGAGACCCCATCTGGAGTACTGTGTGCAGTTCTGGAGACCCAATCTCCGCAAAGACATAGACAGGATGGAGGCAGTCCAGAAGAGGGCAACTAAAATGGTACAGGGTTCTGCACCAGAAGACATATGAAGAGAGATTTAAGGATCTTAATATGTATAGCCTTGAGGAGACGAGGGAGACGGGGGATGTGATAGAAACTTTAAAATACCTCAAAGGAATCAACAAAGTCTAAGAGGGTAGCATCTTTCAGGAAAAGAGGTGTGCAAGAACAAGGGGGCACAATTTGAAGCTAGAGGGGAGACAGCTCAGAGGTAATGTGAGGAAGTATTTTTTCACATATAGGGTTGTGGATGCATGGAACAGCCTTCTTGAGGAGGTTGTGGAGTCAAAAACAGTGGTGGAATTCAAGAATGCATGGGACAGACATAAGGCAATTCTAGGGGGTGGAGGTTGGAAGAAGTAGGCTGTTGGTTAGCTAGGATCTGCAGCTTATCCTTTAAGAAGGGAAATGGGCAGACTGGGTGGGCCAAGCAGTCCTTATCTGCCATCAAATTCTATGTTTCTATGTTTCTATTGCCTACCCTACTTCTTTGGGGAACCAAACTGGTTGTTTATACTTTTTTATTCTTATTTGCCTCAAACAGTAGCTAGCTTCCTCCATAATTAACCACTTGATAATTTCCCACTTGGCCTCAACTTATACTGCTTCCCTCACCTACACAAGTCCTTTCTGAACTACTGTACCCATCTTTCGGAAATCTGCTCTTCTGAAATACAAGCCCTTTGTCCTTGAGTTTAAGCATTGGGTTTCTGGTATGATGCTTAAAGAGCCACCAATGCCTCCAGAAGAATTTTGAATAACATAATATTTGGACACAAAGTAACATATTTCTCATCAGCTCTGTATTTCTTCTTGCCATTATTTATTACTGAGGTTTTATGTATAAAAACTGGATCTTTGTTTTCTGAGGGTTCAACGGCTCCTATTTCTTATTCCCAACCTGATGTCATAATACTCTGCTTATGACATCGTAGTTATTCCCATGGCAACAAACTGTGATATCACAACAAAGCATTATGATTTCAAGTAGTGAGTATGCTGAAGGGGCAGATGAACTCTAAGGGATAAAGACCATGTTTTTGTGGGTACTTCCAGAGTAGTAAATATGAGGGAGGAGAAATCTGTAGAAGGTAAGTAAGTTAAATGCTTAATTATTTCTAAGTATTATGATTTTCAAAGTTTTTCCACAGGCGTCAGTAGCTCTTTTACCACATTGAGTCGTGGTCATTGGGTCTGATGGCTCCTCTTCTCTGATGTGCTGTATTCTGTGCCCAATGGAGAGTATTAACTTCAGATTCACCCATCCACTGGTAGGCTTACTTACCCCCGGGTTAGTAGGTACTCGTGTATTACCTTTACTGGTGCCTGACACTATGTACTTTTGGCTAATGGAAGTCCATGAAAATATTCTATGTTGTATAAAAGCAGTTATTCTAACTGGTTTATTTTCATTTGAAATGTCCCACAAGCCATGTTCAGGTTTTACAGTCATCTCATAAATGACACTTTAATGTCATTTGTTCTTATAAGATTGCAGTACATTTTATAAAGTTATTTTTTATTTTAAATATCTACGTTTTACCCCATTGTCAGACTCTGCACAGATCATATATAAATAAATGAACAGCAACAATATTTGGCTGCAGACCTAATGAGGTGTTCATACAATACCACATATTAAAGTTTACAAAAACTTTTACAATCTTTAATTACAGTATTCTTTCTGATGATACTGATTGGCAAAGCCAGATATGCGTACATAAGTAGTTCAGTAAGAAGGATATCAACTGTCAGTAATCTAAGCTATGAATTAGTATCACATGACAAACACATATGATTCTAAACCATAGATTGGATAACTGCCAGTGAATATCATTTTCATTTGACTACTTATGACAGTCAATCTCTTTTATCGTTTAGGAATATGTGACACTGCATTGCATCCTGGCAAGCTCCACTGCTTATCTGATTCTGACAATCAGCATCATTAGAATAACAATGATTGTAAAAGCTGTTGTAAGCTTAAATATCGAGCACATTATGAACAGCCCAGTAAGACAGCACAAAAATATTGCTTCCATTTGTTCATTTATTTGTGCATGATTTGTGCAGAGGTTGTGGCAGACTAAAATGTAGATATTTGAAATAAGAACACATAATTGTTTGAGTATGTTTATAAAATAAACTGCAACTGCTGCACATAAGAACACATGACATTAAAAAGACTGTCACTAATGAAATAGAAACATAGACTTTGATGGCAGATAAGGACCACTTGGCCCACCCAGTCTGCCCATTTCCCTACCTACTGGATAAGCTGCAGATTCTAGTTAACCAACAGCCTACTTCCTGCAACCCCCCACTATAATTGCCTTATGTCTGTCCCATGCATGTTTGAATTCTCCCACTGTTTTAGACCCAACGACCTCCCCAGGAAGGCGGTTCCATGTATCCACCCTCTCTGTGAAAAAAATTCTCACATTACCCTGAGCCGCTTCATCTTTAAATTGTGCCCCCTTGTTCTTACACATCTCTTTTTCTGAAAGATGCTACCCTCCTGGACTTAGTTGATTCCCTTGAAGTATTTCAAAGTTTCTGTCATGTCCCCACTGTCCCTCCTTTTTATTTTTATTTTTTTATTTATTTAAAATTGTTGACCGGGAAAGGCACGCTGAGCCAAGGCTCATTTCCAGGTGTGACCCAGGTACGTAGTACAACAGGGAGAGACATAGATATAGAAATACAGCAAAAATATCAAGTAGCAGATGAAAATGGTACAGTATAGTAAATTACATGGAGTTTGGTGGTGAGGTTACACTTTTTCGAAGAGCAGCAGAGTGGAAAAAAATTTATACATTTAATTTCTAGACCATAAATTTCCCTAAACTTTCAGATATGAGTATATTTCATTATTTACTGCAGTGGACTTCTCTAAAACTTGGGGTTACACTAGGTCTGGGTAGGGAGGGATTGGGCACAGCTGCAGCAGTGAGTGGAGGGAGGAGCCTGAGAAGCTGTTTGAAGACAGATAGGAGGGCCAGGTGGGGTTGGGAGGAGGTTGTTCCATAGGAGTGGGATCCGGTAGGAAAGGCAGCTTGCCCAGAGGCTGAGAGGGAATGTGAGAGGTGGAAGGTACGAGCATGTCTGTGGCGAAGTGAGTAGCCAGAGGGGTTGGCTTGAGAGAGGCGGGAGGAGAGGTAGAGGGGAAAGGAGCCGAGCCAATATGTTGCTATGAGTGAGGCGCTGTGGGTTGTCCGCCTATGTGAGAGTGGCATCAGGGATAGAGTTGAGAGTAGTTGTCAGTGATGAGTGAGTGGGGGGGAGGCAGTGGCGAAGCGGATGAAGGAGTTTAGCAGGTCATCAAGTTTAGCAAGGGAGGAAGAAGGGGCTGTGCCATAAATGACATCCATGTAGTCCAGTACCAGTAGGATGGTTTTTCATATGAGTTCGCTCCGAGTAGGGAGGGGGAGGCAGGCTTTGTGGTGGTAGAGGATGGCAAGTTTGGGCCGGAGTTTGGTGTAGGTGGCGTCGACGTGGGTGGAGAAATTTAGGTTTGTGTCCAGTCAGACTCCCAGGTACTTAAAAGTGGGTACAGTTTCAAGGGGTATTTCTTCCAGGGTGTAGATCGGAGGGGAGGGCAGGCAGGGAGGCGAGTTTTTGTCTTATGCCGAAAACCAAGGAGACAGTTTTTTTTTGCATTTAGTTTTAACTGATTTTTCTGGAGCCAGGCTTGTTCTCGGTTGAAATCACTTTGGAGGTTTGGGTGAACGCTGCCATGGGAGGGGCCTGAGGCCTACATAATGGTATCATCAGCGTATAGGTGCATGTTTGAGGTGAGACAGGCTAAGGGGAGGTCATTTATAAAAAGGGAGAAAGGATAGGACCAAGGATGGAGCCTTGGGGGCTGCCCATGAGGATGGGTCGAGGGTTAGAGAGGGCATCCCCAATTTGTACTTGCTGCATCCTGTTTTGGAGGTAGGAATGGAACCAGTTTATGGTCTGATTTGCAAGGTCAAAGGAGCACAATTTGCCTAGCAGTAGAGGGTGGGAGACCGAATCAAAGGCTTTGGCTAGGTCAATAAAAATGGCAGTAGTGGTATGCCCGGTGTCCATGGTGGAGAAAACGGATTCGGTGACTCATAGTAAGGCAATGGTGTATACCCTTTTATCAAGAGTATACATATTAAGCTCTCTCAGTCTCTCTTCATATGGTTTCTGATGCAGACCCTGCCCTATTTGCAGACAACTCTCTGCCCTGAGGGAGGAAGTTGCCCGTCTTCAGGCCACACTGGACAGTAGTAAGGGAACCTTCTCCCAGGCCACACTGGATGGTAGGAAGGGAACCTCCCCCATCCAGGGAGTACCAGAGCCACCACCACTACCTCAGAGGTTGCGAAGAAAGCACAGCAGTTGGACCACAGTGGGCTCAGGGAGGGTGAGGATGGTGGAACAGAGGCACACCCAGTCAGTTGTTCCACACCACAATCCATACACCATTCTGGGGGAGCATAGCTCCCCTATGGATGCACCCACAGAGGAGACTAAGGAGACTGAGGACAACTGTCACAAGGAGGCCCACAGGAAGGAGGCAGAGGACACACAAGGAAAGGAAGCAGCCCTGGTGGGGACTCAGTTATTAGGGGATAGAACTGGGGGAGCAGGGAAAACTGAAGTAAGGTGCCTGCTTGGTGCCATGGCTTGGAGAGACAGGAAGCATCCTCAGGATCACGAGAACAGCTGCACGGAGTCTGAGCTGGACGCCATTGTCCACCTAGGGACAAATGACTTGCTAATCATGAGATTAGAGCAGTGCAGAAGGACTTGTAGAATTGGGAGGGCCTAAGACAAGTAGCACACACAATATCCTTCTCTGAGGTGCTGCCTGTCAATGGCATGAGTGAGGCGAGGGTACTTTGCACCATGCAGTTTAATGAATGGTTGAAAAATGGTGTGGAGCACAGGGTTTGGCTTCATTGGGGACTAGGGTTCCACCTGGAGGACACCAGCCTATACTGGCAGGATGGTCTGCATCTGTCCAGGAAGGAAACAAGTCTTTTGAGCAATCGGTTTAAATGCTTCATTGGTAAGCTTTTAAACTAGTCAAGGGGGGAGGCACTGATAAGCAGCAGAAAAATCCCAGCCTCTCCCTACAAAACAGGGTACTAAATGAGAAAAAGACCAAGGTAGAAAGGTCAGTGGGGGATGCTACAAAAGAAGGTAAAGCCATCAAAAAAAATGGAGAGCAATGAGTACCAATGCCCGTAGTCTGAGTAACAAGCTTCCTGAATTAGTGGCCTTGATGGAGGAGGAACATTTGGATATCGTGGCAGTCACAGAAACATAGTACACACAAAACCATGACTGGGAGATAAACATACCAGGATACACTATCTACAGGAGGGACAGGGAGGGTAAAAGAGGAGGAGGAGTAGCTCTTTACATAAGGGAAGGAATCAAAGCAACAGAACAAAAGGGAAAACAGGGAGGAGAAGAAGCACTCTGGGTAAATTTGGAGACCGGCAATGGCACCACAATCCACACAGGGGTTGTATACAGACCCCCTTCTCAGGGGGAGGAAATGGACAAGAAAATGATAGAAAGAATACTTAGCATGGCAGACAAAGGGGAGATATTGCTGATGGGTGATCTGAATATGCCAGATGTTAACTGGAGTGCAGTTGCAGCAGCCACTTCAAAGAGTGGGGTTATTCTAGATGCCCTACAAGGGGCATGCCTTAGACAACTAGTATTGGAGCCCACTCAAGAGGGAGCAATCTTAGACCTGGTTCTCTCAAATGGAGATGAAGAGAGGATCACAGATGTAGAAGTGGGTAGCCATCTGGGAACTAGCGACCATCGAACAGTATGGTTCACAATAAACACAGCAATAGAGTCAAGCCATACAAAGGCAAAAGTACTGGACTTTAGGAGGGCTGACTTTGCCAAAATGGGTGAGTGCCCAAGTAATGCACTAGCAAATGGGCAGGAAGAATGGGTGGAAGAACAATGGGGAATAATAAAAACTGCCATCACAGAAGTAACAAGGATGAGAAGGGACTTAACAAGGTTAGAGGAATGGTCAAATGTATGGCAGCTTAGATTCAATGCTAAGAAGTTCAAGGTAATGCACCTGGGAAACAAAAACCCAGGGGAAGAGTACACAATGGGGGGTGAGATACTAACAACAACAAAAATGGAAAGGGACCTGGGGGTAGTCATATCAGATGACCTAAAGGTGGGCAAGCAATGTGAGAGGGCAGCAAGGAGGGCTGGGGGATACTGGGATGCATAGGGAGAGGCATCACCAGTAGAAAACAGGAAGTTATTATCCCTCTGTACAGACAGTTGGTGAGACCCCATCTGGAGTACTGTGTGCAATTCTGGAGACCCAATCTCCACAAGGACATAGACAGGATGGAGGCTGTCCAGAGGAGGGCAACTAAAATGGTGCAGGGTCTGCACCGGAAGACATATGAAGAGAGACTTAAGGAGCTGAATATGTATAGCCTCGAGGAAAGGAGGGAGAGGGGTGACATGATAGAAACTTTCAAGTACCTCAAGGGAATCAACAAAGTCCAAGAGGGTAGCATCTTTCAAAAAAAGAGGTGTGCAAGAACAAGGGGGCACAATTTGAAGATAGAAGGGGGGCGGCTCAGAGGTAATTTAAGGAGGTATTTTTTCACAGAGAGGGTTGTGGATGCAATTCTAGGGGTTGGGGGTAGGAAGAAGTAGGCTGCTGGTTAACTAGGATCTGCAGCTTATCCATTAGGTAGGGAAATGGGCAGACTGGATGGGCCAAGCGGTCCTTATCTGCCGTCAAAATCTATGTTTCTATGTTTCTATTACATGTGCATGAACATACGTGTCCTATATTTAGACGAAGCACCACACTTACAACACTTCTGTTGTTTACAGCAGCTGGCTGCATGCAGCAGGGATGCAGAGCAATTTTGCCACTAGTCCCCAACACACGGCTGAAAATTTGGCCCCTAATGTCTGTGTACTAAAGCCAGGGTGTTAATGCACTGAAATTTAAGGGTTATTTTTATGTTTTAAAAATAAATATCAGGATAACTTCCACTCTAAGTCTCTTTTGCTGTTATAGTTACCCAGCATTAAATGACTCACACCTGTTTACAGCTAGGGGTACTGCTTTTCACATACTGCTCTTTCTCATTGTCGCTGTCCTGTACTTCTCATGTTAATGTTACACATCCCAGTCTCATTGCCACTGCTGTGTGTCTACTGTTTATTGATATGTATGACCAGGAAAAGCACAGTGATCTGAGACAGCTCATTTCCAGGAGCATCCAGGGGGTGGGTTACATACACCTGATTTACTGACTTGGGAATGTTGGCTAGGACACCAGATAAAACTCTCCTACTCCTCTGAAAAGTGTCATTGGATCTTTAACTTCTACCTGGTCAGCTACAAAGGCAGGCAAAAGGGACCGCAGATTAATGTTTCATCAAAATGATGGCACCTCAGCAGTGCAGGACCCCCTCTTGAGTTGCGCTACAGAGTCTTTATTGGGTATTAGACAACTAAGTTCCGGGTGTGAGAACAGAAATCACAACCTTCTGTCCCAGTGGTGAGCATGCATTCTATGGAGCTTTTGAGAGCATTGCTTCATGACACAGCTTACTGTCCTAACAAAACTGACACAGCTATGAAGAAATGGAGCCACTTGGGGCTTAGATTTATATTTAAGTTAATCTGTGCTCAGCTTGTGGTGCCTTTTACCACACTTCATGTTACTTTTCACTTAATCATCCACAGACCACTATAGGTATCTTCAGGTCCATGCCTACATTCTCGGACAAGAGAAGTCAGTAGCTCCACTTCCAGAATAGATGCCCTTGCTCTAACAGCTCTTCATGAACCATATTAAGGGTGAGTATGGGCTTTTCTTTTTTTAAACCATTTTTATTTAGTGACAAATGCTGAAATTACATAGTTACTTAAAAAAATAGCTTGTGCAAATGGCATTATCGCATCATAGGTAAAAGCAGAAAACATGTATATAGCACAAGTGTCACAGTTCCTGGCATTTCCAGGGTTATAATCTGTGCCAGGGTCTAGGTTGTAGTCCAGCTTCAACCATCAAGCATGAAACTTGGCAGATAAGAACAAACAGCTACAAACATTTGAAAGAAAACATGTAACTAGGCACTAGTAAAAAACAATAGGTATTAATTGGTACTGTGGTATATAGTGGTAAAGCCAATTTCTTGAATCCAGAGGAGTTAGTCCCACCCATCAGTGGTGCCACCTGGCTTGATCTTTTCCAGGTATCATGCCCCCCATGTATAAACTATGTGCAGGATCTACCACTGCCTCATCTTTCTCGCCTGCCCAGCAGAGGACCTTTTCAGCCTCCTATGAGCTCCATACCTCATTGTCTTTCTCTAGTGTTAGTCTAGGGGAGGATGTGATCATTTCCATGTTACTCATTTCTGTCACTCTTGCTGCCCAAACTTGTACTGTTGGGGGGGACTCACCTGCAGCCAGCAGGTTGTTACTTCCTGTAAAACTGTACTGCACAGGCACTGAAGGAAGCCTTGCAGAGCTCTGTTGCCTAGCTTTGGAACCTCTCAACCCAGTACCAGTACCAGGTGTTCAAAAGTGTTTGGGATGTCCATCCTCCAGAGGGCTTTTAGGCTTGGATGTATTTGTTTTGAATGGGGCCGCAGAAATGGGCAACCCCAGAACATATGAAAATGAGAGCCCTCCATCCATTTTCTCCAACATAGGTTAGGGTCTTTCATCAAGTTATGATTGAGGTGTGCAAAAATCTAATGAGGCATTTCCACCAGAATTCTCTCCATCCCAGGAAAGTTGTCACTCTCCACCTTTTTTCCAAACAGCCACACAGACTTTCTCTCAAATGACCAGCTGGGAGTCATTTTCCTACTGTGTTCAGAGGAGGGCTAACTTGGGATGTGCATCCCCCAGCAGTGTTTAGTAGACTCTCAAGATTGTACCTCTTCTGCCCCATTAGCATCACTTCTCAATAAAGGAAGTTTTTGAGGGCTGACATTTCTCTCTCAACCTGGGCTACTAAATCATGGGAGGTTAGATAAATGTTGTACCTGCAGGTATCAAAAGTGGTCCTGAGCTTGGAGTCCAAATTTCTGCTGGAATTCTGCAAAGGAGATGCAGGCACTTCCCCGGACTACGTGCCACTACCTTGTCAATTCCAGCCTGTTCCACCTCCAAAAGCCCAGGCCTGTACGTGGTGGGATGAAGTCTAGTTATTTTATGATTATTGAGAGTGGACCTATGGTATTAGGGTAGTGGGTCTGAATCTTAGGTTTTTGAGGTATTTGAAGCACTTGCTTTGTCCGTTGGTTGGGTGTCTCTGCCTAGATACCTGGGGAAGGGGCACATGAGAAAGTACAAAGAGTGGGATCAAATGTGGCTGCTGCATTTCTATCTCTAACATCTCATAGCATCTTGGACCAGCTAATGACGGAGACTAGCTGCACTGCAAGGTAATACTTAAAAAATCAGAGAAAGCCAGACCTGCCATGTCCCTCAGGAAGATCAAAAATGTCCTGCTGATTCTGTGGCGATCTCCCACTCAGACAAAGTGTAATATGCTTTTTTTGGAGGTTTCAGAAGATCTCTGGGATTCATAGAGGCAATGCCTAGAAGAGTAACAGAAACCTTGGAAGGGCATTTGTGTTCACTGAAGCAGTCCTGCCCCCCAGATTGGGGGGGTAGGTCCCATTTGATTAAGTCCTTTAGGACCTCCCCCAGCAATTATCTCATAGTAGCAAAGGAGCAATAATAGGAATCCGTGACCAGTTTATGGGGATAAAGATGAAGTTTGAAGATGGCTTTTATATGAATAAGTGGTGCTAAAAAAGCTAGCCTTGGGGGACCCTCTCAAAACTTTGGGCAGTTGCCACTAGGTGGCCAAATTCAAGATGGCTGCCAAAAATCTCTAAAATGGCATATCTCAGCTCATACTGTAGTTGCTGTATAAAGCTGCATTTGGTGTCTAAATGGGAGTTTTGAGGGTCAAGAAATTAATTTCTTATAATGTTCTTTCTTGAAGCCAGACACCGTGACAACATGCTCTCAAATTTCCACAATAATGGCTGCTTAATTCCAAGCTCACCCACTCCCAAAACCTGAAATTTGTGTTTCTAAACTTAAGTATATAATGCATGTCATTTTCAGCGTCAGAAAAATAGCCAGCTTTTATTTTCACAAAATCTGGTTTTGCACAGTTAGTAAAATTTTTAATTGAAAAGTTCTAGTTTGATAGCATTAGTCAGATTACACAATTGTCTAATATCCATAATATTCAAAGCCTTATTGCTGTCGTAACATTCTCCAATTAATGTTTGAAGCGCTGTCTTCATTTGAGCATGCCCAAAATCTCCTACTCATTTTCTTCTTCCATGTTATTTTCAGAGTCATTATTAGAGTCACCGTCTGTGTCACATTCTGAATCAGATTCTGCATCATCTTTTCCAGCTGTTGAGATGTTCTCTTGTGCTACAATATCTCTGAGGCTCTTTGGAAGAGGTGCCTTTGTGTATCAGAGAGGTTGACATTTCCCTTCAATCAGAGTCCAGCCATGGTCCAGTGGTGATGGTGGAGCATCAGGCTTGTCATAGTTGAGCAGGATGTACACCTGGTAGTTAACGCGCTTCACCTTCAAATCATGTGAATCACGGTCAGGAGGAATTCTCTAGGTTGACTTTCTCATCATTTTGTCCCACTTTGATGCCTGAGCCTCAGCTAATGTCTTGCTGATACTAGCTCAATGGACAAACCTGACAGTGAATTTCACCATGTTGTCCAGAATATTTGAAACACCTGACAACAGCCGATGTGCTGCTTCAGATTTCAGCGCACTTTGAAATACTGACTTCTTTCCATGTTTAAAGAACCCTGAGACTGCATCTGCTCCCATGAGTATATGAAGAGGTACAATGACTTGAGCAACTTCTTTTGAACCCAGTGCCTTGTAGTCAAATATGTCCTTCCTCTTCAAGCCAAGAACACTGTCAACCTGGTGTGATACATATATGCAGCAAGGACTACTACATCAGCGTCTCCTGCATCAAGCACAACAGCATCCTTTACTCCATTCTTCCTCAGTTGTGTGTATATATACAGGAGTATCATATCTGCTTTTATGTGGTGACACTGGAACCCTTTAGTTTGCTCATGTTCCTCCTCACAAGACAGATTCCAACAGTTGCTTCTCAAAGAATATAGAAATCGGATGGCTGGATGTTAATATGCAGACACCCTGAATTCACCCTTCAGGAACTGCTGGCTATGTATTTTGTTGACTGGGTTTTTGAACATGTTGTGGAACTCATTTGAAGCAGGCAACTTATCTTCTCTCTCTCTCTCTCTCTCTCTTCCTCTATATATATATATATATCTGCATTCCTCCTATGTATGATGTGCATGTTGTCCTATGTTCATGCTCACTGTGTTTTTTTATCTTACTCTTATTTTTCCTGCCATGGCAGAGCGGACCCCTCTGTGATCCCTGGCCACTGACACATGCACCCCTGGATGAGGTTGTGTACGCGGGCCACACAAACCCACACACTCAGTGCCAGGCTTTCATCGCTCTGCACCATGATTAGGTACTCTCTCAAGTCCAGGGGTGCAGGGCATGGCCATGAGCCACCGAGATCACCCTGTTATTTTTCCCACCATTACTTTTTGTCCCTCAGGAGCTGGACATGCAATGTCATCAGCACATGTTCATGCTAACGCCTGCCACGCTGTCCTCCCTTTTTAGGCAAGCCACTGTAGTGTGGCTGGCCCCCACCAGCGGCTGCTGCAGTGTGATGCATTACCCCTACCCACCCCAGAGGAAGGAGAGCAGCCATTGGAAGCTCAATCCTTCCTCTCCTCTGCCAGCCCCCTACAGCCCAAATCTGTTTCCAAATCCGGGTCACCTGTGTGGCGCGAGGTGTGGAGTCCAGCGCTTCAACCCTCAGTGCCACCAGGCCGGCTTTGCTCACTATTTTTGATGCTCATCTCCAAGTCATATGGATCATTCACAAAAATGTTCTCAGAAGCTTTGGGGTGTTGAGGCAGTATAAATGCAAATACCTTATGAACATAATCTGCCCATGTCAGTTCAGTCTCATCATGCTTTTCTCTATCCTCTGCAGAAGGAGGGGCAAGCCTCCAAATGAATCTCATGCCTACCAGAGCAATGTAACTACTGACAGGGTGTAGTGGAACCAGGTTCAACTTTTCAACTAATTTAGATTTTTGCACTTTGATCATACTGTAGTTCCATTACGATTGAATATTGAGGGACATTCCTCTGTCACATGATATTCGATTACTTGTGATAGGTCAAATTTGTACTTGCACTTTTAAACAAGGGACTTTACTTCTGCCATTGCATTATTTTCTTTTTTTGTTTGTTTTACATTCTTTATCTGGTGGGTCCCAACTGTTGACCCTCAGCCCTGGTCATGGCCCCTGGGACTTCCACCACCATCTATGGCCGTTCTCCCCCCGTTACCCCAGCTTACCCCCCAGAGGGTGGGGGTGCAGCATCAGACTCCCGTATCTGAGCCACGGAACTAGTGACTGATTGGGGGAGTATGGCAATGATGGCTATTTTAAGCCCCAGGGAGGGCTTCACCTAGATAGTGAACCCACCCACCAACCCCTTTTTGCAGTTTTCTGGAGGTGGGGATGTGCAATGATGCCAGCATCCACCCCACCTCCCTTACGTTCAAGCGCCGGTAGCTTGAGTGACTCTCGGCTTCTGCCAGGGGTCGTCCTTGCACCGGACACTACCCCACCCTCCCCTCCGGAGAAGGAGGGCAATCCATGGGATGCTCCATTCTTCTCCCCAGGCCAGCCCTCTGGTGATCTGGGTCCGTTCCTGAACCTGGGTCACTGGCGTCGCAAGCAGAAATCCAACTACATCACCGATGGGCCAGCCTTATGGCATTATTTTCTATTACACTAGTCCTCATTACAATGGTTTTTGTTCCATCTCTGATAGTAGGTTGCCAACTGAGGGTGTACCTTGAGTTTCTGTGAACTGTTGCATCAAATGATTTCTTAGTTGAAAACATCCACTCCTGAAAGAATTTGTTGACTAGTGATTCACCATCCTCAAGTGATATTTCAAAGTCCTGGACAAGTTTTTCTGATGCAATCATTCCAGATAAGAGAGTCCTCAGAGTAGGCTTTGTAAGGTCAAAAGGATCACAATCAAATTCTGTGATGCAGCTATCGAGATCCTGTACTGCCTATTCATCTGCTCTGAGTCAGGTGGTTAAACTCTCACTGTGGCATTGAGAGGTTGTCTTCATGTTTGTGATGGCACTCAGAGACACTAACTCTATTTATAATGTTTGCATTTCGAGTGTGAGTTAGCACCTTTTCATTCTTCAAAACTCTCATCCAACCAGCTTTCATCTTTGAGTCCTTGTTCATTGTCATTTCTATCCATAGATCCAGAACGAGTCATTGATTGTGCAAATAAATCATCACGCGTGTACTTAACTTTCTCCTTAGACAGACAGTTAATCTCTAACCAGAACTCAATGAGCCATCTTCCATACTTGTCATTGTCATATACTTGCAGCCATGGCAACATCAATCTGAGTGATGCCTTGAATGCCTCCCAATCCTGAGTTCTTAGTGCATGGATATTCATCATCAGTATTTCAGTCATGTACATGAAGCTAAGCCAATAATTTGCCATTGAACTATCAGAATTTTTAACCATTTTGAATTATTTCACAACAAATGAAGATAACTCTCGATCAGCCTGTAGTTCATCACAGATCATCTTGAGCTTTTCTCGTGTGCTTGTGGAGGGGTGTTTGGTTTTTCCAGCTTTTTTGTTGCTCTGGAGACAAGTGTAGACCATCACTAAGTCCTTTTTGAATTATTCTGTGAGCCAGGGTTCTATGTGATAATGGCGAGCACCGAACGGCGACATCAGGGCAGCGAAAAAACAATTTTGCCACCCTGACATCCTTGGCGCATGGAGGAATGGTGCTGGGGACTTGGTTCTTTTGCTCCCCCTACTAAAGGATTCTCAACTCCAGGAGGTGCATGTTGGGGGGCCAAAAAAGCCCCACAAGTTTCAGGCCTGGCACAACAAAAATGCAGTAGCGCCCGGACCCAGACCCGAACCCAATATGCCATGTACCACAAGTGGAGGCCAACCCACAATGCCATGGTGCAGTTCAACAGCCAACCACAGCACCACTCCCTACATCCTCTCTGCCCCCTTGCAGGCCATGCTTGCTGTGCTCGCTCCCCCCCATGTGCGTGTACATATAGTGACATCATGTTGCTACAGTGACCCACCCCACCACATCCGGTCACCTTACCCCCCCCTCACCATTCAGGCTTTTGCCAACATCGCATTGCCATTTCAGAGGGTGCCTTAATTCAGGTGCCAATGTCACAGGCTACTGTGAACCAGTACCTTGTACAGCAGTCAAAGACCTATGATGCTTCTGTTAGAAAGTTTTCTGCACAGTGCTTTGTCAACTGAACCCTTTGGAATCACACTAGCTGCAACAAGAATCTCAGATAAACCAGATCCTTTGAATTGATTGTTGATTATTGATATGAACATCCCAGGGTGCTGAGGGAGCTGGCAGAGGTCCTGGCACAGCCACTGGTGGATCTGTTCAACACCTCGCTAAATACAGGATGTGTGCCCAGAGATTGACGGGAGGCACACGTGGTACCTCTCTACAAAAGTGGGCCCAAGGATGAACCAGGGAATTACAGACCGGTGAGCCTCACCGCAATTTTGTGGAAACTGATGGAATCTATCCTCAAAGAAAGGCTGGTGCAGTTTTTTGTGGATAATGATCTGCAAGATGACAGACAGTACGGATTCATCACTGGCAGATCCTGTCAAACAAACTTGGTTGATTTTTTTGACTGGGTCACAAGGGTGCTGGATGAGGGCCATGTAGTAGATGTAGTAGATGTAGTCTACCTGGATTTCAGCAAGGCCTTCGATTCACTGCCACATGGAAGGTTGTCATGCAAGTTGAGGAGTCTTGGTATAGGGTGGAAGCTAGCCCGATGGGTAGAAAACTGGCTGAGGGACAGGCAGCAGAGGGTAGCTGTGGGGGGAGAAGCATCTGAGCCCAGGGCAGTGACAAGTGGTGTCCCACAGGGATCAGTACTGGGATCAGTCCTGTTTAACATTTTCATCACAGACATAGCAGTTGGGATCAAGAATAAGATCAGTCTTTTTGCTGATGGCACCAAGATCTGTGCTGAGGTGGATGGGGAGGAGGGTGGCAAATTACTGCAGGAGGACTTGGCAAGACTCGAGGAGTGGTCACACACCTGGCAGCTTGGGTTCAATGCCAAGAAGCACAAGGTAATGCATTTCGGAGCCAAAAACCCAGGATACAGCTACTGGATGGATGGCATCAAACTGTCCACATCCAATGAGGGGAAGGATCTGGGGATGCTGGTGACTGGGGAATTAAACCACTTGGCCCAGTGTAGGAAGGCAGTGGCTAAGGCTAACAGAATGCTAGGGTGCATAGCAAGGGGGATTACATCCAGATCTAGTGAAGTCATATTGCCCCTGTACAGGTCACTGGTGATGCTGCACTTGGCATACTGCATGCAGTTTTGGCACCCATACTTGAAAAGGGGATATAAAACTACTGGAGGCAGTGCAACAAAGAGCAATAAAGATGATCCAGGGGTTGGGAAAAGAACTTATAAGGAAAGACTAAAAGAGCTCAACATGTATACCCTAGAAGATAGAAGAGAGAGAGGGGACATGATCGAGACCTTCAAGTACCTGAAGGGGATGAACAAAGTAGGTTTCCAGGGTGGGTTTACTCTCCAGAATGGAAGAAATACCAGAGGGCACTCCCTGAAGTTAAAGGGGGGCAGATTCAGGAGGGGAAAGGAGGAGGCACTACTTCACTGAAAGAGTGGTAGCAGGGTGGAATGCACTGCCAGAGCAACTTGTATCAGTGCAGACTGTGGGGTGCTTCAAGAGGGGGTGGGACAAGTTCAAGAGAAAAGTACTTACGGGGGGCAGTTGGGGGAGGGAAGAGTTAATGGGAGGGGGACAGCTGCAGTCTAATGGGCTGAAGTGCTACACACACTCGAGCAGACTAGATAGACCATACAGCCTGTATCTGCTGGCAATTTTGTATGTTCATATGAAAGAACATTAAGCATGAAATGGCCCTAGAAATGGAAGGATGAGTTCAAACTGTGTAGGATTCTCACTTTTAAACTGAACAAACAAAGCACAGACCGGCTGGTCTCCAACCAACTGAATGAAAGGCATCAATTTTGTTTTTGCTACAGTGACTATGAGACACTTCACCTCATGTACTACTGACTTGTGGGGTGGCTTAGGTAATGTGGGGTAGTAGTATGCCTTGCCCTTTGTAGCCAGCTTCTGGATTTTGGATTGAAATCCAGCAAATGCTCCAATCGTCTGACTTTCTGCTGGAACCTCTTTCCCATTGCTATTAAAACTAGCCAATGAATAGACAATTTCTTGAATCTTGTGGTCCTGAATACTTTGTGGTGAGATATGAACTTCAGCTCAAACTGATGGTAGCTCACATTTGAGTGTCTTGTAAGGTTAAACTCTGTGTTGTTCTGCACTGATATTTTTCATCTCAAGTGGCTTTGCCATGGCCAGTTTAGGATTATTCTCAGTAGAAACTTCAGTAGCAACATCCTTTGGTTGAACAAACATCACGTTTGTGTGGTGAGATGTATCTGCTTTAGTCAAAGTGTCATCCTGAAAGCCGTCTTGTCTAGAATGGCAGTTCCAGGAAAATTGTTGGCAAGCTCTTCAGGACAGCTGTCATTCTTCTCAAACTCAAACTTGACCCATGTAGCATACAGATTAAGAACATCCTGGCAGTTTATTCTGAGTTATAATTTCTTCATCATGTCTATAATCTTATGACTTCTAGTCAGGCCATGACTTGTCATTGATAACTTGACCTTTAAAGAGGTGTGTTTCCCCATGATGAATGCAAATACAGTGCATGTCACTTATAATGGGTGCATCTGTGTAAGCAGATTTCACCTGTTATAGGGAGTGGTCACTGTAGCCATTGGCAGTATTTTGTAGCAAACTATTGCAATGTTTACTTCTGCTAGACAGTTACTGTAATGTAAATTATAGTACAGTACCATTTGAAGCAAGAAATCCCACTGTTTCATGATCTCCCAAAGGTCAGTCAACCCCTTTTGCTGAAACTTCACTGCTATTACTTAATGCTGGGGTGGGGGGCTGAGGAGGGAGATACAGTACAGTATGAGGTCTGAATGCTGTCTCGGTTTCGGTCTTGTTTCTTCTTTTCGGTATGCAGAGACGGAGGGCATACAGAAACAGAGATGGATCCTCTCTCCGTAAGTTTGTTTAACAATCACTTAAAAAACTTTCTCTACACAATAGATTAAAGCCTCAGGCTCCCACAAGACAAGACAGGACACTCGATCATGCTGTATGAGGGACTGCTGATTAGCACCTTCTATTTTGGGCAGATCCTCTCTCTTCCTTACCGTAAGCCTGTTTACAACCACTTAAAAAATCTCTGCACAATAGATTAAAACCTGAGGCTCCCACAAGATTAGACTGGACACCTGATCATGCTATATGAGGGACCAATTAGTACCTTCTATTTTGGGCAGACTAGCTGTCAGGCTGTTAGACTTGCTACTGTAATTAATGTTAGTTCACACTTCGGCATGCAGAATCTATTGTTCTATGCAAACCGTATGCCAAAGCGTGAACTGACACTAACTACGCTAGCAGCTAATCTGCCCGAAATAGGAGACAGGCATAAATTGCTATGACCACAGTTTTTTGCATTAAAGTCTATGTATTTGGCAAATGGAAAACGCGATCTGCCCGGACAAACTGACTGCCCGCATAAAGTGTGGATGCAATAATTGGCGTCAGCTGTAATGATGTAATGACAAGGCTGCAAAATCTGAATCCTGGCAGGCATCACTGAAGTCACTAGCAGCAGGGTTCTTTAGCCAGATGAGAAACTTTTGTAACTTAGGATTATGTTCTTCAGTGTTCTCAAGCTCATCAATATGTGGAGGCCAACTCATGCCTGTATCTCACGATAAATTACCTTTCGAGCACCTGGCAATGGTATTTAGTAATTGTTCATTGCTCACTCCCCATGAGTAGATTGCTACTTCCACATAACTTACACCTGCAGATGTGTCATACACTACGGTACTCTCATTTTTTGTGGAAACGATCATGAAATCTGATCCTGTTTGCAAACTCCTTTTGAATCATCTGCTTTTTTTCCCCCCAACTCTGTTTATCTCCCCCTCTCACTAGACTCTCTCCAGCTAAGCCTCTGGGCTGTTCCCCAGCTGTTCCTGTCCACCAGAAGCACTGGCAAATGTCTCCAGGAAGCGGGGGGGGACCTCTGCAAGCCATCTCCAACCCCATCCAGATCTGAGTCCCCCCAGAGGCAAGGATTGCACTCCACCCTGGTGCTCTATCTTACAATGTCTGGCCTGGAGTGCCCGCAAAGGATCCCAGGAGAGGCTGCACTGGCCCTGTGTTGGACGTGGTGCTGAGGCACCACACAGCCCGCCTTCACCTACCAGCGAGAAAGTGGGTGTCCATTAGTTATGCCCTCTCCCACCCTCCCTTCAGAGTCCGGATGTGCAATGACATCCTAACGACATCTGTGGCAGCTCTGTGATGCACCACTGAGCCCTAGAGTGTAGCAGTGCCTCCAGCTTCCGCCAGAAGCTGCTGCAGTGCCAGGCTGTCCCTGGATCCTACCCTGAGAGAGGAGAGGAGAGCTGTCCTCTGGATACTCAATCCTCTCTCCACCCTGCTGATCCCTGATGGCCTGGGCTCATTCCCGAACCCAGGTCACCAGTGTGGCATGAGGTGTAGCATCCAGCGCTTCAACCCTCAGAGACACTGGGCCAGCTCCAAATCATCTGCTTAATTGTGCCTGATTTTGTTGTACTTGTATCATAACTGAAATTCCTCAACAGGTTATTGTAGTCCATCAGTAGTCCTTGTAATGTTCTTGGCTCATTCATATCCAATACAACTGTCTGTATATGGTTGAAGAACATTTCTCGAACTTCTGCAAACCAAACTTGTTGTAAGTGGAGGTCTGAATTATTTTTTTTTTCCTAGTGATATATTGTAGAGACATATTTTTTCCAACAGAAGCGATGATACTGAATCTCAACGGCACAAGGATCTGTTGTACAATCAATTACAGGTAAGATACAGTCAAACATTGTTGCATCTTCTAGGTACACTATGTGAACCTTGAACATGTGCCATGCATCAATTTGTTGGAGAAGACACCACTTGCCTCGGCTAGGAGTTTTTTTGTCTTCTGGCATCATGCACCAGATGCAGAGATCCTTGTCCTGTAGAGGACCACTCTGTGAAAGTCTATTAGAAGGGCCAGGAGCATTTTCAAGGGAACTGTCATGCTCAGATCAGGATATGAAGATTTTTTGCATCTATTGTTTCTCTTTTCTAGTTTTGACTTGCTGAAGCTTCCTTTTACTCTTGAATCCAGTCTTACACAATATGTGAAAAAATATGTCAGTTGGACCATCATCCTAGTTTACTTTTTCAAAAACACTTCCATATTTATCCAACCCCCTCAATTCCAGTGCTAGACCTTCAGTTTGTTCCATGAATCAATGGGATAGTCACTATTGTTTTCATCATACTCTTTATCACATAATATACACAGTTCTTTATTCGTCTCAACTCGAATTCTCTTCTTTCCTCTCAACTGTTGTACTGCTTTTATCAAGGGTGTCGACATCTCGTTTTCAATCACCAATCCCAGAACTTCATTTGGACACACCTGCAAAAAGATGAAACATATATTTTATTTATTTAGTTTTTGTTGACTGGGAAAGGAGGACTAGACACTTCTGCCTATTTTTAGCCTCATCCCGGGTGAGGGGGATACAGATGGATGCCAACTGACATTGAACCAGATTAAGCTGTTGATGATACTTTCAGTGAATGGGAGAAATTTGACCATGACACCGGGGAAATTCCCCTGCTCTTTTCTGAGAAGTGCCATGGGACCTTTAACATCTACCTGAACTACCACCAGAACAGGCAGATGGGACCTTGGTTTAACGTCTCATCTGAAAGACGGCACCTCAGGTGTGCAGCACCCCCCTCATGTTGCACTACAGTGTTAGTATTGGGATTTAACCCAAGTGCCTGGTGTGGGTATAGAGCCCACATCCTTCTAATCTTCCACCCTCAGAGGCTAGTGTGCAACCTGCTGAGCCATTGACACTGCTCAATATATATACATTTGGCTTCAACAAAGACATTTTGTATCATAAGAAATTAATTCCTTGACTCTCAAAACACCCCATTGAGACACCAAATACAGCTTTATACGACAACTATCAGCTGAGGTATGCTATTTTAGAGATTTTTGGTGGCCATCTTGAATTTGGCCACCTAATGGCAATTGTTCAACTTTTTGAGAGGGTCACCCAAGTCCATCTTTGTTAGCACCACTTATTCATATAAAAACCACCTTTAAACTTTTGTCCCCATAAGTTGGTCACAGATTTCTATTATTTTTCCTTTACTATAGTTCAATTTAAATATTTCAGGGATGCTATTGGTGAGCCAAACCCTGAGGTAGTGGACTATATTATGAAGGGCCCATTGTAAAGGGAATGTTGCTCTAAAGGCCAGGAGGCAAATGACGCCCAATCTCATTGTGTCTGATTTTTTTAAATGCATTTTATACTCTGCCACTTTTCCATATGCCTCAAGCCTCTGTTGGAGGGTTGGGACTGAGGTTTCTGGAAAATTAGGAAGAACAGGAGTCATCTGCATATAGTGAGAGCTTATGGTTTCTACCCCCTGCCCAGATCTCCAGATTCTGATGGACTGCCACCACCAATGGCCCAATGTGGAGTGCAAACAGGAGTGACTATTAGGGGCACCCCTGACTTGTGCTCCATGTCAAATGAAAGTGGTCCTTTTGAATACCATTAACCTTGACCCCTGCTTGTAGTAGTGCATACAAAGGTTTTATACTGGTCAGAAGCTTTCCCTCACCCAAACTCCTCCAGTGTATGGTGAAGGAATCCCCATTCACTCAATCAAATGACTTTTCTACATTGATGAACGAGGCAAAGAGAAATAGAGATGCTGGCATTGCCAGGAGATAATGTTCAGGAGGCGCCTTATATTATTATGGCTGAGATGACCATTGATAAATCCAGATTCATCTAGGTGAACCAGGGACCCACCTTCTACTGAACCCTAGTTGCCAAAACAGCTGTGAACAGCTTAAGGTCCACATTGAGGAGAGAGACAGGGCAATAGGAGCCACAGACCACTGGGTCTTTGTTCAATGTTGTCGATACAGAGATCTGGGCATATTGCCATGGGGGGAGAGCCCTCTCACCCTGCTACACTGCTCCAAACACCTTCACCAGTAGCAAGGCTATGAGCTCTGTAAAGATCTTGAAAAACTCAAAGGAAAGCCCACCTGAACCTAGTGACTTATCCATTTTCAGGCTACCTTTGGCTGAATCTCAGTCTGGCCAATTGGAGCATGTAAGTCCTCCCTAGCCTCATCTGTGATGCAGGGAACCATTATCCTTTCTGCTAGATGTCTCCCTGCACAATTGCCAGGTCAGCAGCTTTCTAGCTCTGTTGCCTGTTTAAAAAAAAAGGTTGGCTAGAGTAGTGTATGGACCCCTCTATCTTTAGTTCCAAAAGGGAGTGCTGGTCTGCGTGACATTTATCCAGTCAGTCTCTGATCTGCTCATTCAACACAATTTTGTGCTCCAATTCTAGGTCAAAAAGCTGCTGTTCCAAGGCCTGTTGATCTTCTAGCCACTCCTTTTTTTGTTTGCTGCAAAATTAACGGTATGATCTGTGATCGCTGATACATAGATACATAGAAACTGTCAGCAGATAAGGACCACTAGGCCCATCTAGTCTGCCCTTTAGCCCTAAACTTGTATGCAGTCACTAACCCTACGTGATCAATGACTTTTCATCACTTCCTCCCCCCAATGTTCCTTTATGCTTGTCCCAGGCATGTTTAAACCCCTCCACTGTGCTTGCCCCCACCACCTCTTGTGGCAGACTGTTCCAAGCATCCGCCACTCTCTCGGTGTAGAAATACTTCCTCACATTACCTCATAATATACCCCCCTCCAATTTCATATTGTGTCCTCGTTCTGAAATATTTTCTACATTGGAAAAGATCCCCCACCTGCACATTGTTTATGCCCTTGAGGTACTTGAAAGTTTCTGTCATGCTCCCCCTTTCTTTCCTCTCCTCTCCTCCAGTGAGTACATATTGAGGGCTCTTAGTCTGTCCTCATATGTTTTGTGATGCAAGCCATGCACTATCTTTGTCACCCTTCTCTGTATAACCTCCACCCTATAAATGTCCTTACGCATGTATGGTCTCCAGTACTGCACGCAGTATTCCAGATGAGGCCATACCAGTGTTTTATGTAATGGCATCAACACCTCCTGTCTACTGCTAGTAATGCTTCTGTCTATGCACCCCATCATACCACTGGTCCTCCCTGCAGCCTTTGCACACAGCTTTGATACCTTAAGGTCATCAGATATGATTACCCCAGATCCCTTTCCTCTTTGGTGACACTCAGCACCTCCCCCCCATTCTGCAGCTCTCCTCATGGTCCCAACTACACCTCTGACCATTTTTCAAGCTTCTCCAGATCCCTCTTCATTTTCTGCACCCCTTCTGGAATATCCACTCTGTTGCAGATCTTGGTGTCATCTGTAAATAGGCAGACCTTTCCTTCCAGCCCCTCTGCAATGTCACCAATGAAGACATTGAACAGGACTGGTCCCAGTACTGATCTCTATGGTACTCCACTGGTCACCTCTCCCTCCCTCCCTAGATTGGATCCTATTTACCACCACCTTCTGTCTTCTGTCCATCAGCCAGTTTCTAACCCAATGTGTCACCTTATGCCCCATGCCCAGACTACTTTTCTTGTTAACCAGCCTTCTGTGTGGGACAGTATCAAAGGCTTTGCTGAAATCTAGGTAGTTGATGTCTACTACCCCTCTTTAATTTACTTCTCTAGTCACCCAATCAAAGAAATCTATCAGATTTGTTTGACAAGACCTTCCTGCTGTGAATCCATGTTGTCTCAGATCCTGGGCACTGCTGGATTCCAGATATGCCTCTATCCTTTCTTTCAGCAGTGCCTCCATGATCTTCCCCACCACTGAGGTGAGGCTGACTGGCCTGTACAGTAGTTCCCCGCTTCCTCCATACTGCCACTTTTGTGTAGTAGGACTACATGCGCCCTCTTCCAGTCTTTTGGAACCACACATGTGTTGAGTGACTCTGTGAACAGGGTGGCCAGTGGCTCTGCTAGTTCCCTTCTCAGCTGCCTTAATATCCTCGAGTGTATGTGGTCTGGCCCTATGTCTTTATCCACTTTCAGCTTTGTGAGTTCCTCCTGAACTCTCTCCAATGTGAATGGACTGGTGTCCATGTCTCTCCCCCGATTGCCACTTCTCCCCAACTGTGGTTCTTGATCCTCTCCCCACTCAGTGAATACTGAACAGAAGAATCTGTTCAGCATTTCTGCTTTGTCTAGATCTGCCTCCTTACACTCTCCCTCCTCCCCTTTGAGCCTCACAACCCCCCTCAATTTTTCTTCCTTTTACTGCCTTGAGACCATCCTGCCAAGCAACTTTGAAAGGAGTACCTGAGGGATTAAGGGCTTTGTATTCCTCTATGCATTCCTCTACCATTTTGGAGTATTCTTTCTCATTGAGTAGGGATACATTGAATCTCCAGCAATGTGACTTTGGCACTAGTGAAACCATCAGATCTCACAGGTCTAAGCTGCGTGGGCCCAGTTCAAGGAGACTGGTAAAAGTGAATGTGAGTAGGGCAGGTTGGGTGGGAGTAGGCTTGTCAGTGGATATTGCAGCATTACAGATCTGGAAGGGATTGGAATTAGTTTAGATTTGGCATAGGATGCATATGATGCCAGATCTAAACTAATTCCAGTTCTTTCAGCAGTCTGTGATGCAGGTACCCACTCTTGACACCTTCTACTCCACCCAACCTGAGTGAACTAATTCCAGTTCTTTCAGCAGTCTGTGATGCAGGTACCCACTCTTGACACCTCTTACCCCACCCAACTTGAGTGATCCACATGCAACTGTATGATGCCATTGAAATCTCCTCCAGCTGAATGCAGGTCAGTGAGAGGGGGCACCCACAAAACCAATTTTTCTTGCAGAAAGTATATGCTTTCCTGCTCCTGTCTGGGAGTCTATGTACTCACTAGGGTGCAAGGCATGGTATGCAGGGTGCTTTTTATGCAAATAAACCTCCCTTCTAGGTCTTCTAGTACCAAATCCACCGCCAGTGGGCAGAACTGGTGCACTAGAAGAACCACTGCCTCCCATGAGGGTTAGCTTCGTAATAGGAAGAATACATTGAGTCTATCCAGGACTGTTTTAATTTTGCATGCTCACTTTGGGTCAGGTGGGTGTCTTGCAAGAGAACCACCATTTCGCCATTCTCTTGAGCTCTTGCAATATTCTAGTGCACCTCATTAGGCTATTCATCCCCGGAACATTTTATGTCACTATTCACTCCTCAGCTATCATGAAACATTATAAGTGGGGATCCCTTCCAGATCCCAAAGGGCTACACCCCCTCCATTTTATCTCCATAGCACCTACCAAAAAATATGCGAATAAACAGAACTACGGAACTCTTTATATCCTGAAATGCACCACTTCAAAGGGTTACAGACCCACCTGTCTGACTGTATAGATGTTTCTTAAGCCATCAGTGGATGCATGTCTCCTGTCAGCAGTATGTCAGCTTGATGCTGAATGAGCTCCCCTCCTAGCTTTACACTCCTGGCAACTCAAGCAAAACACTCCACCAATCAGGTGTATTTATAAATCACTGAAAAACAAAAACAAAAACAGAGACTAACTCTTGCAATCTGCCCCAGCATGATCCAGATGAGGGCCTGGAGGTTCCTGTGCAAGGAATCCACCCTTCTCTGTGGTGACAGAATTCTGCCTTATGCCCTCTCCAGAGTCTGCACTGATACCCATCTCCCCAGCTCCTGCCTTTATCAACTGAGTATGGGTTGAACAAACAGCAGGCTTAGCCCAATATGCACCAGGAGAAGTGTGAGGACAGACAACTGGCAGCAACATTTTCAAGCTCCCTCCCTGCTTAAGACGAGCTATCTTCTAACTCAACAGATCCAAACATGGAATTACAGACCTCTCTCCCTTGGAGGTCTGGGCTGGTTGATGGGATCCAGAGAATCGGTGTTCCACAGGGAGCTGTGACCAAAATGTTTTTCCCTACTGTGGTTCCACATCAGCCTCACCGTGGCCCTCACAAGTGGCAAGGAATCTGGGTCAGGGGATCCATCAATACATGTCCACTTGGGAAGGAGCCCAGCCCTTCCAAGTCACATGGCCTTGCTTTCTGGGAAGAAGATGATCCATACAAGACATTAAACACAGTCAACCTCTCCTATACATTTTAACTTCTGGTTTCCCGTTCAGCAGCCCATGGACTACCCACTGACCATTGCTTCCATAAGTGCACTATTTAAACGGTGGCATGAGCTATGGGGGATGATTTCCTTTGGAATAGCCTGTTAAATTAGGCATTCATGAGCAACAGAGCCCGGCGTGGGTGGACATCCCATGTGGCAAATTCCAACCATCAGGCAAACTGCCGAGCTTGTTCCTGACTACTGTTGTCCTTGGCAATCAAAAAAAACATCAGAGTAGATTTTCCTGCTGACCATTCTGACCCTTCCCACCCCATCTGTCAATCAATTAATATTTACTTCCTTAAATCCCTCTCCCACCCCATAAGCAGAGTATAACTGTATGGAACCAGAGTACCTGCCACCTTCGCTCAAGATAAATAAATAAAATATTATACCTTATTAAAATAAGAGTACCCCTTCCTCGATAGTGAAATTTATTGCCCTTCCTCAGTTCCACAGCTGAGCCCTTATCCATTCTCACCCATGAGAATTCTGACATGGATTGTGGACGACCTTTGCTGTTGGATATCATGTTACCCAGGTCCATCTTGCAAATGAGCTTCTGCTCAACGATGAATGCCTGGTTAAATAAAGACTTTATACTGATACTGATGTTATGGTTGTCAAGTGCTTTATGGGAAAAACAAAGCCAACCTTTTGGTGTCCTTGAGATCACTCCCAATATCAAAGAGAGCGTGTTCTAGTACTCCTGCAAATAGGCTTAAGAGAACCCCCAGGATGCCTGAGATGTCTTATCTATTTGGGCTGGAGCCCCCCAGAAGTGAGTGGAGGGGTGGCCCCAGCACCCCATAGATTTGCTAAGTTAGGCTTACCACAATCAGTCCAGTTTAACTGTACAGTTCCAAAGGTAATGTTCTAGTATGCCCCTAGTAGATCAGCAGGAGTCATTATCATAAGCTAAAGTGCTAGGACATGGGTCTTTCTTTTCATCTCTGGACCTTCACCCATTGTTTGGGGGGACTCCTTGTACTGTTGAAGGTTGTGCTTCCTTGCCTTCACTACTTTGTGCCAATTCTCACTGTGTGGGAGGGTCTCCAAGTGGGGTCTGGTGCAGAAAATAATAGCTGTGACACCCATTTTTTTTGGTATGGAAAACTGAGCTCTTTCCTAGGTATGGATTTTAGACTGAGCAGAGAGAACATTTTCAGCTTCATGTGTTTCTGGGCAAGATACTTTCTTGTCTATACCAGGGTCTTTCTTTTTAGCAGGGTGAGTGGTGTAAAATTAAAAATAAGTTGACATCATCAAAGATGAGCACTCTCTTGTTCCAAACCATTTGAAGGACTTTGACTTTGGTGCAATAGTCCAGGAATTTTAAAACAGTATACTGGGGCCAGACTTTTGGGTCTGCGGGTTGGGGGGTTCTCTGAGTGCCCTTACAGTGTTTAATGGTTCATCTGCAGGCCAGGCAAGGAGTTCTCTCAAGAAGTTGTCCAAGAAGAGCGTATTTCCTCAGTATATGTCCGTTCTGGTTGTCCATGTATGTGGACATTGTCCTACCAGTAGTGGAATTCAGGATCATCCAGCTTTTCCATGAGCTCCTGCTCCTCATGGCAGAGGAAGCACAGTGCTGTAGTATGCTGCTCAAGGGTTGTAGAGGCATCAGTGAGGCCTTCATCCTGATCATCTGTTCTTTTTATCACATCAGTGACTGTTGACACAGCCATGCATGCCAATGCTAGAAGTCTGGGAAATAAGACACCAGACCTGGAAGCCACCATGGCTGATGCAGGCCTGGATATTGTAGCCATCACCGAAACATGGTGCACAAACAACTATGACTTGGAAATGTTCATATCTGGCTACACAATGTTTAGAAAGGACAGACTAGGAAGGAAAGGTGAGGGAGTGGTGCTTTATGTTAAGGAATATATCAACGTGGTGGAGGTACAGGGAAGATGGGGTTGTCGAGGTGTTTTGGGTCAACTTTCAGTCTGGAAACATTGTTACCATTTGCATGGGAGTGTTATACAGGCCTCTGACACAAGGAGAGGACATAGACAAAGAGATGCTGGAAGACATAGGTAAAATGGCTAAGAAGGAGGAGGTGGTGCTCATGGGGGACTTTAATCTTTCAGATGTAGAGTGAAGCCAACCTGCTGCAGCATCAGCTAGAAGTAGAGACATCTTGGGCTCCCTGCAGGAGGCATTCTTCAGGCAGTTGGTCAGCGAACTTACTCAGGGTGGGGCAATACTGGACCTGATGCTTACAAACAGGGACAGTGTGGTAGATGTCATAGTGAGAAGTCATCTGTGGACCAGTGACCACCACACAGTATGGTTTAATATAAGAACAACAGCAGAATCCACTCACACAAGGGTGAGGGTCCTGGATTTCAGAAGGGCTGACTTTACAAGGATGGGTAATACAACAGAGAAGACCAGGCAGGGGGAGATATTGAGGGGGAGATGGAGGAACATATGTCAAAATAAAAGAGCATAGTGAAGGCTACAAACTTGTATGTCAGGCAAATATGCAAATGCAGAAGGAGAAGACCATTATGGTTCTGGAGGGAAGTGGCAGAAAAGTAAGGGCAAAAACAATGGAATTCAGAAGGTATAAGGAGATCCATAGAGAGGAGGACAGAGAAGTGTATCTGGGGAAATGAAGGGAGGCAGGCAAGGCAATAAGGAGCACAAAAGTACAAGCTGAGGAAAGAATAGCCCAGACAGTATCAAAGGGGGACATAACAATTTTTAGTTATATCAGTAAGAAAAGGAAGACCAAGAGAGGGATTGTGTGGTTAATAAAGGAGGCAGGGGGTTATGCTAAGGAGGACCAAGAAAAGGCAAATATCTTACAAATTTCTGCTCAGTATTTACAGTTGAGGGGGAAGGGGAGGGAACACAAATTAGCACCAAGAGATTGTGGGGAAGGGAAAGGGACATCAGTCCCTTTTCTGAGGAGATGGTCAGGAAAGCATTCAATAATCTGAGGGTGGACAAAGCCATGGGACCAGATGGGGTGCATACAAGTGTGTTACAGGAACTCAGGATGGCGCTAGCTGTACACCTGACAGTCTTGTTTAACAGTTCACTGGAGACCGGTGTGGCCCTAGAGGACAGTAGAAGGAAGGACATAGTCCCACTTCAAGAAAGTGTCAGGAAGGAGGGAGGGGGAAATTACAGGCCTGTCAGCCTGACATCTGTAGTAGGGCAATTCATGGAAATACTATTTTAGGAATCAATCATGGAACAGCTGGAATCCAGTGGGCTGCACAACCCAAGGCAGCATGACTTTATGGAGGGTAGGTCATGCCAAACAAATCGGATACATTTTTTTACTGGGTAATCAGGGTAGTGGATCGGTGGAACAATGGACGTGGCTTACTTGGACTTCAGCAAGATCTTTGGCACCATTCCACATAGGAGGCTGGTAAACAAGTTGGGTAGCATGTGGGTTGGCAATAAGGTAGTAACCTGGGTAAGAAACTGGTTAGGGGATAGGAAGCAGAGGGTGGTGGTAAATGGAGTTCACGATGAGGAGGGGAGTGTGACCAGTGGGTTATCGCAGGGATCAGTACTGGAGCCAGTCCTCTTTGGTCCATTCTACTAAAGCCCTCCTCTAGCAGTCCCAGCTTAACTCTAATCTATGCTCATCAGCCAACTTTTTGGAAGCCCTTCACTCTCTCCTACACTCCCCCTGCTCATTCCTCTATCCCCTCTCTACTAGTGAATGGTACACTAGTATCTGACCCTCCCTCCATCGCCACCCACTTTAATAATTTCTTCTCCACTTGTGCTCTCCCCAAACAACCTTATCCAGTCCCTGCTTCAACAACCCCACCACCTTCCACTGATGCATTCTCCTTCCCCCTTTATCCCCACAGGAAGTCTTTGTCGAATTATCCTCCCTCAGCACAACAAAGCACAGCCCTGATAGGTTAGACCCCAGGTTGCTTAGGTTCTCTGCCCCTGCTATTGCCCCCTCCCCACCTACATACTGAATCTATCCTTCTATCTTTCAACTATCCCTAAAGCATGGAAAATGGCCAAAGTCCTACCTCTCCATAAGGGAGGTGACCTTTCATCACCTGGGAACTACCTTCCCATCTCCCTACTCCCTGCCCTGGCAAAACTCCAAGAAGCCCTTGTACTCTCTAGGCTCACTTCCTTTCTCGACAGCACCTCCTTCTACACCCCCTTCCAGACAGGTTTTAGGAAGTCTCACAGTACAGTATCCTCCATTCTCTGTGTAATAGACTCTATTCTTACAGCAATGGACAAAAGTCACCTCACCTCTGCCATCCTCATAGACCTGGTAAAAGCCTCTGATTTGGTGTCCCAACAACTCCTCCTCAGTAAACTGACCTCTGCAAACCTCTCTTTCTCTGCAGTGAAATGGTTCCAGTACTACTTCTCTGGCCACCAGCAGGCTGCCTAAGTTACTGACAAGCTATCCTCTCCTCTCACCACCCAAGCAGATATCCCCAAGGTTCTATCCTGGGGCCAGTTCTCTTCTCCATCTTTATTAATGACATTCTCTCTGTATGCGGTGCAGCAAACATTCACATGTATACCAATGACATGGTGCTTTAACTGTCAGGCTCATCTAGCAATGCAATCGAAGCCTCTCTCCAGCTTACCTTCCTCAGTGTTCAGCAATGGTTTAGCTCAAACCAACTCACAATGAGCACTAAGAAGAATGTATCAGTGACCTTTGTCTCCTCCCATAAACTCACCAAACTCCAGTCTCCCATAATCTATCACACCCTCAATGCCACCATATTGGAAATTGTATTTGCCTTCAAATACCTAGGAGTTTGACTTGACCCCAATTTGGATTTCACCCACCACATTGATACCTTGCACACCTAACTCATCCCCAAACTAGGAACCTTACATCATTCCAAAGACTTTCTAAACATCCCAACTCATTGTGAGCTTGTCACTGAACTGATGTTTCCCTTGTTTGACTATGCGGATGTTGTATATGGCTCAGCCCCTTCCTCCTCCTCACTCACCAGTATAGTCACCCTGTACAACACCTTCTGCTGCTTTACCACCGGTCTCCCTACCCTCAGTCACCATTGCTCATTAAACTCTGTTCTCTCATTCCTTCTTCTCTCTCTTCACAGTGTGTTCTTCATTGCTAAATACTGGTTTAATTCTCTCCCTTCCTACCTATCTTCCCTCCTCTCGCCTACAAGTGCTTTTGACTACTTGCTCCATTCCAGAGACTCATGCACCTTTTCAGTCTCTCAGGTGCACTCCTGTGCTGGACAATCTGCCTTCTCTTACCATATCCCCTTCTCTGGAATTGGCTCCCCTCCCTTTTATGGTTGTCCCCCTCCCTTTCTTCAATAAAATACCTGCTAAAACTATCCCTCCAGCCCTCCTGCCCCTGCTTCCCCATCCAGGCCCCCAGTTGATTCCCCTGAAATTCCCTTCTAGTATGATGTCCCCTATTCACAATAGCCTTATTAGCCCTAAGTCTATGTGACTATGTACACTATTTTGTACACTATTTGCATAAACTGTTCCTAGTTGTTTAGATCTTAACCCTGTCCTGTCCCCTCACCTATGTTTCCACCACTTTATGTCCTGCTCTTGCTATGTAATAAGTATCATTTTCCCAGGTCTTTAGCCTCGTGACACAACCCCCCCAACCACGCATTAATTCCCCATTAGCAGGGCCACTAGAAAATTGCTGAAAAGGTTACCCTAAATTGTGGAGCATTTTGCAAAAATTGCTGGAAATTACGGGGGTTCTACTATAGACCCTGAGTGCTTCACAATACATCTTTTAATGTTTTCTGCAGCATATGTTAGTCAGTATAAATTGCTAAATGAATACACTGACACCTGAATATGTTTAAAACATAAAGACAAGTTTATGTTCCTAACAAGAATACTAAACTGATAAGCTATCATAGGTGTTGCTTATCTTCCAAAATTTTAAAACATCTGCCTCGTACAGTGCTAAATAGAGCCTATAAAGTGAGCCACAGCAAATAAATATTAAATAAAGCCAGAAAAAATATTTGTTTTTGTTTCTAGCTGTAGAATAATGAAGCCTAATCAACAGCTATTTACAGTGCTCTGCCAGCTATTCACCCACTTTGGTAGAAGAAAAGATAAGCAGAGAGAGTAGTGAATAATTGAGTTTTGGTAAAATGTTGTTAGAGTGTTTAATGGTCATAATTTGTACTGTACACTATTTTTGAAATCACATATTTAAACATTAAATCTGGGGGTTACTGGGGTTGGCGGTATAATCTAGAGGAAAGAGAAACAGACTGTGAATGAGCTGACAACATCTAGCAGACCTGGGTTTGATTCCCACAACCTCCATTTGCTTACCGTGTGATTCTGAGCAAGTCACTTAACCTCCTCAGTGCTCCTAGGTTGTACCTGAAAACAAGCACTTGTGCCTAGTGGGCCTTACGTGGTTACCAAAAAAACCACATAAAAAAAAATATATATATATTTTTGCTGCATCATACAGTAGTCAGGATACCCTGTGATTTACCTTTGTTTTACTCTGGCAGCAATGATTTTGTTTAGTTAAAGATAAATGTTCAGATACATATTGTGTTTTATAAGCTTGTTTTTAGACTTTAGTCAGGTTTTTATTGTAGTCTTTGCATGTGATCATCTAGGGGGTAGTTGCCAAGAGTGAGATCACTGTTACCAACTAGCTTATTCAAGTTTAAAATTGGCAGGGTCATACAAAACTCCTCAGCTGTTTGAATGAAAACTAGTCTGAATGAAAGTATGCTCCCAAGGAATAATTTGCCCTGCCACTTGTAAAAAGGCTTCATAGTTAGCACCCCATTTAAGTGAATGGAATTATTTGCACCTTTTCTCCCATCTTTTGTTTCAGCCTGTGTGTCAAGAAAAAGTTTTCTGATGGACTGCTTCAACACAAAACAAATGTTAAGTGTTTAAGTGTACTTATGCTTGGCCAGTGGATTTTGAAACCAAACAAGAGAAATATTCAAAAGAAATCAGTGTCACATAAAAACCTTGCTCTACCTTGTACTACATTGTTTCGGCCAAACCCAAGTCTGCATGCAAAACTGTCATTATATTAAAAGTATTTTATTAAAAAATGTTTATACTTTTTACACAGTTCAATATAAAAACTCAAAAATTGCAAGAAATTGTGGAACATGTCAGTTTTTGCAGAGAATGGTGAAAATTGCGGATTCCACAAAAAAATTGTGGGCGCAATTTTCCAGTGGCCCTGCCCATTGGATGCTACCTTTGTCATGGCTTAATGCTTACATGTTCTCTTTCTCTGTATCCTGTCAACAACAAATAGAATAATAGATAGGTTCTGGTGTATTACAAGGCAGTAATTCCATCGAGAGGTTGTGGGTATACAAGAAACCTCAAGAGCGAAGCTCGAGAGGTTTCTTGTATCCCCAGAACCTCGAGATGGAATTTCTGCCTTGAAACACCAGAACCTATTTGTTATTTTTTGTAATATATGGATGCAAGGAATTTTTAATTTCTTACTTGTGCCCGCTGTATGGCACTGTGGTCTGCAGAGTTAGTAAGACTCCCGAGTGTCGTTCCTCGCTCCTCGCTCACACCACCCCCACTCCTGCTCCCACTTCCAGTCCCATTCCGCATGTTTCTCTCTCAAAAAAAAAGAAACAAAACTCGGTTCACACAGTAGTCACATCGGTAATCCGAACTATACTATTACGAGGACTGGAAGTATAGTATTATTGGGCCGGAAGTATACTATTACGGGACTAACTACTGTATTACAAGGAATTTTTTGTATGTATTTTGGGGGTATTATTTTCACTATCCATATATTACAATTAATAACAAGCATTTGTCAATGCCAAATGTTTCCTTGCATGGTGCATGTGGCAGGGCTGTATTGTTTATTTATTTATTTAGTTTTTGTTGACCGGGTAAGTGCACTAGACAAATCCTGCCTATTTTCAGGCACTACCTGGGGAAGGGGGATACAGATGAATGCCAACTGACCTTGAACCAGATTAAGCTGTTGGTGGCATTTTTAGTGAATGAGGGAAATTTGGCCAGGACACTGGGGAAATTCCCCTACTCGACAGAGGGGAGTACTCTGTCCAAGATGGCAGAACCTCCTTTGCCTGCTGCAGAGGTGGCTAGAGAGACAGGGGACTTGGTCTCAGCTCCTGTCTCTGGCTGTTTGGAGACCACAACAGAAAATGTCAAGGATGTGCAGGATTCTGTTTTGTCTGACAGTACCTTCCTGGCTGCACCTACTGCTACATTTGCATCTCTTCCAGACCTTACTAAAATGGATTGTTCAACCTCCCTTGATGTTTCTTTAGCGGATGAAATGTTTGTGGATCTCGATACTACAGCAATACAGGAACGCGACATTGGAGAGCGCTTGTCTGAGGCGGAATGCCATTTAGCACTAACTAAACTGACATTGCACAAGGAGTTGATGAGGGTTCGTAATGCTCCGAATGGTAGAGGTTGCTCCTCTGCCCCTCCTGTTGGAACCAAGGGACTACCTGAGATGCCTACAGCTCTACAGTCTAAGCCGGCGAGTTCAATACTGTTACCCATGACTACTGAGGCACCGCCTCTTTCACAGTTGCCGACAGAAATTCGCACTGTTACACCACCTACGATTCCTGAGCCGCCCCCTGATGTACGATCTTCCTCACAATTGCCTCCACAAACTGAAAACCCTCTCACGGAGCCTACCTGGTTGGTAGAAATGGTGTTATGTGGTGCTGGGTGGATTCAGGAACCCGAACTTGGACAATGGGTCTCCGGTCTGTCCCTTATTCGGTCCCCCCATCCCGAGGACTTCCTGGATGCATGACAGAGGCTGACAGATACACAGGGCTCTCCTGACCCCTTGAGCATACCGATAGAATTGAATCTCACACAGAACCCTGTTTTAGCCCTCCTGCAAGAGTCTACTTCAGGAACCTTCCCTCTTTCTGACAGTAAGGAGAAGACAGTCTCGGATTCTGCTGTTATGGGTAAGCCACCCCCTAAACAGATGGGACACACTCGTTCTTTTTCCTCTCTATTTCAACATCCAGTTCTAGCTGCTAAAAGGCATAACGCTGTAAGGCTAGTTTATAGGGACGGACTACCTGACCCTCCTGACCACGTGTTCATGGCCAGAACTCTGATGAAGGACTCTTTAAAATTTTTTGCCCATGAGATCTATGCTCTAATTCATGTATCAGGCGAATCCACATTTGATGTGAGTTTTCAGACGTCTCATGGACTAGATCATTTTTGGACTAGATACCATGCTTTGTAAAACACTGCTTTGTGGACTGCTTTTCAGGCTGTCCCCCTTTCCAAACCTGCCTTTAAGACCATTACGGTGATGTTTCAAAATGAGGGTGTGGATGTGTCTGATATTGTCTATTGGTTAAAACAACGCTGTAAGGTACAGGGTCAACCTGAAGCTATTCTGGACACAGAAAATATCTGGACAGGAGGCTGGAAGTTTAAGGTTATGTTACATGCAAATGACTCTGGCCCAGTCCACTTACCTAACTCCTTTTCTTGGGTCGAGATAGGGGTCCTGTTTTACCCGGGACAGCCTAGAGTCTGTTACAGGTGTGGGGATCCCTCACACCTGAGTAATGTATGTGATAAAATGAGATGTAATAACTGTGGTGAGTTGGGACATGTGGGGATTCATTGCCAGAATATTAGCAGATGTAACCTTTGTGAAGAGATAGGTCATACGTTTCAAACTTGTCACTGGTCTGCTCATGCTCAGGCGAATCATGATGGTGGGGTTGATCAACGATTTGTAATTACACAGGCACAAAAGGCTCAGCTTCATACCACTGCGGCTGCCCCATCCACAGCTGCGGTAGACCCTGCTCTGAAGGCCCCCGTGCCTGTGTCTCCTCAGGTTACTACTCCCCCGACAGTTGCTAATGTTGAACCCCTGTTAGTAGTGGAACCCCCCACACTACCACATGTCCTATCTGCTGCGTCAAACTTAGACCACATCCCAGGCCCAAGCACTATGCCACCTCCCAGTGAGCCTCTTACTGTCATGTGACGAAGGTCAATGAGGAATGGCCCTCGTACCTCGCCGCCTCCTATGACACCTTTAGTACCCCAACCCATAGCCCTGTCTAATACCTTCAAGGTACTTCAGCAGACTTCTGATGATGCAGGCGGTGAGTCTGACTCTTCCTCTGTTGCATCCTCTCTCCCTGATGGCACTATTGATTTGGAACTCCAGCTGGGTTCGGGTCTCTCACAAAAACATAAGGCTAAAGTTAGGCTTAAAGGAAAGAATGTGGCTGGGAAGAGGAAGTCTTGATGTTGCTTAACACCTAATATTTTGTAACACGGTGTCCTTTGTTTGCCACACTATTAATGTTAATAGTATGAAACGAATGGAGAAATGAAGAATAGTGTTCTCCTTTTTAAGACTTTTGCCGTTGGGTATCTTCTTATTGCAGGATACTAGACTTCACACAGTGCAGGAGATTAGACAAGCAAAACAAGACTGGCTTTTAGGCCCATCGTTTTGGTCTATAGGCCAGGACCCCTGTTCAGGTCTGGGCATATTACTTAATGTTCCGGACTTCCGTTTACTAAAATTATTTGATTTAGCTCCTGGTAGAGCCTTAGTTTTGGATTTTGTTATAGGAAACTGCCCGTACCGAGTTATAAACATTTACGCACCCCAATTTAAGACGGCTTGCATAGCCTTGCTCTCTTTGATTCGCCCCAATTTACATATTTCCTTCCAAGTAATATTTTCTGGTGATTTTAACTGTGGCCTTAGCTTACTAGATAAAAGTTCGTTTGCCACCACCAAAAAATTTTTTGTGATTCACATGAATTGGATAAACTAATTCATACTGCACACTTGACTGATGCTTACCTTTCTTTCACGAATCAACATACTCCCACATTTCAAAAAGGGAAATTGGCAACACAAATTGATTTTGTTTTTTTATCTCATACGTTACCGAACGGCTCAGCTCAGGTACAGGCAGTAGCCTTTTCTGATCACAAATTACTGTCGGTTGGTATAGGTTCAGTCGTCCCTTTTAGTAAAGGGCCGGGATTTTGGAAATTTAACACATCCCTGTTGCAAGACATGATATTTCAAAGATTTCTCCTATCATTCATTTTTGCTCGTAAATCTGTATTTATTTGTTATGACGACCCAATACATTGGTGGTTAGATACAAAACATGCTTTAATTATTACTTTGAAAAGTTACAGTCGACAAAAAAGCAGGAGGGATTATTTGGATTATTTACAGAAAAGAGCTCATCTACAGTCGCTGCTTTCCATAGCACATATGACGGGACAAAACCTGTCTCTTCAAATACAATCAATACGGAAAGATATGTTGTGTTTTCAGTCCAGACAGTCACAACAATTGTACCACCAACACAAATTCCATGTGTCTGGGCCAAGGGACGTAGTGTGCCCTTTTGAGTCTAATTCACGACAAGTTACCCAAAAAACTATGCTATGTCTTGCCAGTTCTGAGGGAACGTTATGTTCTACATGCTCTGATATTCAGCAGATTGTGACAGAACACACGACTGCTTTATTCTCCCCCCTCTCAGCTGCAATGGATGACCCCACGACTCTGTACATGGATCTTGATATTCCACTCCCTTCAAAACAGAGTGTAGATATGGCTTGTGCCTCCTTGACGGAGCAAGAGCTGTCTTCGGCAATTTCTTCATTGCCCTTGCGAAAAACTCCAGGTCCGGATGATCTCCCGGCTGCTTTGTATAAAGTGCTAAATGACCACTTAACCACTGAACTGACCTCTGTATTTAATGCCCTGCTAATTAGTGAGACTATTCCATTGGACTTTACAAAAGGTACTTTACTATATGTTTATAAACAGAAAGGCGACATTCACCTTCTTGAGAATTGGCTCCCTCTCTGCATGTTAAACACTGACTTTAAATTATTAATGAAAATTATTGCAAAACGCCTGACAGGAATTGTGGAAACGGTTCTGCATCCAGCCCAGTCCTGCTCAATACCTACCAGGCGAATTTCGGATCACCTGATTCTCCTTCGGGAATTGTTTTCCCATGGCTTTGCGGGCAAGACCTCTGGCATTATAGTTTCAGTTGATCAGAAAGCGGCATTTGATTCGGTTAACCACGATTTTTTGTGGAATGCATTACATCTTTTACATATACCGGACACCATGATCCGATGGCTACAAAAGTTCTACAGGACGGCCACAGTGGTTCCTGTTGTAAATGGTTGGGTAGGACCAATGATCCCTGTTAAAAGGGGTGTCCGTCAAGGTTGTTCTGTGAGTCCTCTATTATATGTCCTATTTTTAGATGTACTGCTCCGACGTCTGAATGTTCACCCTCAGATCCATGCCATTTTATGTTCTGCTATGCTTGCACCATATAAAGCTATTGCATACGCAGATGATATCTGTCTCCTAGTAGCCGATACGTCTTCGGTGGAAGCTTCCCTACAAGAATGTTCCTTGTTTGGAAATTTTTCAGGGGCCTGTTTGAACTTTGGAAAGAGTGTGGGTATCCGGTTGGGATCCATTGCGGCCCTGATGCAACATATTGGCCCACTGCGTCTGGTGGAGGGTCCTATTCGTATCCTATGAGTTTATTTTGAAAGCAGCGACTCAGATTTTTTTAACTGGGATAGTAAACTACGACAGGGTCGAATAAAAGTAGCCTCTTGGAATAGAGGATCAATTGGGAAAAAGAAGAGGGTATATTTGATGAAGACTTTTTTGATACCACTGTTTCTTTATTTAAGTTATGTATTTCCTATCCCGAAACAAATGGAAACGGTGGTTTTCAACTTGTTCTTTCAGGCATTATGGGGGAGCAGGCTGAACCCGATCAAACGGAATATTACTTATCTGCCCATTACGGAGGGAGGTGTAGGTATGATTAATCCTGTGTTGTTTTTTTCTAGTATTTTTCTCACAGCTAATTTGCGGCCGCTTCTGATTAACACTCAGAGGGGATGGGAAATGTGGTTTCATGATTCCTGTGGAGTTTGGTTCCACCAGTGGGAACACAACTCCTTACGTGTGCTACGTCTTTCCGGCGGCACGCTCTTGTACATGAAACATATGTTTCTGCGCTTAAAACAATGGAAAGTATCACCCCAGATGCTTCTTGCTCATTCGCATAAGACTCTTTATAAGTCACTTCTTTCCTCTGTATGTATGACGCAGTCCCCTTTTGATAAATGTTCAACATCTTTCTTCCCTTTTATCCTTGTTGTGGTGTAAAAGAATACCTGCACACATGTGGGACTTTCATTGGCTATCGTGCCATGAAAGAATAAATGTTAAAGCCAACCACAAACATAAGCAGCTTCAGGATAGATTGTGTTCTAGACCGTTTATGCAATGCTGCACTGGAGACGATATCTCATTTATTTTTTGAATGTACATTTATTCAGCAATGGTGGGATTTTTTGGCACAAAAGTGGGCTACTCCGATATTCCAGTCTGTATCCTTTAAGATGGTTATGTATGGTGTTTTCTCCCCTCAATGGTCTTCTTGGCATACGGACACTTTAAATCTTATTATAGTTGTGATTAAGTGGAATATTTGGATGGCAAGATGTCAGTTTACCCTACAGCAAAAAGACTGTACATATTTGGAACTTGAACAGAAAATTGTGAAGGACTTAAAAGCCATATATGCACTCAAACAGACAATGCACACAGAGTCAAGACTGCTTGCCTTATGGACTGCACTTCCATGGATAACTGCTTCAGACTCAGCTGTGACTTGATGGATATTTCTTTGTTGCACTTTTGTATTGTTTTTCTTTTTAGTTTGAAATTTGCTATACGATGTATTACCTTAGTGTTTTTTTTTCTTCCCTGTTGTAAGATTTTTTGTTAGTACTGTTATATTGTATTTCACACGATTTTCTGTTCCAATAAAACTTTCCCCTACTCTTTTCGATAAGTGCCGTGGGATCTTCAACATCCACCTGAACTACCACCAATCCAGGCAGATGGGACCTCGGTTTAACGTCTCATCATAAAGGGAGAGAAGGAGTGACAATATTGAGTCAGCTGGTCCACTATCCACCTGTTGAGCAGAAAGCTCAGGAGCCCAGGGAACAGGAATCAGGCAGGGAGACCCCTTAGTAGGAATCGGTAAGAAGGGAGGGCTAGAAGGTGCCCCAGAACCTGGAGATGGGGTTAGGGGGTGACGGCATTAACTTTCACTTCGGAGGGACAGGTAACAGCTTGGCGATGGCATTAACTATCACATCAGAGGGACAATGGGTGACAACATTCGAGGACAGAGAAGTGCAGGTGCAGAGGTAGCAGTGAGAAGGGCAAAGTTGAAGCTGTCACCTAAGTAAGCAATAACCCACAATAAGGTATGGGGTTATGGGGATTTAATGCATGCCTAGTGTGCATTGTGAGGCACAAGGCCACAGGTCAAGTGTCTTCACAGTAGCCGAGGTGTGCATTAAATCCCCATAACCCCATATCTTGGAGTGGGTTATTACACTTATAACATGGGTTCAATGGCCTTTGCAGCCAGTATAGTGTTATGCCTGTGCAACTGTGTTACTTAGGTGTTGGCTGTTTACACTCTCTATTCCAGAGGAATTACCACCCTGTAGGAGTACCAAAGGCAAGGAACACTCTAGAGGGTTCCAACCCTAGAGGTGCTGTGGGATGATTCCCTTGGGCTAATGGTACCTTAGGAAGGATCCCCAAAAAGAAAGTGGTAGTAAGAAACATAAGCAAGCAGTAGTTGTAAAACATAATAATGGATAAAGCATCAGGTAGCTTGATAATGTAATACGATGCTCAGGTTAGCAATGGCATGGGTTTGATGGGTTGTAAGGGGAAACAAGGAGACCTCCTAAGGAGAGAGGGAATGGCAGTAGGAAGACCACCCCCCTCCATCCAACAGTGGATCCTGCCTACAGAACTAGGGAACACTATGCTAACTACCAGTGATGACCTGAGACATAGAGGAGAGAAAAAAAAGAAACTTTGATGAGGAAACCTCTGGGGATCCAAGGTCTAGGTCACCTTCTTTTCAGGCTTGATATATTTTATTTGGTGATGGCTCTGCTGCTGCAATTTGGAAACCCAATTAAAGGGAGGTGGAAAATATTCCAATTTGGAGGAAAGCTCTCATTCAATCCCTCTAATGCGAAATCAGTGGAAGGCTATGAGTGCCACTCTACAACAATGGACAACCAAGGTGGGAGGAAGCAAGCAATGACTGCTGTGGCACTCACCTGGCCTACCGATCTACCCTCAAACCAGGTGAACCAGAGGCAGACATGGGAAGAATAGCTTGAAGGGTGCCTCCTCACTTGGGCACTAAAGGTTCCTCTGTAAGCAACCCCAGCCCTTTAGAGCTGAGCCTTAACTTCTACAACTTGAGGTGTCATCAGCACGATTGATGACTGAAGGTCCACCCAAAGCAAGGACACTCCCAGCTATGGGCCAGGTGAGAAGGACCCCACCCCAAGCTTTGCATGCTCAGGCTGTGGACTCAGATGCAAAGCTAGACCATCGGCTGCAGGGGAAAACCTGTACCAGAATGGAATGGCTGGCATGTCCCAGGGACTGATGAAGGGGCTGAATAGGCATAAGTACTAAGAACTTGCAGGGCAAATGGCATGGAGCATTGAACAAAGGTGGCAGGAGCAAGAGTGGATCTGGACATAGTTCAGTAAGGCAGGGTAAAGCAGTTGGGCAGGATAACAATAGCTGGACCAGCACATAGGTCAGTAAGCAGTAGGGATAGTCAGACCAGCATGTAGGTCTGCAAAACATAGTAGCAATGATGGGACATGAACGTAAGTGGGGGCAGCAGTGTGACAGTGAGGCAAGCCAGACAGGCATTCAAAAACCCAAAGTAAGGTGCCAAATATTCTGAGGATTTTCAGTGGTGGAGGCAGGATTTAGAACAAAGTAATTAACCACATGGGGCCACAACACCCCAAACACTTCCCCAGTCCCTACTGTAGGAAAAACAAGAAAGTAATGGAAGGGTCAAGAACCACATGCAGATATTAAAACTAGTTTACAGCATAGGTTCATAGGTAAATTCAAGCTAATTAGACTTGCATCATTAATGCTTGCCTTTAAAGTTATATATTTATCATTTTCCTTTGCTAGTATTTATTTAGTTCAGTTTTGTCTTAATTTTTATTTACCCAAAAGAAACCTGTCTAGTCTCTGCTTGAAGGAGTCCATAGTTGTGCTGGTTACCACCTCAACTGGCAGTGAGTGCCACCCAGATACCACTTTCTGGCTAAATCAGTGCTTTCGTGGTAGTGTTTGCCATCTTTGAGATGCTAATTGGAAGAGATGCCCCCTGGGTTCATATTTTGATTTTCTCAAGATTAACCCTAGCTCTACTCTTAGTGCATTATCATGTATAAGTTTAAATATCATACAGTAGTCACCCCTAGTCCTTCTATACTGTAGGGTTAAACAGAGTTACATCCTGTAGCCTCTCAGGATATGACATGCCTCCCAGACCCTCAACAGCCCTAGTTGCTCTGCGCTGGATACGCTCCAAATTGTGAATATCTTCTTTTTTATAAGGGGCCCACACCTGGGCACAATGCTCCAGGTTGGACCTCACCAAGGCATTGTAAAAGGGCATAATCACTTTCCTATCTCTACTAGTTATATGTCTCAATATGCAGTTCAGTATCTGGCTGTTCTTTTTAGCTAGTTTATTGCAATGAGAGCTGAATTTTAAATCTGAACTAATTGTGAACCCTAAATCTCTCTCCTCAGTTATTACTCTAAGTTTAGTGGTATCTATTTTATAAGATGATTTATTATTTCTTTTACCCAAATGCATAACAGTGCATTTAGCACTGTTCAATTCAAGCTTGCTCCTTTTAATCCATTGTTGTATGGTGTTAAGTGCATCTTGCAAGTCAGTGGTATTTTTTGTGTGTTTGTTATGGCTCCAATTCTGCATTCATCTGCAAATTTCATCACCCAAATATCTTATTTGATATTTTTAACAATGCTATATAAATATTGAAGAAACAAGGACTCAACATCGAGCCCTGGGGAACCCCACTAGTCACTCTAACTCAATTAGACATCTCACCCTGTACCACCACTCTCTGTCTTCTCTCACTCAACCAGGCCTCTATCCAATTTATTATATTTGTATCAAGTCTGTATTCTTTAAGTGTATTAATTAGTTACTGATGTGGAAGTTTGTCAAAGGTTTTTGAAAAGTCCAGAAAGACAACGTTCGTGCTGTTGCCCTCATCCAGTGCCTTTCCAACTTTCTCATAGAATACTAACAGGTTTGTCTGACATGCTCTATCCCTCTGAAACCTGTGCTGTGCTTGTCTCTAGATGTTCCATTATATGGTCTTTTAATAAAGACTCCATAATTTTCCCCATGACAGGTGTCAGGCTCACTGGTCTGTAGTTCTGTGAATCTGTTCTTGATCCTTTCTTGAAAATGGGTATCACTAATGCCTCCCTCCATCCCTGCGGGACTTCTCCTTTATCCAAAGAGGTTTGAAAAACATAAGTCGGGGTGCAGCTAATTGTTCCGCTAGATGGATTTCATCATGACCTTGTGATTTGTTTATATGAAGTTTTTTTAGTTTATCAAGTACATCTTTCTCTTTTATCTGTATATGCCCAGGTGTGGAACTGAATTTGTCCCCTGCCTTGAATAAGGTAATTGGGTTAAAGACCGAACAGAAAAAAATATTTTGGATATGTGCAGTTTCTTTATTGTTCACTATATCACCTTGTTTATTTTTAAAGGGTACAATACTGTTACTACTTTTTTATTTGTTATTTATATTTGAATAAAAAGTATTGTAGCTGTCTTTGACTTGTGCTGCAAGTTTAAATTCATATTCCTTTTTAGCTATTTTGATATCCCGTTTAACTTTTTAAACCGGATTTCTATATTTCATTATGGCTTGTATATTACTATGATTTTTGGTTTTTTGATACCATCTATTTTTTTGTTTATTATTTTTTAATTTTTGGAGTTAACTATTTAGGAGTACCTTTTTTATTTGCGTACTTTTCATAATTTAGTATGCCTATTAGTATTTTTGTTTTTAACTTCTCTACCGAAGACTCCCACATTCCATTTACAGTTTGCTTTGCAAATTCCTGTTTCCAATTCCACAATGTCATTACCTTACTCATAGTGGGAAAATATGCTTTAGTAAAATTCAGTACTTTAGACTTGCCTTCCCTTGTAACCTTTTCTACTTCTTTGATTTGAAAAAAGACTGTCTGGTGGTCACTATTACCCAATGGACTGCTAATTTGTACGTCATTTACTAAGATTCCAAAATTTGTTAAGATCAAGTCAAGAGTATTTAATGCCCTGGTTTTCCCTAAAACTATTTGCTCAAGTCCTATCTGATTTACTGCATCCAAAAACTGCATATCTGTTTTGGTTTTACCTTGCTGTTTTATCCAGTCAATGTCTGGCAAATTAAAATCCCCCATGAGTATAATTCTATCTGCTGGCTCTAGGTTTCTAATACTGTTCAGTAGTTCTAAATCATTATCAGCAGTGATCGAGGGTGGTCTGTACAATAGTTCCAATTTAATTTTTGGTGCTCCTTTTGGTATAATTTTTAACCATAACAGCTCTAGATCATCCATGTCCCTTTTTATTTCCTCACGTTGTATTGTTTCATCAATGTAAATGGCGATACCACCTCCCTTCCTTAGTTCTCTTGATAGGTAGAATAGAATACATTATAACCATTTATGTTTTTGTCCCATTTATCCTCCTTTGTCCACCAGGTTTCAGTTATGAGTGCAATTTGTATATTTTTTATGTGTAGTAAATACTGTAGTTCTTCAAACTTATTTATCAAACTTTGTGCATTAATTAATACCACTCTCCAACCTTCTTGTAAATCTTTGATTTTTGGAACTAGGTTGTGAATTTTCCTACTCCCTTTATCCAGTTTAAATGAAAGTATATGATGTCATTTATTTTCTTACTTAGTATACGAGTGCCAGCTTTGTTTAAGTGTAATCCATTGCTCTTAAAAATAATATTTTTCCTAAAGGTAATTGAATTATTCATAAATCCAATATTATTTTGTTTGCAAAAAGATCATAACTGTATGCTGAGCTTCTCTATTGCAGGGTTTTTAAAATCATATTTGCCTTGTGATACACCCACAGAGGAGACTAAGGAGGCTGAGGACAACTGTCACAAGGGAGGCCCACAGGAAGGAGGCAGAGGACACCACAAGGAAAGGAAGCAGCTCCTGGTGGGGGACTCAATTATTAGGGGGATAGAACTGGGAGGAGCTGGGAAATCTGAAGTAAGGTGCCTGCCTGGTGCCATGGCTTGGAGGGACAGGAAGCACATCCTCAGGATCACAACAACAGCTGCAAGGGATTCTGAGCTGGAGCGTAATTGTCCACCTAGGAACAAATGACTTGGCTCATCATGAGGTTAGAGCAGTGCAGGAGGACATTGCAGAGTTGGGGAGGGGCCTAAGACAAGTAGCAAACACAGTATCCTTCTCAGAGGTGCTGCCTGTCAAAAGCATGGGGGAGGCGAGGGTGATTGGCACCATGCAGTTTAATGAATGGTTTAAAAAATGGTGCGGAGCACAGGGGTTTGGCTTCATCGGGGACTGGGGTTCCACCTGGAGGGACACCAGCCTATACTGGCAGGATGGTCTGCATCTGTCCAGGAAGGGAACAAGTCTTTTGAGCAATCTGTTTAAATGCTTCATTGGCAAGCTTTTAAACTAGTCAATGGGGGAGGCACTGACAAGCAGCAGAAAAATCCCAGCCTCTCCCTACAAACAGGGTACTAAATGAGAAAAAGACCAAGGTAGAACGGTCAGTGGGGGATGCTGCAACAGAAGGTAAGGCCATCAAAAATGGAGAGCAATGAGTACCAATGCCCGTAGTCTAGGTAACAAGCTTCCTGAATTAGTGGCCTTGATGGAGGAGGAACATCTGGATATCGTGGCAGTCACAGAAACATGGTACACACAAAACCATGACTGGGACGTAAACATACCAGGATACACTATCTACAGGAGGGGACAGGGAGGTAAAAGAGGGGAGGAGTAGTTCTTTACATAAGGGAAGGAATAAAAGCAACAGAACAAAAGGGTAAACAGGAGGAGAAGAAGCACTGTGGGTAAATTTGGAGACAGGCAATGGCACCACAATCCCTGAAGGGGTTGTATACAGACCCTTCTCAGGGAGGAAATGGACAAGGGAAATGATAGAGATATACTTAGAATGGCAGAAAAGGGGAGATATTGCTGATGGGTGATTTGAATATGCCAGATGTTAACTGGAGGCATGATTGCAGCTGCCACTTAAAGAGCGCAGTTATTCTAGATGTCCCTACAGGGGCATGCCTTAGACAACTAGTACTGGAGCCCACTCGAGAGGGAGCAATATTAGACTTGATACTCTCAAATGGAGATGGAGAGGATCACAGATGTAGAAGTGGGTAGCCATCTGGGAACTAGCGACCATCAAACAGTATGGTTCACAATAAACACAGCAATAGAGTCAAGCCATACAAAGACAAAAGTACTGGACTTTAGGAGGCTGACTTTGCCAAAATGGGTGAGTGCCTAAGGAATGCACTAGCAAATGGGTGGGAAGGAGGTGGAAGAACAATGGGGAATAATAAAACTGCCATCACAGAGTAACGAGCCTTTGTGTGAAGCAAATAAACAAAACAAGACGATGTAAGAAACACTATGGTTCTCAAAGGAAGTGGCAGTGAAGGTTCAAGAGAAAAAGCATTCAGGAAGTACAAGGAATCGCAGCAGGAGCAGGACAGAGAACTGTATCAGTTAAAGCAAAAGGAGGCTGGGAAGGCAGTCAGAACAGCAAAGGCCCAAACTGAGGAAAGATAGCCAACTCAGTTAAGAAGGGGAATAAAACCTTTATAGGTACATCAGGGAACAAAAGGAAGACCAAGGGAGGATAGTGAGGCTTAATAAAGGGGAGGAGGGTGGGCAGAGGAGAATGTGAAAAGGCAGAGATACTAAACAAATATTTTTTGCTCAGTATTTACAAAGGAAGAGGGGAGGTACATAAAACAAACAGTAGTAACACTCTGGATACAGAAGTTGATACCAGCCCATTTACAGAAGAAAGGGTTCTGAAAGAACTCTTAAAACTGAAGGTGGACAAAGCAATGGGGCCTGATGGGATTCATCCCAGAATTCTAAAAGAACTAAGGGTAGAACTAGTGACACCACTGACTACCCTTTTTAACAAATCATGGGAGGATGGGGTGGTACCCGAGGACTGGAGGAGGGCAGATGTGATTCCCCTTCACAAAAGTGGGAGCAAGGCAGAAGCAGGAAACTATAGACCTGTTAGTTTAACCTCAGTGATAGGGAAAATGATGGAATCACTTTTAAAGGAAAGAATTGTCGAGTATCTAGAGGCCAGAGGGCACAAGACCCTAGGCAGCATGGATTCACAGCAGGAAGGTCATGCCAGATGAATCTGATAGATTTCTTTGACTGGGTGACCAAAGTAGTAGATCAGGGAGGGCTGTGGACATGGCCTACCTAGACTTTAGCAAGGCATTTGACACAGTCCCACACAAAAGATTAATATATAAGTTAGCCAGCCTGGGAGTGGGTCCCAAGATGACAGCCTGGGTAAAGATGGCTGGAGAATAGGACACAGAGAGTAATAGTAAATGGAGTCCACTCAGAAGAAAGGAGGGTTACTAGCGGGGTACCGAGGGTTCAGTAATGGGACCAGTCCTCTTCAATGTCTTTATAGCGACATTGCAGAAGGACTGGAAGGAAAAAGTATGTCTCTTTGCAGATGACACTAAGATCTGCAACAGAGTTGATGCACAGGGTGGGGTGGAAAGGATGAGAAGGGACTTGGCAAGGTTAGAGGAATGGTCAAATGTATGGCAGCTTAGATTCAATGCTAAGAAGTGCAGGTAATGCACCTGGGAAACAAAACCCAGGGAAGAGTACACAATGGGGTGAGATACTAACAACAACAAAATGGAAAGGGACCTGGGGTAGTCATATCAGATGACCTAAAGGTGGGCAAGCAATGTGAGAAGGCAGCAAGGAGGGCTGGGGGATACTGGGATGCATAGGAGAGGCATCACCAGTGAAAACAGGAAGTTATTATCCCTCTGTACAGACAGCTGGTGAGACGCATCTGAGTACTGTGTGCAGTTCTGGAGACCCAATCTCATAAAGACATAGACAGGATGGAAGCTGTCCAGAGGAGCAACTAAAATGGTGCAGGGTCTGCACGGAGGACATATGAGAGAGACTTAAGGAGCTAATATGTATAGCCTCGAGGAAAGGAGGGAGAGGGGGACATGATAGAAACTTTCAAGTACCTCAAGGAATCAACAAAGTCCAAGAGGTAGCATCTTTCAAAAAGAGATGTGCAAGAACAAGAGGCACAATTTGAAGATAGAGGGGGGCAGCTCAGAGGTAGTTTAAGGAGTATTTTTTTTCACAGAGAGGGTTGTGGATGCATGGAATGGCCTTCGGAGGAGGTTGTGGAGTCAAAATCAGTGGTGGAATTCAAGCATGCATGGGATAGTCATAAGGCAATTCTGGGGGTTGGGGGTAGAAAGAAGTAGGCTGCTGGTTAACTAGGACCTGCAGCTTATCCAGTAGGTAGGGAAATGGGCAGACTGGGTGGGCCAAGCGGTCCTTATCTGCCGTCAAATTCTATGTTTCTATGTTTCTATGTTTGTGTTGGGAGCAAGTCTGATATTATTATATCTCCTCCTTTTTCTCTAATTTTATTTATTATATGTTGGTAATCTTGTATGATGGTTTCTACATTGTGATTTCCCACATCATTTATACCTACATGAAGTATAGCTAATGGTGTCTGCAGTCCTTCCATTAATACATTTAGTAAATATAGTATATCTGCTATTTGTACCCCTGGCAGTAACTTAGCTGACCTCAGAGTAGAACAGCAGTGTAGAAAACAGGGAGATAGCATCAACTATGAGTGGCAGTATTCTATAAGCATGGAAGGAGAGAAGCGCAATGCTGAGAACACAGCTACTGTATGACCACAGGGGAGGTAGATTCAGCAGGGAAAACATGATTAAGCTGCATAGTAAGGGTTCAGAGGGAGCTAGATTCACAGGGAGCTTGATTCAGGTGAAAACAATTAGGCTTGACATCATGGGGAGCAATTAAGCCTGTAGCATGGGAAGCAGCTTTGGTGTGTGTAAAAAAACACAGGTACTGGGTTCAATAGCAATGGGAGTAACCAAAAGCAAGTAGCTGGAGCTGCAAGAGCCAAATAGTAGGAACAAGCAAATGGTAGGAGCTGAGAAAACAAATTCCCATAAAAAGAAAGCAAAAACAAAACAAAGACACAAACAGAGACGAAAGAGGGAAGGAACAAAAGGAAGCACACAGCCGGAGGCAAAATAAAAACCAGAGGCAGAAGAACAAAACACAGAGTCCAGCAGAAAGAAGCAACAAGGTGAGGGGCAGGGAAAGGCAGGCCCCAGCCAACAGCAGAGAGCAAAAGGACAGAGCCTCCAGCCGGCAAAGAAAACATGCTTCAGAAGGAGACTGAGGGGAACTACTTATATAGCTCAGGAAGTGGGAGTGGCTGACTCTTTGTCCATCGAACCAAAGGTGGAGCCTTTCAATTTGTTTAAACAACAACAAAAAATGCAGAAAGGTGTTTTTTTCACTGTTTAAATAGCAAGACAGGTACTGTATCCTGCCACCTTGCAAAATAGTCCCTAACAAATAATGCATGCTACATTGCTGTTATGCACATGGAAATGTCACATATTGAGATGATGTGTGACATTTTCTGTGCATAACACTGTCTGCTACATTGCCTATGACTTTTACTTTAAGCCCCCCCACCACCACCACACACAGGCACTCAGATCCACAGACACTCAGACACTCATGCGCAGTACAAAGGAATGACTACAACTATCCTTGATATTCCGTGACAGCCTACGCTAAACTTCAACACACCTCTGATACAGAAGGACTTTTGCCTACCTCTGAGTGTGTCACTCGTAGGGACACTGTGCACACTAAGTTAAGGATAGGAGTATAGTTGGCAGAACAGCATGTAGCTGCTCAGGTGGTTATGGGTCACTGGAAATGTAGTGGGCAATCACAGTTGTACTGCTGCATGTCTCTCTCTCTCGCTCTCTCTCTGCTCATATTGACAGGCGACTCCTTTACTGTGCAGTGCCCCATTCTCTCACTCTTCTCTTGGGATCACAACCCTTCTTTGAACTGTTGCTGTACATTGTGAAAGGGTACAGCAAATTGCAGCGTCTGAAATGTCTGCCTGTGCCATCTCTCCCTCTCTCTCTCTCTCTCTCTCTCTCTGGGGTGCTTGGTGGGGGCAGTCCAAATATGTCGTACTAGCCTGTTGCGTTGCTCATTTTCTGCATGTTGCTGTCTGTCTCTGACACTCATGGCTGATCTCCTTCCTGGCACTTTGAGCAGCTGTCACCATCCTGCTCTCTCTGTGTGCCACAATCAGGATGATCAGGAGTCGGCTGCGCTACTGTCCTGCCAGAAGTAGTGACACAATGACAGAGTTTACTAACAAGTGGAAAAAAGACCAGCCTTACAAGGACTGTATCATGGGAGCAGGGGAGGAAGGGTGGGTTATGGCCCCCAGACAGCTGACAGGACATGGTTTGCAGTAGGGAGGTACCACAATTTTCCCGGTGCAGCTGTTTCTCACTTGCTGACTTTTCCAGTGGCTGCCTCTGGCTCCTCACTTTTCCTAGCACACAAAGAGTCCTGATGGCACTGTGGGTTGTGCATTTCTGCCAATCCATGTTACAACTGACAATACAAGAATCAACTCATGTAATGTCACTAACTTTGACTGCAGAGACCAGACAAGGGGGAACAGGACTCCTGACAGACAAGTGGAGGCAGTGAGGGGAACAAGTCATGCCACAACCTGGACACGTGGGGTTGGAGACAAGAACTGAACACTGCATGAATGGCTGGGTGGAGACAGGAGGGAACAGTAAGGAAGGAGGGCTAGAAGGCATGTCAGAACCTGGAGGCAGGGTTACTTGGTGACAGAATTACTTTCACATTGGAGAAATGCCTAACAGCACTCGGGGACACAGACATGCAGGTGTGGCAGTAACAGCTCGAGGGGCAATAAACCAGACTATGGGACTGGCATATAAACACAAGGGAGGGTACTAGGAGTCCAGATGTGGACTCAGGGAGCTAAATGTTGGGGATGAGGAAGAGCACTGCAAGCATTAATACACTGAAGCTGCTCAGCTGCTTGATGGCTTTATGGGCTTTATGCAAATGAAAGGACTGAAGCACTCTTTCATTGGAGTGCTTCATTTCTTTCAAGCACACAAAGTTTACGTCCATGAAACTGCGACCACTGTCATAATCTTCTTACATGGTCATTGGTCTGTCAGGGATGAGCCCAATGTAGATTGCTCTGCATTGGGCTGGTCCCTGACACACCTCTGAAATGTCTTTCTCTGAAGTACAGCAAGATGTTTCTTGCACACGTCAAGGAAACATAAAAGACAATAATATTAAAAGGAAAAGGAACTGGCTTACACAGTCTATCAGTCTGATTCCTCCCTAGAATTAGTAACTACTTACAGAGTGGAATGTAAGCCCAGTGTGAAGTGGAAACAATTCCTTAGATCTTAAAAATGCGATCTTAACCAGGTAGTAGACAGCTGTGCAGACAAAGCACACACAGAACTTTGCTGTGGTAGCATTGCCCCACAGTGGGCCTTAACTGAGATTAGACACTAAACTTGCCAATAAGAAACTGGAAAATAATGCATTTCAACCATTCTGGAAGAGATGCAGGTTAGCACAATACCAACTGTTCAGTGAGAAATCTTCCAAAGAGTTCATACCCACGCATACCCCAGTCTCAAACCTCCCAAGCAGTGACAGTCACACAGTTCTGTATAGCATCCCATTCCACCCTCCTTCCTACAAAAGTAATTTAAACATTTACCCCTTTCCCCAATGCACATAGCATGCAACCCCCTTCTCCTCAGTGGCAAACTGTTTTGCACAAAATATAGATGAGCATCGGGTGACTGGTGCAGCCCTTCACTCATCTTCTCTAATATAATGATATTGTAGTTTGTGCTGCATGTTTTTAGGAGGATGGCAGCTGTCTTAGAAGGTGAGTGGAATAATCTGCTAGTCATCCTCTCCTCTCCTGTTTTTTTGGTGTAACACAGCTCTGCAGTGGTAGCGGGCAGGTAGGAGGATGGGATTGGGTGCTATGTGGGGTGGGGGAAGGGGGTGCATATGATTTATGGGGAGAGAAGGGTAGTATTCTTTGGATGGATGTAGTACATGTCCTTGTTTGCAATTCTGGCCGGAGTCAAGCACGTCCTTGCATCTATAATTCCTTGGTTGGAACACAGTCGTGGCAGCATTGCTTATGTCTGCTGTTTGAGATGCTGGCTATAAACGCAACTCAGAAGCTTCAGTCAGAGACTAAGACCAGGGTAAGACACAGCTTCACTTGCCCATATCTGCACTTTGTGAATCCTGACCCTAGTCTTTTGCATGCTGACCAGCTGATATACAATACAAATGCTGTTTTGTCCCAGGATCCACATGTAAATTGAGCATTTTGCCTACTGTGGTTTCTTCTTGTGGTCAAATTATTAAATAAATGCTGGCCGAGTGGCACTGAGCATTAAGGCACTGGATGCCACACCTTGCCCTGCACTGGTGACCCAGGTTCGGGAATGAGCCCATGTCATTGGGTGTCGGCAGGGGAGGGAAGGGATTGAGCATCCAGATGACTGCTCTCCCATCCCAGGAGGGCTCTTGGGAATGTACCACTCTAGGGCTGCCTCTGGTGGTAGCTGCAGGCATCGCAGGACCAGGCAGTGACAAGAAATTGGGGGCGGAGCTGCAGCAGACGTTGGCACTTATATGCTACAGACATAATTGCATGTTCGAGCTCCGAGGGAGGAAACACCAAGAAGAAAACCCCTTGCAGGTCTTGGAGGTGATGAGGGCTCTGGGGGCATCCACCCACATCCCCAAAGCTGGGCTTCCTCCCCAATGGCTGGCCAAGCCCCATCACCATTTGGACTCTAATTTCAGAAAGGCCTCCAGGTAGGAGTTGGCAGGCCCTCCCTTGGGGGGGGTGATCTGGGGGGGGCTGGGAAGTCCAGTTGGTGAGGTGCTGAAAGGGAGGAGCATTGGGCAGGGAGTAGAGGTGGATAGTCATGTGAGCACCTCTGAGAGATGCCCATACCTGTGAGGAGAAGAAGGGCTCCAAAAACATTGCCTTATAGGTCAGGGGCTTACCTAAATAACCCTGTGCTCCATTAAGCTCTGATAGTATGTTAACCCACAGTCACTAATTCCAAAATGTCCTGCTGACATGTAAACAAACACTGAGCCCCTGTTTAAAACCTCCACTGAAGTAGCTGCCTAAACGCCAGTGTTTCAAACTTAGCCGCAGTCTCCAGTGGGGTACCACAGGGTTCAGTGCTTGGCCCTATACTGTTCAATTTATACATCAGTGACATGGAACTAAGTAATAAATATTGGTTATGCAAGTTTGCTGATGATTCCAAACTTGGGGGCGTGGCTGATAATGATTATGACTATAATTTACTCAAACTCGACTTACTAAAAATTGAAAATTGGGCAATTATTAACAAAAATGGACTTTAATGTAGACAAATGCATGGTCTTACATTATGGTGCCCGTAACTCAGAATATAGTTACTATATAAATGATAACTTGATCAAATCAACCAATACAGAAAGAGATCTAGGAATTTTGGTGAATTCTTCATTAACCTTTCCTGGCCGTTGTTTAAAAATAGCCAATACTACAAATGGCATACTTAGACAGATTAGGCACTCCTTTGTCACTAGAAATGAACAGTGTTTAATAACTCTTTACAGGGCATGTATTCACTCCCTAATCGATTATGGTTCTCCTTTTTGGAGCCCCCATTTGAACGGTGACAAAGCGGATAGAAAAGATCCAGCAACGAACTACAAAAATGGTTCCAAGACTGTCTAATTACTCCTACCCAGATAGACTAAAATTGACAGGATTGCATACTCTGCATAGCAGAAGAATTAGGAGAGATCAAATATTAATCTATAAACTTATGCAAAACACTGAACTTATGAAAAAGTGTGGCTTCCATTTTACAAATCGCCGCATATTGCCAAGAAGCCATAATAAACAATTATTTGTTCCATTTGTTAGCACCAATCTTAGAAAACATTTTTTCTCGGTTAGGGCACCCAGACTTCGGAACCAATTACCCCAAGCACTGGTTGATTCGGATAGTGTCAATATTTTTAAAAAAGGTCTCGATATTTGGCTTGCAGGGTTACCTCTGTCTTAATGAGCCCACACTGTGTGGGGGAAAATCACGATGGGCTACGGCCTTCTTTTTTCCATTAAAACCTAGTAAACATGCAAACGCGATGACATCATTTGAGCGACAGAGCCCCAAAGCAATAATACAGACTGAATGGGCAGTTAAAATTAAAGTATGAAATAATCTTAATAAAGCACTTCTCCTTCCAAATCTTTTACCTTTGCAGGTGTGAAATCAATGGCTACTTAGTGCCCCTGGTTACAAAGCAATGTCTGACGCGGTTCTGATTCTAACTCTGATTTATTTCCAAAAGGTTCTGATTTACTTTGAATTACTCAGATGAATTGCAGACCTACAGTATTTTAAGTCTTCTTGAGTATGAGAAATGCATTAGTATTGTTCTTTTAGATCTCTCTGTTAAAAAATAAAAATAAAATAAAAATTATGTGTCTGTATTTTCATGTTGTTTCAAGGTTAGCAAACAGCCACCTGCAATAGAAAATAAATATGTAACATTCACCAACATTCTTTTCTTTTTCTGGTTGCATAGCTACATTGTTATCAATTGTGTTAATTATGTCTTCATCACTAAATTTCCATTTTTTTCTGAATTTCATTTTGGAAAATATTTTTTATTGTTACATGTATCAATTTTAGCCATACTGTAGTGATGACCACATGTTCTGTTTCTGTAACAGACTGATTCTGAATCCATTTTGGGGTCCAACATAATTACTTAATTAGTAGTATTAGTTCAGAAGCAGAGATGGGCAACATAGAGCCTGAAACATGACACTCCCCTCTCAAAATATGTGAGGCATTATATGACCTAGTAGTAGTTTAGGTACAGAGATGGGCAACACAGAGTCTATGACAGTATGACCTAGTACTAGTTCAGCCACACAGATGGGCAACACAGAGTCTTCGATGTAACACCTCCCCGCTTCACAATCTGTATGGCACTATGACCTAGGGTCCCATGTCATTTCAGCTACTGAAAAAACAGCGAGTGCAATTTCAGCAGTGCAATCATAGCAACGCACATTTCAGCGACCGGCAAATTCAGCGAGGGACATTTCAGCAAATATAGTCAGATCTTATTTTTGCTGCTAGTTATTGCAGGGGGGCTATGTTCCCCTGCACCCCCCCATTTCTAAACTAAACATCCTCTGAGTTGCTCACTGACATTGGATGATTGCTGAAATGTCGCAGTTGCTGTAATGCTGTAGTCGCTGTCATTGTAGTCGCCAATTTAGCTTCACTGTAATTGAGTAGCTGAATTGACGTGCTACCATGATCTAGTAGTGCTTCAGGCACAGAGATGGGCAACACAGAGTCGATGGCAGTATGACCTTTCAGGGCAGCACAGAGTCTGAGATGTACTGTAGGTGATATCCCAATTCAAAATCTGTACAGCACTATAAGCCCCTGTCTCAAAATTACTGAGGCACTATGTCCTTCAAACAGAGTCCTCCTGCCTGTCTGACTCTACTCCCCTTTATATATTTTTTTAATTAAGTTGTTGGATGCTGTCCACTAACTTTTTTTTACTTTTTTGTTGATTTTACAAGAAAAACAGACTACTAGCCTACCATAACCTACTAGCTGGATGGTTTCATGAGAACTGTGCCTGCCTTGTGGCACTACAGACTGCAGGCCATGCATTTTGCAGCACTCAAATCCCTTTTCTGTTTCCTGCACTTTTTGTAAACCTAAAAAAATGTCAGCACTCTGCTGTTGTCTGCTATTAAATTCACTGGTCTCTCTCATTCTCTCTAATCTCTCTCTCTCTCACTGACTAATGAAAAATGGGTGTTTCTTTTTCTGTTGTGGAGTTTGCAACTTCTGCATTCTGCTGTTGTTTACTCTGCACAATGATGTTGGCTGCTGTTGAATTTGTTGGTCTCTCTCTCTCTCTACACGCTGTCTTTCTAATGAAAATGTCATATTTTTTATAGAGAACTCTACCACAGCCTCTGCACTCTACTGTTGTCTGCTGTTGAAATTGTTTGTCTCTATACCCCCCACCCTTCTCTGTCTTCCTGACTTGAGAAAGAAAAAATGAAAAATGGTGTTTCATTTTTGCCATTTGTTTTAAATCTCTGCACACACACACACACACACACACACACACACACACACACACACACACACACACACACCTGTCTCCTTTCAATGCAAAGCCTCAAATGTGCTTGAAAACTGTTTCCTGGGGATGTTCTGAGATGGCTGACACACAGGATTGGATAGAACTTGAGTCAATCACAGAACAGAGACCCTCATTGGTTGGCTTCCTTCAGTGCCCCAGTATCATGAGTGTTTGCCTTTGTTGGTCATGTGACAGTTCTGGGACTTGGGAGTATTTGTTAGAGAGCCTTGTTTAGTGACTTGCATGCAGTACTAGTGGTGAGAGTGTTATTTTCAGACCTGACCATACTTTACAAACCAGGCCATCATGGCAACTTGGGTCAAGACATGAAAGGCTAATTTTTTCCAGTCAGAGCCGAGTCTGCCCAGTCTGGGGAGGTTCAGAGGAATGGCAGAGCCGGTTTGCCCATCCCTACTGTGATGACTATCAAACAAATATTTAAAGTACAAGTACAAGCATATAAAGTGATGGTGCTGAATTGCTATTTGAACTAATTTAAAGGGCAAGGACTGTCATATTAAAACAGTGCTGTACTGTATTGTACATTTAAAGAGACAGCGCACAATGCTAGTGCATGCTCCATGACTGTGAGACTGCTCTGAATGCTTAAATTTGTCTGTACTGCCAATTCATGTTCTGAGACAGTGAGACTGACCTGCATGAACCACATTTTACCTGTTTGATCATCTTGCCCTGTGCTTGGCTGCCCTGCATTTACTAGAATTGTTATGTACAGTTGCATGATCCACAAACTGCTGAAACCAGCAACACTCTAGTAAAGAGACAGTACATTTTTTAAACTGTTTTATTTCTTCCTGCCACAAAGCCTGAATGTCAACAACTCTTTCTGCATAAGCCAGAAACAGTAACTCATACAACTACATTCTGACAAGATTGGGGCCAGTCATCAGATGGGAATAGCATAGTCAGTTAAGAAACTCCTGATCACCTGCTTTGTTCAGAATTGTCAGACCAACCCCTCCTTAACATTAAGCTAGTCAGTGCAGGGAATCACACTCATTCACAGATAGGGATACAATGTCCAGTGGGGTTGTTTTTTTTTTTACAAGTTCTTCAGTGATTCTACCTAGATCGACAGCCCAAAGGTGGTCTAGTTCTTCTGATTCTTTCCTGGGGCCCTCAATGCTGGCCCAAAGGTTCTTCAAGGTTTCTTCAAGTGTTCCAGTCGTATAAAGTTTAACAGGTCCTTTCCCAAGGTCAGCAGTGATGGCTTCAGTTTGCAATGCTCAGTTCTTCAAGTTTCTTCCTGGAATCCATTGTGATGGCCTAGAAGCTCCTAATTTTGACAAGTTCCTTGGAACTGCACATGCTCTAATTCTTTCCCAGTGTCCTTTGTGATGGCCCAGAAGCTTTATATGTGGAATACAAATGTTTATGCTATTCTGATTCCTGGGTTTTGTCTATGACCAGTGGTTCAGATCCACTGCTATTGGTAAAAGTTCAGTTCTTCAAGCTGGCCAACAGAAACATATGCTCCGATGTTCCTCTGTTTCTGATATTCTTGACCGAATCATCTGTGATATCCAGTGCACTCACACAGAGTCAGGCGTGACACTGTGTATGACAGATATATAGATAATTTATTTAAGAAATGCCTTTCTAAAAACCAAGGCACTTTACAAATAATGAAATAAATCAGAAAACATAATAAAATACAGTATTCATGTACATTGATATTGGAAATTTTAGACACAAAGTTGTCAAGGCAGATAACATGGCTGATTCAGTCTCCTGCAAACACATATTTAAACAGTCATGTTTTAAGTGGAGACAGATGGTGCAAAATGAGGCCATTCCAAAGTAATGGGGCAGCTACAGAAAAGGCCCTTTCCCCAGCTGATTTCAGTTTTGATTTAGGAACGACCAACTAGCTAATGCCATTTGAATGTAATTCACAGATATCTGAACTGGTCACAAGAAGCTCACCATCGTACCAGGGTCCCAGTCCAGTGAGGGCCTTAAAAGTAAGAAATAAGATCTTAAAGTCAATCCGTCCTCTCACAGGAAGCCAATGCAGAGTTCAGCTGTGGAGTGATGTGATCACTTCTCCTTAGAGAAGTAAGTAATCTATCTGCAGCATTCTGTACCAGCTGGAGATGGTAGATTTGACCAGTTGGAAGGCCCCTGTGGAGCACATTGCAGTAGTTAAGATGAGAGCTGGTAAAAGCATGTGCCATTTCTATCAGATTGTCCAGGTCAAGGTAAGATCACAATCCTTCTTTAAACAATAGAAGCCACTCTTGACCACTGCTGACACCTGGGATACAAGTGATAGTTCATGATCAAGAGTGACCCCTAGATTGTGAACCACCTGCCTAGCCTAACATGATAGAAGCTGAGACACAGCCAGAGGGAGGCAGAAAAGCTCCAGTAATCCGCTATGATGATGTAAATGATATTTGAAAGACAACCCCAGGGCCTACACTCCTTTCAAGCCAGAACTGGGGAAAAACTAATTGGAAAAGCTCACTTTGGAAACTGAGAGGATACATACCACTGGAAAATCAACTCCAAAATCACAGATCCTGGCCCCTGAGGAAGCCCGATGTGGGAGAAATGTTGGGCAAGCACAGGGGATTGTTGATTCTAAGAAATACTTTGAAAATTAAAAAACATCAGCTTTTAAGAAAAGATTGAGTGGCTGGCTTTTTTCATTTTCTGAACATTATCCTGGAGTTTGACATCCCCAAAAACAGGGAGTTCCAGGCTTTCTAAAATGGATGACCTAAGTCAATCTGATCCCACCAGTAACAACTCTATTTTGAAGGGACTGAGCTTCAGTCCCCTATAAGTGATCCACCGAGTGATCTCAGAGCATTCTCAAGCACAGATAGTGAGGAGTCCTGTCCAGGTTTCAATGAAAGATATAGATGGATATTATCAGCATAGCAATGAAAATCCAGATTGTACTTTTGGTCACATCTCCAAGCGGAAGCATAAACACTGTGAACAAAAGGGGAGGCAGTATAGAACCTGGAGGGATCATAGTCAATGAAAGAAGGGTTAGATTGAAACTTCCCTAATGAGAAGGACTGATGGCAATCATTTAGGAAGAATCGGAACCAACCCCAAACAGTTCCTACTGCCCCAACAATCCTCCTCTTATGCTTCACTAACTTTTCATATTCAGAAGTGTAAAATACAGATGACAAATTCAGAAGGACCAGGAAAGCAACCTCTCCACAGTCCCTTGCAAGGATTAGATAATTTAAAACCCTTACCAGGGCCGTCTCAGTACTGTGCCAAGAACGGAAATCAGATTGGTATGGCTCATAGATGGAAAACTCCAGATGCTCCTATGCTGCTCTGCCACCACTTTCTCAATAACTTTGCCCAAAAAGGACAAGTTAGAGATAGATCTAAAACTATGAAATCCTCAGGATGTAAGGTAGCTTTCTTAAGGAGTGGTCACACCACTGCATCTTTCAAGGCAGTGGGTAACACACCATCCTGCAGATGCACTAACGATTTCAATGAGTGTTGGCCCAATTGCCTAGATTCCACTCTTCATTAAAGAATCTGGGAGCAGATCCAGAACACAATGGCTTAGACATAGATCTGAGAGCACAAGGTAGATCTCCTTAAGTCAGTCCAGTGCAACTCATCCCAAACAATCTGAGTTTCCACCATCTCCCACACCTGACCACCACAACTGTGAGAACTCACCTTGGAGGAAATCTTGGCCTGGATATCTGCTATCTTGACTGAGAAGAAATTTGAAAACCCATCACTTCTCTCCTGAGAAATCTCTCCTAAATCATGGGAGAGAGACTCTGTGTGGAGAACCCCTTTACCTCTCTAAAGAGGGTAGAGGGTCTATTTCTTTCAACTGTGGTGATGCCCAAGAAAAAATGCCTTCTAGTGGCAATCATTGCCACCTGATATTCTCTACTATCAGCCACCAGGATAAGTCTATCAGAATCTAGGCCAGACTTCCTCCACTTGCACTCTGACCTCCAACCCTTCATTTTATGAGAACGGAGCACATCATTAAACCAAAGTGCATTCCTCCTCCTCTGATGTGAAGGGTGGCAATGGACTAGCACTAGGGCATTAATAGAAGACAGGATTCTGTTATAGAAAACCTCCCTGATTTAGTGGCACTCCTAGTGGAAGCAGCAATAACACCTGAGATGTCTGTAGTCTCCCAAAATACATTGTGATTCAGCCTTCCCCAGGCTCTACTGCAGACCATCTCCAAAGGGGCAGACAAATTCTGTGGGGTCAACAGCCCAAAAGAAATGGCATAGTGGTCAGACCAAACCACAGATGCAACCTGCAGATTGTTAACCACCAGCCCAGCAGTGAAAACAAGGTCCAATATGTGGCCTCCCACATGTGTATCTGCCTGAACTTGTTGAGTAAAACCCATCAAATCGGTAAATTGATGGAGCTGAACTGTGATTGTATCCTCCTCAGCTATACTAAATCTTGAAGTTATGAGTTTTAACCATTAATAGAGTGATTTAAGAGTTTGAAAGCCATAATCCGACTCAGCCAACCTCAGTAAAAATAACTGTACATAAATGGGAGAGGCCCAAAACCAAATAAGGCTACTACAACAAGATGACAGATTGGAATAATGGGCTCATTCACCAAAATTGATATAATTCTTTGTATTTTAAAAGTAACATCCAGACATGGATTTTTACTTCCTACCTTTTGGGGACAATTCTCCCCTTCCTCAGGCAGTTGATTTATTTGCAGAGCTCTACGGCTTTCAGTTCAATCTTTTATAACATAAGCTGCCACCACAGAAATTAATTTTTAACCTGCATACATAAAACACTTTTTATAAACCATATTAACGTATAACAAGGTATAAAGAAAATATAAACAATTTTTATATGTAGGAACTTTTCATATGAAGTGAAGTATGCCACAGCTGGAAATTCCTCTAACAAAGTATAAAGAAACCATAAACAGTTTTTTATATGTAGGAATTTTTCATATAAAGTAAAGTATGTCACACCTGGAAATTCCCAATCCCAAAAAAGTTTCTACCTTCTTCATTCACATATGAGTCTGCTGTAAATAGAAATACTTAAGTGTTAGATTCATAACTGTTTTAAAACTAGGCTAAACAGCTATTGGAAAAATGATTCTGCAGTATTTTTCAACTGTTACTACTTCAAATATTTCCCTTTGAGGGGAGTCACGTGATGCCTTTCAGCTAGCGGCCGCATATCCGACTCGCTCTCGCTTCTCCCCTCTATTACTGGCAATTTCCTCGCTATTTTCTCCTGTTTTCTACTACTAGTACATTGCACTGACCTCTGGGCATCATCCGGTCATTTATTCATCCTGATCCTTGCTGCTGTCTCTCTGGAATGGACACTGAGATGAAGCAGGCTTTCCCTCAGCACATGCTGCTTGCAACCCCGGAGTAAGCTAATAAGAAGGCCAAGTTTTAAGGGGCCTCCTCCAGCTGCATGGCTACCATGAACACACAGTCTTCACCGCTATCTGAGGAGCACTTCTTAGTGGAAATGCAACCCCTCAGAGAATTCATGAAATCTGTCTCTGAGGAGCTAAAGACTATATGAGTGGACTTAAATTCAACAGCATGGAGGGTCAGCGATGCAGAGGCCCACATCACTTCTGAAGAGGGGTGGAAGGAGAAGGTGGACCCACAGATCACATCACTAAAGCAGAAACTGGCTAAAGTAGAAGGGAAACTGGAAGATTTGAAAGGAAGAAGCCAATGCAATAATGTGCCTATTTTTGGGCTGCTTGCTACATTGTCGGGAGGGCACTTTGCTCCTTGCCTGCTAGACCTCAGCAGGGGGATCCCCCTTGTCCGCTTATCATAAGGATGTTGAATTTTCTGGACAAACAGCATGTCTTGCAAAAGTGTAGAGGCTTACTGTAAAAGAAATATTTAGGGAGGGTCAGTACCTCTGTATCTCGCAGGATCTACCGGGTACAGTTAGACAGAAAAGGGTCACCTTCCACTCTGTGGTGGTTAAATTACTGGCTGACTCCATTAAATTTAAGATGCTGTACCCTGCTAAGCCGCAGGTTTTCTGCAAAGATACTTGGCACTCCTTTGAAAGTGTGAAGCAAGCAACAGGGGAGCTGTAGCGAATGCTTCCTGAACTGTTTAGTGCCCCATGAACTACTCTCATCAGGATTTGATCAGTGGGCATGTTTGCTGATTGGGGCACTGGGTGCTATAGCATGCTATTACTGTGAAAGGCAAGTGTGGGATTATGCATACCCTCCAGAATATGAGGTTCAGTAAGACTTTTTTTTTTTTTTCTTCTTTCCATTTATGATAGACTGCATGGCCCGCAAGCCCCCCTATCGACCAGCAGGGGAGTTTACATAGCTGGCTGGCTTAGACTCTCAATGTTGCTGGATTTGCTGGAGGGCAGGACTGTAAGAAGAGATATGCCCTCAACTGGTTAACTTTTCTGAACACTGTGGGCCAAAGCATTTTCTTGGTTTATATTCTTGATATATGGGGTGGAACTTGATAGAGTTTTACTTGATTAATAATGTTTAGGTATTGGATGGTTATGGGGGTAACCTCGGTTTGGTCCCCCTGACTACCCTTGTTTGAATTTACATTTTTCAATTTCTGCATTTTCTGGGATTTTCCAGGATGGTGCGGGGGAGGGGTTTGGGGTGTTGAGCTCATCTGCTATTGGGGCTGACATGAGCTAGAATGTTAGGGGTTGTTCTCTTCTGTTAACCGGGTGATTATTTGGCTGCATTACAACTCATTTTTGGGAGGAGATATTTGTGCTGGGGTAGAGCTTTTAAGGGATTTAGTTTGATGTTTTTCTAAGGGATGCTGTGGGATATGGGTGGGTGGGGTAGGGAGGAAGATTCATGGAGCTTCTGGACTATATCAGGGTGGGGTACTTTTTGCATTTGGGTATTGTGTGGTAACTCCAAAGGCAGGACCATGGCCAACCCGTTGAAGGTTGCTTCTTGGAATGTTAAAGGGGCTAGGTCACCCCTTAAGAGACACCAAATCCTCAAGCATTTGCAGCAGCTCCAATGCCAGATCACCTTCCTGCAAGAGTTTCATCTTTTAGCAATGGAGGCCAATCTGTTCTGTAGGCAGTTTGTTGGTTAAGTAGATGTGGCTAGTGATGCTACAGACAGCCGAGGGGTGGCCATTATAATCTCTCAACAGGTCCTTTTCAAACTCAGCAGACAATTGCCGATGTCAATGGCAGGTATGTCTTTGCAAAAGGGGTGTTAGATCGTACTGAAATCATCTTAGGATGTGTGCATGGCCCTAACCATGCGGATCCCTCTTTCTTTATCAATTTAGCTAACCAAATCTCTAGACTTCCCCCTGTCCCCTTAATTATGGGAGGAGACTGGAATGTCACCCCGTCTCCTGAATAGATAGGTCCAGAATGTGACATCCAGGCTTATCTCCTGAGCAACAATCATTGAGGGATATGATTCAGACCTTAGGACTGTGTGATCCATGATGGCTCCTGCATCCACATGATAAGGTTTACACTTATTATTCCGCTGCTCAAAGTTCCTGCTCCAGGTTGGACTATGTTCTCATCAGTACTCCTCTTTTTTCTGAGATAATACAGGGTGAAATTGGCCCTAGGGTCCTCTCTGATCACTCCATGGTTTGGCTTTTGCTTGTTCTTACCTCCAGTATGACAAAGGATACAATTTGGAAATATAATAACCAACTGCTAAGTGACAAATTTCTGGTTGACCTGATCAGGAACCAAATCACCACATATGAACAACAAACCTCGGGCCCTGTGGGTAAAGCTGATTGGGAGTGAGCTGCTTTAAAATGTTTTATTGAGGGGGGAACTCATTCATTTGGTGTGTAGGTGCAAAAAAGCCCATGCCTCTTTCAGCAGATCACCACTATTGAGAGTAGCCTATCTCCTCACTCCTCAGAGGAGGTATTACAGAAGTTGACAATCCTGCAGAACAAATATGCTAATCTGGTAAAGGAATGAGCTGAATATGCCTTGTTAAAGACTAAGGCGAAATACATTGACCTGGGAGAAGAGGCTGGCCACCTACTGGATCTCCGGTTGCAGCAGGTGGAGTCATTTAGGTTGATAACAACCATCAAAGCTAAGGATGGATCAATGTTATCTCATCCTAGAGTAATTGCTCAGGAATTTGCCTCTTTTTATGCAGAACTGTATGGTTTCAGACCCACTTTTAAGTCCCACTCCAATCTCCTATCCTATCTCCAGAAATGCGCCCTCCCAAGTCTAACACAAATGTAGTAGGCCTTTCTTATACAGTCCATATCTGCATCAGAGATCCGTCAGACTGCGATGAATCTGTTACCAGAAAAATCCCCAGGTCAAGATGAGTTTACTCCCAATTTCTATAAAACATTCCTGGAACAACTGCTGCCCTTTCTTTCCCCTTATTTTGCTTATGTTCACGAACATGGTATATCTGACTCTGTGCTTCTTGAAGCTCTTATTGTAGTGCTTCTGAAACCTGATAAATCCCCAGATGCCGTGGGCAACTGTAGACCCATCTCCTTGATAAATTGTGACACTAAAATCCCGGCTAAAATCCTAGCCACTAGAGTGCTCCAAGTGTGGGAGGGTCTCCTTACTTGTGAGCAGGTGGAATTTGTTCCTAACAAGTCCTCCCTGGATCATTTTTGGAAGCTGTTGTATATCTTTTCCACATCCAGTGGATCAGATATTCACATGGCCTTGGTTTCCCTGGATGCAGAGAAGGCCTTTGACAGGGTGGATTGGACCTTCTTGTTCATGACTGTTGAAGCCCTTGGCTTCCCGCAGTCCTTTATACGGTGGGTGCAGATTCTGTATTCTTCCCCATCTGTGAGGGTTTATTGTAATGGGGTATTCTCCGCCCCCATTCCCCTTGGGTGTCATACAAGGCAGGGTTGTCCTCTTTCCCCTCTCCTTTTCAATTATACTTACAGCCCTTACTGTGTAGACTTGCTATGTCTCCAGAGGTCACTATTCCTATTCCAGTGGGACCAAATGTTTTCCTGATGTCAGTCTATGCGGATAATATTTTGCTTCATCTCACTCATCTGGATACCTGTCTCCCAGCTGCATTACAAATCATTGGGGAATATGGCACATTCTTCAACTATAAGCTTAATCTTAGCAAAACCGAAGTTCTACCCCTTACTACAATGGTTAACAAGCAGGATGTGGTGTCTCTGGGTATGACCTGGTCTCTCCGGTCACTCAGGTGTCTTGGGTTGTTTCTGGCTAAGGACTCCTCTATCATGCAGAAATTTCATCTGGAGGATTTGGTGCACTGGATTCAACAAGAGCTACATCGATGGCACACTCTTCCCTTTTCCTTGTGGGGTCGTATCTCAATTATTAAAATGAATGTGCTCCCCAGACTCTTTTATCCTCTTCATATGTTAATTTCTGGTTACCACTGAAATGGTTTAGGAAAGTACATCAGATAATCATGAAATTTATATGGCAAGATAGGGCTCCTAGGAGGGTGTACAAGAAATTGGCAGCTCTGAAATATATGGGACGTATTAAACTACCCCATTTCTTGTTTTACTGTTTTTCTAGTCATTTTAGTAAACTGCTCCAGTGGTTTATTCCCTCATCCCTGGGTCCTCTGGTAGATTATAGGCTTCCCTGACTGGGTCTAGAGATTCAACTGTTTCAGCAAAGTGGCCTAGCACTATACTCTCTGCCCTACCTCCCTTGGGCTAGCCTCACACTCAGAATTACTCAGAAGACTGTGTTGTGCGGGTCTCTTTGAAAGTATATTCACAATTCTGGGCACTGGTAAAATCCCCAATTTCTAAAGATGTTTCCCAGCCCATTCTACAAACTCTGAACCTTAAAATAGGGGGGCAGGTAATTAAGGAGGAATGACTTCCTTAATTGGAGCCACTGGTGGTCTGGGACCTGTTGGATCCCGGGTGTTAAGGTCCTCAACTACCTTAATGAAGCAGTTTGGCTTAGACAATCAGTACATTTTCAAGGTATTTCAATCAAAGCATTTGTTGTTACAATGCTTTGGTCAGAGTTCTTGGATCACAGATTTCTCTGATTTTCTTTCCTCACTTTTTCCCCTGGTTTCCCAGAAGCACACAGTATCTTCTCTTTATGGAGAACTGTTTTCTCAATATACCCCTGAAATTAATTGATCTTCTCCTATTGGGACCAAGTATTTCTCATCTCTCCCCAGCAGTGGCTGGGTATCTGGAAGGGTACCTACTACTATATAAAACAAGATAGATTGCAACTCACGCAGTTCGATACACTGAACATTATGTACTGTACCCCTCAAAAGTGGGCATGCATGGGGCAACTGCAGTCACTCAGTTGTACCAGATGTGGTGGTAATGAAGGTTCCCTTTTACATATTTTTTTGTTCTGTCGCAAAGTAGCCCCTCTCTGGAAGTTAATCCAAGATACAGCTGACCCCCTACTAGGCATATAGGGACTATTTAAGCCAGAGATATGTATTTTAGGGGACATGGCTCCCATCCTGGTATTAGAGCATAGGTACTTCATGTCAGTAATTTCCTTTTCCTAGAAAAAGGTGATACTTAAGCACTGGCTAGATCAAACCTCTATTTCTTACAATGAGTGGTTACAAGAATTGTTGTCTAACTTGCAGGTGGAACATATGATTGCCCGCTTACATCACAATCCCCGGAGCTATGATAGAAAATTGGGGAAGTTATATACATTGTATACAGTGGGTGCTATACAAGCATAGTTTTAGGAAGATTGTGAAGGAGCCAACATTGATGTATATAACCCACTCTCACCCCTTTTTACGTCTGCTTGCATGCATGTGCAAGAAACATTATGCGGCAGCTTAGGAGAGAAGTGGATTGTGGAGGCATGGCACTGTAGCAGCCAACAGAGGCACTACGTTTGGGGGCTTGGCACTGGTGGACCAATGGAGGCACAGTGTGCTGATGACACTGGTCTCCAAAAGTGTCACCAAGTTGAAATGTTTTCAGTGCAGCAATCAGGAGCTGTCTCATCTTTGCAGCATCAGCCCTTCCGCTGCAATGAGGGAGCAACCACTCATTGCTGGGCAGAAGGTTGCCGAGTGTAATATTGTTTGTGAACACGGCGGGGAAGCCTGCCATATTCACAAACAATACCATGCCGAGAAATTGTAATCCCTCGGCATCCTTCTTACCAGAACATTGTTTTCCAACAGGGGCCCAATCCCCATTGGCTTCATTCCCCAGGTCATTTTGCCGATGGGGGCCTACTCCCCATCAGCATTATATCGCCCCCACAAACATTCAGTTTGTGCTGAGGGGGTGCCCAATCTCCCGTTGCCTATAGCCCCACAAAAGGTCAGTGGGGTGGCACACTGGGAGCCCACCCCAGCATGCCAAATGACCCTGTAAAATGAAAACCATCCCGCAGTGGTTTGTTTTTTGTTTTTTTGCCTGCAAAGCAGAAAACAGTCCCTCATCGAGTCTGGTGGCCCTCCCCAAACCCACACCCACCCTCAGCACACCCCATCTCCCCACACCCCTCTCACCCCATACTCATCTGTGGAGCTGGGCACAATGATCATCAGTTGACCGGGAACACGTCTGCACTCTTCAAAGCTGACCATGAACTGAAGAAATGCCAGTAAGCTGTATAATGGCATAAATAGGGTTTTTTCGGGCATTTTGGGGAATTTTGGCACTAAATTTTCAACATGGGGTTATTGGGCCCCTTCCTCATGAATTCAGCCACTTTCATTGCATTAATCTGTCACAAAAGGTGATTTTGCAGCCACTAATCGGGAATCAGCTTTTAACACTGAAATAATGAAATGACAGTGCCAATGTTCATGGTGGGGCTCTTGAAAAGTCTATGTTGCAAATTCAGGGAAAATCCAAAAATGACTGTTTTGGTTGCTGCGTTGTGCAGTTGCTATGCACGCTCAGTAACTTCACCAATTTGCAATATTTTCCCTCCAGATTTTCAACATTGCCATTTTTCTGCACCTCCTTATGAACAGTACATCTGTCATTTTTCACATCCTGGCTGAAATGTGTTTTCTCAGTTCCGACATAGATTAACATGGTCTCTGTGGGAAATGAGTGTTCAGGACACATTAAGAAAATCACAGTTACACTGTTCATGAGCAGAGGTCCTAAAATGCCTATGTTGAAAATTTTGTGATGAAAGTCCAAAAAATTAGTGTGTTACAAGTGTGCATTGTGCAGGTTCCATGCACGCTCGTAACTTCTCAAATTTGCAATATTTTCACTCCAGATTTCCAACATTGCCATTTTTCCACACCTCCTTATGAACAGTGCAACTGTCATTTTTAACATCCTGGCTGAAATGTGTTTTCACACTTCTGGCACAGAATAGCATGGTCGCTGTGGGAAAGCAGTGCTTGGGACACATTAAGAAAATCACAGTGACACTGTTCATGTGCAAAGGTCCTAAAATGCCTATGTTGAAAATTTGGTGATGAAAGTCTATAAAATGACCATGTTACGTGCATGCATTGTGCAGTTTCCATGTATGCTTGGAAGTGCGAGCATTTTTATTATTCACACTACTGATTTTCAACATTGCCATCTCTTCACACCTCCCTATGGATGGTACAGCTGTCATTCTTCATATCCTGCCTGATCTGCATTTTCGTACATGTGGCGCAGAATGGCACGGTCGCTGTTGGAAGTCAAAATTTGGGACACATTGACAAAATCACGCTACCACTCTTCATGAGAAGAGGTCCCAAATGCTTTCATGAGATGGGGTCACAAAAAGGCCAAGTTGAAAATTTATGGTGCAAATACTAACAAATGCCTTGGGCATTAGGGTTTCTAACCATAACGTCCCACCCTGTACAGACTGACAGGCATCTGGGTGTGCCTTTGGATTACCGACTGTACTGCTCATGCCATCCCACCCCCACCCAGTGACAGGAATCAAAGTGTGCCTTGGACTCTTCGGCCCCACAGTTCACCCCATTCTCCTATGCTGCACCCATTTCAGCATATGTCCTTATGGAATGGGGTGACTGTAAAATCAAACACCCCAAGACACACCTCAACACGTGTCGGTGTCTGCAGAATACAGTGAGGTGACATAGCATGAATGTCATGGGCGATGACCCAAACACTTACCCTAATGCCTGTCCATCTCTACAGGCTGGAGGTGGGGTTGGCATGAAGTTCAATACTTCACTGCCATTCCTTTTCTGCATCTGTCTACTTCCTGCATTTCCAACGCTAATACCAGCATGCAAACATTCCGCATTGACAAATGCTTGTTTATATATTGTAGTCTACCTTGTACATTTGCATGCTTCTATTTGGAATTGCTCACGGGGATTATACGGACACTGCCAATGTTTCATTTTCCTGTATATTGTATCTGTGTTGTTTATAATCAATAACGTTTATTAAATTGAAAAAAAAAACAATATTTCCCCTTTAAATCCACCTGTACGTAATCTGAATTATTATAACTTTCCAAATTATTCTTATCCAGTGTTGATACATATTACAATATCCATTTGTTGTATATGCTCACCTAGTTAAATCTATTATCACCTCAAGTCCATGCCATCTGAGACAGCAAAAATGGAACTTTGGACAATAATGCAACCAAGATTTGTTTAAAGAGGTCTGAAGTTTAATGCAGAATTCCTGTTGGGAGGATTTTCCCCTAACCAATGCTGTTAAAAGCCTTTGAAAATTCATCCCCCTAGAGTTGTAATAGTTAATTTATGCGGCATATGATGAAAGCATACACTGAGTCCCTGGAGTTACTCCACCTAAATTAGCAAATAAAACTCCACAGAGATGAATTTTCTGTTTTCAACATAATTTGTTAAGGAAAATTCTTCCCAAACCAATTCTGCATTGAGCTTTAAAACATTTTAAACAAATCCAGGTAGAATCTCTGTCCAAAGTTCCATTTTAGCTATCTCAGATGGTGCGGACTTGACATGGAACTGTCAAGGCTCTATTTATTTTCAGTCATTCAAGGGATGTCTGTGTATGAGAAAATAAATTAGTTGACTTATATTTAATAAAGAACAGCTTTGTTCCAATGGCAAAAGTATCCTACCTCAGTGGTGGCATTTTTCCATGTGGCTCACACTTTTCCTGACTTCTGTGAGTACTGGGAGGCTCAACTGCAGCTCCTTTTATAGTAGAACGTTGCTAGAGTGTGGCATCTCGCACCGCACTCCCTGGTGATATGCATGGTGTCACTCACACGTTCGCATACCTGAGCACTGTGCGTGCTCAGCTAGGCACCAGACCTGCTAGCCTGGCAGCATCTAGTGGAAAAATCTAGGTGTCTGGCTTCATTCTAGTTTCTAAAGTAATCTCAGTTCTATGCATGGAGGGAAAGAGGGAGCAAAAGGCAATGATACCTTCAGATTAAGAAATGGCCATATTATTTTGATCTGTTTGATCACTGATAATATATAGTAAAAAATAACATCAGAGGACTAAATGCAGTTACTGGAATTATTTTACACTGCAATAAATGCATTACAGTAAAAGCAAGGTAAAAAGGGGGAGGGGTGGGGTACTGAAACAAAGTTAAAATGTACTGTTAGTGAACTGTATTTTACAAAATAGGTAACCAGTCTATAGCATCATTTGACTCATAAAATGAGTTTGTGGACTGAAATAAATCAATATAAATGCCTCCCTAATCAGCAACTTTCTTTCAGAATTCCCCCTCAGCAGTCCTTTGTGACTTTCTCAATTCCAAAACAAGAACGGCTGGTAACCGATATCTTGCCTCTACAATATGTTGTGCTAAAGGAGAATTTCAATCCTGCCTTCTAATGTGATCTTTATGTTCACCAGTTCCTGTCTTTAACTGTCTATGGGTTTTCCTATATAGTTCCTACCACAAGGACACTTTGTACTATATAATAACACCAGTTGTTTGACATGTGATACATTCTTCAATTTCCAAATCTTCCCCCTGTAGACATTTCTGAGTTTTATAAGCCTGCATGTGTTATGTGTGTGTTACAGTGAATACACCTTCCACAACGGTAATTACCTTTTAAGTCCATGCTTGTCAAACAAAGTCTGGTCAGAGCCAACAAGGCAGCATAATTCTATTTTCAGTGTCAGTGACTCAGCATGTTGCACACTTGCCTCTGAGGCTGGAAGATCAGAAGGCTGTAGGTTGTATCCCAGCACCAGACATAGAAACATAGAAGCTGACGGCAGATAAGGACCGCAAGGCCCATTCAGTCTGCCCATTTATTTTTCTAGCTTATAAATGTGTCATCGGCCTTTGCTCTGTCAGTGGTCTATCTATTCATACTCATTTGTATTGCTCCCTTATGCCTATCCCATGCCTGTTTGAAGCCCTGCACTGTATTCATAGCCACCACTTCTTGAGGTAGGCCATTCCATGCATCCACCACCCTTTCTGTGAAAAAGAATTTCCTCACATTCCCCCTTAATCGGCCCCCTCTAATCTCATGCTGTGTCCTCTTGTCCTGCTATTTTTCTTATATTTAAACATGTTAGACTCTTTCACCTTGTTAATGCCTTTAAGGTGTTTGAATGCCTCGATCATATCACCTCTCTCCCTCCTTTGCTCAAGGGTATACATATTGAGCTCTGTTAATCTGTCCTCATATGTCTTCTGATGCAGTCCCTGCACCATTTTGGTTGCCCTTCTCTGGACTGCCTCAATTTGGTTAATGTCCTGTGAAGGTGTGGCTCCAATACTGCACGTAGTACTCCAGATGGGGCATAACCAGTGTCTTGTAAAGAGGATTATTACCTCCTCTTACGACTTGTGATACCCCTACTAATACACCCTAACACCCCTAGCCTTACTCTACTGCTTTAGAGGTCTGCTTGATGATTTCAGGTCATCAGTGATGATGATGCCCAAGTCTCTTTCATCCTTTGTGACTGCTAGCAACTCCCCTCCCAGCCTATAGGTGGCTTCAGGGTTTCTCTTCCATATGTGCATGATCTTGCACTTCTTTGCATTAAATCCCAGTTGTCACTCTTCTGACCATTTTGCTAGTTTATCCAGATCTCTTCTCATTCTGCCCACCCCATCTGGATCATCTACTCTGTTGCAGATCTTGGTGTCATCTGCAAACAGACAAGCCTTACCCTCTAGTCCATCTGCAAGGTCACTAATGAAGATGTTGAAGAGGACTGGCCCCAGGACTGATCCCTGAGGTACCCCACTTGTGACTTGCATCTCTTCTGACTGTATACCACTTACCACCACTGTTTTCTGCCCACAACCAGTTTGCCACCCAGTTGACCAACTTCTGACCCACCCCGAGCCTACCCAGCTTATTTATCAATCTTCTATGTGGAACAGTGTCAAAGCTTGCTGAAGTCAAGGTAGTGACATCAACTGCCCCCCTTGGTCCACCACTCTGTTACCCAGTCAAAGAAATCTATGAGATTAGTTTGACAGGACCTTCCTTTTGTAAACTCATGCTGTCTTGGATCCTGTGCCCCTATGGATTCCAGGTGTTGCACTATCCTTTCCTTAAGGAGTGCCTCCATAATCTTACCCACTACTGAGGTAAGACTGACTGGGCTGTAGTTCCCTGCCTCCTCCCTGCTACCACTCTTGTGGAGCGGGATCACATGAGCCCTTCTCCAGTCTTCTGGGACCTCTCCTGTGCTCAGAGACTCACTAAACAGTTCTGCTAATGGCTCTGCTAGTTACACCTTTAGCTCCTTAAGTACCCTGGGATGTATGCCATCAGGTCCCATTGCCTTATCCACCCTGAGCTTATGCTCTTGGACCTTTCTTTGTGAAGGAGTAGTGTCACCTCCTCCCCTGTGTCCATGGTGCTGAGCTGTGGGACACTTGGGTTAAATCCCAATACTGGTACTATAGTGTAGCACAAGGGGGTTGTGCCGTCTTTCAGGTGAGATGCTAAACCGAGGTCCCTTCTGCACGTTCTGGTGGTTGGACTTTAAAGATCGTATGGCACTTCTTGAAAAGAGTAGGGGCATTTCCCTGGTGTCCTGGCCAGTTTCTGCCATTCACTAAAATACCACCAACAGCTTCATCGAGTTCAGTTTCAGTTGGTTACGATCTGTATCCACCCCTGGTCTCCCCTGAAAAAGGGACTTTTAGTTTCAGTGGTCCTACAGTACCTGGTCAACAAAATTCAACAAGTAAATAAATAAACTTTACAAGGGTTAGGAGCGGTCTATATATATATATATATATATATATATATATATATATATATATAAATAAAACTCTCCTCAGTGTATGTATATATATATATATATATATATACATGAAAACCTTGAACAGCTCAATATTTTGTTTAAAACTGGCAGCCAATAACAGTATCCACCTGTGATTGCTGGCCCTGTTAAAGTTAACACATTCTCTGGTGTCCAGTGGTACAACCTACCCTCTTACCACCAGGCCTGTTAATAAAAAAATCATTCCCTGGTGTGCAGTGGCACCATTGTTGTCCAATAGCCTGTCCCAGTAGTAACAAAGAATTATTTTGCTGCAGTATAAGGACAGTCTGGTCCAGTGGTATGGAGGGATGAGGTGCTAGGTGCCTTATTGCCTGCCACATCAGTGACCTGAGTTCAGGAACATGTCAGGTTGCCAGGGGTTGGAATGCTCACTGAATGTTCATCACATAGCTTTCCTATCCCTGCATGGGGGGCATACTGACTTAACCTTTGGTTTCCCCAGGTGAAGACAGGAACTCTAGAAGGGAAATGCAGAAATGGCTAGTGCAGGCTCCCTAAAGCTCTACCCAGCTACCTCTGTCCCATACAACCTCCTGGATGACTGGTTCAGTTGTGGATGTAAGTGACTGGGTGGAGGGAAAGATGACCCTCCATTTTCTGACCACCCTATCATTGGGAGGGAGGCAATCCATGGAAACTTTAGGCTCTATGGTTTGGGATAGGGGAGTGATGGACAGGATAGGTAGGGATCTGGCTCTGAGCCTGCCCGAGTCAACTGGCAAGGCAAAACATTTTATGGAGGGGGAAAAATGCTGCTGTATGTATGACCTTAACACATACAGTATACACAGCCCTCCCATAATGGGTGCAGCTGCACTGTTACAGTAAACCTATCAAGTATAGGTAATATTTACAGGGTCTATTACCAGGGTACTATGGAGCCAGAAGTAGGAGTCATAAAGGGATGACATTTCTTAAACCTGTAGAATAAAATAGAAGAAAGGGGTCACAAAGGATCCTCAGTTCTTAGAGAGTTACTAGGAAGGATAAGACAGGTTAGACATATTGTAATACTTATCTGATGAGGAAGGATTTCACATCCTATGAGACCTGTGAAAGTAAACAGAAGGTTAATATGGAGTAAATACAGTAGTGGAGACAACAGAGAGGAGGGAGATGAAATGGGTATAGTGCACTGTAAAAGGTAAAAAAATATAAATGTGAAGGGAAAGGTATACAATTAAATGAAATAAAAGACACAGAGACATGCTTAATTTAAATATTATGCTAATATCATAGATACATAGACAGTGTCAGCAAATAAGGGCCTACGGCCCACCCAGTCTGCCCATTTGAGCTTGTAAGTTTACTTTATATTTTCCTAGAAGTCTGTTGTCCCTTAACCCTGACCTCCAGAATTCATTTATGTCTATCCCATGCATTCTTAAATCCTGTGATTTTTTTCAGCCCCCACCACTTCCTCTGGCAGGGTGTTCCACTTGCCCACCACCCGTTTGGTGAAGAAATGCTTCCTCACGTTTCCTCTGAATCGTCCTCCCTCCAACTTAATCCCATGCCTTCTAGTTCTGGAACATCTTTTTCACTTAAAAATAGTGTATTCCTGCACACTGTATCAGTAACTGTTTACCATGAGTGTCAAAAAAAAAACACCAAAAAAACGAATAATGAAATGTTTATCACTGGAAAAGCTCTTCCTGTGTTTTCACTTTGACTTGCATGTTGTTTCCAGTGTGTGGTGTATATCACTTTTACATTTCTGTATAATTGAGACACACCTTTGTATTCCTCAGACCTGTTATCTGCGGAAGGGCCACTGAAGGCTCGAAGTGCTGGCTCAAGAGGATGCATGCCAGGCATCTTGCCGGAAAATAAATGTTGCACTTTGCATGTAAAACTGAATCTAGGAGTGCTGAGCATTCTTTTCTTTTGTTATTAGAAGCTGGCTGCTTTGTTTATGCACCACCTTTTCCCTTACTTGTGCACCACTCTACACTACTTACACAATAACCACAGCACTGACCCCTGACAATCACAGGACTGACCCTCTCACCCCTGACAGTCACAGGACTGACACCCTCCACTGTCAGTCACAGCACTGGGCACCCATGCCTGACAGTCACAGAACTTAACCCCATTCTCAACAATCACAGCACTACATCCCAACACCATGACAACTCTACACCCATATCCCCGACAGTCACATGGATGACACTTTCCACAGACAGTCACAGCAGTGATCTACCCCACCAGTCACAACACTGTACATCACAGCACTGATGACCACTCCACACATTCAGGACCGCAAGCCCCCCAAACAGTCACTTAGTTTAGCGCCCTATACAACTTTCCTGCCACATGTACAACTTCCTGCAAATGTTTCTGTCCTCAAAGTTGTAGAATTGCACAGAAGCAGACCTCCCAAAAGTCCAAAGAATGACCTCACCCTGATAGCCACTTAAATGACACCCTGTCTCTGACAGTTACATAACACACCCTCCTCCCAACAATCACTGCATTGTACAACCTCTCTAACAGTTACAGTACTGACACCATCCACCATCAGTCACAGCAATGACCACCACCCGAACAGTCATTGGATTGGACCATCCCCCCCACAGTCACAGAACTGTCCCTCCAGTCACAGGACTGTTTTACCCCTGTCCACAATCACAGGACTACACCACCATCCCCCACGGTAACAGGACTGTATCACTGCCCTCCCCTACAAGCATGGGATTGATCCTCCCCAGTCACAGGACTGTATCACCCCACTGACAATCACAGGACTGACACCACTTTGCCACCGCAGGGCTAGCCTTCAATACCTCTCCAGCCAATAATCTCCTTGTGCAACTTGGTTCTAATAACCAAGGAGCCACCTTCTCCACCTTGACCTTCTCTCTTCAACCTACTTCTCTGAAAGAAGTTGAAGAACTCATGCTGAAGCTAGATGCCAGAAAAAGCACAGGCGCCGACCTCATTGACCCATACTTCTTAAAGGTGGCTTACTGTGTCCTAGCAGTACCTATTACACATTTGTTTAACTTATCCCTTTCTCAAGGTGACCTCCTCTCCATCTGGAAAACAGCCCAAGTTATCCCCCTGTTTAAATCTGGGGATCCCAGTGACGTTAACAACTGCAGGCCAATTTTACTTCTCCTGGTTCTGTCCAAGATGCTCAAAAAAATCGTGAATTCTCAGCTTAGGAAATACCTGACATCGGTGAACTTGTTCAACCCATTGCAATCTGGCTTCAGAGCACAACATAGCACAGTTTCAGCTCTAGCCAAAGTAACCAATGACTGGCAGGGTGAACTGGATAATAAGAATTTTGTATGCACAGTTTTTCTGGACCTAAGCAAAGCCTTTGACACCATCTATCATAGCCTGCTTGTCTCATCCCTCCAGAATATTGGTTTAGATGCCATTTCTCTCAGATGGTTCAATAATTACCTTACAGGCCACTCACAGCAAGTAAAAGCTGAGGGGGACGTCTCACCGCTTAAACCCCACCTGAGAGGTGTACCCCAAGGCTCTATTTTAGGTCCTCTGTTATTCACAGTCTACATCAATAGAATTGATGTCACCCTAAAAAAGGCCCACATTCATCTGTTCATGGATGATACAGTACTCTACATCAGTAGACCCTCCCCTGTTGCAACATGCACAGATCTCCAAGATTAATTCAATCTACTACAGCTTCAGTTGCTAAACCAGAAGTTACTCCTGAACTCTAAGAAAACTAAAGCAATGCTTCTCTCGCCCTTTCCCAATGTACCAAATCCGGCCTCATCTGGGACTCTTCCCCTGATTACCACAATACTTGGTGAACAGCTGGAATTTGTACCTAAATTCAAGTGTCTGGGGGTATGGCTTGATAATAGACTCTCCTTCCTAGGACATATAGAAGAACTGTTAAAGAAACTTAGACAGAGACTTGGTCTCTTCTTTAGGATAAAAACCTCCTCACTAGGGACGCTAAATTGAGATTAGTGCAAACTACCTTTCTATCCCTAGTAGACTATGCTGACTTTCCCTACAGCCAGGGTCCTGCTGGTTCTCTTATGAAACTTGATACACTCTATCACAGAGCCCTAAGATTTATAACGGACCTTCCCTACAATACCTGCCATTGCTTATTGTACTCAGTAGTAGGTTGACCATATCTCAGCTTCTGATGACAGATGAACACCACAACCTGGACCTACAAAGCCCTCCTCAACAAATTGCCTGACTATATCTCAGACTGCTTACCATTATGCCTACAAAGTAGTTATGCACTGCGAAGTGCTTCTTACATTTCACTAAAGGTACTCAAGGCCAGATCCCGCTTCGGTCAGGCCTCCATTAGCTATATGCTGCCTCAATTGTGGAACAAGATGCAAAAAACTATGAAAATAAGTAATCTCATTAGCCTCCAAGCCTTCAAAACACTATACTTGAGCCACAACAAGGAATCATGTGTTTGTTAGCCTTAACATGAGGGTCCCGTATGCCTTCTCTTAATATCTGTTGCCTCTGCTCTTAGGGCCTATACCCTCACGCCACCTGACCACCTTCCCCCACCCTCCCCGTAGTACTTCTGTGTCCCTCCCTTTTAATTATCCATAATTTGGACTTGGCTTATCTCAAGCTTCTACATACTTCAGGTCCTGGTTGCCTCCCACTCTCAGCTCCTGCCCCTCTTTACTCATTTTCCCTTCCCTCCTCCCTCCCTGAGTATTTTGCTTCATCTTCCTTCTTTATCCCCTTATGGGACCAGTGTGAACCTGACCAAGCTGGTCCTCACCAACAATACCATGGCTTGTCTAATTTTATGCACCACAACTGCTCTCTGACGCTTTTGGTCATATTGGTTAGTTTTTTTTTTTTAGACTGGCATCTGCCGGCAATATCATTTGTTGTCCAGTTCTCCACTGCACTTGTATTGTATAAATTTGACTGACTGTATAATGTTCCTTGCATTGTATCTTGCACTTATACTGGCACCGTACTTACACTTGCCTTTTGTTGTTTTGTCCCTGCATAGTATCTGTTGCTGTTCATTGTGTGTACTCTCCTTTTGTAGTACAGTACGGGCTGCACGCCCATTGGCTCACACTGTGGACCAATGGGCATACAGCCCTACCTATGGTGTCAGTCGCAGGGCAGCGGGGCAGGTGGTGGCGCCCGCCGCTGACCGGGGTGGGTGGTGGGATCAGTGGTGGGAGGGGTCCGCTGACCACCAGGGATAGTGGACGTACTTTCTTTATACAAATGCCCATGATTGGGCTGAGAGCAGTCCACTGGACCACCAGGGATATTGGATTATCTTTATTTTTACACATGCCTGCAATTGGGCTGAGAGCAGTCCACTGGACCACCAGGGATATGGGATTATCTTTATTTTTACACATGCTGGCGATCGGGCTGACAGCAGTCCACTGGACCACCAGGGATATCGGACGCTATTTTATGTTTACTGAAGCCCGCGATCGGGCTGTGGGGCACATTACGTCTTGTGCAGGGGGGCATCGTCCCCACGGCCGTTTCATGGCAGGGTGCCAGGTGCAAGTCGCCAGAGATCGGCGCACCTGCATACAAATGGGGCCATAATGACATGCAAATGGCCCCATTTGCGCCTTGCATACATTATGGCCCCATTTGCATGTGCACTTTTGAATATCGCGGTTGCTGCACATGGCGCAACGGAACTTGCACTAGCCCATCCCCCTGCTCCACTCTGGCCACTTGCGCTGGTGCAGTGCAACTGCACCATGTGCACTGCGGGTGGCCAGGGTGCAATATTCAACAATGCTGTGCCATGGCTCAGCTCCATTGAATATCGCCCAGTCAACGCCCCTGCGCAGCTAAGTTGCGCTGCACCCTGGCTTGCGCCACAGCCTGGTGCAGTTTGAATATCTGGGCCAGTGTCTCTAGTCAGTTTATTGTTGATCGGTTAACAAACCATTACAACATGTAGAGATTAAAAATACATTAAAAAGAACTACAGTAGTCCACATATTACATAATACACATGCTATGTAAAAATTTCACCAGTGCCATGAATGAAATATATCTTGTCCATCTAGGCAATTGATAAATGGAATGCTGTTAGCCTATTAATCTTAGATTCTTTGTGTGGTGATTAAACAATTATTAATTTAAGTAATTTCCCACAATTTATTTTACTCACTAGGGTTAATCATACTTCAAAAGATTTTCTAAATTAGGATGGCTAATTGTAGCACTGTTTAAGGCACAACCTGCCCAGACACCCCTGGGAAATATCCTGCCTCCCTGAGTACTAAATACCTCGTTCAGTGGTCCATCAATAAACATGTGGCAAAATCAAATCACAGGAATATGGCCTCCTAACCAAAAACCAGGATTGGAGATTAGAGCTGTTCTATCTCAATATGAGGTAACAGGTCACTGTCAAATGTCCCCATTTGGGCCAGCCTGTACTACCAGCTTGGGCCTAATGTAAATGGAGCCAAGCATGGATACCCCACAGTGCATGCTGCCCCATATGCCTCTAAATGACTCCAAAGTTGAGCACTTTCTGCTAGCCTGTACTCCAGGCCACAAATATAGGGTCAAAAGAACTGGACCTGTAATTACACATCAAAGGTAACCATGACGTGGTCATAGGGGATTCTATAATATGGAAGACTGACACAATTATCACAAACATAGAAACATAGAAACATAGACTTTGACAGCAGATAAGGACCGCTAGGCCCATCTAGTCTGCCCATTTCCCTACCTACAAGAGGTAATAAGGGATATACCACTGTAAACTGCCTTCCTGGTGCAAGGATACACGACATTAAGTGTCGGTTGCCATAAATACTGCTCCATGAACCAAGCACACAAACTGTGGTGTTACACATGGGTAGCAATAATGTGGGTAGGGATCATGAGAAGGATATTGTTACAGAGATGTTTGCATGTGTAGACCTAATACAGCAGAAGGGGCAGATATTTAATGGGCAGACTGGGTGGGCCATAGGCCCTTATCTGCCGACACTGTCTATGTATCTATGTATCAATAATCTCTGGTATCCTCCCCCTGTATGGTTGTGATCCAGAAAAGAACTGGACCATACAGAGGATAAATAGTAGATTAATAAATAGATGTAAAGAGAGAGGTGTACACTTTATTAATCTATGGGACTCTTTTTATAATAAAGAGAAATTGTATAAAAAGGATGGACTACACCCCAATGCACTCAGAACCCACACTTTGGCTACTGCAATAAAAGAGTCTATGCAACATACTTTAAACTGGTTACGGGGGGGGGGAGGGTATTTGACAGACATGCATGCCCAACCCCTAACTAAGAAGTCATTCCTCGTTAGTATAGTGGTAAGTATCCCTGCCTGTCACGTGGGAGACCGGGGTTTGATTCCCTGACGGGGAGGCTAATAATTGTCAGTGTCATTGGCTCAGTAGGTAGCACACTCACCTCTGAGGCCGGGAGATCAGAGGGCTGTGGGTTCAGGTCCCACATCTGGCACTTGGGGTTAATATTCCAGTACTGACACTGTAGTGCAGCATGAGAGGGGTGCTGCACTTCTGAGGTGCCGTCTTTTGGATGAGGCGTTAAACCGAGGTCCCATCTGCCTGGATTGGTGGCAGTTCAGGTGGATGTTAAAGATCCCATGGCACTTATCGAAAAGAGTAGGGGAATTTCCTCAGTGTCCTGGCCAAATTTCCCTCATTCACTAAAAATACCACCAACAGCTTAATCTGGTTCAAGGTCAGTTGACATTCATCTGTATCCCCCTCCCCCGGGTCGTGCCTGAAAATAGGCAGGATTTGTCTAGTGCACTTACCCGGTCAACAAAAACTAAATAAATAAATAAAAATAAACTAAATGTAAGGTGAAATCAACAAATGACATTCACTGTTTACTTTTAAATGGCAGGAGTCTGAATAGCAAGATGGCTGAGTTGCAGGTAAAATTAATTGGGGGAATACACATGCATTTATTACTGAGACCTGGTGGGCAGAAGATGTTGCATGGGGACATCATATCCCTGGATATGACTTATATCATGTAGAAAGAAGAGATGAAAGAGGAGGGGGGGTAGCTGCATATATATCAAGCACCCTAAATTCCACAAATATTTCTGATAAAATAAAAGAAAATGTGGAGACAGGACCCGAGACAATTTGGATTAGGTTGGAAACAGGTAGGAGCACACCCATCCTTATAGGCGTGTGCTATAGGCCCAAGCTCTCTCTATAGAGATGTCCAGGGAACTAAACCAAGAAATAAAAATAGCATGTGAATTAAGAAAGGTCCTAGTGTTAGGAGATCTAAATTATTGGGATATAAACTGGCAGGACCTCAAAGCAGGCTCCCCCCTAAGTTTAGAATTCTTAGAATTATGCCAGGAATTGGACATGACCCAGAGTGTTGAAACCCCCACAAGGGGAAATACTATGTTAGATATAGTACTGTCCACTAGGAAAATTAACATTACATCTCGTGTAATCACCCCCCCTTTAGGGAATAGTGACCACTGTGGGATATCCTTTACTCTTGCACACTATATTCCTATTACTAAGGGTTGTAGGGAGGTATATAAATTTTATCAATCCGGAATCAATAAAAGTAATGCTGAACTTGAGGCTATAGATTGGGCTACCATATTAAAAGACAAATCCTTAGAAGATATGTGGAATACTGTTAAGCATACATTAATCATAGCATGTGATAAACATCTGAAAAAAATACAGTTATATAATACAAGGGGAAAAAAACCTAAATGGTTATGTAAGGATATTCAAAAACTCTTGAAACAAAAAACAAAATTTGTTTAATTTATATAAAAACAATGGACAGGACCCGTTAATATGGAATAAATATAAAGTAGTGCAGGCTAAATGTAAAAAGCTCATAAGGGCGAGGAAAGAAAGGATAGAGATGAATCTAGTATCCTTGGCCAATAAGGATAACATACACCAGTTCTATAGTTATGTAAATTCCCTGAAAAAATCTAATCAAAATGTGTGCTCTATAAAAAAGGGAAATGAAATAATCTCAGATCCACTTATAGTAGCAAATATATTTAATGATTACTTCAGGACAGTGTTTTCTGATTCACAGCAAAGTAAGCTTGATATTAAACCTAATGATGAGACACCCATAAGTATTACTGCCAACAAAATTCTGGAAAAGATACAAACCCTAAAAAGTACTTACTCTGCAGGTCCTGATAATATCTCAAATAAAATGCTTAAGTTATTGTCTCATAGTGTATCAATACCCCTGGCTATACTGTTTAATGAGTCCTTGTAAGTGGGACTGCCGGGGGATTGATTGGAGGCAAGTGTGTTGCCCGTGCATAAAAAGGGAAACAGGGTGGACTGTGTGAATTATAGACCCAGTAGTCTTACTTCAGTCCCTGGAAAGCTTATGGAATCCATATTAAAGGATGTCATAGATATTCATTTAAGGAAAACTGGTCAGGAAGACAGAGAACAGCACGGTTTTATTGGGGGGAGGTCATGTGTAACAAATCTGCTCTGTTTTTCTGAGAAAATTTCAGAGGCACTGGACAGGAGACAGGATGTGAATTGTGTTTTTTTGGGTCTGGCAAAGGCTTTTGATGGGGTTCCTCATCACCAGGTCCTTCAATGTCTCAGTGATACAGATATAGACCACAGAGTTGTGCGTTGGGTCATGGCCTGGCTGGGGGGGAGGACCCAGAGGGTGTGCTTACATGGTTTTTATTCAGATAAGGTGAGGGTCACCAGTGGGGTCCCACAGGGGTCAGTCTTGGGCCCTGTGCTGTTTAAAATTTTTATGGCCTCTATGGGTAAGGATAGCCTTGGATGGATTAGTAAGTATGCAGATGACACTACGATTGCTACAGTAGTTACAGACCCTGAAGGAACTAGAGACCTACAGACTGATCTGGACAGTATTCATAATTGGGTAACATCTAGGGGTATGACATTTAATGTGGATAAGTGTTGTGTAATACATTTGAGGAGCCAAAATGGTATGCAAAATTATTATATGAATGGTAAGGTGCTATGAAGCTCCACAGAAGAGAAAGACCTGGGAATTCTTGTAGGCCATAAACTGACTTTCCGCTCGCATGCAAATAAACAGATTGTAAAGGCTAAACAGGTGTTACATAACATAAAGAGGAACTTTAGGAGTCGAAACAAGGAAGTGATTATGCCCCTATATTAAGCATATGTTAGACCAATCTTAGACTATGGGGCCCCAGTGTGGGGGTGTAGTAGTGTAGTGCATGATATCGAAAGGGTTCAGAGGCAAGCCACTAAATTAATATTTAATATAAAAAAATATGCCCTATGAAGGGCGTTTGGAGTATTTGAAGCTTATGCCCTCACAGATAAGAAGAGTTAGAGGAGATCTACTACTTTGTTATGATATAATGCAGGATGAGTATTTATTAAATGAATTAAACCTTCAATTCAAGAATGACTCTAAGGGTACAAGAGGTCACCCTCTCCAGCTTAGGCACATTAAGTATAATACCAATAGAAGAAGGGCTTTATTTACACAGAGGGTGGTGGCTTCTTGGAATGAGCTCCCCTTGTTGGTTATTTATTCTAAATCAAAGAAACATTTTAAAACTCACTTGGATAAATATATTATGAAGGAGGGTAATATGACCTAATAGGGGATATTGGAAGGGAACAGCTATGGGCTATCTTTACCATCTGGCCCCCTTAGTTCCCAAAGACCTTTGTATGAACCTTTGTATGAGGTCATTTTGCTTCATGTCCATACTCAAAGTTTGGTACTGGGTCCCATATTATAACACAAATATGCTTCACTGCTAGAAGGTTACTGATATCTGTTACTCAGAAGAATTAACAATTCAGTCTATACTTCCCGAGGTCTTCCCGGACTACCAACCCAAACTTGCTGCAAAATACCACCATATAACTCCTCATACATCAAAGTAAATCACCCAAGTAATATAACTCCTCATGCACCAAAGTAAATTACACAAGTAATATTATCAGGAGATAAAGCCTTTCAGCCCACAGCAAAGAAACACAATTTCATCATTTCAATGTATGGGTTACAGTAGCACTGATAGATATTTGCATAAATTATTCTAAACTGTTGATTATAACAGAAAAAGATCAAAACAATATATTTAACAGCTTAAACTAAACAAGGACACCTTTTGTAGACAGAATAAAGACAATATATATATATATATTCTTTAATGCATCAGTTAGGGTTAAAGCGACTAAAGAGAGGAAATAAGATGTTAGGGGTGCGCCCCTAACCCCTCCGGCTACCACCCCACCCCCCCATCCTCCACGCACCGACAGACATCGAGGTGTGCCATGGGGTAGTCAGACCCAACCCTCACACCATTCCATGTGTAAACATAGATGCATACACACAGAGATACATAGATACTGTCAGCAGATAAGGGCCTATGGCCCATCCAGTCTGCTCATTTGAGCTTGTAAAGTCACTTTATGTTTTCCTAGAAGTCTATTGCCTCTTATCCCTGACCTCCAGAATTCTCTTAAGTCTATCCCATGCATTCTTCAATCCCATGTTTGTTTCAGCCCCCAGCACTTCCTCTGGCAGGGTGTTCCACTTGTCCACCACCCGTTCTGTGAAGAAATTCTTCCTCCATTTCCTCTGAATCGCCCTCCCTCCCTCCAACTTAATCCCATGCCCTCTAGTCCTGGAACATCATTTTCACTGGAAAATAGTGTATTCCTGCACCCTGTTCCTCCCTGTAAGGTACTTGCATGTCTCTATCATATCCCCTTCTCTCTCCCTCCTCTCCTCCAGGGAGTACATATTCAAGTCCTTCAACCTGTCCTCATAGGACTTGTGATGCAATCCCTGTACCATCTTTGTTGCCCTCCTCTGAACCTTCTCTACCCTGTCTATGTCCTTATGTAGGTAAGGTCTCCAGAAATGTACACTGTACTCTAGGTGGGGCCTCACTAGTGTTTTGTATAGTGGAATTATGACCTCTCTTTTCCTGCTGGTGATGCCCCACCTATGCATCCCAGCATCCTATTTGCTTTACCTGCTGCCTTGTCTCACTGTTTCCCTGCCTTGAGGTAATCAGAGATGATAACCCAAGATCCCTTTCCTGCTTGTTGCATGCAAGATCCTCACCCCCAACTGATATGTTGTTCCAAGGTATCTGTGCCCCATATGCATTATATTGCTCTTCTTTGCATTGAATTTCAACTGCAAAATCCTTGACCATTTATCAAGCTTCTGCAGGTCCCTCGTCATTCTGTCTACACCATCTGGTGTGTCCACCCCATTACATAGCTTTGTGTCATTAGTGAACAGGGAAAATCTGCCTTCTAGGTCCTGAGCAATGTCACTGATGAAGATGTTGAATAGGATCAGTCCCAGCACTGATCCCTGTGGTACCCCACTGGTCACTGTTCCCTCTGTGGAGTGATAGCCATTTACCACCACCCTTTGTGTCCTGCCACCCAGCCAGTTACCTACCCACCGCACTACTGTCCTGCCCACTTCCGTATTCCCCAGTTTGTTTAATAGCCTTCTATGTGGCACAGTGTCAAAGACCTTGCTGAAGTTCAGATAGGCCATGTCCACTACCCTCCCCTGATCCTCCTCCCTTGTCATCCAGTCGAAAAAAAATTCAATGAGGTTGATCTGGCATGACCTCCCCTCAGTGAAATCATGCTGCCTTGGGTCCTGTAGTCTGTTGGCAACCAGATGTATCACCAATCTCTTCTTCAGTAGTGCTTCCATGATCTTCCCCACTACCGAGGTCAGGCTGATTGGTCTGTAGTTTTCTGCTTTCTCTTTGTTCACGCTTTTGTATAAGGGATTACATCTACTGTCCTCCAGTCTTTGGGTACCTTCCCTGTTTCCAGTGATCAGCTAAACAGGATTGCCAGAGGTTCAGCCACCACCTCTCTTAGTTCCTTTAGGACCCTGGGGTGTACCCCATCTGGCCCATTGCTTTATCAACTCTTATTCCTTCCAGTTCCTTTAGGACCCTTTCCCGTGTAAAGGGACGTGTTTCCATTTCTGCACCATTCCTACCCCTTGTACTCCCTTCAGGCCCATTACCCTCCTCTTTCTCAGTAAAGACTGAGCAGAAATACCTGTTCAGTATGTCAGCTTTACTGCTGTCATCCTCCATGCACCCCCATCCTCCCCCTTCAGTCTCACTATCCCTCCCTTTCTTTTTTCACTTATGTACCTGTAAAAGGTTTTGTCCCCTCTACCCACTGATTTTGCAATGTGATCTTCTGTCAGAGCTTTGGCTTCCCTTACTGACTTCCCTGCCTCCCTTTGCTTCTCCTGGTACTTTTCCCTATCCCCTTCTGCCTGCGTCTTTTTGTATTGCATGAATGCAATCTCTTTGGCTTTCACTTTCCCCTCTACCTCCTTGGAAAACTATAATGGCCTCCTCTTTCTTTTTCCCTTGCTAACCTGGTTAATGCATTATTCTGTTGCTCTTGTAAATCCCGTTTTAAATATTGCCCACTGTTCCTCAACCCCTGATTCCCACCCTATTTCTATAATGTCTCTTTCAAGCATCTCCCAATTTTCCCAAAGTCTTCCACTCTAATATCCAGGATACATGTTTTTGTGTGGTTTGGTTCTGCTTCTTCTGTGATTTCAAACCACAGTGACTGGTGGTCACTGTTCCTCAGGTGCTCCCCCACTGTTACCCCATCACACTGTCCCCGTTTGTGAGCACGAGGTCCAGTATTGCCTTCTGCTGAATTGGTTCCATGACTAGTTGCTTTAGGAAGGCACCTTGAAGGGAGTCCAGGATAAATCTGCTCCTGGTTGATGCTGCTGCTGGGATTCTCCAGTCCACGTTTGGAATACTGAAGTCTCCAACCAGCACCACTGCACCTTGTCTGCCATCCTCTGGATGGCTAGGATCAGTTCCCTATCTGTTTCTTCCTCCTGGGTTGGTGGTCTGTAGACCACCCCGTGCAGATGACTGACCCCATTTTCTTTCCAAAGTAACCCAAAGTATCTCTCCCCTATTTTATTCCTCCTGTATCTCTGTGGCCTTTATGCCATCTTTCACATTCAGTGCCGCTCCTTCTCCCTTCTTGTCTGCCCTGTCTCTTCTGAATATGTTGTAGCCAATTATGGCCATCTCCCAGTCATGGTTATCATTACACCAGGTCTCTGTGATGGCCACAATGTCCAGGTCTGACTGTACCTTGACAGCCTCTAGGTCCTCCATCTTATTGTTAAGGCTCCTGGCATTGGCACACATGGCTTTCCATGATGTCAACTCCCTGAACTGTTTAGCTGTTCTACTCCAGCCCCCTCACTGGTTGTCCTTTATCCCTGGTTCTCCCTGCTGTCTACCCTTCTGTTGAATTTTGCTCCCTTTCTGCCTATCCACCTCTTGGGTGCTTATCTCCACCTTTTGCACACTGCTTTGTAGAGATATCCACTCCTCCTGTTCACTGGTTCCACTGCTAGCTGTCGGGGTGGGCAATTAAGTACCCTCCTTGCTGGCCTGCCACCCCCCCTTGGCTAGTTTAAATGCTTGTACATGTAGCATTTAAACTTATCACTGAGTGCTTGGATTCCCCTCCAGGACAGATGCAGCCCATCAGGCTTGAATAAGCCTCCATCACTCCAAGTGGGTCTTCAGTCACCAATGAATCCAAACCCTTCCTCACAGCACCAATTCTTCAACCATGAGTTAAAGTTAATGGTGAATGCACCCCTATGCTCTCCCATGCCTCTCACAGTTAGTACTTCTGAGAAGATGACAGAAGTAGCTACTTGCTACAGACCCCTCCCCAATTTTCTAAACTCTTCCTGAACTTCCTTAGCATCCCTATTTGCCTGGTCATTAGTACCTAGGTGGATAATGACATCCAGCTCACCCTCCCATCTTGCCTTCCCAGATTTCCCCAGGATCTTCCTCTCATCCCTCCATGCCGTGGCACCTGGTAGGTACCTCACCTCCCCGTCCTTCCCCATCTGTGTTTGTATCTGGATCCCTCTTACGATAGAGTCCCCCACCAGGATTTGCTTCTTCTTCTGCTCTTATGATAGAGTCCCCCATCAGGATTCACTTCCTCCACCTCTGGGGTCCGCTGCTCTCCCCACTGAGGTCACCTCCTTGGGTGACCTCCACACCCTTTCCTTTCACTTCTCTGGGTACCTCTGCTTGGTTGTCCCATTTGTCAATGCAGCATATGAGTTCTGGAGTGGAATAAGATTTGGGATGTGCCTCTGCCTGACCACCCTAACCCTTCTCGAGCCCACTGTCTTCCAAGTGCTCCTTGTTCTTGGCATTCTTTGAGGCAGCGGCATTGGACTGGATGGTCTCTTGAAGGGGCGAAGGTACTCCTGACCCAGTTTACTTCTTCTCTGAGTCTGACTACCTCATCCCACAGTATAGAGAGATGCCTGAAAACAGGGCAGCACCTCAGCATCCAGAAGTTCTGCCTGAATATGGCTGCCCCCCATCCACTGCATTGCACCACTCCTCACATTATACTGCATCTATACTGCTATTCCAGTACTTCTCTGTTACTGACGCTCTCCTTGTAGTTCTTTCTTTATTAATTTACTGTCCTGAAAATCCTGCCACTGGTCCTCTGATACTTTTTTTAAAGAAGGAAACAAAGAAAGAGTCAAAACACTTGTGCCGAGGGTGGGCTTGCTCCCCCTTATGCTCCTCCTACTCCACAACTCATGCTGTTCCCTGTGTTTAGCTCCTGTCAATCAGATTTAATAGGGCATATAATTAAGAGTGGGGCAGGGAGGGAGGGTGGGCAAATAAGTAAAAACAGCAAAGGAAAACAGCACCACTACAAGCATGCCAACCTAGGTTTTACATTTTCAACATCCCAAAAACAAGTCTAAGTAAAGACAGCAATGAAATGACAGTACCACTAAAAGCCCACAAATCTATGTTTAAAATAAAAAACAGCAATGAGCAGTTACTGCACTGCATTAAAATGAATTTGGATCCTTCCCCTTCTGGTCTTTTCTGAGAAACCAAAAATCAACTTGCTACCTCTAATCTGACTTAGCCCCACCTCCAGATATCACATAGCTGAGGTCAGAGGCCAGACAATTAACACATGTCCCCAAAACTACAGGGCAAGACAGACAAGACAAAATTTGCAGCAGGCAAAGACAGCAAAGGAAAACAGCACCACTACAAGCACACCAAACTAGGTTTAAATGTTCAAAAGCCCCCAAAAAATTATAACAAAAGACAGCAAAAAAAATAAATAAATAAATAACAGTACCACTAGAAGGCCACAAATCTAAGTTTAAAACAAAAAGCAGCAATGAGCAGTTACTGCACTGCACTAAAATGAATCTAGATCCTTCCCCTTCTGGCCTCTTCTGAGAAACCAAAAATCAACTTGCTACCTGAAATCTGACTTAGCCCAGCCTCCAGTTATCACATAGTTGAGGTCAGAGGTCAGACAACTAGGACCCCTCCTCCAAACTATAGGGTCAGACAGACAAGACAAATTTTGTAGCAAGTAAAGACAGCAAAGGAAATAGCACCACTAGAAGCACACTAAACTAGGTTTTACATTTTCAGCAGCCCAAAAGCAATTCTGAGTAAAGACAGCAAAGAAATAACAGTACCACTAAAAGTCCACAAATCTAAGTTTAAAACAAAAACAGCAATGAGCAGTTACTGCACTGCACTAAAATGAATCTGGATCCTTCCCCTTCTGGTCTCTTCTGAGAAACCAAAACTCAACTTGCTACCTCAAATCTGACTCAGCCCCACCTCCAGTTATCATGTAGCTAAGGTCAGAGGCCAGACAATTAGCACCCCTCCCCCAAACTACAGGGCAAGACAGACGAGACAAAATTTGCAGCAAGCAAAGACAGCAAAGGAAAACAGCACCACTACAAGCACAACAAACTAGGTTTAAACTTTTCAACAGCCCAAAAACAATTCTAAGTAAAGACAACAAAGAAATAACAGTATTTCTAAAAGCCCACAAATCTAAGTTTAAAACAAAAATAGCAATGAGCAGTTACTGCAGTGCACTGAAACTAATCTGGATCCTTACTCTTCTGGTATCTTCTTCGTCTTCAAGCAGGTTGACATGCTACAGTAAAGGAGAATGGGGTGAGGGTTATGCCTCACAACCCCATGGCATACCCCAGTGTCTATTGATGTGTGGAGGACAGGGGTGGTGGGGTGGTGGAGGAAGGGGTTAGAGGTTTAACACTAACATCTCATTTTCACACTTTTGTCACTTTGACCCTAACTAATGCATTAACAAAGTTTTTTTGCAATGAATTTCCTTACTTTTTGAAAAAGTGTAATGTAACTAGTAAATGGTATTTACTGTATTGGTGGGAGCACGGGGCTCAACCAAACTACCCATTTGTGCAAAATGATATGTGTCTGTGGGAGAGAAGGTCCTTTAGGCCCTGTGCTTCCACTTACACATAACAACGGAGCCATACAGTAGCCCTATAGGCCTGAAAAGGAACCCTTGTAACACTAAATTGCCAATATCTCAGTAACCGTACAACCCATGGAAAAAAATCCCACTGCAGTTGCAATCATGACTTTGAAACCTCCACACATGATTAGTCTACCTAAAGGTGGACAAAGCTGCCGTTAGTGAAAAATCTGTATCTCTCATCATTTCCAAGATATGGGCACCGAAAGTCGCTGTTGGCACAGCAATGTTATCCTATGGGAAAAATCTCAAATTTGTGATGGCTCGTCTTTGTGACTGAATAATTTTTTTAACACCTAAATAGCATAATTTATGTCTCTGGGACATCCCCATTATACCCTGCAAATTTCAAGCCAAAAGGCCAAACCGTTTATTTACAGTGCAGTGTCAAATGTTTTAAAATCTTAGTTTGTGAGGTGTCAAAATCCCCATTTGCGAGGTCAATCCCCATTCACGAGCTATCAAAATCCCCATCTGTGAGTAATCCTTGATCGTCAAATTTTGGCCATCTAGTCTGCAAGTCACAAAAAGGGGATTTTGTCAGCTCCCAAAAGGGGATTGGCTCGCGAACAGAGATTTTAACAGCTCGTGAATGGGGATTTTGACAACTCACTAATGAGGAATTGAAAAACCAATCCCCTTTCACCAGCTGACAAAATCCCCATTCATGAGCTGATCCCTTTCAAGAGGTGTAAAATCCCCATTGGCAACCAATCCTCATTTGCGAGAATGGGCATTTGGTCTTGAAATGACGATCAAGGATTTTGTCAGCTCACGAAAGGGGATCAGCGTAAGAAGGGGATTTTGACACCTCATGAAAGGAGATTTTGTTAGCTTGCAATAGGTGATTTAAAAACCCAATCCCCTTTCGCGAGCTGACAAAATCACCATTAGCGAGCCAATCTCCTTTCATGAGCTGTCAAAATCCCCGTTCGTGAGCAGATCCTTGTTCGTGAGACAGGGACATCTGGTCCCCAAATCATGATCAAGGATTTTGCTACCTCCCGAAAGGGGATCAGCTTGCGAATGGAGATCTTGTCACCTGCCGAACAAGTATTGGAAGCGAGTTGTGAATGAAGAATTTTAAAATTTAAAATGGCCACATTTTGGCCCAAATGAAGCAAATCAAAGATATGGGTTTGTAGAGAGCATCACTCTGAACAAAACCCAAGCCTTATTTGAGCAAGAAGTCACCTGTGGAGCAAGCTGCAACATCTTATTTGGGGGAAAAAATGAAAACAAAATGGCAGCTCACGAACAAAGAACTTTTTCTCATTAATGAGGATTTTATACGACCTCATTCATGAGCTGACAAAATCCTTGATTGAGAGCCCAATCCCCTTTTGCAAAACATACATATAAATCTTGACATGAACTGAGCATGCTCAGAACCCAAAACTTCAAAGTTAAATAACTTTGGAATAGATTAATATGTTTTCACCAAACCAATGCTGGATTATTCTTTGACCAAATTTCTTTATACCCTGAAAATGTCAGACCACAATACCAAACAGTGTGGCCACAGCGCATGGGCAAAATTAGCAAAACAGTGTCAAAAAAAGGTAAAATTGCCTTTTTAGCTCTTTGCTGCACATAAATTGCATATCTGACTGAAACGCAATTTAGCAAATCAAGAGATCTACCACACAAGACCTTGCATTCCAAATTGTGTGTAATTCCGTTGAATGGTTGCAAAGTTATTAAGGTGCAAAATTTGCGGTTTAACATTGACCTGCTTACTCAACCCTAATTATACTGGTGCACCGCAGCATGGTATTATATATATATATATATACAGTATATATATAATATATATATATATATATATATATATATATATATATATATACACACATACAGGATACATGATGGGCGTGAGTGTGATATGGCAAATATTGTCACTCCTGCAGAGTGAGCTCTGGATATCTCATGAGTGCAAAAGGCATAAGTGAAATATCCAGAGCTCACGATGCAGGAGTGACAATATTTGCTATAGCACATGATCTGCACATCATGTATTTAATTTATACAGTAGGGCCAGGAGTTTCAGATGTATGGTTATGTTGTCTTGTGTTCTGTTCATGTTTATTTGTTTGCTCATTCTGTGTATGAGTTTTTCTGAATGGGCTGGCAGTGTTACAAACTCTGGAAAACAGATGAGTGTGTTTTGAAATGCTAAATGAGTTAGTTTTAGGTACACATAGATACACAGAAATGTGACGGCAGAGAAAAGCACCACGGCCCATCTAGTCTGCCCAGCACCCTACCTCCCCCCTTCTGTTATGCTTCCACCCTCTTTTCCCAACCCCTTAAATCTATCCCAAGCCCTCTTGAACCCCTCCACCGTTTCAGCTGCCACTACCTCCTCCACCAGCTTGTTCCAGGCCTCCACCACCTTCTCTGTGAAAAATTGCCCCCTGACATTACCTCTGTATTGCCTATCTTCCAGTTTGAGGCTATGTCCCCTCGTGTTCACTCCCTTCTTCAATTTGAGCAAGCTGTTACCCTCTACCTTATTTATTCCCTTCAGATACTTAAAAGTCTCAATCATGTCCCCCTCTCCCTCCTAGTCTCCAGAGGGTACAAATTCAGCCCTCTCAATCTTCTCTCATAGGGTACATCCTGCATCCCTCGTACCATTTTGGTTGCCCTTCTCTGCACCCTCTCCATCAGCTCAACATCTCTTCATAGGTGAGGCCTCCAGAACTGCACCCCATACTCCAGATGCGGCCTGGCCATGGTTCTGTATAATGGCATTAGCACCTCCCACTTCCTTCTATTAAAACCCCTTGCAATGCAGGCCAACATTCCATTTGCCTTTCCCACCGCCCTGCTACACTGGCTGCCCACCTTGAGGTCACGTGATACCATAATCCCCAGGTCCCTTTCTGTTTCCTTCTCCTTAATCACCAAGGAAGTAAGTTTCCCCTCCTATTCCTCCTCCCCAGGTGCATCAGCGAGCACTTTTGTGTATTAAACTTCAATTTCCAGGTGTCAGACCACCTCTCCAGCCTCTCCAGGTCCCGCCTCATGGCTTGCACCCCACTAGGTGAATCCACCCTATTGCAGACCTTTGTATCATCTGCGAACAGGCACACCCATCCCTCCAAACCCTTCACTAGGTCACTAACATAGGTGTTAAAGAGTATTGGTCCTAGCACTGACCCCTGTGGCACCTCACTGGTCACCACCTGTTCCCTGGAATGTGCCCCATTTACCACCACTGTCTGACTCCTTCTCTTCAACCAGTTTTCCACCCACCTGGTACTCCTGTTGTCCACCTCTAGTCTGTCCAGCTTATGTACCATTCCACTATGTGGAACGGAATCGAAGGCTTTACTCAAATCCAGATAGGCCACATCCACCGCTCCTCCCTGGTCCACTATCTGTGTCACCCCATTGAAAAACTCTATCAGGTTAGTCTGACAGGACCTTCCCTTGGTGAAGCCATGCTGCCTGTCATCCTGCATGCCATTCATCTCCAAGTATTCTATCAACCTGATCTTAAGTAGCGTTTCCATTACCTTCCCCACCACCGAGGTAAGACTAATAGGATGGTAGTTTTTGACCTCATCCTTCCTCCCCCCCTTATGTAGTGCGACCTCCTCTGCCCTCTTCCAGTCCACTGGCACCACCCCTGTGACCAAGGACAAGTTAAACAGCCTCGCTAGATGCGGCACCAGTTCATCCTTCACCTCCTTGAGAACCCTTGGGTGTATTCCATCAGGCCCCATTGCCTTGTCCACCCTAAGTCTACCCAGCTCTTCCCTTACTCCTTCGGCAGTAAATTCTGCCACACCCACCTGCCAGTGGCTGTCACCTTCCCCACCCCATCCTGGTCCCCTACCCTCCCTTTCCTCTTTGAAGACTGAGGTGAAATAGCTGTTTAATGCCTCTGCTTTTTCTAAGTCCCCTTCCAGTATTGTTCCACTTTCCCCCCTTATCCTTCCAATCTCATGCTGTGCTTTTCTCCTTTCTCCAACGTACCTAAAGAAGGTTTTGTGTCCCCTCCTTGCCTGTTTCGCTATCCTCTCCTCAGTGACCTCCTTAGCCCTCCTTATCTTTTGCCCAGCCTTCTTTCTTTTTTTCCCTGTAGATTTCCCTGTCGTCATCCTTTTGTGTCCTTCTGTACCTCTCGAATGCTGCAGTCTTCTTCCTGACCCCTAACGCCACCTCTCTAGTGAACCATAGAGGTCTCTTCTGTCTACTGTTCTTTCTTACCCTTCTTATACATGAGTCCATGGCTTTAAATACCCCTCTCTTGATGGCTGCCCATAATTCCTCCACCCCTGCACATCCCCTATCCTAAACATTTCTTCCCTAACTACCTTCCTCATTCCATGAAAATCAGTTCTCCTGAAGTCCATTACCTTGGTTCTCGTCCTAACCCTCACTCTGCCCGCTCTCACCCTGAACCTGACAGCCCTGTGGTCACTGGTGCCAAGCTCTTCCTCCACCTCCACCTCCTCCACACTGTCCCCATTTGTGAGGACCACATCCAACAGGTTTACATCCCTCATGGGCTCACTGACCCTTTGCTGCAGGAATATGCCCTGAAGAGCCTCTAAGATGCCCCTGCTCCTTGAGGAGATTGCAGTCTGGGCCTCCCAGTTGATGTCTGGAAGGTTTAAGTCCCCAACTAGCACAATTTTCCCTTTCCATGCCATCCTTGCTACTGATTCTACAAGGTGTCTATCCTCTTCCTCCCCTGCATAGGAGGCCTATAGACTACCCCAAAAAACAGGTTTTCCCCCATCCCCTGTCTAGGGTGACCCACATTATCTCTGTTTCTCCCTCCTCATCCTGCCCTTCCATGGCCCCAATCCCTTCCCTGATATATAATGTCACCTCCCCCCTCTCCTAATCTTTCCTAAACAAACGATACACTGGTGTGAAGGTGTGGGAAAATTGAAGAGGCACTCAGACAAAATTTAGCAGAATATAAGATAAGCAAAACATACTTTTATTCTACAGCGAACTTAAACGACCCAGAAAATAAAATAACATCTGATATATACATTAATATCAGCAGCCAGGACTAGAAGAAGCTAATTCCAGGACAGGATGTTACCAGGTCAACATCCTAGGTGACTCTGACAACCATTGTAGAAAGACAACATTTATAGTTCTTTACAATCATGTGATCCATAAATCCCACCCCCATTATTAGCATAGAACAACTTTAGAAGAATAAATATGTAAATAGAGTTATTTTTCAGATTCACATCTTCAGATATGTTCTGACCTTTCTACCTTTGTAAGTAGGCTATTATGTTATTTTTCTTGATTCTAAACGAAAGAAAAAATATTGAAAGCCCACCCTTCCAAAAGGGTATAAATTCAGAGAGTGTTTGACTGCCAGCTCCTAGGAGGAGCCTCAATACAGCAGAGTCAGGAGACCTGTTTCTACCACGGGAACAAAAGAACAAGAAAAGGGGGTAACTGTTTTATTTTAGCCAACTAGACACTCTCTGCATGTGCTACAAAGCTTTGTTTTAATTTCTTTAAAGGAGGAAGGCTCCGTTTCGAAAGGGAATTCCTTTAGACAGTGCACGTCACGTAGGAATTCATCGCTGCCTGCACAACAGCGCTAAAATGAATTTTTCATTTTAAAAGAGAACCTAACGTTTAGGATGCAAAGCAGCACTCGAACAGAAAACTCTTTTTGGTTCGTTTTTCCAAGGGTTTGCTACATGTTTCAAGCATATGCAGCGCTAGCAAGGAAACGCTTGAGATAGCGGCTCTGTATTTTAAAAGGACACCACGTTTGAGTTAAACATTGTTTCAGCATATTACCACCAAAGATATTCAACTTATCTCACAGGTTTAACCCTTTTCTTTTAGGTCTTTTAATGCAGGGCTTTCTTTAAACCTTTTCTGGGAGGGAAGGTTTAGTATGGACATACCAGGGATGACGCTAAACAGACAGATAGAGACAAAGACATACAAAATGGGTGGCCAGCCCAACAAACAAGACTCAACACAATACATTTGGACAAGATAGGACACAAATAGCAGTATGCATTCTAAACTATCCCCAAATACATATAAATCAGATAACAAAGAAAGGGGGGGGAGAATCCAGGAAGACAGCACCACTGTCACATTCCTTACCACCAAGAACCGAACATACCTTTGTTCGGTTTATCAACTCTTCTACTCTCTAGGAAAAAGCCTTCTATCTGTCATCAGATCTCATTTTAAATGAGATGGAGCCATAGCCCACCCTCTCCAGGGCTCCACCTTGGGGTCTCTAAATATAGTAAAACATCAGAATATTATTCCAAAAACGATCAAGTTTATTCATTACCCCGAGGTCTGTTGACAGACAGAAGAGATTCCCGCGCCATGTCGGGATAGAAAATCAGCATCACCATGAGCAGTACCTTTTCTGTACTTTATAGTAAACCTATATGGTTGCAGTGCCAGGTACCAATGCGTGATGCGTGGGTTTTTGTCTTTCATTACGTGAAGCCATTGTAAGGGATTATGGTCAATCCATAATTCGAACTCCCTTCCCCATAAGTAGAACCGTAGGGCTTCTATTGCCCATTTGATGGCTAAACACTCTTTCTCAGTAACTGAGTAATGTCTTTCTGATTCATGCAATTTACGGCTTATGAAAATTACTGGATGTTCTTCTTCTTGTATTATTTGAGTAAGCACTGCTCCAATTCCAACATTAGAGGCATCTGTTTGTAAGACAAATGTTTGGGAAAAATCTGGTATATGTAAAATAGGTGAGGAGTATATCTTGGTCTTTAGACAATGAAAGGCTTCATTACACTCAGGTGTCCATTTTATTTTCTCTGGATTAGATTTTTTTGTCAAGTCTGACAAGGTGTAGCTATTATCGAAAAGTTGGTATAAACCGTCTATAGTAGCCATTAGTCCCAAGAATGCTCTAACTTCTTTTTCGCTATGGGACGGGCTATCAGCTACTGCCTCTACTTTGGTGACTTCTGGTTTTACTACCTGTTTCCAATTAGGAAACCAAGATATTTGTTTCTTTCATATTAAAGAACATTTGAGGGATGTATTGTCAACCCGGCCTCGAAAGAGTTGACAAGACTGCCGCCAAATGTTGCATATGTAGCTCCCATGAATGACTAAATATTATCACATCATCTCAAATAGGTGGCACTGTATGCCACGTGAGGTTGTAATATGTCATCCATAACTCGCTGAAATGTCGTAGGGGCTCCGGAAGTCCAAAAGCATGACTGTAAAGTAGAACAAGCCTATTGGTGTACTAAAGGTCGCTTTCTTTGTCTTTGGTTCCAACGAATTTGCCAATACTCCTTAGACAAATCTAGCGATTGATGTATTGGGCTTTGTCTAGATGGTCTAAAATATCATCAATCCAAGGCATAGGGTAACAATCAAATTTAGAGATTGCGCTTAGACGCTGAAGTTCAGGACAGATTCTGATGCCTCCCTTTTCTTATTGACTACTACCAAGGGAAAACTCCATTCTGCTGTGTGAGGGTTCAATAATACCCATGTTATGCATTTTTTAATTTCTTGAATAACATCTCCTCATACCTTTCAGGTATTCTGTAAGCTTTTGTCGAATGGGAGGGCTGTCTGGTACCATAATATGGTGTATATGCTTTTAACCTTTCCCGGTATTCCTTTGAAAAGGGCCTGGAAAGGTTGTAATAGTGTTTGTAGGGTCGCTACTTGTTCCTCTGTTAAGTCTGGATTAATTTGTACTTCTGATAAATCTCCTACATTTTCAATTCTTTGGTATGCTATATCTAATTCAGATTCAAAGGTCTCCGGATGAGTGTAACTACATACCTGGGGAGACTTTCTATAGATACATTAGTGAAAGGAGAAAGTCCAGAGGGGGTATTGCTGAGCTTAATGGAGAAAAGGGAGCATGTGAGGAGGAGGACCCTGTAAAGGCATCTATCCTAAATAGATACTTTTGCTCAGTATTTACTGAAGAGAAGGTAGGGCAGGGCCCTCAGCTCAGCATCATGGACACAGGGGGGAGGGAGGTGAGCACTACTCCTTCACAAAAGAAAGTGTCCTACAAGAGCTTGCTGAGCTCAGGGTGTATAAGGCAATGGGACCTGATGGCATACATCCCAGGGTACTAAGGAGCTAAAGGAGGAACTAGCAGAGCCATTAGCAGAATTGTTTAGTGAGTCTCTGAGCACAGGAGAGGTCCCAGAAGACTGGAGAAGAGTTTATGTGATCCCGCCCACAAGAGTGGTAGCAGGGAGGAGGCTGGGAACTACAGACTGGTCAGTCTTACCTCAGTAGTGGGCAAGATTATGAGGCACTCTTAAGGAAAGGATAGTGCAACACCTGGAATCCATAGGGGCACAGGATCCAAGACAGCATGGGTTTACAAAGGAAGGTCCTGTCAAACTAATCTCATAGAGTTCTTTGACTGGGTAACCAGAGTGGTGGACCAAGGGGAGCAGTTGATGTCGCCTACCTTGACTTCAGCAAAGCTTTGACACTGTTCCACATAGAAGATTGATAAATAAGCTGGGTAGGCTCGGGTGGTCGAAGTTGGTCAACTGGGTGGCAAACTGGTTGACAGGCAGAAAACAGAGAGTGGTGGTAAATGGTATACAGTCAGAAGAGATGCAAGTCACAAGTGGGTAATTAGGGATCAGTCCTGGGGCCAGTCCTATTCAACATCTTCATTAGTGACCTTGCAGATGGACTACAGGGTAAGCTTGTCTGTTTGCAGATGACACCAAGATCTGCAACAGAGTAGATGAGCCAGATGGGGTGGGCAAAATGAGAAGAGATCTGGATAAACTAGCAGAATGGTCAGAAGAGTGGCAACTGGGATTTAATGCAAAGAAGTGCAAAATCATGCACATAGGGAAGAGAAACTCAAGTCACTTTATAGGCTGGGAGGGAAGTTGCTAGCAGTCACAAAGGAAGAAAGAGACTTGGGCATCATCATCACTGATGACCTAAAATCATCCAAGCAGACCTCAAAGCAGTAGGTAAGGCTAGGGGGTGTTAGGGTGTATTAGTAGGGGTATCACAAGTCATAAGAAGGAGGTAATAATCCTCTGCAAAAGACATTGGTTAGGCCCCCATCTGGAGTACTGCGTGGCAGTACTGGAGGCCACACCTTCACAAGGACATTAACCAAATTGAGGCAGTCCAGAAGGGCAACCAAAATGGTGCAGGGACTGCATCAGAAGACATATGAGGACAGATTAACGGAGCTCAATATGTTACCCTTGAGCAAAAGGAGGAGAGAGGTGATATGATCGAGGCATTCAAACACCTTAAGGGCATAAACAAGGTGAAAGAGTCTAACATGTTTAAATATAAGAAAAGTAGCAGGACAAGAGGACACAGCATGAGATTAGAGGGAGGCCATTAAGGGGAATGTGAGGAAATTCTTTTTCACGGAAAGGGTGGTGGATGCATGGAATGGCTTACCACAAGAAGTGGTGGCTATGAATACAGTGCAGGGCTTCAAACAGGCATGGGATAGGCATAAGGGAGCAATACAAATGACTATGAATAGATAGGTCACTGACAGAGCAAAGGCCGATGGCACATTTATAAGGTAGAAAAAGAAATGGGCAGACTGGATGGGCCTTGCGGTCCTTATCTGCCGTCAACTTCTATGTTTCTATGTTTCTATCTGTCTACCCAGAGTTTCAACAGATTTGCATGATATATCCGGTGTTTGATTTTCTTTTCTGGACGCTCAACCTCATAAGTTACTGGACCTACTTGTCTGATAATTTTGTATGGTCCTTGCCATTTCATCAGTAATTTATTATCAGAGGAAGGTAATAACAGTAGGACCTTATCCCCCTCAACAAATTCCTTATATTTAGTCCCCTTGTCATAGTGTGCTTTTTGCTTTGACTGTTGCTGTAAATTATTTTGATGGGCTTTCTGCACATAAGATATTAGTCTTTTACGTAACTGCTGCCAGTATTCTAGGGATTGTACCTTTTGTTTACCCTCACTATCTTCCCATTCTTCCTTTATAACATCTAGAGGACCCTTGTGCCCTGTCCGCAAGCAATTCAAATGGGGAGAACCCCGTGGATGCTTGGGGTACCTCTCTATAAGCAAACATCAAGTATGGGAGATATACATCCCATTTTTTGTCTTCCTCGGTTACATATTTTTTTAACATCCTCTTCAGGGTCTGGTTAAAACGCTCAACTAAACCATCTGTTTGAGGATGGTAGGGTGTGGTAAAGATGGCTTCCACACCTAAGGCTTGGTACAGATATTGTAACATATTTGAGCAAGAGTTAGTGCCTCGGTCGGTTAGGATAGTTTTAGGGATGCCCATGCGACTAAATATTTTTACCAATTCCTCAGCTATTCTAGATGCAGTGATCGTACGAAGGGGAATCGCCTCGGGATATTTTGTGGTATAGTCCACAACTACTAATATGTAACGATTCCCTTTCAAACTTTTGGGAAGGGGTCCTATAATATCCATGGCTATACTTTCAAGCATGTTGTTCACTTGGGGCATTGGTAACAAAGGTACCTTATCTTTTTGCCCAGATGCTGCTACCAACTGACATTCAGGGAAACTTTTGCAATACTCTGCCACCTGCTCATGAATACCAGGCCAAAAAAACCTATATAAAAGACGTTTTAATGTACGATCCCTGCCTAAATGACCGGCTAATGGAATGTCATGGGTGATAGATAACAATTTAGAACGGTATTTTACTGGTACCATTAGCTGTTCTACCTCTTCTCCAGTTTGAGGATTGGTACACACCCTATACAGTAGTTCATGTTTAATTTTAAAACACGGTTGATTAGCCTCAGATTTCTGATCCACCTGTGAAAAAAAAGGCATTAAGGTTGCATCATTTTTTTGCATGTCTATAAACTCCTTGTTAAGGGATATACTCTTTTCAGTCTTTATATCAAGTCCAACATTTCTCTCAGTCCACAGAATTTTTTCCTGTCTTCTTTTTGTTTTACTTTTTCTTTCTTTACCCTTAGTCCCATACACATCTTCCTCAAAAGGAAACAGTTGTCCCAACTCTGCCTCTTGTTTTTGTTGTGCCCGGGTGGTAACCATTCCAATATTAGTGGATAATAGGGAGTCAAAATAGGGGTAATCGTGTCCAATTATCACAGGTACCGGCAACTGAGGTACTATGCCTATTTTCATTTTCAGTAGTATACCATCTATTTGAATCTCCATTTCTCTTAGCAGGTACCGGTGTATGTCTCCGTGTATACAACTAACCCCTGTAGTTGGCTCCCCAGGCTCTATATTCTTTTATTAGGAGCATGAACCAAAGTTTGTTTACTGCCGGAGTCAATGAGGCCAGATACCTTCATTCTCCTTCACTTCCCACATTTGTTAAATATTGTCCCCAGTTTGCAAGAACTAAATGTATTGTTTCTATTTTCTTCTTGGCAAAACTAGCAATGTGACCTTTGGTCTTGCATTCGTGACATATAATGTCACGATTATATGTTCGGGTGGTTCGACCTTCAGTGATGCTGGTAGCTTGAGGTACAGTGGTAGGACTTGGGAAATAAGTTTTACCATAGGTGGTGGACCTCATAGTTTGTAGGTATTCTAGGTCTTTGAGGTCTAGTATCATATAATCTTCTCCCAGTCAGATAGCTCCTTCTCAGCAGTTTCTGGTCTATGTTCTCTTACCCACAGCTGTACATCTTGGGGTACCACTTAATAAATTGTTCTAAGATAATACTTCCATTATTTGTATCACAGTTCTTGTATTGGTTGTAACCATTTGTGACATAAGTCTTTTAATTGAATATAAACATCTTGAGGGGTATCTGTAGACTGAAACTTATATGCTCGAAAACCTTTGTCTGTATGTCTCAGAACAAATGTCATATCTTTAAGGATGGCTTAAGCTTAATGTAATCATAGTCATTGATATGCACAATATCCCAATGGCTATAAGCTAGTTGTGCCTTAACAATCAAATTGGGTGCCAACCTTCAATAACCCACTGATCATGAGGCCATGCACATGCGGTGGCTATCCTCAAATGTCATGAGATATGCTTCAATATCATCGGACTCAGCTACTTTTTACCAATTTGATATCTGTTTGGCCTACCATAGGTGTTGCAGGTGACCTTGTTGTACTCAAAGTTTGGATGGCACGCAGGGTATCAGTCCATCTGGCAGCATTTTCCTCTCTCTCTCTCTTCTCGATCTCTTTACCTCTCCTTCTCCATCTCGACTTGTCGCAAACACAACCAACGGAGCAATTCCTGAGGGCTCTCGGGTGGCTCTTCTATCTTGGCTCCGGCTGCAGAGCGCCCCCTTCAACAGGCTTGCGGTCCTCCATCCTAAAAATATCTTTATCCACTTCTTTCTTGGCCACTTTTCTATGAACCACTGGGTCTAAACCAGTTAGCAGAGAGTAAGCCCAACTCTTGTACAGCCGGACCTTGTGGCTATGACCATTAGCTCTTCTGCCTTATCTGAGTGGCCATAGGAACCTGGGCGAGATCCCATAGAAATAATCCCACTCTTGACACCAAATTGTGTGAAGGTGTGGAAAATTGAAGAGGCACTCGACAAAATTTAGCAGAATATAAGATAAGCAAAACATACTTTTATTCTACAGCGAACTTAAACGACTCCAGAAAATAAAATAACATCTGATATATACATTAATATCAGCAGCTGTGACTAGAAGAAGCTAATTCCAGGACAGGATGTTACCAGGTCAACATCCTAGGTGACTCTGACAACCATTGTAGAAAGACAACATTTATAGTTCTTTACAATCATGTGATCCATAAATCCCACCCCCATTATTAGCATAGAACAACTTTAGAAGAAAAAATATGTAAATAGAGTTTATTTTTCAGATTCACATCTTCAGATATGTTCTTGACCTTTCTACCTTTTGTAAGTAGGCTATTATGTTTATTTTTCTTGATTCTAAACGAAAGAAAAAATATTGAAAGCCCACCCCTTCCAAAAGGGTATAAATTCAGAGAGTGTTTGGCCAGCCAGCTCCTAGGAGGAGCCTCAATACAGCAGAGTCAGGAGACCTCGTTTTACCACGGGAACAAAAGAACAAGAAAAGGGGTAACTGTTTTATTTTAGCCAACTAGACACTCTCTGCATGTGCTACAAAGCTTTGTTTTAATTTCTTTAAAGGAGGAAGGCTCCGTTGAGGGCAATTCCTTTCTATGGTTGCGTACGCCGCCAAGGAATTATCATGCCTATGAGTACGCTTAAATGAATTTTTCATTTTAAAGAGAACCTAACGTGAGGATGCAAAGCAGCACTCGAACAGAAAACTCTTTGTTCGTTTTTCCAAGGGTTTGCTACATGTTTCAAGCTATGCAGCGCTAGCAAGGAAACGCTTGAGATAGCGGCTCTGTATTTTAAAAGGACACCGCGTTTGAGTTAAACATTGTTTCAGCATATTACCACCAAAGATATTCAACTTATCTCACAGGTTTAACCCTTTTCTTTTAGGTCTTTTAATGCAGGGCTTTCTTTAAACCTTTTTCTTGGGAGGGGAAGGTTTAGTATGGACATACCAGGGATGACGCTAAACAGACAGATAGAGACAAAGACATACAAAATGGGTGGCCAGCCCAACAAACAAGACTCAACACAATACATTTGGACAAGATAGGACACAAATAGCAGTATGCATTCTAAACTATCCCCAAATACATATAAATCAGATAACAAAGAGGGGGGGGATCCAGGAAGACAACACCACTGTCACAACTGGGATCACCATCTCCCAGGCGTGATGCACATTCTACCAAGTCTCACTCACTGGTACAATGTCTAGGTTCTCCTCCATCATGGTGGCTTCCAGTTCTCCCATTTTGTTCCCCAGGCTCCTGGCATTTGCAACCAAAGCCCTCCAACATGTAGCCCCATCCCATCCTTCCCTGCTGCTATGTGTTCCCTTGATGAGTGTTGTGACTTGGGGGGAGGCTGATAGCCTCTCTGCTTTGCCTCATGTAAGGCTTCATGCAATAAACTTGAACTTGAACTTGAACTTGAAGGCTGGCCCTGTCCTTAGCCACCCCCCCCATTTAGTTTAAATTGAACTTCCTTGCCATGAAGTCCCCCAGTTTACTCTTTAGTGCAGCTGCCCCTGAAGAGCTCAGGTGCAGCCTGTCTTGGGCATACAGCCCCTCCTCCTCCCATGTAGAGCCCCAGTCACCTATCCAGTCAAACCCCATCCAACTGAACCAACCTTGTAGCCAATTGTTGAATGCTCTTATCGTCTCCTTTCTGGGTGTTCTCGCTCTTGGTATTGGCAACACCTCAGAGAAGGAAATGGAAGGAAAAACAATGTTGCTTCTACAGAACCTAGTGAGGTCCTTGAACCTTGCCTGCACCCCCATCAGACTGTTCCCTTCCAAGTCATTTGTGCCCAGGTGAAACAGCAGATGTGTGCTTTCATCCTGCTGCTTACCCCAGGAAGGAATATGATGCCTCATCTCCAGCACCGTCATCCCTAGCATGCACTGTACCCATATTGCATTGTTTTTGGCTCCCTTCCTACCTTCCTTCCCCATTTTAGCCCCTTAATTATTGAGTTCCCCAAGAGTTCCACTCTACTGCCCCCCTGCTTCCTGGATGTCCTTTTGACCTCTAGCTTTGTGTCGCGGGGTTTGGCTCCCTTTGGACTCCTTCTCTTGTTCCATCTTGACTTGGTTTCTGCCCCTGCTCATCTTTTGTTCCCCATCACCTAATCTATCCTGATTTTTACCCACACCCAGCATCTGTCCCTCTTCACCCTCTCCCTTTAGCCTTTCATCAGACTGCTCCCTCCTGTACCTCTTCATCAATTGTACTTCCACCTGGCTTCCTTCATCCCTGCAGACTCCTCCTGCATCACTGCTTGAGCATGATCCAACTTCACCTGACCCCCCTCTAACTGTTCCTAGCCTTCCCTTGTCTGCATCACTGTGCAAGATTATGCCAGCTGTGCTTGATCCCCTCCAACTGTTCCCGTCCTGCCCATATTTGCAAAAGGTTTTGAGCACTGCACCCGACTTGGGGAAGTCTTCCTCCTTACCACCTGCCCTGTCTGCATATTTCCCCTCTCCTGCACCCTGCCTGGTGCATGCCCCAGCCTCCTACTGCAGCTCCTGCCCTGCAGGGTTTCCTCCTGTTCATTTTCAGCCTCCCAGGAGCTCAACTCCAGCTCTTCCAGTGCTTCCTTCCTGCCCCTTTTCTTATGCCACAGTTCCCCTAGTGCCACCATTTGGTGTGTCCCTAATGTGCCCGTCCCCTCCTCCACGCCTTCTCCTGCATGTGATGTGCCTGCTCCCTCCTCCCCCCTTCCACTGCACCTGAGATCTTTCCCTCCATGTCCCTCAGCCGTTCTGCACCCCCCTTCTCTGATGGCCCCTGCCGGACCCCTTCCTCTCCAATGTCCTCAATTAGAATACCTAGGGGGGAAAAACTATTTGTTACTTCCACCCTCTGGCACATTTCACCTATGCCTGCATTGTCCTTCATACTGGGCATCCGTCTGTCTTTTCCTGAGCCTACTGTCTTCCACTCCTCCTGATCCCTGACTAACCCCTTTTCTCTAGCTACAGGCATCATTTTTGTGCCTCTAGACTTCCTGCTGTCAGTTCCCACTGATCCCTTTTCTCCTGTCTCGGGTGTCCCTGTCCCAGATCTGGACTTGCTGCTGTCTGTTACCACCTCTGGTCTATCCCTTCTGGATCCTCTTCCATCCTCTCCCTCCCAAGCCCTTGACTTCTGGAACAGTATATCTGATCCTCCAGTGAATCCACTCAGTCCTTTCTGCTCCTTCCTTGGCTTATACTGTCACTGTCTCTCTACCCCATTTCCCAGCCCCCCATTTAACCCCCACCTTAGCCTCACCACTTCCTCCCTCAGCTGAGTGAGCTGCTTACACATCATACAACCTCCCATCCTCCAAACCCAATTTAGAGTCATAGCTGTTCCATAGCCACTGCACCCCACCACCCTGCCAAAGATCCCCTTCCCTTGGTCGCCCCTCCCTCTGTGCTGCCCTACCATTTCTTTCGTGATACTTAGATAAAGTCCTAAAATCACCCTTATGTATTTTTGGGCCCCGACCCTCACCCCTCCTCAGCCCTAACCCATAGTCAAGACTTTTTAGAAATAATAAAGCATGTGTAAACCATAGGCATCAAGGTAGGAGTGAGAAACAGACTATTTTGTGAAGCTGTAGTCTTTAGAAGTCTGGCTGCAGTCAAGTTGAGAGTATCACAGTAATTGTAATGGGCTGAGAGGCAGAGTTTGAGGAAAAGGTGAGTGTTTTTAGTGGTAATTGAGTTAGCTGCAGGCAGCAGTGAGGAACAGACTGTTCTGTGAAGCTGTGCTCTTTAGAATTCTGGCTGCAGTCATGCTGAGAGTATCACAGTAATGAGCTGGAAGTTAGAGTGTGGGGAATAGGTGATAGTGTTTTGTAATGCTGAGTTAGCTGCAGGCAGCAGTGAGACCTCTCATGTAGTTCTGCATTTGTGTCTATGGTAATAGCACAGATGTTTTTTGTATGCTGAGGGGAAAGCTGCCTAGAGTGATGATATCAGTGACCTTTGTGTGACCTGTGTGCATAAATGGTTGATATCATCATAGTAGAGCAGAGGGTACAAATATCACACTACAGTGGATGATACACTGTTTTATCTCACTCATTTATCACTCACCCCATTGTATATATATATATATATATATATATATATATATATAAAATCACATATGCCCCCACAATGCAAAGCATCATATACATACATATACACACACATATGTACAAGTTTCAAGATTTGTACATTGCAGAAAAAGTTCAGTTCCTCTATTTTTTTAAATACGCTGTAACAGCTCCAAATTATTCAATTTTTGGCATATAAATAGCTAGAGGGTTTAATGCCCCAATAATCCTGCTGAGATAAAAGCAAAAATCACCACATGGCAACCCAATGTGGCATTCACAAAATATGGTTGTGTCAGCAGTTCACACCACTCATATACTATAGATACATATCCCCAAAGACCTGCAAACAATTAATGTTAAGTAATTCACCTTCTGCAAAAATTTCATTCTAGGCCATTTTTATACAGAAAAGCATTCAGCTCCATAACAAGGAGTTTCATGGCCTCAGTAAGTGACCTAAGTCTTAATTTCTACTTAGAATAGGCATTCATTAGCCAAGGTCAGTAGCAATTATATCCACACTTTAGTTAAATGAATGGCCTGATTCAATAACATTAGCACACAAAGTGTAATCAGGTGGTTAAACTACTCAGTACGTCTCTAAACCACTGCATACCTTACCAGAATGAGTCTCTTCAAATATAATTTAAAAAAGGTATACCTGCAAATTGGTGTTTTTTTTTCTTCATCAATACTTTAAAAAGCACATGCATTTGGTGCTTAAAACTTGTTTCATACTAACACTGAAGCGCCAAATCACCTTTCTACCTCTCAAACTGAACGTTTTTGGCCTTTCACAGGGCCTCACCATCTCCTAAAAATAGATTTATTTCATTCCAGCCTTGCACCACAACCTTAACTTGCTGAATGTGTCTTTCTTTCTGAACTGCACTCTCCCAGTTTTCTGGAACACACAAGTCCACCTGAAAAATAGGGAAAAAGAAATTGCTCCACTGAGCATAGTATTTAAGTAGCTTGAGGGCTCCGTGGCCCCTCAGGCAACATTAGCACACCGGTTTGTAATAATGAAAGCACCTTCATGCACTTGCAAAGCAGTCCAAAAATCTCCTCTTGCTGTCCACCTCTTGCTGTCAAGATCAAATCAGGCACCAGTTTGTTATAACTCAGGACTCCCTCCTATGCCACTGGATGCTGTCTCCCATCAGAGCTCCAACACCTTTCTAGGCAGCCCAGGGAACAAACAAAAATCATAAACCACTTACAGGTTTATCAGATGGGCTTTCAGCAAAGTGGCTTTCAGGTGAGCTGATAGCAAGAAAAACACTGGGTAGAACTCTTGGCATTTCGCTCACTCCAGAGTCATAGTACAGGTTGTCAAGCCAAAAGCAAAACTAATAATAATAATCTTTATTTATAGTATGCAGTTCACATGTTTCAAAGTGCTTTGACAATAATTAAACATCTAAAATATATCAAAACCATAAATAATTAAAATCCAGTCAGTAACATGCAGAATCAACTGCAAGATTACATAAGTAGGTGTTCAGTACAGATTTGAAGCTGTCCATAGTCAGGCACTCCTGAAAGCAATGAGGTAGAGAATTCCACAGTGTAGGGGGTGCAAAAGCTAATACTTGGGCCACAGATGTCTTCAATGGAACCCTGGGAACCTCTAGCAATCCCTCAACACTGGAGTGATCAGGAGGGGCAGTAGGGGCGGAGAAACTCTTGAAGGTAGTACGGTCCCTCTCCATGTAGGGATTTATAGGTCAGCAAGCCAACCTTAAAGGTGATCCACCACTGAACTGACAGCCAATGCAGTTCATGCAGCTTAGGTGTAATATGACTAGATCAAGAAAGCCCAGTTAGTAACCTGGCTGCTGAATTCTGCACTAGCTGCAAATGGTGGATATCAACCTTACGATAGCCGTAGGTACAGGGCATTACAGTAATCCAGGCAGGAGACCACAAAGACATTGACCAATGTGAGAAGATTGTCGGGCAGAACCAGTTGTTTAATCCGAGTGATATTCCTCAGATGGTAAAACGAGGTCTTGAAGACAGATGACACCTGAGAATTCAGGGTCAGCCCCTCATCAAAAATAAAGCCCAGGCTCCGTACCTGTTCAGAGGTCCTCAGCTGGCAGCCTCCAAGCATAAGTTCAGGTGCTTGCCCAGCTGGAGACCCTTCTACTTGATGACCCGGGTCCACAACCAAAACCTCAGTCTTGTCAGGATTCAGCTTTAACCAGCTGACACTCATCCAGTCCTGGATCTTGGATAGGCATTTGTTAAATACCAAGACTGCTGTATCCTGTTTGGATACGAAGGACATATACAGCTGAGTATTATCTACATATCAGTGAAAACTCAGTCTGTACCACCTTATAATGTGAACCAATGGCAACATGTACACTGTAAACAGCATGGGTGACAGCACAGAGCTCTTCGGGACCCCACATGGCAAGGAGAATGCATCAGAGGAATAAATCCCTGACACTACTCTCTGAAACCTCCAGTGACAAAAGAATGAAACCATCTGAGGACTGTACCCGACAGTTCACAGATCAACTGCAGGTACTCTAGCAGTACTTCATGGTCCTCGGTGTCAAATGCCATGGAGAGATCCAGGAGGACCAAGATGGAACAGCTTCTCCGATCTCTCGCTATAAGGAGGTCATTGGGCACCTGAACAAGAGAAGTCTCAGTGTTATGCCTCTTCCTACATCCTGACTGGAAGGGTTTAAGAAGTTAGCAAGATTGGGCTCTGTCTATATTGAACTACATGCTTGTCCATTTACAAAACTCTTGTTATATTTGTTTAAAATTACAAAGGAATTCAGTTTTAATCCTTGATTTCATAAAGTATGAATTAAATAACACAAAAAAAGTAAAAAGGAAAAAAATCAGAAAATTATTGTGAGAACATAGAATTCTTGGATATTTCGTCATTCGTAAGAGAAGCAATGCCCCCCCCCTTTATTTTGTATATTATTTGTACCCCATTATGCGTACACCATACATAAATCCATCGCCTACAAAACTACTCTGTAATAACAAGCACTGGTACAATGTGTTTTTTTATCTCCACATGTTTAATTATTTAATTGTGTAAGGGAATGTTATTTAAAATGATGCTTTTGCAATAATTAATGTCTAAAAATATAGGTTTAATCTTATAAAGGTGCTTTAGCATAAATGAAGAAATTTATAATGCCTTAAAATGCTATTCAGTTGAACTGTTTGCTCTAGAATATTAATTTTTTTTAAATATAGTGATATTCATTAAGGTTTAGTTTGCAGGGCTGCCTTTACCCCAGTTGACAACCCCTGTATGCACCTAATAGGGAAATTATCCTTTAAATTCAAGTAAAGTGTGACAGCGGTGTTGTGAGCCAGTTGGGCAATTGGTTTATTTTTAGGTCAGTTGCACTTTAATCTTGGTAGGTCCAGCACTGCCAGCAGGCCACCTTGGGTCACACCCCTTAATGGGAGGTACCGGACCATCTCCAAAGGGAAAGGCCTATGGGGTGCCTGGAAATTGAACCTGATTGTACAATGGTCAGACCATCTGACCGGTTCCACCACTAGGTCTGCATACTCCATAACCAGTAGGAAGACCAGATCCAATGAGAGAACCGAATTATGGGTCACAGAGGAAACTACCTGTGTGAAGCCCAACAGATTCATCAGTTGGAGGAAGTCCTGCCCAAAATGCGAAAGTTCATTGTTGATCCAAATGATGAATGTCAGCTTTAAAACTCAATATTGCCAAATATCTTTTAAAGAGCTGCTGACACAAACAGAGCAGGCAACTCATATTGTGTAGTTGCCTACCCTGGGAGTTTTTAGGACCATAAATAAAGATTTTCTGTTCTACCATTTTAAAAATATAAGCCTCGTAAAACCCGACTTGTAACTTCCATGTGCGAAATGGGCAGCTAAGGAGTGCTGCAGCTCTGCCCCTAAAATTGCTGCTTGAGGGGCATATCTGTCCACACACCATTAAACTTATCAACTGTTCGGCGCATGGTGAATTTGCCAAATCTGAAGGCTTCAGTGATGTCTGACACTGTGATTGGCAGGTCTTTCACAGTAGACAGGTAATGGGGAATGCAGGAAACATATTTGTGATGCTCAGCAGCCACAAGATATGAAAGCATTTTCTTAACTTCAGCCAGGTGCAGCTCCCAGTGTCCAGCTCACTCAGCATGGATATAAAAATTCACAATCTGAATCATGTCCATGTACATAAGCCAGAACCTTGTTGTTGGGGATTTGCACTTTGCCTAATGGAACTCGCTCATTAACATGTCTACTTCCTCCAATAGCCTAGCTGTTTGGATGTACCTGGACTTCAGTCAGGTATTCAACTCAGTGCCACATGGGAGACTAGTATGTAAGCTAAGAGGCACAGGGGGTGGGGCAAAATTGGTGGGACGAGTGGGGAACTGGCTGCAAGGATGGCAGCAGATGGTGGTGGTGGGAAATGAGTTGTCATCCCCAAGGGTAGTGATGAGTGGGATCCCACAGGGGTCAGTGCTGGAGCCAATGTTATTTGGAGTATTTATTGCAGATATCTCAGTAGACGTAAATAGCAAGATCAGCCTATTTGCAGACAACACCAAGATGGGAGCAGTGATGGATGATAAGGGGGGGTGGCAGGAATTGCAGGAATGTCTAAGAAGGCTAGAGTTATGGTCCGACACCTGGCAACTTGGTTTCAATGCCACCAATGCCAAAAAAATGCAAGGTGCCGCATTTTGGGGAAAAGAATCCATAGAGGAGCTGCCATCTGAGGTGGTGCAGCTAGCTGTGACTAAGGAGGAGAAAGATCTGGGGGAGCTCATTATGGGAGCAATGAACAACTCAGCACAGTGTAGGAAAGCAGCAGCAGTGCCAACAAGAAGCTGGATTATATTGCAAAGGGTATAACCTCTAGGAGGAGGAAGGTGATTCTGCCATTGTACAGATCACTGGTCAGACCCCACCTGGAGTACTACATTCAGTTTCGGCACCCTTACCTAAAGAAGGACATTAGATTGCTGGAAGGGGTGCTACTCAGAGCAATTAAGATAATCGTGGATCTATGGGAGTTACCATATGAGATTAGACTGAGGGAGTTGAACATGTACTCTCTGGAGGAGAGGAGGGACGGGGGATATGACTGAGACCTTTAAGTACATGAGAGGAATAAACAGGAGAGGTACAGAGGGACTGTTCAAGGGAAGGGTGGAGAAAGACACTCAGGGTCATGACATGAGATTGGAGGGTGGAAGGTTTAGGAAGGAGATGAGGAGGCATTTCTTTATGGAAAGAATGGTAGCAGAGTGGAACTCAATACCTGCAGAGGTGGTGGCCTGTAAAACGGTGGGATGTTTCAAGAGGGACTGAGATAGGGCAAAAGGGAGGGTCATGAGAGGGGTAGGGTGAGGGGCAGCTGCAGAGTAGGGGTGCTAGTTGCAAAATCGAGCAGATTCAATAGACCAAATGACCTTTTTCTGCTGGCAGTTTCATACGTTTGTACGTATGTATTTGTGTAACCCCTAGGTGGTGCTATCCCAAGGGCTACTACCCCTGCCTGCTTGGCTAGTAGCAGGTTAAGGGGTCTGAGTTCTGAAACGGGTGCCTCCACCCAGAGGTCAGGGCTGGTAGTGGTCAAGCTAACCTGGGCACAGCCCTCCGGGACACTGTAACCCCCTCTTTTCTTACTAGTGGCCGGAACAATATACAATAATCACTTTCACAATACTCCTGATACACCACACAAGTACCCACACTGTTTGCACTTACCATCAGGGCTTTCCTCTGGTTTGGTCCTGGGACCCCTGTAAACAAGGTTGTACACTACAACAATACAGTACAGTACTTTGCACAAACTGGAACCACAGTCAGGGTAAATGCAAAAAGAGTTAGATCTGATTTATTTAAGGGACTTGAACAAGGGAGGGGCATAATCAGGTTAATTTACTTAAAGGCTCTATCAGTCAAACAGTTATGCATGCACTTCAGGGTCCATAAACAGTCACACACTCTGGGTACCCAGATGGAGAATGGTGGGCTAGACAGGAACATTGCAGCTGGTTGGGGCCCTGTGATGGAAGAAAACAACTTGCACAACACACACTATTTGTAATCCAGAGCCACAGGACTCAGTTTGTGAAAAGAAAACAAGAGAATCAGATGACACACTTTTAGATTAGGCTGTTGTTGCAGGGAGCTACCCTGATGATTACTCACAATACTCAAGACTGGACACAGGCTGGATGAAAATCAAGACAGCAGGTGGTTAATCTGGAGTGCCAGGAGAAGCAGGGCCCACACGTTTCACCCAGGCCTCATTCCTGTTCAAGCGTGGAGCAGGGGGCTGATCCCCAGGCAGATCTCTTGTCGATGCCTTTCTCTGTGTAGTGGGGTAGTCTGGCAGGGCCAGCGTGGCATGGCCCAGGCCAAATGGAGATGAACATGGATTCAGTCTGATTAGGCTGGATAAAGTTTCCAGCAAGCAAAACACAGTTCACACAGTGGGGAACCAAATCACAACCCACTTTCAATACACAGCACATTTACATGTAAGGAAATTCTACTGTACCAGGCAAACCGCTCTCCAGTCACGATCGCAAAGTCTCTGCAAAAACTGGGGATTCAAAAGCAGCTGGAAATCCTGACGGGCCGATCGCATTCAGCAAAATCTTTGGTCTTCTTCAGGTATGAGCCTGGTAAAAAATCAGTGGCTTACTTCATTCTCACAAACTTGGATTTAGTCTTAAATAATTCTCTTCTCTCCCTCTCTGGGGCAGCAGGCAGACATGCAGGCCACAACTCAGGCCTTTCCAAAGTTCTCCCATACGAAACTACTCAGACGGCTGCTTGACTGTCTCAAGCATGTTGCTTCTTCAGCTCCCAACTTAGATCTGACTCAAACTGCAGCAAGCCTGGGAATTTCCCCAGAATCAAAAAAGTTTGTTTGGCTGATCTGTCAGTCACAACAAAGGCTCCCTCTTCAGGTGCAAAAAGGTGCCAAAAACCCAAAACTACAATTCCTACAGATTTTGACTCCAGACAGCTCCTGTAGTCTGGCTCCATTTTAGGTCCCACCAGAAATGACTGGTCCAATTCGCAGTCCAGGACCAAGATAGTGGAGATAAACAAAACAGTCCTTGCTGCAAAGAAGGCAGGTTAGACAAACTACATTATCATTATCAATCTAAATGATTTTCAGCAAATAGTTACATCTTTCAACTGAGCTCACTCTCAGATTACTTAAGACTGCCATCCAGGCAGCTCTTAAAGAGACAGTACACAGAGGCTATACAGGCACTCTCTGGCAATCACATTTAAACTGCTTAAACACAGGACACCAGCCTGGCAGTGAGCATTTAGGCAAGCTCGAGGAAGACTTTTTGGGAACCCCCATTTGTTGGGGGGTTACACCCTTTCCTGCCTGGAGAAAACTTAGCGTCCGCATCAAGTCTGTACCATCATGCATCAGTTAACATAAACTTATTACTTTACTATACATATTCACTACATTTCCCAATACTTTGTCTAGTCTGACAATAGATTAGGCATATTTCACACAAGTCAGTTGAACATTACTATACTAAATCAGGTAATAACTTCTTATACCTTGAACAATGCAAGAGGGGGCTCTTCCCTATCAGCTAACTTGGGGCTGGATGGAGCAGGGGCACCATGGTGAGAGGGCAGAACAAGTAGCCTGGAATGGGCTGTCAAACTCAATTTGGGCAGTGAGTTTGGTGAAACATAAACACCTTTGTGCACCACATTGAGAGGCAAATCCATTGGCCTCCCAGGAGAACCATAACTGAGGCATACTACTGGCTTGACAGCTCGCCCAGTCTTTATGAGGGGGACAACTACAGTCTCTGTACTGTCAGCACTGGTCTGGGGACTCTCATCACTTGTGAGGGGTGCCTCTGCCTGGGTGAGAATGTCCAAACTTGGGGCACTGTCGGCTCCTTGCTCTGCAGGCTCTGTTTCTACAACACTTAACTCATTTTGCAAAGGCTCAGGCTCAATCAAGCTTTGAGGCACTGAAGGGGGGTGGTCAGCACTCTCATAGTGCTCTTCAAGTTCTGGTATGTCACCAGAAAGACTCAAACCCTCAGCCCCTTCTTCAGGCAAATCATACAGTTCCACAATACACAGAGACTCAACATCTTCAGATGTTGCACTTTGCACTTCACTTTCTGGGTCCATTGGCTCAAAGGATGAAGCTGGGGGGTAAGGCAGTCCAGAAGGCCCAGCTTCATCCCCACAGTTTATCAGGGGGTTACCTCGAAACAGCTGACTCAGTTCATAAGAGGGGTAATAGGCATAGTCGCACTCACTTTCATCAAGAAGTGGACTGACAGTCATTATCATTCTGGGCCTGCTACGGAGGAAACCTTAAATCTGTGACTATTGGGGTAGGTTGACTCTGTCTCTTTCTAGCAGCAGCATGAGTCACTGGCCCAGGGGGCTCAATTTATGGGGGTTCAGCCTCAATCATGAGTTGGCCGATAGGTACAAAGTGGTTACAGTGCATGGTCTTGACATCTTTGGAGTAGTTCTCTGGGCGCAACTTGTACACAGGTAAATCATCCAACTTTCCAACTACTACGTGGGGAAGATGGTGCCACCGATCAGCAATTTTGTGTTTACCAAGCAGTCTCAAATTAGGTAACAACACACGGTCTCCAGGTTGAAGCTCTTGAGCCTTTACTTTTTTATCATGCCTCTATTTGTTGGCTAGATTTCTCTTGGCGGCCATTGTCTAGGCCAGTTGATGGGCATGGTTCAACTGAGCTTTCAGTTTTTGTACATATTGCAAGTAGTATTCAGTGCGAACCCCATCTGGAGAGACCCCAAAACAGACATCAACTGGCAGCCGGGCCTCTCTCCTGAACATGAGGCAGTAGGGGGAGAACCCAGTAGCATCATTTTTCATGCAATTGTATGCGTGTACCAAGGTACTAATCTGCTGGCCCCATTTATGCTTGTCTTTTGGGTGGAGGGTGCCCAGCATGTCTAGAAGGGTGCTGTTAAAACATTCTGGTTGAGGGTCTCACTGCGAGTGATAGGGGGTGGTTCTTGACTTTAGCACCCCCCATAAGGAGAGCATTTCTTTGATTAGTCGACTCTCAAAGTCTCTGCCCTTGTCAGAGTGGATCTGCTGGGGGGCACCATAGTGGATGAAGAAATTTTCCACTAGCACCTTCAACATGGTAGATGCCTTTTGATCTTTGGTGGGAAAAGCTTGTGCATACCATGTGAAATGATCCGTAACCACTAACACATTGCCAATGTTCCACTGATCAGGTTCTAAACACAAGAAGTCTATGCAGACTAGTTCCATGGGGTGCTGGTAGTAATATTAACAAGGGGGGGCAGCCCTCTGAGGCAGGGCTTTTCTTTGCAGGCGGCGACTACAAGTCTTTACATGGTGCTCAACATCATCCCCCATTTTGGGCCAGTAGAAGCGAGATCGTACCAGGTCAAGGGTTCTGTCAATACCTAGGTGCCCCATGTGATTGTGGAGGGACCTCAGTACCAAATCTTTAAAGGCCGTAAGCAGGACCAATTGTCACTTGTCTACTTTGCCACTACGATCTACTGTCTCTCTATACAACAACTGATTGAGCAACTTCAATCTGGGGCCTTCTTTAAACAATAAAGCAGTCAACAAGTCAGTGGAACGTAACTTAGACACATCTTTCCCCACACACAGGGCATCAAGTGCTGGCTGAATCATAGGATCCTGGGATTGAGCCCACTGAATGCTGTCATTGTCAAATTGAGATAGTGCACTAATATCTAGAGCAGAGAAGTGGCAATAAGCAGCTCATATGCAGGTGTCAGAAGGGCCCAAGCAATCTATTAAACAGTCCACTGGGTCCACAGACATCTGTTCATCACTATCAAACTTTTGGCACAAAGCTCGAATGTCAGGTTCAGACAGCCTGACCCAATCACTCTTGAAAGTGGGACTTCATGATAGGGAGTCAGCATCAATATGGTTCAGGCCCAGTCTGTATTCAACAGCATAATCATAGGTTGATAATGCAGAAAGCCACCGTTGCCCTGTGGCGTCTAACTTAGCTGAAGTCTGTACATAGGTCAACAGGTTATTGTCAGTCTTCACCAGTATCTTTTGCCACATAGAGGTATTCATGAAACTGGTCAACAATGACCCATTTTAGGGCAAGGAACTCCAACTTATGCACAGGGTAGTTTCATTTCGGACAGGGTCAAGCTCCTACTGGTGAAAGCTACTGGTGTCAGGCCATCCTCATGGTCCTGATACAGCACCACTCCTAGACCCTGCAGACTAGTGTCCATATGCAGCACATAGGGTTTGGTGGAGTCAGCATAGGCGAGAATAGGGGAGTTGGTGAGCAGGTATATGATCTCATGGAAGGCTGCTTCAGAGTCGGGCGTTCAGTGGTGCCCGAAGAGTTTACCTGGGCAGAAGTATACTTTTTCTGGTTCTTTAACAAACCCTTTTTTGTATTTACATTTGGTAGGAGGGTAACCCTAGGTAAGGTTCAAGAGTGGGTGAATAACCTTGGAATAGTCTTTTATGAACCTTCGGTAGAAGCCACAGAACCCCAGGAAACATTGTAGTTCTTTCAGATTATGGGGCTGGGGCCAAGTAGTCAGTGCTTCAACCTTACTGGGATCAGTCTGTATCCCTTTTGTAGATACTATGTGCCCCACATACTTCACGGAAGTTTGGAAAAACTGGCACTTGTCATTGGACAGCTTGAGGCTGAAGTCTTCCACTCAGTCTAGGACTTTAAACAGTCGGTTTACATGCTCCTCTAAGGTGCTCCCAAACATAATGACATTGTCCAAGTACACCAGGCATTCCAGCAAATTCATATCTCCCACCGCACGTTCCATCAGTCACTGAAAGGTGACTGGGGCACCCGATATCCCCTGTGGCATCCTCAGAAATTCATAGAACCCCAATGGACAGATAAAGGCTGTTTTCTCATGGTCTTCCGGGGCCATCGGGATCTGGTAGTATCCACTGTGAAGATTCAATACCGAGAACCATTTGCTCCCATTCAAGCAGTCCAGGGCATCTTCTGTACAAGGCATAGTGTATTGGTCTGGGATGGGCCGCCAGTTCAGGGTTCGATAATCAACACACATCCTCACAGACCAATTCTTCTTATGCACAACCACAATGGGAGAGGAGTATGGGCTCCTGGATTCTTGTATCATGCCAGCAGCGACCATTTCCTGCAGGTGTCTTCTCACATCATCTATGTCTGCTGGGGCTAGGTGTTGGGACCTCTCTCAAAATGGCCGTTCATCGTGCAGGCGTATGTGATGCTCCGCACCTTGGACACATCACACATCCCATTCTTTCATTGAAAACACTTGGTCTCTCTGGGCAAGTCTCTTGCTAATTCTAGCCTTCCATTCCATTCAGCTGGCAATGGGGAGTCACCAAAGTCAAATAAGTCTGGGGTCACTCTCTCCTTCTCAATAGGGTGCTTGTTGCTGGGCAATACTGCAGTGTCTTGCCAGTGTAACTAGATTGCACCCTCTGTTCACCCGGATCTCCCGATCTGACACATTGTAAATCTGGACCATCACTCATCGTGCATAGGCATGGGCACAAGTAGGCAAGATGCTGGGCTTGACCAATAATCCTTCTGGCAATTTTCCATCACCTGGCGCATTCAATGTCAATATTTTATTCTTGACATCTTTCCGAAGATGGACCTCCCCTTGAATGGTATGCTGGGCATTAGGGACTAGTACCATTGAATTAGGATCCTTCTTCCACACGATCCCCACCGGTTCATCCTCGTCTACTTCATCAGGTTTCTGTTGCAAATCATAGGCCCTCTTGATCAGAGCCAGAATTCTCAGGGCCCTCTCAGTCCATCACTCTTGTTTCTCATGACAGAGTTGCGCCAGTCTCCCAAACATATGGGCGTTTGTCCCAATTAGCAGGACAACCTCATCATACAGTCCAGTGAGGAGACACACTAGGGCCAATGTCTCTACTCACTCCTCTACACCAGTTACAGTTGCAGGAAAAGACAACCAGAGGCGGACATACCCTAGGTAGAGATAAGACTTGTCGCTCAGGCCCCACATATGTAGGCCTTACAGGGATAGTAATGGCACATTAGATAAGTGTTTGTCATGCCAGTCCTGAAATACAGTGGTCACTTGACCCGCTATCGAGCACAGCCCGGGCATAAATACCATTGACAGTCACAGAAGTCTCCATTGAAGGGCCCACTATTCTGGACCAGTCTGGAGAGGCAGTAGCAGAGGCCTGGACAGATGATTTAGCCACAAAGAAATTTGAGTTAGTATTTCTTGAACCCTCACTTCGTTCATTATGGGCACTCCTCGGCCATTGATTTGCTTTCGTAGCTCCTCTTGGAGTCTGTTTGCTACCTTTTCTAAGTCTTTCTGAGACCAGCACTCTCTCTTCATATGCCATCCTTCCCACAGTTGTGACAAATGATAGACTCCTGGGTCATCCTTCGAGAGAACAGGGACTGAGGCAGTAACAAGGGATTAGGATCCAGTATCTGCTTGCAGTGGTGAGAGTGGTGCAACATATCTCAACAGTTCCTTTAGGGTGGCAGTCAATTCTTGGATTTCAGCCTGGGAGCTACCCTCGGTAGATGATGCCTGAGGGTGCACCCCCACCCCATGGCAGTCATGTCCTGAGAGGGACCAGAATCTTGTTCCATGGGGGAAACCCTTGCAGATGCACCAGTCTTCAACTCTCGGACTTCTTTTAGTAGCTCAACTTTCCACTGCTGGGCGCAGGGCAGGAAGTCCTTTGCATTCTCAGAGTGCTTGTTAAGTGCCGACTTTTGCCACTGAGCCTCACTTGGCTGATCACTCTCGGTCACTTACGCAGCAGCAGCAAATATGGGTACAATGCCCCCACGGGGTAACTTTTGCTCAACCCCCTGAATTTCTTTCATTAGCTTGTCATAGGAGGGGGGTGATTCCAGTCGAGTGGCAAGGTACAACTGAAGCAGTAACAATTCTGAAGATGGAGCAGACTTAAGGATCCGGTCCAGCCTAGTTCGATCTAATTCATTTAACAGCAAACTACCCTTTCTGAGGCACTCTTGTAGCAGCTTTTCAAGCCGAGGTACATACACAGACAATGGCTCCCCTGGGTACTGCTGAGCATTTCTTACTCTCCGCCACAGATCCTCATCTGAATCCAGGCTCCCATACACATTCTCCAATGCATCCAGATAGGTCTGTGCAGTCGCTTCGGGGTTATTGGCCCACTTGGCACAGATGATAGCCAGGGCAGGACCTTGGAGGCTCTCACTCAACTTCTTTTGTTTCTCTGCTTCAGAGCATTGCCATTCAAGTACTAGAGGGGCAACATAGTCTATCCAGGTCTCTCAGTCATCCTCCCTCTGGGGGGGGGAGGGTGCCTGAGAAGATTCTCAGCCTTTGGTAGAAGTCTTGACTAATGGCAGGTACAGATATAGGGGCCAGCATTGGCATGGGCACGGAAGGTGGGGCTGTAACAGGTGCTGGAGTGGAAGGGGTGTTGGGAAAGGAACACCCCTAGGTGGCAGGAATAGTTTGTTAAAGACCTCTATGGTTTTCCCTTCCTCTAGCAACAACTTAGCAAATTTCTCCTCAGAAGTCACAGACAATGGTGGGAGCTCATCCTCCCCAGGGTCTTTACTGTCTTTTGTTATTACTCTCCAGGCAGCTGGAACCCCTTCTGGGGCAATAGTCTGTGTCACTTTAGAACTGTCCATGAGGTCACTATGCTCTACCAAGGCTATGAAAGTTTGGGCGATCAAATCAGCCTGTTGACCCACCACCACACAGTTTTTTAAACATGGAACTTTGGAGAGTGCTCCATCTACATTGTCTTTACTGGTACCCAGGGGAATATCCAGTATAAGTAGAGCATTTTGGGGATCAGTCCTGCCCAGTACACCATCCCACCAACTGTTGTACAGCCATTTCCACTGGTTTAGCCATTAATCTTTAACAGTAATTCAATATTTTTTGGCCACTAGAAGGCACAAAATCCCAGCAGTGAGCCTCCAAAATGTAACCCCTAGGTGGCGCTATCCCAATGGCTACTACCCTTTCCTGCTTGGCTAGTAGCAGGTTAAGGGGCCTGAGTTCTGAACCGGGTGCCTCAGCCCGGAGGTCAGGGTTGGTAGTGGTCAAGCTAACCTGAGCACAGCCCTCCGGGACATTGTAACCCCCCCACTTTCCTTAATAGTGGCCGGAACAATGCACAATAATCACTTTCACAATACCTCTGATACACCACACAAGTACCCACGCTGTTTGCACTTACCATCAGGGCTTTCCTCTGGCTCTGCCCTGGGGACCCCTGTAAAACAAGGTTCTACACAGCAAATAACAGCAGTACAGTACTCTTGTACAAACTGAAACCACAGTCAGGGTAAATGCAAAAAAGAGTTAGATCTGATTTATTTAAGGAACTTGAACAAGGAAGGGGGGTAATCAGATTAATTTGCTTAAAGGCTCTATCAATCAAACAGTTATGCATGCACTTCAGGATCCACAAAGAGTCACACACTCTGGGTACCCAGATGGAGAATGGTGGGCTAGTCAGGAACATTGCAGCTGGTTGGGGCCCTGTGATAGAAGAAAACAACATGCACAACACACACTATTTGTAATCCGGAGTCGGAGGGCTCAGTTAATGAAAAGAAAGCAACAAGAGAATCAGATGACACACTTTTAGATTAGGCTGTTGTTGCAGGGAGCTACCCTGTTGATTTCTCATGATACCCAAGACTGGACACAGGCTGGACGAAAATCAAGACAGCAGGTGGTTAATCTGGAGTGCCAGGAGAAGCAGGGCCCACACCATTCACCAAGGCATCATTCCTGTTCAAGTGTGGAGCAGGGGGCTGATCCCCAGGCAGGTCTCTCGTCGGTGGCTTTCTCTGTGCAGTGGGGTAGTCTGGCAGAGCCAGCGTGGCATGGCCCAGGCCGAATGGAGATGAACACGGATTCAGTCTGATTAGGCTGGATAAAGCTTCCAGCAAGCAGAACACAGTTCACACAGTGGGGAACCAAATCACGACCCACTTTCAATACACAGCACATTTACATGTAAGGAAATTCTACTGTACCAGGCAAACCGCTCTCCGTCATGATCGCGAAAGTTCTGCACAAACCGGGATTCAAAAGCAGCTGGAAATCCTGACAGGCTGATCGCATTCAGCAAAATCTTCGGTCTTCTTCAGGTATGAGCTTGGTAAAAAATCAGTGGCTTACTTCGTTCTCACAAACTTGGATTTAGTCCAAAATAATTATCTTCTCTCCCTCTCAGGGGCAGCAGGCAGACATGCAGGCCATAACTCAGGTCTTTCCACAGTTCTCCCATGCGAAACTACTTAGAAGGTTGCTTGACTGTCTCAAGCATGTTGCTTCTTCAGCTCCCAACTTAGATCTGACTCAAACTGCAGCAAGCCTGGGAATTTCCCCAGAGTCCAAAAGGTTTGGTTGGCTGATCTGTCTGTCAGTCACAACAAAGTCTCTCCCTTCAGGTGCAAAAAGGCACCAAACGCCCAAAACTACAATTCCTACAGATTTTGACTCCAGACAGCTCCTGTAGTCTGGCTCCATGTTGGGTCCCACCAGAACTGATTGGTCCAATTCTCAGTATAGGACTAAGATAGTGGAGATAAACAAAACAGTCCTTGCTGCAAAGAAGGCAGGTTAAACAAACTACATAATTACTATCACTCTAAATGATTTTCAGCAAATAGTTACATCTTTCAACAGAGCTCCCTCTCAGATTACTTATGACTGCAATCCAGGCAGCTCTTAAAGAGACAGTACACAAAGGCTATACAGGCACTCTCTGGCAATCACATTTAAATTTCTAAAACACAGGACACCAGTCTGGCAGTGAGCATTTAGGCAAGCTTAAGGAAGATGCTTTGGGAACCCCCATTTGTTGGGGGGGGGGTTACATTTGCATTTTGAGCATCCTTGGCATCCATGCCATCTCTCGGTCTTTGAACACTTTCTGAGAGCAATGGGCTCCATGACTTTGTCATATTCACCAATGAGCCAACTTTAAAATGCATTCCAGTGTAGCTTAAACATGGCAGCATGAACTAGTCTATGGTCTCTCAGCATAACATAATAGTTTTTGCCTGACATGATTTTGTTGGCAGTTCCATGGAAGCAAATGTCGGCTTCAACAAGGAGAGCCTCTATTCCCGTTTCTTTTATTGAATACCCAATTGCCCCCATGAAATGCAGTGGAATGTGGAAGCCACCCATGCAGGATGACTTTGCCATACTTCTCTGGCTTCTTTTTCTGAAGATCAAGAGCAATCTTATAGATTGCTTCATCACAGGTAATTATGCAGAATCCTGCCCAATTTACAGGCCGTTACTGGGACTAGAAAGAAAATTATGTTGCTGGTATTTCTTGCATTTTACTGCTGCTTATTCAAAACTGCCTGCACTTTAATTCACCAGTTATCTGTACTTGAATAGTGTGAACCTTGACTGGTTTGAGGGGGTCCGGTGGCAGATCAAACAGTGCACCAAGCTCAGTGGAGGCAGGGTTTCTCACACTACAAAGCCTTACACTGACCACGGGCGCATGTGGTGCGAGCAGTCTGAGTGGCGCGAGCACTACTTGGATGAAGAAAAGGTGTTAGATTAGCTTTAGTAACTTGTTGAACTTTAAGGGATTAGTTGAATACAATTGGAGAAGTTTTAAAAGTTTTAAAGAAGCGGTTATTGTCCAGACAAAGTGTAATGAATTTGACGACAACAACTGCTGGGTGGGTGCTACTTGGCTCTTATATTGTGAATTTGCAGGGACTGAATTACGAGGGTAATGGGGGAAGTAAGGCGATAAGTTGTATGACAATACAAAACTGTTTACAAGATGATAGTAATCACTTAACAAGGAGACAAAATAATTTCATGAATGAGTGGAAGCAGATTAACAAGTACTTTGTCCCACGATATATTATTATAAAGTTGAACCAGTCAACATTTAAAGGTTTTTAATTTTGTCACTGTTAACCCAAAGTGGGGATGTAGAACCAGATCCAGGCCCTAAAAATGTTTTAGGGTTCTCGGTAATACATGAAAACGTTAGAAGTCTGGTGAACAAAATGGATGAATATAGGATTTGGGTAGATTTAAATAAACCAGAAATTTTGGCATTAACTGAAACGTGGCTTCATACAGGTATAACAAATGAGGAGATCCAATTAAATGGTTATAATTTGTCGAGAGTAGACAGACAGGGAAGAGGTGGGGGAGTAATATTGTATATTAAAAATAGTTTAGGCCCCATTAAAAGTTTATTAGCACAAAGTATATAGGCAATGGATTGTTTATTGATGGAACTACTGGCGTCTAAAGTAGTGATAGGTGTAATTTAAGCCCCTCCAAAAACTAAAGTTAAACAGTTTGATATACTGGCAAATATATATATATATATATATATATATATATATATATATATATATTATACTTACTTTATTGAGGATGTAAGCATCATGACACCACATAAAGAATATCTTACATTCAGGTATAGGCAAGTACATCAAATAGTGTCACTTCAACAATGGTAACAGTAGTATTAGTAGGCTTTTCTTGGGCCCGTTTTGTTTTTAAAACAACAACAAAAAGAGGAATACAACCCCCTGAGGTCAACACTGGGTAACCTTAACAGAGTAATAAGAATAAAAATATTATTCCTGACTTCAGTTCCAGATTTTTTTATCTAAGGGAGAGGCCTTTCCGCCTAAGATATGACTGCACAGATTTTTGTATTATTCTGGCCAACAAGTGCCCCTAAGATATTATATCAGGTGCCACTGATAGGTGGTATTTAATCCTGTTGTAAATCCCATCCAGACCATCTAGCTACAAATGCTTCCCTTCTGTTTTGGATTTGAAAGTTAAGTCTTCCATTTTCTGGATATTTAATAGAAGTTTTCTCCAGTCATTCAAAGTAGGTGGAAGTGTCTTTAGCCACTTATGGGTTATGGCTTTGTTATAGGCCATGGTACAAATGTACCACAAATATAATGAAATGGTGCCCTTAATCCCCCTCATAGGTAGTCCAAATACTATGTGATAAAGGGAGAAGGGTTCTTCTATTTGAAACAATTTTCTCAGCTAGTCTTGTACCAGTCCCCTAAAGTTGTCTAACACAGGACAAGAATAAAATATATGGACCGGAGTAGCCCTCTGCTCCCCACACTGTCTCCAGCAAGCTGGGGACATGGCTGAGTTCCATTTCTTCACCTTATCAGAGGTCAGAAAAAAATCTGACTTTTACCCTCCAGGAGAATTCCTGCCATAATGGTGAGGAAGTCACTTTAGTCAAGTTACTCCAGATTTTATTTCAGTCTAAAGGTGAGAGATGGGCTCCCCATTTCTTTTCCCATTTTGTAGTAATATACTGACTTGTATTAGCTTTGTGAGCATCTAAAAACTGATATAACTTGGTCATAGTTGGTCTGGAGGTGGTTGGGGCAAAAAGTCCCTGCAGGAGTATATGTCCAGGAAGGTCTGTAGGGTTTTGTGACATAATCCTCAATTTTCTTTGGATGTATGTTGATATCTGCAAATAGAGTCATTTATCTTTCTCAGTCCATCCAACTTTTTGGACACATTCCTCAAAGATGAACAATAGTGTCCCTCTCATGATCTGCTTAGGGTAGCTGAACCCCTTCATCACCTGGCATCTGTGCCAAGGATCCAGGCCACCAGGTAGAAAGTCCGGGGCATGTATCAGCCAGCAGTATTTCCAAATATCTACTTTAACATTAGGGTATTTGGAGAACATGTCCCAGGCTATTAGAGTAGTCTGTAGGACTCTATAGTCTTTTACTGCTAGGGGTCTCTGTGCAGAGGGCAAACAGAGGCATGAAGATGGGGTATCTCCCTGTAAAAGAGTGGTTTCTATGTCCTGCCAATGTGTACATGCGGGTGTGTGTGCCCATAGGAGGGCATACTTCACCTGGGCGGCTAGCCAAAATTCTAAAATATCTGGTACTGCCTGGCCTCCTGTTTTTTTCCCTGCCATTAAAAGAGTTCTACATAGTCTAGGTTTCCGGTTAGCCCAAATAAACTTAAATATCTTCCCTTGAAGCTCCCTAAACCATGTTTGGGATAATGTAACTGGAATGCATTGAAACAAATATAACATCCTAGGTAATATATTCATTTTTACTGTTTGGATTCTGGAATACATAGAGAAAGGGAGTATCAGCCATCTTTTAATGTATGTTTCTATTTTTGTTACTATTGGTTTATAATTATCTGGATATAAATAATTAGTGTTTGCCCATAGGGTGACTCCCAAATACTTAAGAGTATGTAGATCCCATCTCATCTTATATTTTGCTTGTAGGACTAGCGGAGGGGTGTAATTTATTTTTAAAATCACTGTTTCTGTGGTATTAAGTGTGTACTCTGACAATAAAGAATATTCCTCTATGATATCCATCACTCCAGGCAGGGAGATGTCTGGAGATGTCAAATATAAAAGGACATCATCTGCATAGAGTGCGATTTTGTGAGTGGTCCCTGCTTATTGTACGCCCTTTATGCTCTAGTTTATCCTTATCCATTGGGCCAGGGGCTCAATATACAAGGAGAACAACAAGGGGGACAAGGGATGCCCCTGTTGTGTACCACGGCCCAGGGTAATCCCATTAAAACCATTCCATTAGTGCGTATATATGCTTGTAGGTCTGTATATAACCTGGCTATTATAGCTATAAAATATTTCATGAACCCAAACCCGGCAAGTATCTCATACAGAAACTTCCAATTTACCTGGTCAAATGCTTTTTCTGCATCTACTGTAGGCTGAGTATTAATGCCCTCCCTTTAGTCCTAGTTAAATGGTCTATAATATGTATTGTTCTATAGGTATTATCGGCAGCCTGTCTATTAGGGATAAATCTTGTTTGATCTCTATGGATCAGATCTGGCATTATGTACTGGAGTCGTCTGGCTAATATGGATCTAAAAAATTAATAATTGACATTCAGGACTGAAAATTGGTCTGTATGAAGAACAAGCTGTTAAATCCTTGCCAGGCTTGGGAACCACAGATATTACCGCCTGTCTCCAGGAAGGGAGTAAGACTGCTCCCTCCTTAAACATCTCTTGATAGGCCGGGCTCAGTAATGGGATAATTGTCTGGTGAAACTTCTTGCAGAACTCTGTGGGAAGTCCATCATTGCCGGGGGATTTGGATGTCTTTCCCTCTGCTATCACCGTACTAATTTCCTCAATAGTGATAGGAGCCAAAAGCTGGGAGTTCCAGGACTGAGCCATCTGTGGTAGTCTCAGGTCGCTCAGGAGGGTATGAATTTTCCCAGGATCTGGGTCTGCTCATGGAGAATAGAGCCTCTGATTGTACTCCATGAATGTGTCTGATATGTGAGATAGGGTTGTGGCTTTTCTCCTAGTATGGGGGTGAATGATATGGGTAATCTGAAGCTGGGCTCATCTGGCCCTAAGTCTGATGGCCAGTAGCCGTAGAGACCGGGAACCCCCTCCATAGTATTTTTGTTTAAAAAAATGTATATTTCTCTCTACTCTTAGGTCCAGCAGTTTGTTTAGCTGGTTTTTCAATTTCTTAAGTTCCTTTCCTCTCTCTCCCTATCAAGTCTAATTTGTTGCTGTTCTTCCAAGGTTTTTATTTGCATTTCCCATTGTTTTTGTTTCTCTGCCCTTTGTCTTTTTATGGCTGTAGCAATTGCAATCAACTTACCCTGGACCACTGCTTTAATAGTGCCCCTTAGGATCCCCTTACTTACTCCACAAGTCTCATTCTCCTGCATAGTTTGAGTCATGGCCTGTGAGATCTGATCCAGAACCTCAGGATCATTAAGAAGTGACAGGTTTAGTCTCCAAAAAGTGGATCGTGGCACGGAAAGGTCAATTGTCAAGGTTAAGGGAGAATGATCCGACAATCCAAGGTTACCTATCTCACATCTTTGTGCTCACCCAAGGGAGTCCCGGAACAGAAAAAAATAATCTAGTCTGGAATATAACTGATAAGAAGCGGAGTAATGAGTAAAGCCCTTTCTCTGATCCTCTAAGAAAGTCCACACATCCCGTAGTCCTAATCTTGTTAAAAGGGATCTAACTTGTTTTATGATTTTGTGGGATTTCCGGAAAATTCTAGAGGTGGTGTCATTAATAGGATCGACGGTCATATTCCAATCACCTCCTAAAATGGTAATTCCTTCAGCCTTCTCGGATAGAAGTAATAATATTTTTCTATACACTTCGAAGGAAGAGTTGGGTGGGGCACATATAACGAGGCCAAGGTGATTTTGTGTCCATTAAGGGAGCCCTTTAAGAGGGCAAATTTCCCTTCACTATCCTGAACTCTCTCTGTAACCTCAAGGGGGGTATGCCTTGGAATTAATATGGCAACCCCTCGTCGTCTGCCGTGTTTATAAGAAGAAAAGCAGGCATCTGAATAACCAAAATTCAGTAATTTCTCACATTCTTTTACGGACAAATGAGTCTCTTGTAAGAGAATATCTCTGTTTTCATTTGTTTTATATATTGTAAGGTTTTTATGTTTAATCGGGCTTGTTAGACCATTGACATTATATGTCAAGATTTTAACTCCCATATCTGTCTAAAAAATTTTGTCAGTTTGCACCTTGGCCAAAGGCTCGGCCCTCCCTCTCTGTTGTTTCCTAATTAATCTCTGAAGTCAGGAAAAAAAATTGTACCCAGAAAATAAAAGAACAGGCATAACATTAACAAATGTCACTAATTTGGTATAAAGCCAACAATCTAAATAAAATCTAGCTATAGAGTGTATTTTACATTTTTCACCTCCAAGGTGGGGACACTGAAATTTCAGCACTCTTTCTCTGCTAAGGTCAAAGACACCTGCAAAGCTGTAGCAGTGTGAGTATTCTCCACTATGAGAACTGCTACAGGGGCAATTTATTTAATAGAAAAGAGCCTGGTAACATTGCCCTATAAAATACAATAGAATCCACCACTGACCCATTTGCATTGCAACTATGTTGTTCTCAGCTATCCTTCTCCCCAACCCCCCCCCAGACTGGCTGCCTTCAGTAAGTGTCTGCTACTCCAGTAATCAAGATTCCTCCTTTTATAATGGCATAAGGATCACTATGGCTTCCTAAAGTAACAATGTATCCCTCTCCCTCCACGTCTTCATTTACTGTATTCTCTTTTTTCTTTTCCCCCATCTTTGAATAGTGTCACCAAGTCCCAAGGTCCATTATATAATCTATATCTAAGGAAGCCCCTCCTCCCTCCGTTACACCACATCCATATGCAGTTCTATGATGCAAAATTATCAGATTGGATCGAACTTTAAATCAAAATGTCTGAGTGAAACAGTTAAGTCTTCACAGTCTCTTATGAGATGCATCAAAAAGCCAGGGTGAAATGCTCTTGAATTTTAAGGGGCGATCAGCAGCAGGTGCATCCAGCTTGTGTTCATTGCCCTGCTATGTCATATCTGCTTCGCCCCCCCTCCATTCAAAGTCCCAGAGCACATCTTTAGCACCAGCTGTGTCAGAAAGTCACTGAGTCTCCTTGAGGGAAGCTAATAAAAATTTTTGAACAGTACCTTCAAACAGAATGTTAGCTAGTCTGGTGTTTGTACCCTCTTGATCTTTGGTTCTCTGTTGCTGGAAAATGGCCTGCATTGTTCCAAGTCAGTTCCTGAGGGAGCTAAATGAAGACACACCCTGTCACAGGTTATCTTGTCCCCCTGGTTGCAGTTTACATAGCTGTATAAGGTTTCTGTCTGCTTCAGACATTCTCTTTACTGGGCTGGTCTCCAATGGGATCCCTCAATCTTTAAGAGCTGTTTTGGCTTCTTCTGGGGTCAGGTATGTCTGAGGGCCCTCATCCCCCAAAATTTTTATTTTATCAGGGTAGGGGGTCTGGAATCAGATTTTTGTGCTGCATAGAGCTCTCATAATTGGTCAGTATAGTAATCACACTCTCTGAATTTTGGGGGGATAATCCTGGTCTATGAACAGTATGGCATCATTATATGCAATTTCTTTTTGCTGCCAAACCCACCAAATAATCACTTCTTTGGTGCGATAGCTTGAAAACTTCATCAATATTTGGCGTGGCCTGGAAGTGGGATCTGTGGGCCAAGGCTCTAAAGTACGATGTGCTCACTCCATTCAAATCTCCAGTGTAAGTGGTAAATCGAGGACGTTGTGGAGCATATTTTGCAGAAATAAGGCCATATTGTCTGTCTCTGCCCCCTCTGATAATCCCGATAGCCTTAGGTTATCCCTCCATGATCTTGCCTCCAGATCAATACATTTTGCTTGTATTAGGCCAGTAAAATCATAAAGAGAGGTCAAAGAATCTCTGTGCATGACTGAGTACGTTTCCAACAATGAGACTCTGTTATCTACTTCTTTCAGCAATGAATCCAGGTCTGAGAGCTTAAGATGTAATTTTTTAAATTCTGTTTTGTTTTTCTTTGCACAGAGCTTGTATTTCTGCCAATATTGTGTTTAAATCCATGGTGCTTTGGTGATTTACATCATTCCCGGGGCCCGAGGCCTGTTGCTGAGCTCATGGTGGAGAAGGGCTACGGCTACTGTCTTGCAATATTAGTCGATATTTGGAGCCATCTATTGTCATCTGAGTCTGATCCAATTGTGGTTTTGCAGGTTTATTGCTGTCACTCCCTTTCAGTGGCATTCTGGAGGGTTGGAGGGGTCAATTGTATAGCAAAAGGAGCTTTTTGTCGCCCACCTGTTGAGGAGCTTTCCATTTAAGCTGCTGCTTGGGCCTTGGGGAACCAGAAGTTCTACTGGGGAACATATTGATTGACAAACTTAAAGACAAGAAAATAATTCTAATTAGAGATTTTAATGCAGACTGGTTCCAAAGAGGAGGTGAGCAACTAAAAAGTAGTTTAGAAATTCTGGGACTGAACAAATAATTAACTCCCCCACAAGATGTCCATATAATAAAACCCAAGGGACAATATTGAATTTAGTCTTTGTTTCCAAGGATATAAATGTAGAGAGCTGGGAAGTTATGCAATTGAGCATGGGGGATCATAACCCCATAAAATGCAGTGTAAACTGGAAAGTATTAGAACAAAGACAAGATGACACATATTGGGCTAGAGACCTGAGACATTTTAATGTACATGCTTTTAGGCATAGCCTAAGTAATATTAGATGGGATAGAATTTTGTTGATCCCTGATACTGTATGGAACTTGTGTTACTAGAGTTTACTGATTTATTAATTGAAACTATTGACTCCCATGCACCAAAGTTTTCAAAAAAAAGAAAAGGAAAAGATGCTGAATGGATAATGGATAAACTGAAAAAGCATTTGAGAATAAGGGATAGACTTTAGAAGAAAGCAAGGAAAACAAAGGCGGAGGAGGAGGAGGACTGGGGCAGGTTTAAACAATGGAGAGCTAAATGTAAAAAAGAAGTTAAACAAGCTAAATATAGCTTTTACAAAAATAAGATTACTGTAGTAAACTAAATGACCCCCCAAATTTTGGAAAGGTATAACAGACCTACACAATCCATTTAAGACCAAATATAAGATTGTTTTGACACAGGATAGTAACTTAATAGAAGAACCTTTAATAGTTGCTAATATATTTAACAACTACTTTAAAGATTTGCCCGACTTAGCTATTCCAGAACCATGTCTTAGAACTCCAGATTCTCCACAACGGATAGGTCTAGGGGAAGAATTTAAAAATACTGAGTTCAAATTTAAACCACCCAAATGGGCCAGGATTTAACCTCCACAAAGTAAAGATTAGAGATGTCAGAAAATAACTGTTAAAATTGAGCATTTCAAAACTCAATTTCTAAAAATAGGAGCAGGTGTATTGGCCCCTGTGCTTACCTATTTTTACAACTGGAGTTTAAGGAGTATGACATTTCCTGAGTTGAGGAAGACAAGGAAGGTAATTCAAATATTTAAAGGAGGGTACAGAACAGTCCCTTCTAATTATAGACCAATAGCATTGCTTTCAGTTCTAGGGGAAATATTTGAAAAGTTAGTCCATCATCAGCTTTATAATTATTTTGAACAAAATGGGCTTTTGACAAATTGTCAGCATGGTTTTAGAGCAGGAAGGTCCACGGACACCGGTCTTGTTGATTTTAATAATCTGGTGGCTTCATCTATGAATGAGGGGAGAAAGACCAGAGCCATGTTTGTGGACCTTAGCAAAGCATTTGATTTAGTGAGCCATGATTAGTTAATAATTAGAATGGGGAAAATGGGACTCCAGGCACCAGCATTGGCTTGACTTGGTTTAGATCATATTTGGCAGCCAGAAAACAGTGTGTTTCCTTGGGGAATATTGTTTCTGACCAGATCAAATTAATGAGTGGGGGGGGGGGTCCCACAGGGCTCAATATTGGACCCTTTATTGTTTAATGCTTTTGTAAATGATCAACCCTCTGCCATAACTTATAGCCAAGTGAGACTTTATGCAGATGATACTGTATTGGTTCTATCAGCAAAGAATAATGAACAACTTAAGAAGGAATTACAAAGTGATTTATTGGCCCTTGAACAAATGGTTTAGAAATTCAGGTTTATTGTTGAATGCAACTAAAACTCAAAGCATGGTATTTGCTTTGGGGTCTAACCAAGTACATAAGGCTGAATTAGTGATTAATTTGGCAGATGGTTTATCAATTAAAAATATATTCAAGACTAACCTATAGTGAACATATTTCGCTACAGGTTAGAAAAGTAAATCAACACTTAGGGGCTTTACAAAGAATTGTGTGGTGCTTTAGTAAAGAAACGAGAAGTAAACTTGTGGTTCAATTATTAATTCCAACATTGGAATATGGATCTTTTCTATATATGAATTCTTCTAAATTGGCATTAAAATGAGTAGAACAGACTTATTATAGATTAGGAAAATGTATTACAAATGTAAACAAGGTATACATAATTGTCTCTTGATTGAGAAGTTGAATTGGCTACGACCAAGGCCATAGGAGAACATGCCTATGGCTGGTCTGGTGCCATAAGTTAATCTATTGTAATTACCAACATTCACTGAAACATTTCATAACAACCTCATTCCCTGTAGCAAAAACAGAAAGATTAAGGAAAGCCAAGCAAATGATTCCATCAGAAAGATCCTATAATAGACTAGGCACTATTACACTCCAAAACTGTTTGTCTTTCCATTGAAACAAATTACCACATGACCTAAAAAAAGTGCAAAGTATTACCATATTTAAAAAAACTTCTTTTTAAACACTTTAACTCCAATTGTACATGTTTTATTTAATTGTTTTTGATTGTTTATGTTTTCTAAACGATGACTGCTGTTTTTTAATTTGTCGTGTTATATGTATTATCAAAGGTCTTTGTTGTAAACAGGGGGTCATTCCACAACAAACGAATCCTGTATAAAAATAAAATTTTAACAAACAAACAAACAATTTTCTGAGTGACCTTCATACAATACTGAACTGATACTTTGACCAAGGTACCATCTTTAGCTGATTTAATCCTTTGGCGTTCTTCTCTGCCAAACACTTTCATTTCAGATCATATTAATTTTGCTGCATTGTAACTGAACATATTTGCATCCATTTGAGTCTGAGTATCACCAGGTTCATCTTCACTTTCTTCTGTATATTCTGATTCTGCCATAATTTGTTTTAACTTGGTGACTTCAGAAAGCAGCTGTCCAACATTCAGCTGTGCTGAACCCAAGACTTGATGTACCTTTTTGAGCAACTATGGTTACCCTACAGCCACTTGGATTATTGTAGTATTTCAGTAGGTGTCTTTTCAGACTTGCTGAATTGTAGGATGTTACATAATCTACACCATGATCTTCTAACCACTGGAGATATCTGTCACAATGTTTAGCGATATAGAAGATACTTCCATTGTTAAACATTAGCCTGTCAGTTTTGAGAAATTAGCCAAGAGAACCCTAAGTCATAGATGTCATTGCCTTCCATGACTGTTCTTCTATTTATATATTATTAAGACATGATCTATGGCATCAAAAATCATGTGCAATCAGATCTAGGCATTCATCCCCAAACCCTTGCAACTTATGTAACATGGTACTGTCATTGAGTTCTTTGGCTTTTTGCCACATGATTTTTTGATGAGAAACAGTTGCAATTATCAACAGTTTCTTATTCCCCCTCTCATCACACTCCTTTTCAGACACAAGACATTTACTCTTAATCAAATAGTCGGTTGACTGAAGATCACATGACCACATGACCACATGAGATGGACCTGGTTGCTTACTGTCCTATTCTGAAACTCTGCAGCATTTTTGTTCAACAGTTTCTTTGTTGGTATATGCGTTGCAACATCTTGCATGGATTACTGGTGTCTTTGCTAGGAATTCATCTTCACATAACACTTTCTTTTCTAGACAGAAAGTGACATAGAAACATAGACTCTGATGGCAGATAAGGACCGCTTGGCCCATCTAGTCTGCCCATTTCTCTACCTACAGGATAGGCCGCAGATCCTAGTTAACCAACAGCCTATTTCTTCCTACCCCCCACAAGAATTGCCTTATGTCTGTCCCATGCATTCTTGAATTCTCCCACAGTTTTAGACCCCACAACCTCCTCAGGAAGGCTGTTCCATGCATCCACTACTCTCTCTGTGAAAAATGCTTCTCACATTACCCTGAACCACCCCATCTTTAAATTGTGTCCCCTTGTTCTTGCACATCTCTTTTTCTGAAAGATGCTACCCTCTTGGACTTTGTTGATTCCACTGAGGTACTTAAAAGTTTCTATCACGTCCTCCCTCCCTCTCCCTTCTTTCCTTAAGGGTATACATATTAAGCTCCTTTAGTCTCCCTCATACGGCTTCTCTTGCAGACCCTGAACCATTTTAGTTGCCCTCCTCTGGACTGCCTCTATCATGTCTATGTCCTTGCGGAGATGGGGTCTCCAGAACTGGATGCAGTACTCCAGATGGGGTCTCACCAACTGTCTGTACAGAGGGATAACAACTTCCTGTTTTCTGCTGGTGATGCCTCTCCCTATGCATCCCAGTATACCCCCAGCAGACGTCATCATCATCATGGTTTTAAATTGCATACAAGAGAGTGGGATATCCAAGTTCTGTCAACCTTTGTAAAGAGACACATTTTGCATCTTGCTGACAAATGAGACAGTGAGAGTAATTCATGCTTGATCGCCACCTTTTAGTGCTGACTTAGAATGCTGGCTCCATGGTTGATCAGTCATAAATCTGAAATACAAGAATACACATTGTAAATACTTGGCACAAAGCATTAAACTGATTACATAAGGAGTTGTCTCTAAATAGGCAGATTACTGATATCATAAAACTCCTATACAAAATATACAAATACACATTATAAATACATGACACAAAGCATCAAATTGATTACTTTAAGAGCATTTCCTAAATAGGCAGATTACTAATATCATAAAATTCCTATATAACATTTCAAACCATACCAAAATCAAACTAGAAATGCACATATGGCCAAAACCGGCAAATGCTGGGTAGGATAGTGACTGCGTCCATTTGGGGGTATGAGGTACATAAAATGGAATAAATCATGTTATTTAAGTATGGTTTCTTTTAAATGAAAGCAGAAACATTGTAGAAGACAGAAATATGGTATAATGTAATATAAATGCAATTATTACTTTGTCAGAGGAAATGCCATGCAGCCTATTCAAACATTTTGCCATAAAATCATAAATTCTTGAAATATTTTCCTATAATAATTGCATTTGCTAGTCCATACTGTGAAGACATGATGACAATGAGACTTGTGTTATGTGAATAGCCTCAATGTGCATAACTGGAACACATTTTAGACCAATCTGAGCAATACTGAAGGTTCTAGATAATATTTGGTAAAATGTTCACTTTTCCAGGTTTTTCTCATATTTTTCATTCATGTCATACTTATTTCAGTGAATTTCATAAGTTGTACAAGAGCTGTGACAGAGCAGTCCTCTTGACTATGGTACTGGGAGTCTCTGCTTTCCAAAAATGGTGGTCTTCAAAACATTGCAAGCGGTGTCAGGTCCAACCCCATTCTCCAACCCTGGATCCCTGACTATATGAAATACAATATTCAAACAGATGAAATCTTGTGGAGAAGACCCTGTTTCAATTTAAATGCTTTCAATGCCTTCAGTAAGAACAAACATTTGTCAATGTCAAATCTTTGCTTGCATGCTGTTGAACTGTGACCTGCTTCACACGTTTATTATATATTTACCCAAGATAGACAAGATGAAATGTAATATGTCATTTGCAATGGGGTCCTGATTGTACACCTTTTTATATTTATATTTACCCTGCATAGTGGAGGTGAGATGTGATACCTCCTTTTTAAGTTGGTCTTGGTTTTGTCCTGCTTTTGTTTTTATATACACAGTTTCGCAATCATACCCCTCAACTGTCTGTCATTATGAGGGACATCCCTTCTTTTACCCTTAAAAATTGCTCTGTCCCTCATCCATTCCTGATTGAAAAGATGCTAACCACAAAAAAAAATTGATGTAAATTCAGACTTTAAAATGGAAAGTCACAATATTCTAAGATGCTAAATGAAAAATAAACATAGGTACAAGTAAACCCAGTGGCTTACACAGTGTTCAGAATTTGTATTTCCATTTTTGAGGATGTGTACTCCATTATGAGAGTCAGTGTCCCTCACTGTTCCTCATTCTGAGTGTCTATATTCCCAAGTTCAGTGGCAAAAGGTTAAGAGGTATGTTTGCAACATATTTGCCCAGGATAACGCAACTGAGAAGAAATATTTCATTTTTAGTCAGGCACTGCTTTAACTTATTTTTGTACTGTATTTGCCCAGGACAGCACAGCTCAAATGCTATCGTGATTTCAGTGGGATCCTCCTTTTCTGATTTATTACACTTTATTTACCCAGGATAGCACAGCTGAGATGCATTGTCTTGTTTTCGATGGGGCCCTGCTTTTACCCTTTTTATAATGTGTTTACTCAAGATAGCCCAGCTGAAAGACAAATCACATTTTCAGTGGGGTCCAGCTTTTACAATGTATTTTCCCAGGACAGAGCAGCATAGATACCCTGTTCACTAGGGGTTCTGATGTATTGGGGTCCTGCTTTTACACTTCTGTACTATCTCACCAGGATAGACCAGATGACATGCAATATCTCACATTCAGTGGTGTCCTGATTTTACATATTTTAGATTGCATTTACCCAGGATAGGCCAGCTGAGAGGCAATATTTATTTTTAGTGGGCTCCAGGCCTTCAGATAAATTTTTTTTGAGTGGAAGTCAAATACTTCCATGGGTTGAAATTTGTGAAGTTATTTCAGTTTCACTGGAGTCAAAATACTCTAGCTGTCAAGTTTTTGGAAGTCAAAATAATTCCAGACACCAAATTTAGGAAGTCAAAATTCTTCAAATTCTCTAGTTTTCAAAGTCAACTCATCGTTCATATGAATACCTTACTGTAATCCATGCTACATCCCCATGAATACATTTCTCAGTGATAAGAAATTAAAATGTAAGCACACAGTAATCATTTTCAGACAATGTGTTTATTTCATGAATTGTTCAGTTCTTGTATAGTAGACAATGCCATGCCATCAAGTATCTTCAAATCATCGCTGTGCATTGATTAGTAATAATCATTTGTGTACTGTATACAATATTATGTAGTATGTTACAGAGCCACTGACATAATCAGCAGCTGTTCAACGACACCTGCTTTTATTGCAGAGGTATTGCAGTCAAGGTTACAAAATGGCTAATGACTTTAAAATGAAGTAACGTAAAAATCTAGTTTTTGGTATGAGATTTACTGGCAGTATGCTTATTCAGAATCTGAAATGTGGCACTTTTGGCATTAGCAGCTCTTTCAATTGCTTGCAGATAGATGCCTGCTGCTAGCAGTATGCTAGGCTGCTGCCACCTACATTATGATTCATAGTGTGGTAATCACTGATTGATTACTACCCATTGTTTATTTAGTTATAAAGTAAAATCTTTAGTAATTTGTTATTACCATCACAACTCATTTTGGAAAAATGGACTATTCTGTCAACTGCCACAGTGCTGCATCATAAATACTCCAGTGGCACTGTCTGGCAATGCAAATAAGCTGGCTAAATAAATCTTATTTTTGCATAAACATTTTTTTCTCACTTATAACACCATTTATTTCAGTTAGATTATAATTTATAATGTAACATATTACAAAATGTTTTCTCCACTTATAGTCTGGTAAATAAACTCAGAATAATGGGCTTCCCGGCCACATATGGACATTCCAATGAAAAGAAAGGAAGTTTTGAGGTAAAACAAGATAAACACCAGTAACAATCAGTACAAATGGTGTGGTGGTATTATACAGAGCCTAGGATCTTCTTAAACTTAAGACAGAAGATCTTAACAAAAGGACCACTGAATCTGCAAAGGACTCCATAAACTTAAGATAGGAGTCCCTGCTATATAACACACACCACCACATGCTATATAGAGCCACCTGCAAGGATTTTCTTAAACTTATGACAGAAGATCTTGACAAAAGGACAACTGAATCTTCAAAGGACTCCATAAACTTAAAACAGTAGTCCTTGCTATACCACAACACCATTTTCAATGGTTCTGTACTGTTTGTTACAGTATTGTATTAGTTTTGTGTTTAACCTTTTATTATCTCAAAGCTGCCTTTCTTTCCATTGTAAGTTTCCTATCTGGCCCATTGTTATTATCTATGTGTTTTTTTTCCTGTTCCATTTCTAGATTGTAAGTAGAAATAACATTATTTATAACAATTTAATTAAATTGTAGTACAGTGAAATATATGATGTTGTATAAAGTGAAAATTAAATAATTGTTCCAAAATAACATGATGTATTTACCCAATGTATTTGGCTGGCCCTGCCTGGTATTGTGTATATGTATTGTAATACATAACACATCATGGACAAATAGCCAAGGCCTACATGGGTGCCTGCTGCAGCCTGACAGTGCTTGGGTTGGGGTATTGTGTGTGCATCGTCCATAAGATTTAACTGTACAGTCTTTCTCACTCAAGGAACAGCTGTTTTAAAACCTACCTTACCATTCCAACTTGAACTTATTTAACAAGGTAAAAGTGCTAATGATAACAATCAAAATTGGTAAGCCATAATTATTATACTTTGAAGCATAAAAACATTTGAACTTGCTGGTACCATAGGTGTTGGCACTTGGTTGACTGAACTTGACACTTTGCAGAAATTGGGTGACTCCTGCAGTGATGACATTTTTGATGCTTATCAAGGCCAAAAAAAATTGGTCTGTGAGTCAGTGCTAAAATTTGTCAAATATATAACAGTGAGTGACTAATGGCCTGGCAAGATGTTGTCTTGCTGGGTATGCAAACCAGTTTTTTGGTTCCGTGTGGAGAATTGATTGGTGGAGACAGAGTAATGCAGAAAACATGTAGCCTTAACAATGCACTTATCCCTGTATGACTGACCCCATGATACATTTAATAACCCGTTCTTGCTTTATGTAATGTGACTGCTGTGTCACACCCATTACTTGCAAGCAATGTGAGGCAATGCAACCTGTTGTGTGCTTACTGTAGATGTAGTATGTACATCTGCTAGTGTCTATCACCATAAATTGCCACCAACCAAGGTACAGCACTTCATGTGATGTGAACAATAGACTTTGTGTCTTCTTTTAACAGTAAGCAACTAACTTTTCATTATCCAATGCCATACCCTATTCCATTGTGTTCAGCAACTCACAGTCACACCAGTCCCTTCCCAGCCATTAGTACTGCACTTTTTGCAGCAGCCAGGCTGCAATGCATCCTGCATCAGCTACCGCTGCCTTGTCCATACTCCATGTACAGTACACAGCAGTATGCAACACAAACGAAAATAAACAGTTTGCTTTCTTCACAGCTTTTGAATGAATTTATTATTTAAAATACTGGTTTTCGGGGGCGTAGCTTAGCGGCTAAACTGGATGGCAGCTTAAAATTTTGAGCTGCTGCGTGTGGACGTTTATATCCATCGATCAGCATCGGGATAGACTATGAAACGACTGTAAGAACCGGGCAGCGAGTATAAAGAGCTCCGGTGCACGACGGGGGGAGAATTTTTAAAGGAAATAACCGAAACAACCATCAAATCCCCTTTATCAACACTGCGGCCAGTAAAATGGCGGAGGCGCCGAGCTCAGGGTTCGATCTCACACACTTCAATGGCCTGTTTGAAAAGCTATTGCTTAGGATGGATGAGGTAACGGAGGCGTCTCATCACACCACTGAAGCAATCAAACAATTAACAGGGCACATAACAACAGTTGAACAGAAAACGAAGGTGCAAGAGTCCCAAATTGAAGAGATTAAAGGAACACAGAGAGATCAACAGGGGAAAATAAATATGCTTTTGGCTAAAGTGGATAATTTGGAAAACCGTAGCAGAAGGGACAATTTACGGGTAATAGGGTTTCTGGAGGGTGTGGAAAAAAAGACACTGGTTGGTTCCTTCAACAAGCCCTCCCTGAGATTCTCGGGCTACAGTCAGATTTTCGTTTGGAGATAGAAAGGGTGCACAGAGCTACTATCCCAGCACCAGGGAAAGGAGGCAAACCAAGGGCCATTTTATTCAAACTGCTATCATTTAATACGCGGCAGGCTCTGCTGCAACGGGCCAGGGAAGTGGGTCGCCTGAGCTGGCAAGGGCACCCCATATCACTGTATCAGGATTTTTCTAAGGAGCTATCATTTAAGAGAAGAGAATATACTCCCTTATGACATAGGATGCAAAAATTGGGGATTCAATACTCCCTAAGGTACCCCTCCACCATGCGGATAGTACATAACGGGGCCCCACTTTTCTTTGATACCCCGGCAGCCCTGGAGGACTTCTTGAATAGACGCCTAGGTGAACTGCCTAGTTTCACTGCATGCCCAGACCTCTTGGAAACAGAGGAGATGGCAACAGACTCTGAAACACAGTTTGAAGTAGCCGCTGGCCTCCCTCGCCGGAGTAGAAAGAGAACTGCAAGGGATAACCATAGGCGAAGAGATCACCCCCATATCAGAACTAATTTGCATAATGAGACAGCAGATCAGGAGGAACAATGGAGTGAAAGTATGGCCCTGGTGCGCTATATGACTCGTAACCCCTATGAAGTTCTGAGAGCTCCCTCCCCCCCAAATGTGCATCCTGAAGAGGGATCCTCTAGAGTAAAAGAAGACTCCCAGGTCAGTGGTATCATGGGAAGTGTGGTGGATGAGGAGGGCAATGGCAATGAAGAACTGCAGAAGGATCAGCACTCTCCAGGCGCAGCATCCAAAGCAGGCGAAGGAGACTAAGCCTTTGAAGCAGCAACATCGAGGCATCAGGCTCAGGACAGGAGCAGTAACTTCAGATGCTGATTAGATAAGTAGTGTATCTGTTTAAGTACAGGGCAGCAAGAGGTATCCAGGTAGAGCAACTATTACCTGGGCTGGGGGGCTATGTATGGCCTGTTTAAATCCAGGCCCATGAGATCATGAGACACTGAGACTTTGACCCTTTCAGGGTATATCGATCTCAGGGCTGGAAATGATTCTATGTGGATGTTTACTCAAGGGTGGGATGTGGCAGTGACTAAATGAAGGTGTTGTAGTTGCAAACTGTGCCTGGGGTATGTTAGAGGTAATTGTATAATACGCGTTCATGCGCTTTAGTATGTTAATTTAGCGGGGAAGGGAAGTATAAGGGCCTGGGTAGCATTAAAAACATAGGACTGAGTAGCCGTTGCTATATAGCTGGGTTGGGAAGTAGATCCAGCGACATTGATAGAAGGCCGATAGATAAATGACGATTCAAGATCCTTTTTTAAGGGCCCTATCGATGTGATATATTGGAATTTATTTTAATGATGCTGTGGGAAGGGATATAACACCACGGAGGGTGTAAACGGGATTTTCCCTTTTTAGATAATTTTGGCCTGGTTCTATAACAGTCAACTGACTGCGAGGCTGCAGAGGGTATCCCAGGAAGGCAAGTTGGATCCTGGTGGTGCGTCCTGGCACGCAGCTTCCCCCCTCTCTCGATTTCTTTTTCCACGGCTATGAATTTTGGTATACAGAGTAGAACTGGGTTGAGCCATGCCCAGACGGCTACAACCCCCGGAACTATTCTGCTTATCGGGCCCCATATTAGGGAAGCAAAAGATCCTATATGCAGGATGGCTCCAACAGAGCACGGAAGTGCAATGTGTAAATAGGTTTAGTGTGTGGTTGTTTTGTTTGGTAGTGTTTAGGATTTTAGGGGGGTACTTGTTTGATGTGCCTTACAGTATAACCTGGGTGTCAAGGATGGGTAGGGGTATGTATAAAGCTATTGGGACCCTGGTTGCACTAGAGAAAGGAGGTTTAATAGCATCACGAGATCTGGAATTCCAATTCGGGCAGGGCTATGGGCACTGGTGTGTGGCAAGGTGGCAATCTTCCATCCTCACCGGTGGTTCTAACCTGGCATTTTATATTTTATGGCTTGTTAAAGGGTATGAATATGGCTGAACTGACGTGTATCACTTGGAATGTGAGGGGCATGAACACGCCGGTGAAGAGGAAGAAGGTAATGTCATACTTGAAAAAGATTAAAGCCCAAGTGGTTTTCCTCCAGGAGACTAAACTGGATGGGAAGGGTCATGGGTTACTGAAAAGGGATTGGGTAGGTATAGAGATTCATGCTTCAGCTACTGCAAAAAAGCATGGAGTAGCTATTTTAGTACACAAGCAACTGCACTGGTCTCTTACCACCTTTAGGGCGGACCAGCAGGGCAGATGGGTGATAGGTACATTTCAGACTCTCACCGGGCCTATAGTACTGGGGAATATTTATGGGCCAAATGAGGACGATGCAGCCTTTTTCCACCAAACATCCCAAGTGCTTTTAGACATGAATAAAAATAATATGCCCACTATTGTTGGAGGTGATTTAGTGCCAGACCCTATGATGGATAAAACTCCTAAAAAAGATGACGCAACGCAAGGGAAGGGTAGAAGAGCTCTGGTAAACTGGATGGGTGACCAGGGACTGATAGATATTTGGCGGAATCCAAGGGGGAAAGATTATTCATTTTATTCACCGGTACACAATTCATATAGCCGTATTGATTTCTTTTTAACATCCCCACAGATTGCACAGGCAGTTAGGGAGTCTAATATATTTCCCATTATAATTTCGGACCATGCCCGGTGTATTTGTCTGTAACATGGGGTCCCTGTTCCCCTATATCTACTTCTTGGAGGTTAGACCCCCTGTTAATAAAGGATGTAAAGTTCCTAGAATGGGCTAAGGAGGAGGCCCAGAGATTCCTTGTGAAAATCCAGCACAGGACACCACAGCTGGGGTCAGGTGGGAGGCTTTTAAGCCACCATGAGAGGCAAGATTATTGCTTATGCAGGGCAAGAAGGAGAGATAGGGAACAAAATTAAAGTATTTGGAAGGAGAGCTAAAAAAGTACAGAGACAGCATAATGAGCAAAAGGGAAAGCAAGGCATGACTCTGCAAGAGAAGATAGTAGGCCTTGAAATGGAGATAAATCTCTTTTATCAAGGAAAGCGGAATTATCAATATTGAGGTTGAAGCATAAATACTGGGAAGGGGGAGAAAAGGGGGGAAGGTATTAGCATATAGGCTAAGGAAACAGCAAATGGATTGATATATAACTGGGCTGAGAGACACTGCAGGACGGATGTGTACTAAAAGTGGGGAGTTAAATGCAGTCATGGCAGAATATTATCAAGCTCTGTATTCTTCATCCAGACAAGGGGATCCCCAAGTAATTCAGGATTTTTTACAAACAGTGGAACTTCCCTCTGTAACTTCACAGCAGGCCGAATTATTGGACGCCCGTTAACTATAGAAGAGATAAACAAGGCCTTACTTTCTCTCAAACCAGGGAAAGCCCCGGGAGGGGATGGTTATTCAGTGGAATTCTGGCAGGCGTTAGCAGATGTTATTACTCCTATACTTCAACAAGTATATGCTGAAACAGAGGTGCAAGGGATGCTTCCACCCATGCTACGTGAGGCGGTTATAACCGTATTGCCCAAAAAAGGGAAAGATCCCACTTCCTGGGTAGCTACAGGCTGATTTCACTTTTAAACGTGGATAGCAAGATATTCACCAAAGCACTAGCACTAAGATTGGGTTCTTTGTTACCACAGTTAATACATTCCTCTCAAGTGGGGTTTGTCCCTGGTAGGTACAGTGCAGATCATCTTAGAACCTTAATCAACTAGCCCATATCGCATCTCAACTACACACTCCAGCGGCTGCAATGGCTATAGATTTCAAAAGGCCTTTGATTCCCTGGAGTGGATTATCTCCAGGAGGTATTGCAAGATGGGAATAGGCCCTCGTTTTCAATCCTGGGTAAAAGCCTTGTATACTTCCCCAATGGCCAGATTACTGACCAATTCTACTCTATCCCCACCCTTTCAGTTGGCCCGTGGCACCAGGCAAGGGTGCCCTCTCTCCCCCCTTTTATTTGTGTTAGCTGTTGAGCCATTAGCGGCGTGTCTTCGGGGCAGTCAGTCTATAAAAGGGATAATGGCTGGAAACATAGAGTACACCACTCTTTTATATGCTGATGACCTCCTGGTCCTAGTAGCAGATGCAGGTGAGGCATTATCTTCTATACTTGCTACCCTGAGCCATTTTAAGGGAATTTCTGGACTTCGAATAAATGCTACTAAAACCGAAGTTCTTCCTCTTAACTCAAGGTGTCAACCCTCAGTATTAGGGGACACGGGCTTGAAATGGGCTAAGGAAAATATCATGTATTTAGGTATTCATTTTACTGCCAACCTCTCGAAATTATGGGAATATAATCTCCGCCCTCTAGTGGTGGAAATGCAAGAGGATATGTCCAGATGGACCAAACTCCATTTAACCTTAGCGGGTAAAATAGCTGCAATTAAGATGTTCTTGGCCCCCCAAATTTTTTATTTCCTGGCACATATTCCTCTTGAATTGCCACAGGGCTGGATTCAGAAGATAGATAAGGTAATAGGGAGTTTTCTATGGGAAGGGAAAACTCCCAGGTACAGTAGGAATAAACTGCGTGCACACTGGAAGGTAGGGGGGTGGTGTCTGCCCTGGTTTACAGGGTATAAGTGGTCATTTCACCTAGCACAATCCATACGCTGGTTAGGATTAGACTCTTCCCCTCAACCACAGTGGGTGGACATAGAGCAGGCTGTAAGTCAAAAAGTCTCTTTGTCATTGCTTATCTACAATAAACCTCCAACAATTTTAAAAAAGCATCCCACGATAGGGGCTGCTTTGCAGTGCTGGGAGAAGGTAAGGAGGAAGTTGAAGGTGAACTTGGCACCTGTTAAACTAACTCCATTATGGGGAAATGGGAATCTGTGTATAGATAAAAAAAGCAGTGTACTGGAAAAGCTGGGCAGATAAGGGCATTACTAGATTGGAGGATATATTAGCCACGTCCGCCTGGTAGTGAACCGTTTGCCAACCTGCAGGTCAGATGGTCAATTCCGACTTCGATTTTGGAAGTATTTACAACACGAGTGTGGCCCAGACATATCTGACCCAGGTGGCAAAAGAGGCTCCTTAGTACACCTTCCTGGATAACCAAAAAAAAGGGTTGGCCAGTTTAATTTATAATGCTTTCCAGGAATTAATACCCTGCCAAAGTGAAAAATCCAAACAAAAATGGGAAAAGGCTTTAAAACTGGAAATTACTGAGGCACAATGGAAGGAATGCTGGAAGGGGGCTCAGAAACACTTTATAGATGTGAGAAGTAAGTTAATACAAAATAAAATTTTACACTCCTGGTACCGCACACCGGTAGTGTTACAAAAGGCGGGGGTGATAACCTCTAATCTATGTTGGAGATGCAACTCCCACCTGGGGGGGCTTAGCTCATATTCTTTGGTCTTGCCCAATGATACAATCAGTGTGGGACAACATCTGTGAAGTAGGAACCAAAGTGTTAAAAAAAAGTATTCCACGGTTCCCCCTTTTGCTGTTACTGGGTATAAAATCAGAAGCTCCCCACTTAAAGAAATTGGAACACCGTTGGCTGGCCCTATGGGCCATGCAGGCAAAGAGGCTCCTTGTATGTAGATGGCGGACTACACTTTACCTAGTACCCAAGAACTCCTTGCCTCCATGGTCCACATTGCCACTATAGATAAGCTTTCCCACTTGATAAGTAACTCCCTTGTAATATACGAGGATTGTTGGACCCCCCTTTGTTAGATATGCTACCCCTAAGACTGGTGTGGGTTGAACTGTGCAACCAGGATCTTGAATAAGGCAACAAGACTGTGGAAATGAACTGAAAACTTGGCTAACCAGGGTTGTATATATAGGTGGCAATAAAATGCCTCCTCACTCATATGTAGTGTATCTAACTTTACAGAATAGTGACTCTTTGTGTTTGTTTGCTTTTTAACTAGGGTCCCAGAAGCCTGGACAGCACCTGAGAGACAAAACCCTTTTTCTTTCTGTTCCTTGTTATGAGGTATGAATGAGGAGCATGGATGCCTTGCCTCTCCATTATTTCAAATAACAAATCGTATATAGTGGGGTAAGTACAGGTCATGTAACATTGCTCTCTCTGCTCCTGTGCTGAGTTGTATATGTAACCAGCAACTCACTAGTTAATCCTGTCTAGTATAAGGGTTATCATTATTGTAAAGAAACTGAAATAATAAAAAATTTAACAGCAAAAAAAAATACTGGTTTTCAGATAATTGCTTCTACCGATGCAATGTGCAGCAGTATGTCTGACAGTAATTTGTATTTGGCCCAAAATGTGCACCTGAACCTGGATCAAACAAGTGCAATTTGAAAGTTATGTAATTATTCACTATTGTTGTCATCCATGCCCTCTACTATTTCCAGGAAATTGTCATCACTTAATTCACTATCTTCAGTCCTCCCCCCATCATGAGCCCTTCTGTTAGTACTGCTACTATGATAAACTGCAGTGGCACTGGCACCTGCGCCGCCATCATCTGCAGTGTCAGAACAGGTATTGCTGCTGATACATGGTGACATACTGACATAATCATTGTTTGATGTGCGGCTATCTCTGGATATGGCACAGCGACCACCAGTATTGCTGCTGTTGCTACCAGAAACATGAAACCTGACTGTCTCTGTCTGGGACTTTGGCTTCTCCAGTCTCCTCCTCCTTTTTGATTTTTGCCACAAAGACACATAGCACCTTTGTTTCTCTTTTTTCCAATACTTTACAGATTTATTGACTTCAAAGTCGGAGAAGTCAGGCCCCATGCTTAGTTTCATTAGTAGCTCTAGGCTATCTTCTGTTAGTGAACAACAAAATGTTGTCTTTATCCTATTCTGCACACTGAAACCATGCTCACATTCTACAGATGTCAGTGGAATGCATAAAACAATATTACATAATGTTGAATATACTGGCAGTGTATCAGAGTACTTTGAAATTACCCTTCTCATAAAGCTTTCGGAACTAAGGTTCCTATAGCATTCAAGCATTATTGCCTTTGCTTTTGCCCAGTCTGAGCGGAGACAATTTTCATCTAGTAAAGGCTTGCATTTATGAATATTTGTCTCAGTATCATCTTTATCACTGTCATATTGTGTGTTGGAACCAAATTTTTCACAAACAATTTCTAAACTTTTCTGAACACTGACTGTATTACAGTCTACTACAGACTGTGGGTCAATCAGATTGGCAATGGCATCCAGAAGTGCTTCTGTTTCAGAATTTGGGCACAACCTACACTTCATGTTGCTTATAAGAGTATTGAGATACTCCTCCCTCAGTTTTGAGAATTGTGCTGTCATTTTATGTGAACACCTGAGTTCAATCTGAATGTCATCTTGCTGAGATTCCTGTATTTTCCAACATGCTGTCATTTGTCCACTATTGCTAGTCTCAATTTCACATGCCTCTTGAAACGCTGTCAGGATTGGGTCTGGCTCACTTTTCATGTTTTCTAACTCACCAATTGCACAGAACACTTGTGGTTTCACATCCACATACAGCAGATCCTGCTTTTGAAAGGATTTACAAAGAGTTCCCATTACTTTAAGGATATCACAGAACATACATAGAACAGCTGCAGAAATATAAGTAGTAAAAAATGTGTGAAGGCCTTGAGCTTTGGCATGATTCCTGTCTTCTTTAAGTATAGGGAGAATAGCAGGGTAACCTTTATGTATTGCATTTACAGCATTTTACATTGACAGCCAATGTATGTTAATTGCTTCTTTCAGCTTTCCTTTTACTGTACCAATCACCCGTTGCATATCTTCTAGCTTTGCCTGCCTAATAGCAGATGTACTGAAATAGGCATATGTCCATTAAGATTACTCTGAAAATCTTGTAGGTATCTAAATTGGGTAGCAGACTGTGAACAGGCCAAAGCCAATCTATGAGCCAAACAGTGGACATAAACCATAAAAGGTGAATGCAGTGAAGTCAAAAGTGTACCAACACCATTGGACCTGCCCATCATTACACTAGCCCCATCACTACCTAACCCCACAAGTTTACTCTTGATGAATCCCAGGGCCTGACATCTGTTTACAATAGCCTCAGTTAAGTGATGTGCTGAACCATCCTTTACCCAGATGTTGCCAGTTAGTTTTGTTTTCATTTCCCCTTCACTGACATATCGAATATACATTATTTTAGTTTTGTGGACTGAAAGATCTGTGGATTCATCAACTAGCAAGCCAAACACAGGACTTTTTAATGCTTCTTTTATGACTTTGCTATCTAATACTTTCACAATACTTCTCTGAACATCATGAACAGTGTAGTCACTTATATCGTGTACTGAGCATTGACTCCTCTGTTCAGCGGATGAAATCTAAAAGCTGGTTGACACTGCAGTTTGCCATATCTGTCTTTGCTGCAAAGTACACCGCTTTAAACAGATTACATTCACTGTCTTTTACAAATTTAATAGCTGAATCATCATCTTCTGAACTTTCTGCTTCATCATTATTGCTAACTGCATACAGTCTCCTTCTAAGAATGTCTGCTTCCAGTGCTGTATGATGGTCCTTTGTCTGACTGTGCTTCCTGAGGGTTGATGTCTGACAATTTTCTAAAATAGGAAAATTATTTTCTTGTAAATACTATGGAATTGGACAAGAGGAGAATAAAACAGTAAAGGCTAAGCTGCTTTCTGCTTTTACGCACACAATGAAATGGCATACATCAGTGACACAAGGAAATAACAGATACGTAGAATGTACCATAAAGAGTAGATCTCTGAGGTGATCTCACTCACCAGGTGGATTCTAAGTGCACCATAGGAACTCTTCACCATCAAGGAATGACAGTAAACACACCAGATTTTCATTAAGTTTGCAACTTTGGCCACACATGTGACACCGTCAGCAAGACCTCGCCAGCCTGATATTGTTGTGGCACTGGTCATTCACACACTCCATCTGCAGTCCTTCCCCACCATCACTCTAGTAAAGAAGGGATCAACGCACAACTTGCAAGCCCTGGGGAAGACCTTGGCAACTGAATCTGCCCAGGACTCCATAAACTTAAGACAGGAGACTTGGAACAAATGGCCAAGCCAAGGATCTTCTTAAGCTCAAGACAGAAGACCTTGGCAACTGAATCTGCCTGGGACTCCATAAACTTAAGACAGGAGACTTGGAACAAATGGCTAAGCCAAGGATCTTCTTAAGCTCAATACAGAAGACCTTGGCAACTGAATCTGCCCGGGACTCCATAAACTTAAGACAAGAGACTTGGAACAAATGGCCAAGCCAAGGATCTTCTTAAGCTCAAGACAGAAGACCTTTGCAACTGAATCTGCCCTGAACTCCATAAACTTAAGACAGGAGACTTGGAACAAATGGCCAAGCCAAGGATCTTCTTAAGCTCAAGACAGAAGACATTGGCAACTGAATCTGCCCGGGACTCCATAAACTTAAGACTGGAGTCCTTGCAGGACATCCCTTCCAAAAAATGCATGGACTCTTAAATATATCAAGACAGTAATACTCGGTGAAACAACTGTGTGATACTACTTGTTACTTCAAGTGGCAGTAGGCCCTACTTTGAAAAAGGTGCTAAATCCACCAACACTGCACTGCTGCTCGTCAGTGGAGAAAGTGCTTGCAACTCAATGGTGGAAAAGAACTGAGGAGTGAGCAATGTACTGCAGAGAATCTTCCATGTGGATTCCCATTCACTGACAGTGACGTTCCTATGGCTATGATGTTAGTGGTGCTGCTGCGGTACTGGTACCATACCTACCTAATGAGTGAGATCACCCCAAAGAAGATCTATGTATGTTCTGTGATATTCTAAAAGTAGAAAATACTGGTGTGGTGACTCAGTATTATACTCTCTGTACAGATAGTCTGCAGGATTCTATCAGTTGCACTCCATATTGCTATGTCCGGCTACAAGTTATCAAACTTATTAGCATCTGGGTGGGGAGGGACAGTGCAGTCCCGAAACACAGGTGACAAAGTCAGCATACTTGAGGCATAAATTATCATTTCTGTTATAAATTATTAATAAAAGTAGCATGCCTTTACTAGATGAACTATGATGAATATGAAGTAAGCAATAAGACATGGCAGTGTATGCATGGAACACAGTTTACCGCACGTCAAGGGCTAAAGGTACCCGGCCAAGGCCTTGTGCCAAATTATGCCCCTGGCCATGGGTGCGGTAAAATCTGTTCCATGCACACCCTGTCATGTCTTATTGATTACATAAAGCACCCCCTGAAGTGCTGTATTGTGGTAATGAAATTGGTAATTTTTTTGAAATGTTATTAATTTGTTAGAAGTTATTATGGCTGGGTTGTTGTGATGGGATTATGGGCCAGTCATACAAAAAGCATCTGTCTGCCAATCAGAATTCAGCATCCTTTCTACCAATTTCAATATCAGATTATGAAATGTGTAGAAAAATGCTGAATTCTGATTGGCAGACAGATGCTTCCTGCTGGACTGTTATCACAGCACAACGTGACCCAGTTTAAATAACCTGTTTAAAAATTCATAATGGTTTCCAAAAAGGACATTTCATTAGCACAATATGTCACGTCATGGGGTGTTTTATGGTGGGGTAATGGGGGGCCCTGCTCGGGTGGTGGAAGCACTTGGCTACACGCACCTCGTGCTTCAAACCATCTGAGGTGGGCGGCGTTATCACACCATAACTCTCCGTAGATGGTCATGATGATCATGTCACTCATGGCATGCCTTACCACTTAATTCACAACCACCACCACTGTGAACTGGAGAAGGCAAGGCCCATTCTGTGACAGCCAGTCAGGCTACTCGGAACCGTTACTGTCAGACATACTGCATGCACATTAACACACCTGCACCTGTAGTAGCAAATTTATTTGTGAGACGGCGATCTGAATGGCACACAGAGCAAAACATTTTCCCATCTCTTGCCTCCAGCCAATCAAATTCAGTTTCCTACTGATATCTGTAATTACGCTTAACAACAGATTTCATAGCATCTGATAATTGACTGTTCTTATTTCTAATGTCACCACTGCATGATTTCTGAACAACTGATGATTCTTGTGTGTGACCCTGAGAAACTGCAGATTGTGGGATACACTCATAAGAAGAAGAACAATCATCACTATCTGATAACTGAAGTGCAGGAAAGTCATCAGAATAACAAACTGAAGTTACAGCAAGGTCACAGCTGTCACTTTCCATTTCAGTATTGGAACTGGAAGAACAATCAACAGTCAGTCCATTCACAGATGATGAACTCCCTCCAGAGTCAGTTGCAAGGCATTGAGTTGCGGAACATTTTTATATTAACCAGCAGTCTAATAAAGACTTTGTGGTAGTAGTGGTGGTTGTCTTTTGGGTCTTCGCACTAGCTTGACCTGAGCTTGACATATTCGGTGTCATGACAGTTCCCTTCCCAAAATTCGTGTCACGACTCGATGTTGTTTATGCACAGTTGGTTGTTGTCAGCCAGCAGGTTATCTAAAGCAATTATAAAAGTTGTTTCAACGTATGTGCACTACTTTACCAGCAATCACACATGACTGTCATCACACAGTGACAAATCAAGTACGGAACCCCATTCCAATGTAAGGGGTTAATGGAAGTTAATACATTTGCCAAGTGTAATGTTGTAAAGCTTTGGGTGACCAGACCACCCTTGTTCTAAAGATAATTTGTTTTAATAAAGTCACACTGTAGGATCCCATCTGCAGGTCTGGACATTATGTTATTGCTTCATGCGTGGACTTATTGGGTTCCCCTCTAGAAGATAGGTCTAGCATGGCCCCATCAACCTCATGGACCCAATGGTAAATACACAGCTTATTCTGTAAACACAAACCCCTTCAACTGTACAGACTGAGCCTGGTACACATGCCAAAGCTGTTGTTGCTACTACATCCCGACCTCCCCAATTGTGTACTCTTTCTCCTGTGTTTTGTTTCCCCAGGTGCATTATTTTGCACTTCTTTGCATTGAATCAAAGCTGCCATACTTCTGACCATTCCTTCAACCTTGCCAAGTCCCTTTTTATCCTTTCCATCACCCCTAAAAATATATCCCTAGGTGGAGTTGAACCACTAATGTTTAATTCAAGGACCTAATGCCCTACCTCATTGTACCACAGAGACAATACTTGTCACAACATGTCACGGTTATTGGAAAGGAAAGGTGATCTGCTGCTTAGACAGTACTCAAAACACACATTCCATTTTGACAGTTACGTACCAGCAGTTGTACTAATGTCAAATTTCAGCAGTTCCATTGCTCAACATTTAAACCAGGAGGCATTCATAGTCGAGCAGGAAATTAAACATGCATTGAAAAAAAAAGGAATTTTTTGAACCACAGTGCTTAATTTTCCATACACTACATACAATGCCTGAGTTACAGTGCTCAACCATACACTTAATAATTACCACTCATGGTTAACATGACAAGTGTACACCTCTCGAGCTGCAGAGGTTTACATGGTCATCCTGGCATCTGCTTGAGGTAATTACATTATGGTTAACCTCTGATGCTCATGCATTATCCTCAATATCTGTGGTAGCTACTCTTCATCCACAGTAGTACTTCTCCTCCCACCCACTACCCCCAGCAACCTGGCCTCAAACCCAACAAAAATAAAAGCATTTTAACATTTCTCTACTGAAGAGGTACAGTACAGGTAACGGTAAGTACCTTGCAAATAAAGGTGATGAAATGCTGTCACTGGTGATGGCTTCCTCTCTGAATAATATACGTGTACGGTGACCACAAGCTACCTAGGGTACCCTGCTTGACTTCTTCTACTGTGTGTGTGACTCCTTCAGTCAGCTCACCATCGGCCAGTCAGATGCTATGCTGCCTGCATCAGGGAAAAAGGAAACGAACCATATGAAGTTTTTATAGAGATAGTGCTGTGCGTCTATGGTTGTGGAGGGTGCCACCTCATATGAAACCACTCTACTACTGTTACTCTACATGGGCTATTACATTTACAACCAATGCAAGATGCTTCACACTGACATTGTGATTGTATGCATCAAAACCAAACTTTTTCATCTCAAGACTTGGAGTGATACCCCCCCCCCCGACAGGCACACACACAGACAATCAAAAACTGCAAAATGTGCTTTCAGCCTTGGTTAACAATCACACACAATTCAAAACCAAAGTTTTTCATGCAATCAATGAAGAATCAGCTCAGGTGCAACTTGAAATAAGTGTATATAGCAAAAAGCAAGTGCACACACACATCCTCATATACAACGCAAACACTGCTATTTTCTTAGTAAAGAAAACATGTATTCAGCAGCACCAACACTTGCTGTATGCAGCGGCAGTAGATTCTTACGTTTCCCACCCTTCAGTGCTCTGTGCTTCCACAGAGATTTTCATGTCAAGAATCTCTGGAGTGATACAACAACACCCCCTCCCCCAGACTGGCACACACAGACATTACTCTGTCCCTAGAAATGTGGGCAGCGAGGAGGATGGAGGAATCATATTACAGGGCTGGGCACAGGTGCAGCACTGACTGAGTCTGGAAAACATAGACACATCTGATGGCAGATAAGGACTGCTTGGCCCACCTAGTCTGGCCATTTCCCTACCTGATTGATAAGCTTAGCCTGCAAGATTCTAGTTCATCAACCTCATTTTATTGTGTTACCTCCTTCCTCTTTCCAAACCATTGCAAGCAGTCCCAGTTACACCATCTCCCTCCCTCATTTCCAACACTTTATGATGTTCACTGGCCCAAACCTCTCTCTCCATGGTCTATTTCAAGAACGCCCTGATGTCCAGTGGCACACACTCTCTCTCTATCCCCCTCCAGCACCATGCACTCTCTGGTGGGCAGCATCCCCACTTCATCTCTCTGTCCCACTACAAACTCTCCCTGGTGGCCAGTCACCCCCCCCAGTGTTTCCCTGTTCTGTGCCTAGCCCATTCTGGTGTCCAGTGACACTTTTCTCTCTCTCTCTATTTTTCTGTCCCACACCAAGCACTCCCTGGTACCAGTGCCCCATTTCAATTCCATTCCAAACTCTGTCTGGTGTACAGTGGCCCCCTCCTATTCCCTTCCCCATACAAAGCACTTTCTGGCATCCAGTGGCACCCCATCCTCTCTCTGTCCAGTGAAAAGCACTCCCTCATGTCCAATGACTACCCATCCCCTACCAAACACTCCCTGATTTCCATGAGCACCCCTGTCTTTATCCATCCTATTCCAGAAGTCCCTGGTGTTTAGTGATACCCCCTTCCTGACCCCATCCTAATCTAAATACACTTTGATGTCCACTGGCATCATACTCCATCACTTGGTCTATTTTAAGAAATTTCTGATGTCCAGATTTCCCTTCTGTATCATGTACTTCCTGGTGTTTAGTAGCGCAGTCCTCCTTCTCCCCATCCGATAACAGCATTCCTTGGTATATAATGACACAACTGTCTCACACCAAGTACTCAATGATGTTGTGTCCAGTACCCCCACCCCCACCTACCTCATACTCTCTCTAGTGACTGGTGGTACCTCCCCAATGTCTCTCTGTTCTGTGCTAAGCACTTTCTGGTGCCTAGTGACACCCTCGGCCCTCCTTCTCCTTGCCCCACTCCAAGCGCTCATGGGTTCCTTGACGGCACTTCTGCATTCATTAGGGAGGGCATTATAATAAACATTAAAAAGAGAAGAGCCCTTAATACAGATCCTTGTTTGTGAGGAATAAACTTTCATTGGGGCATAGTTTGAAACATGGTTAGCTAGTGTTACAACTTGCAGTTTAGGTTTCCAGTCAGTCCACAACTCATTAGTTTATAAATTAAAAAAAATAATCAAGTATAACAAGGCAGCAAATTCTAAAGGGTTGGCACCAAATACTCCAAAGCTTATTGTCCCATACAGGCAGTCACCCACCCACCGAGTCCTTTAACTTAACTTACAGCTTTTAAATTTTAATTGGCTCCCACCTCTCAGTCATTCTGAGTGAGGACTGACTGCTGTGATGGCAGGCGTTCGGACTCGGGTCGGTCGGTCCCGTTCTCCCTCCACTCACTGGCACTCGTGGCTCCAATCTAGGCCTCACCCCCAGCTATGGCTGTTTTCTTTGTGCACACTTGTCTCATCCACCACTCAATCCTCCTGCTGTTCCTGTCCCCCTCAGGTGGCTCCGAGCCCTCTCCTCCTCAGCTCCAGTGGCCCCACACTGTGTAGGTTGGTCTGGCTTGTGTTGCTTCGTGCGGTACCCCTTCCATCACACAATGCACTGCAGCAGCTGCTCACCCTGCTGGCACCGCACCACCAGAAGAATCATGCACAGCCAGGAGCAGTTCTGCCAAGATATATTTTTAACTGGTTGCAGGCAGGCAATGCACTCGTCAGACTCATCTGGAAAACTGACCACCGCCCAAATAAAACTGGACCTGGCACAACCCAAAAGCAAACCCTCTCACGGTCTCACCTGGCCTCAGAGAATGCCCAGCTGGGAGCCGAGGCCACTCAGGGACGATGGGCACCATGGGGTCACTGCTCTTGGCCTCTAGTCTGCACTGGAGTAAACCAGGACGACACAGACAGGTCATGTCTGTCTGATAATAAAACAATTTTTTTTTAGAATGCAGCAGGTTAAATGGGACTCCCACATGCACACAGATGAATTCAGCTGATCTCTGTGCTGCAGCCACAGCTTCCTTGCCTCCTCTGTGATGGACTGCTGGCACACTCTCCCCCCCAACTCATGGTGCATCACGGTTAAACTTAGCACTAGCAAAGCAGCTCCCAACTCCTCCTCCTTGACTCATCATTCATTAGTGCATATACTTGGCGCTACACCATCACAGGAGCCAGGAGCATTATTGGCCCATTTTGGATGGTGCACAGCAGATGGACAGGATGGCACTTGGAAAAAAAAAACATTGTTGTGCTATTCTTGTTGTCTTGACTGTGGGCGGGCTAGACTACTCCGAAGCTTGGTGGCAAGAGTAAAACAAATGATGACGTCCACACTATAAAAACCAGGCGTCAGCATTAAACTACATAAATATTACTGGACGTCAATGACTCCAGATAGTGCATTTTTGGATGTTTTAAGCTGATTTTTGGACGTAAAATACGTCCAAATATGGCTTATCTGAAGCACTGGTGGGCTCCAACATTTTGACCCCAAATTTCCAACATAGAGTGGGATATTCAAACAGTTGCTAATTGTGGTGTAAACCACTGTTAGCAAATGCAAATCAGTGGTAGTTACCACAAAAGAATGTACTATAATAACTGCATTTGCATACTGTGTTCAATAAAAGTGGCAATAGTGATGGTCACAAATGCAACAGGAAAATCAGCTGCAATGTTTCCTGCAACCCTCCCTTGTGATCACAGAGGGAATCCACAGAAACAAGTGATATCAGGAATGCAATACTGCAGCCATTCCTTTGTGCTCCAGAAAAACACACACAGAACATAAAGCACAACAGACATACGTGTAGAAACAAATCAATATAGATACAACACAGATATATTTGAAAAAAAAAAACATAAAGAGGCAAACAGGCATAAACCAAACTAAAAAGGACATGCTGCCAAAACAAACCTAAGCAGCACATGGCCAGTGATAATCTAAAAACTGCCATAACGTACAAATATGTGACAAAAGGCCATCAGCAAAATTATGGTGGCAAACTACTATTAACAAAAATAAGTTGGCACATGGCCAGTAACAACTAAAAGAAGAATTGAAAAACACCCTAAACTAAAACTGGCAAACTGCTATAAACAAAATATGTTAGCAAACTGCAGTAAAAAAATTAAAAAAGGGCAAACCATCCTAAATTAAATAACAGGCAAACTGGTGGCAAGGAGCCATACAACAACAAACTGGTAGATGGCCAGGAAAAGTAATAATGGCCACTGTCAGAGGGCTATGTCAGCCCAGCATAACACTAATGGCCTTCAGCTGGGGCATTCTGCTGTTGTTGCTGCTGTCGTCCTGGTGTCATGGCCAACACACACTGCATGGTAGTGAGTTCAAAGAGGAGGCCTATTGCCTCCCCCTACAGAGCATGGCTCTCCTTCACATGGTGCAGTGCTCACCATATCATCATTCACAACCCCTCTTCTGCTGTGCTGCAGGCCTGTTGTGGACGAACACCTGGAGTGACAAAGGAAACAACCAACATGTGTGCCACACATAATACAGGGGCAGACCTGTGCCAGGTGATTTACAAGGTACATCCAGCATATATGCAGCATACATGGCCTTCTGTGGGGAAGCACACAACACAAGCACCTGACAAACCACCAGTGCAGTGCACAGTGGCACATATAGACATTGGCCATGACAGGCATGAACATTGCAGGTCCTGATAATGACTGTGTGTACTACAGGCATTGCCACTCACAAGGCTGGTGATATGTAAGCATGTGGTACTGTGGGCAGTGTTGTGTGTGACACCATAGTCATCCACCCCATGTAAGTTTCCTCATGTCCAGAGGTTACATACCACAGAGTCAAGACTGTATGTGACAATAGTATATGGTGTGACACAGGTGACAGTGTTGAGGCACGGGGTGGGTGGTATGTAATAGACTAGTGGTACAGTGACATGCACCTAACAGAGTATTGCAAATGTAGTGTTCGCTGCACCACATTATGCAGGCCTGCAGACATACTGTATACATTGGCAGCAGCAGCAGTGTGCTGAGTGGTACCACAAAGGGAATCCCCACTGTGCAGTAACATAAACAGGGCACACAATCCATACTAGCAAGTATGCCACAAGACTCAGCAGAGGCACACAGGCACTGCTGAATGCACAGCCTTAATTATCTACATGTTGACTATACAAATGCACTTCTAAGTTTAGTTGAGGTACACCACTTACAATGTACAATGGCCATAATGTGATGTGGCCCAGCATACAATAGCATCACCACAAACAGTAACAATCAACAGTTGTACAACTACAACAGGGGCATACACACCACTAGGGACACCCCAGACACAACTACCTGCATGGACAGCAGCATATGGTACAAATGATACACATATGCAAGACACAAGGGCACAGAAGGAGCACGTCCATGGACTACCACAGTGAAGTGTGCTCCAATGACATGGATGAATATGGCCTTGGTGTAACAGGAGCAGTGGAACAAGGTACAGTTAAATAGCTGTAGCAATTGCAGCAGCAGGACTATAGTAAGGACAGCACCATTCTACACACCCAAATGACAGTGCAGCTAAGATGACCTGACATGTGTGCTGCAATCCTATGTGTCATTCTTGTGGCCATCCTCCTCATGGGCATTGCCAGTTTAACAACAGAGACACCATGTGCAGACCATATGGTGTGTAGTGCATCACACACAAGATGCAGGATAGACCATAGGATATAGCCATCAGCAGTGCAAAGCACTGTATATGGTACATCATGGTCACAACATGTATAAGGAAAGCAATGGTGCTGATGCTGGACATTTTACCAAGCATACAGCACCATACAAGGGCCAACATGTTGCTCAACACTGACACATATGCTGCACAGATGCAGGTCATACATGCCACCAACTTGAGAGGGTGGCCAATGGCGGTGACATGTGTTCACACCCTTGAGGGATATTATGTGTGCATGTGGGACACAGTGAATGTTACCATGGATGCTGCCATGCGATGTCTGGTGGCAGAACAAGGACCAGGAGGCACAGCCATGCCACAGAGCTATTGTATTGCACGGCAGACCACACACCACATAAATGCTGAAGCCAAGGCTGGATGATGTGTGTGTACCAACCCATGACATTACACTGAATGATGCTATTGTCTCTGTATAGTTGCTACACTATCTACCATGACGTGTACCGAATGCACATTTGCATTCAAAAACACTCAGTAGCAGGTGAAGACACCACCAGTGGCAACACTGTTGACTTGAATTGGCACTTAAGGCAGCAAGGCATACTGCAGGACACCAGTGCCAATGCTGACATAGCTACATGGATACCCTGTATGAACAAACACCACTGTGGTATATAGAGAGCTGTCTATTCTGTGCACAACATAGGTGGATATGCAGCACTTGTGGGGTTTCTGGGCCAGCAGTACATACCCAATGACCACAAACCATTGCCAGTGTAAATGTGCCCACACCCTGAGGACACATTGCAGATGGTGCAGTGTATGTGCCATGCATACTAAGGTCTGTATTGGATAACATAGTACAGTCCACAAGCTTGTAGGATGGCTCATCTTGCAAAACCATATGATCCTGCGAGGCCCATGAGTAGACAATGCACAACAGTGCACAGTGACATTAGACATGCATAGACCAGGAGTATGCATGCCACACACATGAGGACTGTACAGTACCCACAAACCACAGTATATGGCACACGGGGGCTAGATGATGCAATATTCAAACAAATGGAGACATACCTGAGTGTGCCAACTCTATGTGACTGTGCCAGTGGTCCTCACCTGGGACTGGACCCTGCATGCCCAGGATCCTCCTCCTCTGCACAACCAGATGCTGTGCCTCTCCTGTTGGCTGTGGTGTCTCGCATTGGTTCAGTGCCTGTTGGCAGTCCTTCCCCTTGGGTGAGTCTAGATGTAGGCACCTGGGACATGGGTGTATTTGTCCTTCTTCCTCTGCATTTCAGACCCTGGTTTGTTGTACTCCTGTGGCTGGAGCTGTGAATACATGGAACACAGAAAACAGTATACGTGAATGACAGGGCACTGACGGGCACACCAGCTATTTGCCATGCACCCCCATGAGGCATGGATGGCATGTAACATAAAACACTGCACAGGGCCATGACCACTATGTGGTTTAATTACACTGGCACTATGGCACTTGCTGGTTGAATTTGATCATGCTGCACACATGCCTGGTGACCCACATATTGTCCCTCCTCCTGGAGGCCTCACAGATGGACATCAGGCACAGTGCACACACCATACTACCGGTGAACTACACACTGCAGCATATGTTGACCACACAGTGACAAGTGTGAACCATACAATTTGTAGCTGTATATGCATACAGTAGTGGTACATGGATGCAGGTGTAGGGACACCTTTACTGTGTCTAGGGGTAGCTATGATGGTACTTGAACTTCACTCATGGAGGGTATACTGCACAGCACTGTTCTGTAATATGTATATCACCGTATCGGACCTGGGATAAACACACTATGCTGCCTTCAACCAGGTTATGGCCTGTTTTCCCGCAAGGCTGGGCTGGTAGCAGACCAGGGCTATCTTGACCCCGAACACATGTCCACCACTAGTATAGCCTATTCAAGTGGCTGTGTTTATCTCAGCAAAAAAGAGTTATTGTGACATGCATGTGCAAATGTCCAACATGTCACCTATGCCTCATCCAGTGGGGTAGAGATTTGCAGGATCCCTTGGGCACAGGTCCAGCAGTAGAAATAAGTATGCAAAAATAGGTGGCACACAAATGCCTGGAGCATGTCTGTGTATGCAGTCTGGCAACACTGCTGTCAACATGTAATGAATGTACAGAACTATGATACTGTACAGGATAGAAATAGATTAATATATGCTTAATATCATGCACACATCACACTGTCACATACAGTCACAGTAATCAATACAGTATTACTGCCCTACAGCTTGTATTGGTGGTTAATGCCTGAAATGGGTGCACTCTAGCCATATGGTTCACTGACAATGTAACAGATGATATTGCCATACCTGTCCATATTCCTTTCACAGCATGCCGTGCAAGCAGCTGTTGCAGGCATTCCCCCTCACACTGGTTCAGGGCATCCCTACAGTTGTAGCACTGTGCTGGGGTGTGGTCCAGGCCTTGCAGCTGGGAGACTGTCCTTGCCACAGACACCCAAATCTGGGCCTACTAAGACCTGGGCACATCCCTTGCTGATTTCCTAAACAGTGAGATTCTTTCTCATGGACCTCCCTCACCAGAACAGACACCTCAGGGGTAGAAGTGCCTGTCTCTCACCCTCTCCTCCTCAGGAACCCTCTGTGTCTGGAAGACATATCATAGCCATAAGAAGAGAGACTAAAGGAACTTAATATGTATACCCTTGAGGAAAGGAGGGAGAGGGAGAACATGATGGAAACTTTCAAGTACCTCAAGGGAATCAACAAAGTCCAAGAGGGTGGCATCTTTTAGAAAAAGAGATGTGCAAGAACAAGTGGCACAATTTGAAGACGGGGGATGGCTCAGGGACAATGTGTGGATATATTTTTCATGGAGAGGGTGGTGGACACATGGAATGGCCTTCCTGAGGAGGTTGTGGGGTCAAAAACAGTGGGGGAATTCAAGAATGCATGGGACAGACATAAGGCAATTCTAGAGGGGTGTAGGAGGAAGTGGGCTGTTGGTTGACTAGGATCTGCAGCTTATCCAATAGGTAGGGAAATGGGCAGACTAGGTGGGCCAAGCTGTCCTTATCTGCAGTCAAAGTCTGTTTCTATGTTTCTGTAGCTCTGTGTCCTGCTAAACACAGTGTGCTGGACTGTCTGCCGTTTGTGAATATTACTTCTGCAAATTATGTGACGTGCATGTGTGGCATCCACAAAATTACATTGGAAAACAAAGCCAGTGTATGCCACCTTGCACATGCACAGTCGTATATGGCACTTCTTCGATGTTTGCTCTATCAGTAGTGGTTTCATATGATTGCAATAGTGCATGTTTGTGGAAAAAGCCTAATTTCATCATTAGCTATGGCCATGACATCATCAATGTATCTGGTGCCAAATGCACGTGTTTGCGTAGAATTCAGTGCAAACATTAGTGATTGCTAATACATTAGTGACAGGTGGAAACAGCTATAAATTGAAAGGGAACATGGAAATGAGCTTAGTCTACCATTCAAGGTGTAAAATCCAATTTGCATGTCATTATGTACGTATTTCTGGCTCACTGTAAAAGGGTAAATCCCTCAAAGGTGCAGATGAACTCAACATAGCTGGCAAGAGAAGCTGCATTTGGAGTACTTGGAGGGAGAAAATATAACTGAAAAAAGATAAACTGAAACAGAACAACTAAGATTTATAACCCCCCCACAGGCACTGTGCACATTTCCATTAATACTGAGTTTTATAATTATGTGTTGCAGAATGGCACTCAAAAAACTAAAGAAAAATGGAGAAAGACTCAGGAGACGGATGTTTAGTCTACATGAATTGAAAGGCACATGCCTGTAGTTATGTGGGGGAAGAGCTCCTCCCCCACATCCTACTTAAAACTAACAGGCTACTGCCACTCTGCTTATAATAAGTCATGCTCACTGCACTCGCTGGCATGCTGCTGGATTGTAGTTGCTTTCTTTGTTTTATCCTCTGCCTGTGCTCCCCCCCATCCTGCTTGTTCCTTGTGTCTCTTGCCTTCATTTCTCATGTGTTTGTTCCCCCTCCCTTCTGCTTCATTGCCCTGTTGTTTGTTTCTCCCTTCATGTTTTCTTTTGGGGGGGTTTCTGTCGCCATGCTTGTGATCCACAGCCTCTCCTTCTATTACCCCTGTGCTTTCTTCACTCAGCCGCTCATTCAGCAGCCGCTGTTTTCTGCTCCCTGCTACTGCTTCCAGCTCACCTTTCCTCCTTGTTCCTTGCTGTTGCCTTCTGTTTTTCTTATTCCTGCAACCTCTGCTCAATGCCACCACTCAGTTCACTATCACAGGACTCACTCACTTCTGGAATACAGGACTCTCTGTTGCCAGAGCCTCCTCTCTCACTTCCATGGTACGCAGCTACAGCCGTCTCACACATACCAAACTGCTAATGACAATACCGTGGGATGTACATTCTGAACCTTTTAGATGCTTAAAGAAATCTGCTGTTCCTGGCCAGACCTCGGTCGCAAAGTCAGCAATATAAACAAAAACAATGAAGCAAAAGACAGCATGAGAAATTGACTACGCACAGTGCCGTGTCTATGCACATTACTTGCATGATATAGTTGCAGACATAGCACCTCTGAAATAATACTGCATACAGTAAAATCCTTACTTAATTATGATACAGAGCATGATTTGTTTAGTTTATGGAGCAGTAGTACATTGTGAAATCATTGACAGCCACTGAATGGCTTCTGCATTGCCACTTAATGGTAGTGATATCACACTGCAGAAAAATGCCAGCCAGTCATGTTCAAGAATTTAACGAGTCAACCATTCCCTAAGTATTCTCTCCTGCTATGAATTGCTGCTTCACTCCTTGCTTTGTTGTCTGACAACATTTTATTACTCAGCAGTGCTTCCCCATTGCTCTGTCCTGCCCATGCAAGTGGACTGCCAGTATCCAGGAGTCAGGAAACTCTGGTACGTTGGATGGTGAATGTGCTAGTTATTGATACAGGAAACCTGGATTTTGGCATTTGTTTTCTCTACACTCTGGTAGAAATTACTTTTTGCTCAGCAGCCGGGCAACCCATTGCTCTCACATAACTTACTGCAACTCCACTAATCTGCGTATTTCACCTCAACCATAGCTGCATTTCCAGCTGCTTCATAACTTATTTAACTCCTTGCTTGTCACTTCTTAACTGCATTATTTACACTGTGTCTGCAGAGCTACTTCCAAGTCCGTGGTGGCATTTCATGCAAATAGGACTGTGCATTTGTGAGCTTCATCAACCTTTAGTTTGCATGCTCTAGTACTCGGCTGGTACATTACAAGGACTAAGATGGTGGAAAGTGAGGGCCATAACCTTCTCGATTGTATTTTGCCGCGGATGACTAAGGGGAACTGGACACCTGGCCTGAACTAGTTCCTTCTCCCCTTCTTTCTGCATGCTGGATATCGTATTCATTCCCCTATTGCCCTATATTATGCAGCTGTACTTGCAGGTCCACATTTACCTACACAATCATTGCTCCTTGCTGATGCAAACTATTGCTTCTTGCATACTGCCATTTCCTTTGGATTTCTCCTCTAGGATTCTGCTGCACTCAACTTTGTATTTGACCTTGCAAGACCTCCAAGCTCAATGCTCATTGCAATCTCAGCACGCCATGCTCATTCAGATCACCAGCTTTTCAGTTCTCAATCAATTGGGCCTCGCCTGATTACCTGTGCTACTCATTTGCTGGCCTGCATGTGGGTTGCAGTCTGCTAGCCTTCGTGGGGCCCAGCTGTTGCTCTGTATTCCTTCCTCCGACTGACCTATGTGTGTTCCAGTCTCCTCCTTCTACCCCACGTAGGGGTCCAGCTACTTGCTTTGTCTCCATTCTTCATCATGTACACTATCATGGCTTTCATGCCCTGCTCCAGATCCATCCCGCTGGTCATCACCTGAGTTTATCTATAGCAATTCAGCTCTGTACAAGCTTCCCTCTCCTATAGTGTTCTCCATCCAGGATCTGTGGTTCATTCCTTCCCATCCTCGCAGAGTTGGATCTTTTGTGGACTATCTACCTAGTCCTATCTCCCTGCTGTTCATCTGCTCTGGATCTAGACTGTCTCTGGACCTTCAGTCATCTGCCTGCTTGTCTAAGATGCCTCTGCTACACCAGTCTGTTCTTGCTCCTTCCTTGCCAATCTATGTGGACCATTTTCCTCTTTGGACATTCATCGGATACCTCACGTTAGAAGCCTTCATTCCTTCTCATTTAATCATCCAACCTTTTCATCAGGATTGGATGCACTGCCAGTGAATTTCACCTTCAGTCACTACTCGAATTCTGGACGCTGCAGCCCTTACCTTGCCCACTCCCACCTATTTTCAATCATCTTGGATCTTACTTCATTCCACTGTGGACTGCATTTGGACTACATCTTGGGATATTTGCAATCAATGCCCTTGGATGATTCTTGCCCTGCTTCTCAGTTCATATGGATTTATTATTATTCTGTTTCCATCAGACTGTTAGCCGAACTCTATCATTAATGCCATACTATCTCATGACTTAACCCTTGGACATTAACCTACTCCAGTGCTACCAAGCTCATTGTATCTGGTCAAGTTACCAACTCATTTCAATTCAATCCTTCACTACATTCTTCTGCCACCATTTGACCATCAGGAGCATGATGTTTGATTCAGACTTGTCAGACCACTCTCATGAGTTCACCTTCCAGCTTGGCACCTCGTTCAGCTTCGCCGAACATATATATATATATATCTATCTACCTATCTACTACTCTATACAGGGATATTTTCTCAGCAAACAGGATGCTCTTCTATTTACCTGCTTATTTACATGACCTCTCTGGTCTTCACTGTGTACCATACTCAATCTACTCAATGCTACTCCTTTGTTACTATGTCTGCATTACATGCAGGTCCGATGACTACTACTACTACCGACCTACGTGCAGATCTACTCTTGCTTGCACAATAATTGCTCATACCTACCATCACCCCTTCATCTTCAGCCTCTGGGATGTCTACTGTGCTCTCTACTGTACACTACAAACTGCCTCACCCAGCCGGGCACATGGAAGTTCTCTTCATGGCACCTTGAATAACCTGTGCCCCTACGGAGCCCAGAGGCCCATTGAGTTTCTATTACTGATGCATACCTGCTTCACCCTTTCAGGGCCTAGAGGTTCATTGAGATCATTTCACTTATTTACATGACCTGCTTCACCCCTCAGGGCCTGGAGGTCCATCAAGCTTCTCATGTCTACATACTCGTTCTTCAAGTTCTATTACCTAATATACTCTTACCAGCTTCGCTACACTGAGGACCGGAGGTTCCAACCGCTCCGCCTCTTCCAGCCTCATAGCCTACTTCCAGCTCCCTGCTTCATCACCAAGGGCTTTTTCTTTTCCATAGCTTGTCAAACAGAACATGAACCACCATTCTTCCTGTTCTGGGTCGTAGAGACCTAGTCATCTAATCATGGTCTTCCTTGGAAAAATGTCTTGCCTTCAGGATTGCTTTGACTGGTGCAACACTCGACCCTTGAGACTATTTATGTGCTCAACTACAGTATGTATTCAACTTACTTGTATCGATTCTTGTTCTGAACATATATCTATTGGACTGGTAATTCAGTAGAAGGATGCGCTGCCCTCTTCTTGCCAAACACCAAACATCGGTGTTTCGACTCCTGCTGCCCTGCGTTCTTTGGATTCAGGATCTACAATCTACTGGACTTCGGAGTAGCTGACAACCTAATATTGTTATTTAGAATTATTCTCCTTTAGTATGCCCTGAAGGACAGGCAGGTCAGTAGCCATGGGTCCTAAGAGGTTTCCCCCAAGGGGGTTTTTCCTCTCCTGTGTGCTACTGACCACACTCTCCAGAGTTGGAGGAGATAATCATATGATAATCATTATTTCTTTGGGGGTGTCTCATCCTACTTGACTAAGCATACTTCCTACAGTGGGCTACAGAGAAAGGCCAAAACATCAAGTCATAACAAGTTACTCATCAGTTCAAGAACCTTGCATACTGTCCAGTTCACAAGCACCAGAATCACTGACTTGCTCATGTCTATGCTGAAGTATGTAAGCACTAATCATTCCATACAACTAATACCTTGTAAGCATTGCCCTACTTACTGGTCTGGCCTCTGTTTTCGAGCACAACCTACATTATTCATCTACAGTACGTAGCATAAGCACTGAGCTATGAACCACACATAATTGAAAGGGGCATGCCTGTAGTTATGTGGGGGAAGAGCTCCTCACCCACATCCTACTTAAAACTAACAGGATACTGCCTCTCTGCATAGAGTGAGTTGTGCTCGCCCTCCATCTTCCCCTGACTCATCCTCCTCTCTGGCACTCTTATCCCACCGGGGGGGGGGGTCTCATCCTACTCAACTAAGCATCTGTCCTATGGTGGGATACAGAGAAAGGTCAAAACATCAAGTCATAGCAAGTTACTCTTCAGTTCAAGCACCTTGCATACTATCCAGTTCACAAGCACCAGAATCACTGACTTGCTCATATCTATACCTAAGTATCTAAGCACTAATCAGTCCATACAACTAATACCTTGTAAGCATTGTCCTACTTACTGGTCTGGCCTCTGTATTCAAGCACAACCTACATTATTCATCTACGGTACGTAGCACAAGCACTGAGCTATGAACCATACATAACTACAGGTTAGGTATCTACGGGAGACTATACAGTACTGCACAGCACATTTAGAAACATAGAAGTTGACGGCAGATAAGGACCGAAAGGCCCATCCAGTCTGCCCATTTCTTTTTCTACCTTATAAATGTGCCATCGGCCTTTGCTCTGTCAGTGGCCTATCTATTCATAGTCATTTGTATTGCTCCCTTATGCCTATCCCATGCCTGTTTGAAGCCCTGCACTGTATTCATAGCCACCACTTCTTGTGGTAAGCCATTCCATGCATCCACCACCCTTTCTGTGAAAAAGAATTTCACATTCCCCTTAATCGGCCTCCATCTAATCTCATGCTGTGTCCTCTTGTCCTGCTATTTTTCTTATATTTAAACATGTTAGACTCTTTCACCTTGTTTATGCCCTTAAGGTGTTTGAATGCCTCGATCATATCACCTCTCTCCCTCCTTTGCTCAAGGGTATACATATTGAGCTCCGTTAATCTGTCCTCATATGTCTTCTGATGCAGTCCCTGCACCATTTTGGTTGCCCTTCTCTGGACTGCCTCGAATTTGAATTAATGTCCTTGTGAAGGCGTGGCCTCAATACTGCACGCAGTACTCCAGATGGGGCCTAACCAGTGTCTTGTACAGAGGGATTATTACCTCCCTCTTACGACTTGTGATACCCCTACTAATACACCCTAACACCCCCCTAGCCTTACCTACTGCTTTAGAGGTCTGCTTGGATGATTTTAGGTCATCAGTGATGATGATGCCCAAGTCTCTTTCTTCCTTTGTGACATTTGACATTGTACCTGCAATATCTTGTTTAAAAAGGAAATCACTCAGTTACATGATGCTTATTTACAAGGGGGTTCTGTGCTTTTAAGTACTCACACAAACCATAAAAACAGCAGCAGCAGTGAGGGAAAGAAGGCACCCCTGAAGGGTTTCTCTCTAGGTTTCTTCAGAGGAGGTGTGTCTGCCAGCTGCTAGGTGCTCTATTTGAATAGAAAATTCATTTAAAATGACAGTACAAACACAGCACCAGTGAAAGAAAGAAAGCAACTGTGACTGGTTTAACTCTAGGCTTCTTCAGAGGAGGTGTGACTGTCAGCTGCTAGGTGCTCCATTTAAATAGAAAGTTAATTTAAAGTCACAGTACACCAATTGTCCATAGGTTATACATTATGTAGCGGTTGGTTAAATTACAGTCACAATAACTAGCACCAAAAAATGGCTAAAACACACTAATGCAATTTAATTATAGCATTATTAAATGTGAACTACACTAGGAATTTAAAGTGGAAATGGTAGAGAAATTATAAAGAAGGAAACTGAGGATCCAAATGGTCTCCAAGCTTCAACTTCAAATATTTTTAAAAAGGTTTAGTTTCTGCTGATTCATGTGGCATCCTGGTGTAGGTGTGGCTACCTTTAAAAGTTAAAGGACAGAGGGGGAAAAAGAGACTGTTAGTCACAAAATACTGAAAAAAATCACATGTATTTCCTAATTCTACTCTGATTAATAATAGTCAACACTATTGTATCATTGAGACCAGGTTTAGCCAAGGCGCCTAGCTGAATGATCCACAGTGCCTCTCTAGCGAGGGTAAGAGTGTTCAAATTGCTACCACTCCTACCCAATCTTGCTCTTTCAAAACCACAGAAGGTGAAAACATGGGAACCACTTGTCACAAACGCACTCCGCAGGTCAGGCCCTCTGCTCCCACAGTGCCAACCTCAGAGTGCAATAGTGTGCACAGGTAACAGACAGGGTAACCCTCCTGTCTGATTTGGGTCCAAATCACCTTCAGCCTTGAGTTCTGGGGGGGATTCAAACTGTGAACCTTATGCTAGCATAATCAATTACAGGTTTGGATATATACCCTCTTTGGGGGATGCGGTACAATCCTTTGCCCAGGGGCACCAAGCCAGGTCTCCAAAATGAACCCTTAAAACTTTATAAGAGACCTTAGGTATATTCTTACCTTTTCCAAGCTTAGTAACACCATTAAGCCTTTTAACAGCTGTCAGACTTAACCTCATATGCATCACATGCAAAAAGAAACTGAGAAGACACCCAGGCAGTGTTTCAAAGAAATGGTTGTTTACTAAAATATGATAAAATAAGTAAAATAAAATATAGAACAAACAGCATGAGCTCACAGTCACAAAAGAAAATGGGAAAATTACAGAACAAAACTCCTACCACAGTACATAAGATCTTTGCTATCTAAGCATCACCTTTTTAAGTGGATTTAAGTTAGAGAGAACTTTCTGTCTCAGAGCCCAAGATGATATGACACATTCCCCAGATACAATGTTTAATTTCAGTGGACATCTCCCCTTCCCTTCTGTGATGTCAGTTAGACCCTCCCTTGGAGTTAATTCATAACAAAATTATCTACAAGGATGTATTTTAAATAATGTGAACATCAGCAAAAAACATTTCCCACATATGTCATCCTTTGATCAAGCATCTCTCTTTGATCTGTCTGCTAGTTTCCTGTTGCTAATGTGATCTCAGGTTTTGTGACTCATGACAAAGTTCTGTGACCAAATTGGCCTTTCCTGCAGGAACCATAAAAGTTTACGGGCTTATATCCTGGCCAGATGGCCTGAAAGTTCTAATTAAGACAAACACAGGCAACCTTTAATCACGTTTCTCTGGTCTGTTTAATGACCTCCTCACTGACACTTTGAAAGTTAAAGGCCAAGTCTTATACACTGCTGACTGGGGGGACAATTTCATACACAGACCATTTATTTATTTTACAGATATCATACAGTAATCATAAGCAAGGGCGCAGAGCATCACACTCCTCCACATCTAGACTGAATTTAGGGGCTCTATCCCCTGCATGGGATGAACTCCCTGAGTCTGTTCATTCCTCAAATGTGACAAGCCGTCTGTGTTCTGATTGGTTGCTCTAGCCCTATGTGAGATCATGTCATACTCTTGCAAGGCAAGACTCCATCTTAATAATCTACCATTCGTCTTACCCATTTGTGTCAGCCAAACTAGGGTGTTGTGGTCAGTTTGTACCTCAAAATGCTGCCAGTATAAGTATGGCTCTAAGTTCTTTAGGGCCCACACCATGGCAAGACACTCTTTTTCCACAGCAGAGTATGCCTGCTCCTTGGAAAGTAACTTTTTACTTAGATACACAATGGGGCAATATTTCCCTTGGTTGGATGTCTGACTCAGCACTGCCCCAATACCCACATCTGAGGCATCAGTCTGGAGTATAAAGGGTCTGCCATAGTCAGGACTTGTCAACACAGGACCACTGCACAGTGCCTCTTTCAGTCTGGTAAAGGCTTTTTCACAGGCTGGTTCCCAAGTGATTTTCTTAGGCATCCTTTTCTTTACCAGGTCAGATAGGGAAGCAGCCAGGGCATTGCAATTGGGTACACATTTCCTATAGTACCCTGCTGTCCCTAGAAAACTTATGACTTGCTTCTGTGTTTCTGGGCTGGGCCATGCATTGATTGCCTCTATTTTTGCTTGGTTAGGATGGAGCTGTCCACATCCTACAACATGCCCAAGGTATGCCACTTCAGCCATGGCCACCTGGCACTTCTCAGCTTTGACAGTGAGCCCGGCTCTCTGTATCCTGCTCAGCACTTTCCTAAGGTGGGACAGGTGTTCCTCCAAGCTGGCACTAAAGATGGCAATGTCATCCAGGTATGCCACGGCATACTCCTCAGCACCATTTAACACCTGGTTCACTAACTGTTGAAAAGTGGCTGGGGCATTCTTCATTCTGAAAGGCATTACTTTAAATTCAAATAAGTCTATTGGAGTGATGAAGGCCGACCTCTCCCTAGCACTTGCAGTTAACTCTACCTGTCAAAACTCCTTTGTCAGGTAAATAGTTGTAAGGTATGTTGCCCCTCCCAACTTGTCCAGGACCTCGTCTGTCTGTGGCATCAGGTGGGCAACTGACTTCATGACTGCATTCAGTCCACAATAGTCCACACAAAAATGAGTACAGCCATCTGGCTTGGGAACAAGGACTATGGGTGAGGCCCAGGGGCTGTGGGATTTCTGGATTACCCCTAAATCCAGCATTTCCTCCACCTCCCTCCTAATGTTGTTTTGGACAGCCTCTGACACCAAACATGCTGTCCGCCGTATGGGCGCCTGTGTCCCTGTCTCCATATTGTGCTTTGCTAAGGGGGTGAGTCCAGGTTTGGTGCTAATCAGAGGGTCAAAGTCTGCAAAAACCTCCCTTACTTACTGGATCTGGTTCAGGACCAGCTGGGGTGACAATTTATTTGCCTCCAGAGGACTCCCACTTGCTTTCCTCCAGCAAGTCCAGAAGGGGGTCTCCTTCATTCATCCCTTCCCTGGGACTGCATACTGCAAACACCATGTCAGCTCTATTATCATATGGCTTCATCATATTGACATGGTACATTTTCTGTGTAAGTCTTCTGTCAGGTAACTCTATAATATAGTTGACGTCATTTACCTTTCTGACTACTTTGTACGGTCCTGCCCACTCAGTCTGCAGTTTGTCCTTCTGGACTGGAGTGAGGACCAAGATTTCCTCACCCACCGTGAAAGTGTGATTTCTGGCTCTGTGGTCATACCAAACCTTTTGTTTCTGTTGGGCAGCTGGCAGGTTGCTCTGGGCTGTTCCCATAAGCTCCTTCAGCTTTTCCCTAAACCTAAGGACATAATCCACTATGGGAGTTCCCTGGGTGGAGTGTTTGCCTTCCCAGTCCTCCCAGATCAAGTCTAGGGGCCCATGTACCCAGCGTCCATATAACAGCTCAAAGGGGGAAAACCCTGTTGACTCTTGGGGCACCTCCCTATATGCAAACAACAAGTGGAGAAAGTATTTCTCCCAGTCCTTCCCATGCTGTTCAGCAAACACTTGGAGCATTGATTTCAGGGTACTGTCAAATCTTTCCACAAGCCCATTGGTTTGCGGGTGATAAGGTGTCATGCATCTCTGCACCACCCCACACTTCTCCCACAAACATTTCATCGGGTCCGACATGAAGGAACCCTCTAGATTTGTGATAACCTCCTGTGGAAACCCAACATGGGAGAAAATCCCAAATAAGGCATCTGCCACTTTGTCTGTCCTCAGTGAGGATAGGAAGACTACCTCCGGATACCGGGTGGCATAATCCACCACAGTCAGGATAAACCTCTTCCCGGAGGAGCTGGGGTATTTAAAGGCCCCACAATATCCATTCTTACCATCTGGAAAGGCTCCTCTACTATGAGCAATGGTATTAGGGTGGCTTGGGTTTTCTTACCTGCCTTCCCTATTTCTTGGCACTGGTGACAAGACCTTCAATACTCCTTCACCTGCTGGGTGAAGTTGGGCCAATAGAAACTCTGGACCAATCACTGCATAGTGTGCATGATTCCCAGGTGACCAGACATGAGAATATCATGTGCAATCTTGAGCAACTGCTCACGGTACCCCTGGGGAATGACAAGCTGTCTGCCTATCACCCCCCTCTGTCTTAGCATCCTGTGTATACAGCAATCCATTGTCCCAATAAATGTTGTTTTCTATCACCTCCCTGTGCTCCATCATAGTCTGCCCAAGCCCTCAGCTTCTCTAGACTAGGATCACTTTTCTGAGCAGCTGCAAACTTCTTACACATTCCCAAGGCATGGGACAGTTCCCCATCAGTCTCTAAACTAGGGTCCCTAGCTCTAGCATCAGGGCACTCCGGATCACTAACATCTCTAACCCTCTGATAATGGGTCACCCCTCCTTCTTCGGAGTAACCCTCCGTAGCTGTTTGATTAACTGCTACCAGGAAAATTTCTACACCCCTTTCATTATTCTCCATATTAGGAGACCATGACTGGGGAACCAGCCTCTCAATGGTTTCCACAGAGGCTTCTATGGGATCCAGGGAACTACAATTTTCCCTGGCCGCTTGGCTAAGGGTAACTACACACACCATCCCCTGTTTGAGATTGTTGCCGAGAATGACATTAACCATTAAAGGTTTGGCTACAGCCTCCTATTGCACAGTTCCCCCTGTTTCACCCCAGTCTAGGAGAACAATGTGGCAATGTTTTCTCCTCCCCAGTGAACCCTTGTACAGTTACAAATTTATTAGTTAAGCTGACCAGGCTCTACCAGATCCCCTTTTACTAAAGTCAGGGATGCCCCCGTGTCTCTTAATCCTTGTGTCTGTACACCATTCACAGTGACTGGGTGCATGTGTTCCCTCATGTTTATTGGATGGTTTCAGGGACACACAAACAACCCACTTCTTTTCTAGCACTACTTTGTACACTATTGGCCCTTTTGGGACACTGCCTGGCAATATGACCAGTTTCCTTGTAAACCCAGCAATCATTTCTTTCCTCAATTAAATCTTTTCTTTGTAACCTGGGGCTACCTGGTTTTGTGGAGGCAAGGAGAGTTTTAGCTGCTCTGAAGGCGTGCTTTTCCCTTTCTGCACTGCCATGCCAGCCCCATTTGCTCTCAGAGCAGGTCTGCTCCTGGCATAGCAGTCTGAGAGTTCAGCAGCCTCTTGCACTGTTTTTGGATCTCGGTCCTCCAGCCAAGTTTTCAGCTCTGCTGGGCATGCCCAGAAAAACTGCTCTAAAAGTACAGTATTTTCAATTTTTTTAACAGCGTCTGCTTCAATTCCTTCCCACCAACGTTTTAAAAACTGATGTTGATTCATGGCTAGCTCCTCATAACTCATGTCAGGGCTTCTCCTGAGCTTATGGAATTTAGCTCTGTATGCTTCTGCAGTTTATTCATACTTGTTTAAAAGTGCAGCTTTAAGTTTGATGTAATCATTACCGTCCTCATTGTCCATTTGACCCAATGCATCCTAAGCTTTCCCGATAAGTAGCGGGGGGTAGCTGGAAGCTCCAGGACCCTCTAAGAATATTTGCCTGAATACAAACTTTTTCAAAGGAATTTAAAAAGGCATCCATATCTTCCCCCTCTTTAAATTCAGCTATCAATTTTGAATTTAGTTTGTAACCCAGTCCTGGAGTTCCAGTTAAACCCAGGCCACTTGCCTGCTCTGGTGCTGGGGTTTGGAGTTTTCGCTTCTCCAGTTCATGTTGCCTCTGGTACTCACATTCTTCACAGTCAGCTTCTTGCTGTTCTCACTCCACTTCTTGCTGAAGTTGCTCCCTCTTCTCCTCTGTGGCTCACTTCTCTCACGCTGCCTCTCACTGTTCTCACTCAGCTTCTCTCTGGAACTCAGGCTCCATTCTGTGCAACACTGGTGACCTTCCCCTGCTGCTGTAGCCCTTGGCTTGCACTGGCCCTGCTGTCCTCCTCACCAGATCTGGACACTGCACTGGCCACTGGCCCTTCCATGCCCAAGGTTCGGTCCTTTTCAGTCACAGATGGTGACTCAAGGCTGTTGGCATCTGCTGCCATCAAAGCCTCCATGAGGTTCTGCTTGGTGGCTCTCCCCTTGTGCAGGACTCCTTTTTCCTTGCACAACTGCCTCAGGTAGTCTACAGTGTGCTCGCTGTAGTTGGAAGCCATCTCCTTCCCTAACTACGGCTACTCTAACTTGCATCCAGATAAAAAAGAAAACAGGTAGGAACTTTGACTGTAACAGACGGACACAGTTCTGCTTCTTTTTTTTTTTAAATCACTGCCTTATTTTGCAAGTGAGCTGTACAGTATCAAGCTGACACACTGGCCTGTTAAAGCTTGTGTTACCAATACTTTAAATTGTACTGCTGCCAACCAAATCTGTCACAAACACACTGCGCAGATCAGGCTCTCTGCTTCCACAGTGCCAACCTCAGAGTGCAATAGTGTGAACAGGTAACAGACAGGGTAACCCTCCTGTCTGATTTGGGTCCAAATCACCTTTAGCCTCAAGTTCTGGGGGGATTCAAACTATGAACCTTATTCTAGCATACCCAATTACAGGCTCGGAAATGTACCCTCTTCGGGGGAATGGGGTACAATCCTTTGCCCAGGGGCACCAAGCCAGGTCTCCAAAATGAATCCTTAAAACTCAATAAGAGACCTTGGGTATATTCTTACCTTTTCCAAGCTTAGTAACACCATCAAGCCTTTTAACAGCTGTCAGACTTAACCCCATATGCATCACATACAAAAAGAAACTGAGAAGACACCCAGGCAGTATTTCAAAGAAATGGTTGTTTACTAAAATATGATAAAATAAGTAAAATAAAATATAGAACAAACAGCATGAGCTTACAGTCACAAAAGAAAATGGGAAAATTACAGAACAGAACTCCAGTACTTAAGGTCTTTGCTATCTAAGTATTACCTTTTTAAGTGCTTTTACGTTAGAGTGAACTTTCTGTCTCAGAGCCCAAGATGATATGACACATTCCCCAGAGACAATTCCCCCTCTCCCCTTCTGTGACACCAGTTAGACCCTCCCTTGTAGTTAATTCATAACAACATTATCTATAAGGATGTATTTTAAATAATATGAACATTAGAAAAAACGTTTCCCACATATGACATCCTTTGATCAAGCATCTCTCTTTGATCTGTCTGCTGGTTTCCTGTTGCTAGTGTGATCTCAGGTTTTATGACTTATGTCAAAGTTCAGTGACCAAATTGACCTTTCCTGCAGGAACCATAAAAGTTTACAAGGCTTATATCCTGGCCAGATGGTTCGAAATTTCTAATTAAGACAAACACAGGAAACCTTTAATCATGTTTCTCTGGTCTGTTTAATGACCTCCTCACTGACACTTTGAAAGTTAAAGGCCAAGTCTTATACACTATACACTACTGACTTGGGGGGGAGGACACCACTGTTGCCCTGTGAACAGTGGTGCTGTGCCAATGCATTAGAACAATCTTTTTTATCAGTTCTATGAAGATTTTCGCCTACCTGTACTTTAAAATTACGTGATGTCATACTCTCATAGAATGCAGAGCATGTACAAGTTGCCAAATTAACATTTTCTGTGTTGCAGTTTATAACAAACCTTATTTCAAAGGTCTTTGTATCATTAACACTAGTAAAAAAGATGTTCTTGTTGTATTTTGGCAAAATTTATAATGTCCGCATTTAAAAGTGCCCTTTGGCAGTGGTGGCATCCAACCAGAAACTGGAGGATCTGGACTGTACATTGGTTGTAGACTGTGTACTGGCCTGTCCTGTAGATTTTTACCTCTCTTATACACCATTCTTGGTGCATTCTCTGAATAATTTCTAGGTATGGAGTCAGATCTAAGGACAGACTAGTTCTTTTGTATAATTTCACTTACTTTGTTGCTTTGTCTGCAATAAGTAGTGATTAAATTAAATTGACAGGACTGACTTGCAACCATTTCTGGAGGTTCCCTGGGCTGCAACTGTATTGTTCTATCAATGTTCCTAGCATGATTCAAAGCTATATCCAAGACTTCAGAGTTGTACTTTTGGTCTTCAAATCTGCAATACAGTTAGCTGCTTTTGAGATCAAAGTCAGAGGTGTTGCTACAGTTGCATCTAACCCTGAGGAATTGGGATTTGGATATATTGTCTATTGTGTGTTTTGGGTGGCAGCTGGACAAATGGAGTGGCATGTTCCAATCTGTTTCTTTTCATAGAGATTTGTGCCAACGGCACTATCAGATAATTTTTGATTACCAAATTAAGGGAGGTAACAGTCTTTTGGCAAGCCTGAACTGAGAAACATAAATTTGGGTTACTCTGCTCCAGATATTGTACAAACTGCTCCAATTTGTCCCTGTCACCCCTCCACACCAATAGGATGTCATCTATGTAACGTCTCCATAGATCAAACCTATCGTAAAAAGGGTTGACCTCGGAGTCATAGACAATTTCTGTTTCTCATTTCCCCAAGTAGAGGTTTGCATAATTGGGTGCAAAAGTGGCACCCATTGCTTTCCCCTTAGTCTGTAGCCAGTAGTCATTCTGAAAAAGAAGAAAGGTGTTAGATTCAAGTACATTTTGTGCACATCTTATAAGAAAATTCTGGAAACTTTCATTATAGTCAGTTGCATTATTGAGGTAAAACTGAAGAGCATTCAACCCCTCAGTGTGAGAAATGTTGGTGTAAAGGGACTCAACATCCAATGACACCACCACCATTCCTGTTCAATCTGCATGTCATCTAATGTAATCAAAATATGTCTGGTATCCTGTATGTAGGATCGAAAAGACTGGACCAATTTTTTCATATGTCTGTCAAAAAACTTAGATAGAAGCTCTGTCACAGAGCCAATCCCTGATACTATAGCATGCCCTGGTGGCTTTGGCATGTTCTTATGTATCTTTGGGAGAAGACAGATTGCTGCACGTACAGGGTGCTCTACAGTTAAATAGTTAAATTCACTGTCTGTAATAACCCCATTATCTCTGTTTTCAATGAGAAATTAGTCTATACATCTTTTGAACTCTAAGGTGGAGTCCGATGGTAGTCTCTGATTAAACTGAGGGTTAGACAGTTGTCTTATTACTTTCTCAATATAATCCTTAGTATCTATAACTACCACAGAACCTCTCTTATCAGCAGGTTTGATGGTAACCAGTTTGTTCCCAATTTTTTGAGTTCTTGCACTTCACTGCTATTACTGTTTACATACGTGGCACTATTCCTTTCAGTTATCATATGTCTAAAATCATGCTCACACATTCTTTCAAACACTGCCATTGTTTCATTGTAAGGTGGATTACATGTTGACACTGGTTTGAATACAGTAAGTCTAGAGTGTTGTGCATCATGATTCATGCTGCCGTTATCACCTTCCATAATAGCAGAACTCAACACCCCTGCTTCAATGACCGAAGCAGTCCCCAATGCAAAATCTGAAGCTGTCTCCATTTGACCTCCCATGTTACTCCTACGAAAAAAAGCTTTTAAGTTCAGGTTTCTCGTAAAGCAGTATAAATCCTAATAAAGATCAAAGTGTTGTACTTCCTAGGTTGGAATAAAAGATAGACCATGATGTAACAGGGCAGTTTCCTCCGCAGTCAGAGCTTTAGCTGAAAAGTTTATAACATTCACTTCTTGGCTGGTGTTGAAGTTTTCTTATAACAAAAACAACTTTTTTTTCTAGTGTTAATGCTACAAAGACCTTTGAAATAAGGTATTTTATAAACTGCAACACATAACATATTGTGTATTTGGTAACTTGTAAATGCTCTGCATTCTATGTGGGTATGATATTACGTAGTTTTAAAGTACAGGTAGGTGGACATCTTCCTAGAATTGATCAAAAAGATTGTTCTAATGCATTGGCACAACATATCTGTACATGGGACAGTAGTGGTTTCCATGTTTTCACCTTCTGTGGTGTTGAAAGAGTAAGACTGGGTAGGAGGGGTAGCAATTTGAACACCCTTACCCTTGATAGAGAGGCACTGGGGATCATTCAGCAAGGCGCCTTGGTTAAACCTGGTCTCAATGATACAACAGAGTTGACTATAATTAATCAGAGTAGAATTAGGAGATCACAGTGATTTTTTCAGTATTTTGTGACTAACAGAGTCTCTCTTTTCCCTCTGTCTTTTAGCTTTTAAAGGTATCCACACCTACACAAGCACACCATATGGATGAGCAGAAACTAAACCTTTTTAAAAATATGAAGTTGAAGCCTGGAGACCATTTGGATCCTCAGTTTCTTTCTTTATAGTTTTCTACCATTTCCACTTTAAATTTTTAGTGTAGTTCACATTTAATGATGCTATAATTAAATTGCATTAGTGTGTTTTATCCATTTTTTGGTGCTAGTTATTGTAACTGTAATATAATCAGCCGCTACCTAATGTATTACTTATGCACAATTGGTGTACTGTCACTTTTAAATTAACTTTCTATTTAAATGGAGCACCTAGCAGCAGGCAGACACATCTCCCCTGAAGAAGCCTAGAGTGAAACCAGTTGGGTGCTTTCTTTCCCTCACTGCTGCTGTTTTTATGGTTTATGTGAGTACTTGTCTCTAATCAAAAGTTTATGCAGCCAACTCTGGTGCCCAGTTTTCCTACTTTACGCTGTTGTTGTTTTTACTGGAGCACAGAACATACTAACACATGAAATTTGTCAGCAGAAAAAGTCCATTTTGTCTATTGAGTCCACCGATTTTGCAGCTAGTAGCCCTATTCTGCAACTGCCCCTCCCTCCTCACCCCCCTCCCTTTATCCTCCCTCTTGCCCTGTCCCAGCCCCTTTTGAAGCAGCCCACTGTTTTACAGACTACCACCTCTGCTGGTGACACTTTCTACCCTACCACCACCCACTCTGTAAAAAAGTGTCTCCTCATTTCCCTCCTGAAACTTCCCTCCTCCAATCTCATGTCATGGCCTTGACTGTCCCTCCCCACCCTTACCCTGAATAGCCATTCCATACCAGTCTTGTTTATCCCACATATCCCCTCTGTCCCTCCTCTCCTTCAGCGAGTAAATGTTCAAGTCCTTTAGCCTACTTTCATATGGTAAGTCCCTCAGTCCCTGAATCATCTTAGTTGCTCTGCACTGCAACCCTTTCAGCAATGTAATGCCAGTTTGCAAGTACGGGCACCAGTACAGCACACAGTATTAGAGATGAGGTCTAACTCATGAACTATACAGCAGCAGAATCATCTCCCCCTTCCTCGATGTTATTCCCCTTGTGGTGCAATCCAGCATTTTGTTAGACTTTGCTGCTGCCTTCCTACACTGTGCCGAGTTGTTCATTGATCCCATGATGACCACCCCCAGATCCTTCTCCTCCTCCTCAGTCTCCACCAGCTGCACTCCCCCCAGTTGATAGTATCTCCTTGGATTTCTTGCCCCAAAATGCAGTACCTAACACTTTTTGGCATTGAACCCCAGCTGCCTAGTGTCTGACCAGGTCTCTAGCTTTTTAGATCTTCCTGCAAACTCTGCCACCCCTCTACGTCATCCACCACAGCCCTATCTTGGTGTTGTTGGCAAACAAGCTGATCCTGCTCTTGATGCCCAAGGAAATGTCTGTAATAAATATCCCAAATAACACTGGTCCCAGCAGTGAACCCTGTGGATCCCTACTCATTACTGCCCTTGGGGATGAGATATCCCCTTCCACCACCACTCTTTGCTGCCTTCCTGCAGCCAGTTTGTCACCCATCCCATCATTTTTGTTTCCGCCCCTGTGCTTTCAAGTTTTATTCCAAGTCTTCCATGCAGCATCAAATCGAATACCTTGCTGAAGTCCAGGTGCAGGAAATCCACTGCATGGCTCTTGTCCATCTGCCTAGTTACCCAGTCATAGTAATCTACCAGATTGCTTTGGCAGGCTCTGCCTGTGACAAAGCCATGCTGTCTACTGTCCTGCAGCCCACAGAACTCCAACAGGAACACTAGCCTCTCCTTCAGGATCATTTCCATTAGCTTCCCCACAATGGATGTGAGGCTCACTGGTCTATAGTTCCCTGGTTCATCTTTGGGGCCGCTCTTATGCTGGGGAACCACATGAGCCAACCTCCAGTCCTTGTGTATGCATCCCAAATTCAGTGAGGCATTGAATAGGCCTGCCAAGGGCCCTGCCAGGATCTCTGCTAGCTCCTTTAGTACCCTGAAGTGAATGCCATCTGGTTCTGGTGCCTTGCCCACCCTCAGTGTTCTCAAGCCCTCCAGCACTTTACCTTCAGTGATCACTCCATCCATTGCTCCCTCCTCAGCCTTTACTGCCCCCACCCCCCATGGGTAGCACTCCCCCTCTCTCTTTCATAAATGCTAAACAGAAGTAGTCATTGAGTGTGTCTGCCTTTTCTCCGCCCTTCTCTACCCATTGTCTGTCCTTCTTAATCCTTACTATCTGTTCTTTACAGCTCCTTTTCTCCCTGATGAACCTGAAGAAGCTCTTCTCCTCCTCCTTAATGATGCTTTGCACCAGCCTGAGCTCTTTGGTGGCTTTTGCTGGTCTTACTGCCCTTGTCACCTCCTTTGCCTCCTGCAGGTACTCCTTCCACTCTCCCCCTCCCCCGATTTCCTGTATCTCCCAAAGGCCACCCTTTTTCTCCTCACCTTTTCCACAACCCCTATGCTCATCCAGTTTAGCCTTTTTGCCCTGGCCTTTTAACTCTGAGTCCTGCCACAGGAACTGGTAGCCTCTAGTTTCCCCTTCTTTATGAGCTCCCATCTCTGATCTGTGTCCATACTAGGCTGGATCCTAGCCAGGTACCCACTCACTACCTCCCCCATCTTTGCAAAATCTGCCTGCCTGAAATCCAGCACCTTTGCATTGGATGCCACCCCCTCTTTTCCCATAATCAAACTGAACCATACTGAGTGATGGTCACTCTCCTCTAGTGGTTCATCCATCTTGATATCCCCTACAAACTCCCCATTTGTGAGCACTAGGTTGAGGTTGTCCCCTCCCCCCGGTTGATTCGCTGACCACCTCTGTCATGAAGCTTTCCTGAAAGGTGTCCAGCAGTACCTGCTCCCTTTTATTGCTGGTGGCTGGGGTTACCCAGTCTACCCCCAGCAGGTTGAAGTACCCCACAACTACCACACTCCCCTTCCTGCATGCCCTTCTAATCTGCCTCGCAAGTTCCCTGTCCGACTCATCTATCTGGGAGGGTGGCCTGTACACCACTCCCATCTGGAGAGTCCTATTCCTGGAATCCTGGATTAGCAGACATAATGACTCTGTTTCTCCCTCCTTCCCCTCCTTCCTAACACACTTTAGCCCCTTCCTCATGTATAATGCCATTCCCTCCCTCTCCTGTTTTCCCTATCTCTGCAGAATATTCTGCACCATGGGACCGCCAGGTCCCAGTCATGATATTGGGTGGCCCATGTTTCCATGATGGCTGCCATGTCCAACTCCCTCTCCACCATGATGGCCTGTAAGTTATTCATTTTATCCTTCAGGCTTCTAGCATTCATGCTGACAACCTTCCATCCCTTTACTGTCCCTCCCCATCTCTCTGCCCTCCACTTCCAGCATCCCCTGTATTGAATCTACCTAGTTCATCACCCTTGTTCTGGGGGGTAAGCTTGCTCTGCTTTCCATCCCATGGCCACTGTATGCCCTCCATCCACCTGCCACCCCCTCTCAGTTTAAATGTCCAGCTACTGTACCTCAGTATACTCCCCAAGCTTCTGTTTCAACACCTTCTTGCCCTCTTCATTTTGGTGAAGTCTATCCTTAGTGTATAGACTACTGTCCTCCCAGGTCTTTCCCCACCCTCCCACTAACTCATTCCCTTTGGTGTGACACCATTTGCCTAACCATTCATTAAATCCCTTGATCCTTTGTTTTCTAGCCATGTTCACCTCAGGTACTGGTAATACCTCTGAAAAAGATATTGATCTACCTTTCCCCTGGCATAAAGTTCCCAGCTCCTCAAACCTCTTTTGGACTACCTCTAATGTACTATCAGCCAGATCAGTTGTCCCCAGATGTAAAATTAAATGAAGTCTCTCCATTCCCCTTCTAGCATATTTCAGGACTGATTGTCCCACTCTTTCAGCTGTCATCCCTTGCATGGCCTCCACCCATATATGACTATGCCTTTTCCCCTTGCTACCACCCCTTACCCCTCCTTAGTACTGAATCCCCCAGTACTAGTGTTCCCCCATATTTCCAACTGCCTGCTTCCCCTCCTCCATTCCTCTCCTGCCTGACTCCTCCTCCATCTCATAGTTCCCCCACCTGTCCCTGCCACCATTTCTCTCCTGCCTGACTCCTCCTCCTGCACGTAATTCCCCCATCTGTCCCTGTCACTGTTCCACTCCTGCCCGACTCCTCCTTCTGCACACAATTCTCCCCGTCTGTCCCTGTTGCCTTCCCCATCAGTATTCTCCACTGCCAAAGCTGCTATGCCCCTGATGTCTTCTCTATCCACCTTGCTGTGCTCCCCCAGATCCCTGCTCCCTTCAACAGTCCCTCCAGCTGTGCCCCTTACCCCTTCACCTCTGCCACCCCCATTAGATTGGCTACTGTCTCTTGTGCATTCCCCTCCCAATCCCTCTCTTGCCCCCTCCTGGGTATCCTGCACCCCCTCCTCCTCCACTAAGGTCACCAGCACCGCAACTCTATTATCTGCCCCCTCTGCATTGCTGTGCCTTGGTTCCTCCCTCCTGACTTGACTCTTCCCTCCAGTGCTAGGCCCCTTGTTTGTTTTGCTCCCACACCCCCTCTCTGCCCCCTCCCATGATCAAATGTACCTCCCATGTTGTATCCTCATGATACTCCCTGTGGAATGCCCTCCTGCCCTAGATTCCCCCCCATCCTCTACAACTCCCTCTCGAGCCACAGCACTTCTTCCTCAAGACTCCTCAGCCTGTGACAGATTGGACACCCTCCTAGCTTCCACAATATGTTCATCCAAACTGCTGCCCCACATCCATTGCAGCCCACTATTCTACCCATGTTAAACAGTACTATCTAGAAAATACAGTTCTAACTAGAAAATACAGTCCTAGCTTAGGTTACCTACCAGTCCAGACCCTAACTAAAAATGCAATACCAACTGTACTTGTAACAAAGCACAAGACAGTACCACTGCAGTGTCACAAACCCACTCAGCAGGTCAGCCCTCTATTACCAAAGTGCAAACCTCTGAGCGTAGTCTTGTGAATACTGAACAGAACGAGGTAGCCCTCTTGTCTGTTTTGTGGATTCGAGTCACCTTAGTCCCAAGTTCTGGAGGGATTCAAACTTGTTAACCTCTTGTTAGCATACCCAATTGTCAGGCTCAGATAATTCTGTCTTCGGGGGGCCAGATATCTTTGCCTATGGGCACCTAACCAGGTATTGCAAAATGAACCCTTTTAGAACTCTATACAAGACCCAGAGAAACTCTTAAACTGTTTTCCAGTTTGGTACACCCATAAACTCATGCACCGTGTCAGCTTTAAAACCATCTAACTTCACTTAAAACCAAAGAAATGTTTCAAAGCACACCAGGCAGTTTCTGTTTTTAAAATATATCTTTACTAAACAAAAGGTAAAATAGTAAACAGTAATATACAGAACTATTATCACAAAAAACATACATGTCATTAAACAAAAAGGTGTAAAAGTGCACCTATATTTCCTATCCACACAAAATACTTATCTTCTAAAGGCTTGATGTTGCTGCCTCAAAGTCAGGTAAAGAAGTCAATCTATGAAACCAGAATCATAGTTTTTTAAAAGATGTTTTCTCCAGCCCGCTGGATGAGGTTACTGTACTTCCTCTCTATCAGTATTTTATTACTAAAAAATATATATCTCTTCAGGAAACAGGATCCTTATAAGGCAGTAAGATCCTGTTTTTCTCAGCATAACATCAATTCTCAAATGACACCTCTTTGATGAAAAAGGGTCTTCCTAATCTTCACAGATATCAAAGCCTTTTTAATTCCACATAGAAATGTCATACCCTGCTTTCCTTTCCTTTCCTGTAAACGTTGTAAAATGGATATGTTCCTTCCTGCCAACTCAGCTGCTGATAAAAGAACTAGCTAAACAGGTTGTCCCTGATTTTAGGTACCTTTTAACCCTACAATTATCTTGGCCTTGCAGGTCTTAGATTTTTTTTTAATCTAAGTTCCTGTGTGTGAGGTCATCTCACATACTCAGATCTGGGGGGTGGGAGGTTGTGAGGGAGGTCACTCCAAGTGTACTGGCATTTCCAACAGACAAATTCAATACCACATTTCTGTTATTTTTAAGAAAGAAAAAATGATACAGCACTCAGAGCTGGCTGTCTATGTCACAATTCCACCCCACCTAGACTGAATTTGGTGTCTCATCACCTGCATGGGATGAGCTTCCCAAATCATTTCACTCCTCATAGACCCTAGACAGCCCATTTGAGATTTTATTATTTGCTCCAGCCCTATGTACAATTTGTAGATCATACCCTTGTAAAGCAAGGCTTCATCTTAGCAGTCTCCCATTGTTCTTCCCCATCTGCATCAGCCAAACCAGGGGGTTGTGGTCAGTCTGCACCACAAAATGCTTCCCATACAAGTATGGCTCTAATTTCTTTAGGGCCCACACTATGGCAAGACACTCCTTTTCCACCGTGGAGTATGCTTGCTCCCTGGGAAGCAGCTTCTGACTCAGGTATGCTACTGGGTGATCTGTCCCCTGGCTGGAAGTCTGACTCAGTACTGCCCCGATACCCATGTCTGAGGTGTCCGTCTGAACTATAAAAGTTTTGCTATAGTCAGGACTTGTCAAAACAGGAGCACTCACAGTGACTCCTTCAGTTTGGTAAAGGCTGTCTCACAGGTTGGGTCCCAGTTAATTTTCTTGGGCATCCTTTTCTTTGTCAGGTCAGATAAGGGTGCAGCCAGGGCACTATAATTATGTACAAGCTTTCTGTAGTACCCGGCTGTCCCTAGAAAGCTCCTGACCTGCTTCTGCTTTTCTTATCTGGACCACACCTGGATCACCTCTATCTTTATTTGGCTAGGATGGAGCTGTCCCTGGCCTACCACATGTCTGAGGTATGCCACCTCTCCCATGGCCACCTGACACTGTTCGCCTTTGACAGTGAGCCCGGCCCTCTGTATTTTGCCCAGCACTTCCCTAAGGTGTGAAAGGTGTTTCTCCCAGCTGGTACTAAAGAATGCAGTGCCATCCAGGTATGCTACAGTGTACTCCTCAGCACCATTCAACACCTGGTTCACCAACCTTTGGAAAGTAGTCGTGTCGTTCTTCATTCTGAAAGGCATTACTTTAAACTCAGATAAGCCTATCAGAGTGATGAAGACTGACCTCTCCCTAGCTCTGTCTGTCAATTCTACCTGCCAATATCCCTTGGTCAGGTCAATAGTCATAAGGTAGGTTGCCTCTCCCAACTTGTCCAGGAGTTTGTCCATCTGGGGCATCGGGTGGGAGTCAGACTTCATGACTGCATTCAGTCCATGATAGTCCACACAGAAATGTGTTGAGCCATCTGGCTTGGGTACAAGGACTATGGATGAGGCCCAGGGGCTGTGGGATCTCTGGATTATGCCTAAATCCAGCATCTCCTCCACTTCCCTCCTAATGTCCTTTTGGACAGCCTCTGACACCCGATATGCTGTCTGCCATACGGGCGTCTGTGTCCCTGTCTCCACATCATGTGTTGCTAAGGGGGTTAGTCCAGGCTTGGCGCTAAATAAGGAGGCAAAGTCAGCTAAAACCTCCCTCATTTTCTGGATCTGGTCCAGGTTCAGCTGGGGAGAGAATTTTACTGCCTCCACAGAGGACTCCCATTTACTCTCTTCCAACAAGTCCAGAAGGGGGTCTCCTTTGTCCGTCCCTTCCCCATGACTACACACCACAAACACCATGTCAGCCCTATTGGCACATGGCTTCATCATGTTGACATGGTACATCCTTTCTGTCTGTCTATGGTCAGGTAACTCCACAATTTAGTTTATGTCATTTACCTTCCTAACCACTTTGTACAGTCCTGCCAAATCAGCCTGCAGCTTGTCTTTTTGGAGTGGAATAAGGACCATGACTTCCTGACCCACCATGTACGAGCGAGCTCTGGCTCTGTGATTGTACCATATTTTTGTTTCTGTTGGGCAGCTGCCAGGTTGCTCTGGGCTATCCCCATGAGCTCCTTCAGCCTTTCCCTAAACCTAAGGACATAATCCACAATGGGAGTTCCCTGGGTGGTGTGCATGCCTTCTCAGTCCTCCTGGATCAAGTCTAGGGGCCCATGAACCCGGCGTCCATACAAGAGTTTGAAGGGGGAAAATCCTGTTGACTCTTGGGGCACCTGCCTGTATGCAAACAACAGGTGGGGAAGGTATTTCTCCCAGTCCCTCCCATGCTGTTCAGCAAACGCCCGGAGCATTGCCTTCACGGTACCATTGAATCTTTCTATAAGTCCATTGGCTTGTGGGTGATACGGTGTTGTGCATCTCTGCAACACCCCACACTTCTTCCGTAGACATTTCATTAGGTCCAACATGAAGGAACCCCCTCGATCAGTGATTACCGCTTTCGGAAACCCAACACAGGAGAAAATCCCAAGTAAGACATCTGCCACTTTGCCTGTCCTCAGAGAGGATAGGGTGACTGCCTCTGGGTACCAGGTGGCATAATCCACCACAGTCAGGATGAATCTCTTCCCTGAGGAGCTGGGGGTATTTAAAGGACCCACAATATCCATTCCCATCCTCTAGAATGGCTCCTCCACTATGGGCAATGGAATTAGGGCTGCTTGAGTTTTCTTGCCTGCCTTCCCTATTTCTTGGCACTGGTGACAAGACCTCCATTACTCCTTCACTTGCTGGCTGAAGTTAGGCCAGTAGAAATTCTGGGCCAACCGCTGCATTGTCTGCACGATTCCCAGAAGACCAAAAAAGGGAATATCATGGGCAACCTTGAGCAACTGCTCACGATATCCCTGGGGAACGACAACCTACCTGCCTAGCATCCCTCCCTCTGTCTGTACTGCCTGTGTATACATAAGACCATCTTCCCAATAAACCCTATGTCTTCAGTCACCTCCCTGTGCTCCGTTAAAGTCTGCCCAAGCCCTCAGCTTCTCTAAACTAGGGTCACTTCTCTGAGCAGCTGTGAACCCATCAGGGCCATGGCATGGGACAAGTCCTCTTCAGTCACTAAACTAGGGTCCCTAGCACTAGCATCAAGGCTGTCTGGATCACTGTCAATTCCAACCCTCTGACAAGGGGTCACCCCTCCCTCTTCAGAGTAACCCTCTGTAGCTGGGTGATTACTTGCTCCTGTGGAAATTTCTACCCCCTTTTTATCAGTCTCCCCCTCTGGAGACACAGGCTAGGGAACCAGCCTCTCAGTATCTTCCCCAATGGCTTCTGGGGGGCTCAGGGAACTACTATTTTCCCTTGCCGCTTAGCTATGGGTAACTGCACATACCATCCCCTGCTGGAGATTGTTACCCAGGATCACATCCACTGCTAATGTGTTGGCTACAGTCACCTGTTGCACAGTTCCCCCTGTTTCACCCCAGTCCAGGAGAACACTAGCGAGTGGCAATGTTTTCTCACCAGTAAACCCTTGTACAGTTATGTATTTATTGGGTATAAGCTGACCAGGCTGTACCAGATCCCCCTTTACCAATGTCAGGGATGCCCCAGTGTCCCTTAACCCCTGTGTCTGTACACCATTTACTATGACTGGGTGCATGTGTTCCCTCATGTTCACTGGCATGCTTCCAGGGACACACAAACAACCCACTTTTTTTCTAGCACCCTGTTGTGTATTATGGCTCACCTTTTTGGGGCACTGTCTGGCAATACGCCCAGTTTCCTTACATAACCAACAAGCATTTCTTATTTCAGATAAATCTTTTCATTGAAACCTGAGGCTAACTGGTTTCAAGTGGAGGCAGTGAGGGTTTTAGCTGCCCTGAAGGCACACTTTTCCCTTTCTGCACTACCACACTCACCCCATTTGCTCTCAGAGCAGGTCTGCTCTTGGCATAGCGGTCCGAGAGTTCAGCAGCCTCTTGCACTGTTTTTTGGATCTCGGACTAGCCAGGTTTTTAGCTCTGCTGGGCATGCCCAATTAAACTATTGTAATAAAACCACATTTTCAATTTTATCAACAGAGTTTGCCTCAATTCCTTCCCACCAACATTTTAAAAACTGACGTTGTTTCATGGCTAGCTCCTCATAGCTCATATCAGGGCTTTTCCTGAGCTTACAGAATTTAGCTCTGTACAATTCAGCAGTTAATTAAAACTTTTTTAACAGTGTAGCTTTTAACTTGCTGTAATCATCACTGTCTTCATTGTTCATTTGACCCAATGCAACCCAAGCTTTTCTTGGTAAGTAGCGGGGATAGCTGGAAGCTCCAGGACTCTCTAGGAATTTTAGCCTGAATACAAACTTTTTAAAAAGAGTTTAAAAAAAGTCCATATCTTCCCCTTCCTTAAATTCAGCTATTAATTTGGAGTTGAATTTGTAACCCAGTCCTGCAGTCCCAGTTAAACCCAAGCCACTTACCTGCCCTGGTGCCGCTGGTTGGAGTCATAGCTTCTCCAGTTCGCGTTGCCACTGGGGCTCCTTTCTCTTCTCCTCTGCCTCTCTGTGTTCTCACTCTCTCTTCTGCTCTGCAGCTTGCTGGTGCTCATGCCCTTCACAGTCTGCCTCCCTCTGTTGTCACTCTGCCTCATGGTCCACCTCCCCTCTCTTGTCACTCTGCCTCCAGTTCCATCCTGCACAACTCAATTTGCAGTTTGAGTACCTCTGGATTCAGGATACTGGTGACCATCTCCTGCAGCTGTGGCTCTTCACTGACAGTGGTCCTGCTGTCCTCTTTATCAGATATGGACCCCTCACTGGCCTCTAGTCCTGCCAAACTCAAAGTCTGGTCCCCTTCAGTCATGGTCTGTGACTCCCTGCTCTGGGTATCTGCTACCATCAGGGCCTCTATGAGGTTCTGATTACTGACTTTCACCCCAAACAGGACTCCCCTGTCCCTGTACAACTGCTTTAAGAAATCTACAGTGTGCCTGCTGTAGTTGGAAGCCATCTTCTTCTTCCCTCACTACTGCTACTCTGATTTTGCACTTTAGAAAAAAAAATAGGTAGGAACTTGACTGTACGCCAAGTGATAAAGTTCTGTTTCCCTTTTTAAAAAAAAAATTAAATCACTGCCTTTCTTTCTTTCAAGTGAGCTTAACAGTCTCAAGCTGACACACTGTACAACAAAGCTTATTTTACCAAACTTTATCCACACTGCTGCCAACCAATCTGTCACAAACCCACTCAGCAGGTCAGCCCTTTACTCTCAAAGTGCCAGCCTCAGAGCGTAGTCTTGTGAACAGTGAACAGAACAAGGTAGCCCTCTTGTCTGTTTTGTGGATTCAAGTCATCTTAGTCCCAAGTTCTGGAGGGATTCAAACTTGTTAACCTCTTGTTAGCATACCCAATTGTCAGGCTCAGATAATTCTGTCTTCAGGGGGCCAGATATCTTTGCCTATGGGCACCTAACCAGGTATTACAAAATGAACCCTTTTAGAACTCTATACAAGACCCAGAGAAACTCTTAAACTGTTTCCCAGTTTGGTACACCTATAAACTCATGCACCGTGTCAGCTTTAAAACCATCTAACTTCACTTAAAACAAAAGAAATGTTTCAAGGCACACCAGGCAGTTTCTGTTTTTAAAATATATCTTTACTAAACAAAAGGTAAAATAGTAAATATTAATATATAGAACTCTTATTACAAAAAACAAACACGTCATTAAACAAAAAGGTGTAATAGTGCAACTATAGTTCCTATCCACACAAAATACTTATCTTCTAAAGGCTTGATGTTGCTGCCTCAAAGTCAGGTAAAGAAGTCAATCTATGAAACCAGAATCATAGTTTTTTAAAAGATGCCTTTTCCAGCCCCCTGGATGAGGTCATTGTACTTCCTCCCTATCAGGATTTTATTACTAAAAAAATATATATCTACAGGAAACAGGATCCTTATAAGGCAGTTAGAGCCTGTTTTTCTCAGCATAACATAAATTTTCAAATGACACCTCTTTGATGAAAAAGGGTCTTCCTGATCTTCACAGATATCAAAGCCTTTTTAATTTCACATAGAAATGTCATACCCTGCTTTCCTTTCCTTTCCTGTAAACGTTGTAAAATAGATATGTTCCTTCCTGCCAACTCGGCTGCTGATAATAGAACTAGCTAAACAGGTTGTCCCTGATTTTAGGTACCTTTTAGCCCTGCAATTATCTTGGCCTTGCAGGTGTTAGATTTTTTTTTAATCTAAGTTCCTGTGTGTGAGGTCATCTTACATACTGAGATCAGGGGGGTGGGAGGTTGCGAGGGAGGTCACTCCAAGTGCACTGGCATTTCCAACAGACAAATTCAATACCACATTTCTGTTATTTTTAAGAAAGAAAAAATGATACAGCACTCAGAGCTGGTTGTCTATGTCACATGCAGTACTAGCTGGAAACTACAGTACTATCCATAATTTTTTTTTCTTATTTTTCTTTGTTTAGCAGTTTAGTCCCTACCTAAAAATACCTTACCAACTGTTACACTGCAAAGAAGCATAACACTGTACTATCTATAGGTTTTTTACCCACTACAATTTGAGATGCTGCACCTTTGTTCTTACCACCCTCGCAGATAGTAATGCCCAAGAACAGTCTTACCATCAGCTTGTAGTCCAAGTAGTGATCAGCTCCTTCCTAGCATTGCTGCAGCTGAAACACAATTTGCCCCCCAACTACTACACCAAAACAAAACAAAAAGAACAAAAAGGACTTCCCTCACTCAGAGCTGTGTTCTTCCTGGTGTCTTCTCTTGTCTGCAAGGGGTTCTGTCCTGCCCCCTAGTAGTAGGGTTATGTAGAGGAGCAGACTGTTTCCCATTAAGAATATGTAGGAAGTTGTACTACTCAGGTACCCCCTTAAGGAAATGCAGGAAGTTGTATGACTCAGGTACCTATAAAGGTAGGGTGCAGTCAGGGGTGGGTAGGGTGAGGGGTGGGGGGTTGGTAGCTTCGTTGCTGCCCCCTGCCCCCACAAAAAAAAATCAGGCAACTGTATTAAAACTCCCGGTTTCTACACACACACTTCTAGAACAAACACCAGTGTAAACAGGTAAAATGAAAGCACTTTGTGTTGCAGTTACGTCCTTCACCAATGTAAACAGGTAAGAATGAAAGCATGTTGTGTTGCAGTTACTTCCCTTCCTGGAAGATAGCAGCTGCTTCTTCACCCTCTGCTGTTCCTTCTCTGGAATGCCTGCTTCTGACTCCAGTAAGTCTGCTGAGCTCCTTAAGTCTCTTTTGCTTGGCAAGTTATTTAAATTAGGGAAAGTCCCTTTTGGCTGATTAAAGTAGGGAAGTTCCCTTTGCCTCCTCAGCTATTTAAATTGTTGAAAGTCGGGGACTTCCGGTGCAGCAGCGTGGCAGATGGCAGCAACTCACTAGAGCTCCGAGACCCCCCCACCTGCAAAAAGTTAATAGTAGCCTTCAAATTTGAGTATTTATACTGTAAACAGCAACCGATCAATGGATACACACACGCTAAAAGGGGCAGCAAACAGATTTTTGATTTTACTGGCGGATCCAGACGTTTCAGAAGGAGAAGTTTCAGACTCGAATGTTTCCACGTGTTCTCACCACTGTTCCTGTCACTCAGCAGCAGGACCTCCAAAAAACAAAGCAATAGATCCATTGCCACTATAGACAGCAAACTAGACTCAATCCTAGCCAAACTAAGGGGCATTAAGTCTGATTTTCAGTTGCTTAAACAGGATTTTGGAGCAGATTAGAACTGAAATCTCTGATTTTCAGCAAAGAACACTTATGGTTGAGGAGTCGCAGGAGAAACAGCGAAGACCTTATCAGAGTGCCAATCCATGGTGTCACAGTTAGTGGAAATATGCAGGGCAATGGGAGAGAGGCAGGAGGATGCTGAGAACAGACATAGATGCAAAAACATTCGGATATATGGGGTGGCGGAGGGCAGCGAGAGTAAGGAGATGAGCAGTTTCATTGCCCAACTTCTACGGGAATCCCTGGACCTTGTTCCTGAATTCAATCTCGAAATAGAAAGTGCTCAAGGGGCATTAGGCCCAAGGCCTACATAACATGGAACTCACCTTCGCTCCATCATCATCGTTTTCTGAGATATAGCACAAAAGACATTATCTTAAACAAAGCTTGGCCCAAAGGGAAAATGTATTAACAAAACAGCAGAATATATTACGACGATGATTATGCCCCAGTGACAATGCAGCATCGAAGGGACTATATCCCACTTTTCCCCATTCTGCGTGGCCTTAAATTAAAATTCTGGACACCATATCCAGCTAGACTTGTTGTCCAGTATCCAAATGGCCAAGAAAGTTATGACACAGCGGATCAGACTATTGCTGGACTTAGGGACCACAATTATGAACTTCCTACCATGATCCCATTTGTACAGAGACCTGATGGATGAAGAGACCAGCAGAGAAGCTCTCAGACACTGGACCTCCAGATGCAGCAGGCTCCTTTGGATTTGATCAAATGGCTGCTTTGCCAATTTTCCAGAGGCAGTGCAATATGAGGAGGTTTGAAATAAATGGGTATGAGAGATGGGTCCAGAGGGCTGACAGGAGGCTGGGGATGGCTATGCAATGAGTGGGTGGGGTGGGCTGGGGACTTCCCTTATCTTGGATCTTGGCTCTGGGATCGCTGTCCTCCTGGTTGGCTGTGCACGGGGAGGCCAATTGGTGCAACAGGGTTTTAATCAGATGTTGCAGTGAACTGAGTGACCTCCCCGGGGTCCCTTACCCCCTTATGGGGCTTATTTGGGTGCAGTGAGCAGAGAGGCAGCATATTTTGAGACCCCCATGTGGCTCTGGGGTCATCAGCCCTGGGTTGCAATGGAGGGAGGTGAAGAATCAATGAACTGGATGCTGGTGGTGGTGGTGGGCTGGGGAAGTGTCCCCCCCCCGGTCCCCCCAAGAATACAACCTAAATAAAAGATAACTGCTTGAAACAAAACTGAGGCTCGCTCATTGGTGCTCAGGCCTGTTTGTATATGTAGATGTCTCCGTAGTCCTGGTGGTGGGGAAGGGGCATTCTAGCTGCTGAGTGGTCAGGGGCCCATTTCCCCATGGGGAGAGACCATGTAAGGGCAGGGGGATCTTCCAGGGAGGCCATTCCAGTTTTGCACGTTTGAGTAGATATAAGCATAAACTGAACATGGACAATTGGCTGTGCTCAGGGTTTCTCTGCGCGGGTTGGCCATGGGGGGGTGGGAGGTCCTAGGCCGGGGTGCCCTGTTGGGGGGCTGTCCAGTTGCACCGCTGTTCTGCGGGCCGCAGCCTCCCCCAGCTATTCTTGGTTCTCTGGATCTAGCCTCTGGAATTAATTTGGAGTGGATCAATGATGGATTAGGAATTAAGAGCTATGACCTGGTGGCATGAAAACTCGTTCCTGGCTTTATCTTCCATGCGAATTTCATAATGGACATGACAGCATGGTGAGTGGCCTACCTGATTATATGTGGAGGGAGGAACTGGCGAGCATCAGTGCTTGATACACCGAAGATGATGGAGTTAATCCCCAATCAGTTATTAAACAGGCGGAGGACTTGGACTGCACTTCTATTATGGACATTTCTAAATGCACCATTTTTATTATTTTTTTGTATTGTAACAAGTTGCTTTATTTTCTGTCCATCCTACGCCCTTCATTGTTTTTAATGATACCCCTTAATTTTATTGGGTTATTGACATTTGAGGGTCTAATGAACCCTGACAAGCACTTCAAGAGTTGCAATGCAGTCACCTTTTGGGCGACTTTATGGTCGCCGCAGTCCAGGGGTATTCTCTGGAATGTGGAAGTCATTATCGATATTATGTATATAGTTTCTTATTCAATTATATGATTGCTCTGTTATGTTTATAAGAGTGAATTTTCCATAGCTAACAATAGTTTAGACAGAAAGTTGTTTAAAATTAGAGTGAGAATGCAACATTTCAGTAGAACTTATAGAAACATCAGTATGGGGGAGGGGGGGATCCTACCAGAGAGCCACAGGTGGATCAGTGGGATAGGGAGAGAATATGGGTTAACCCATACTTGTTTTGTACAATTTTATGGCTCAGATACAAATGATTAGCATAATATCTCAAAATGTGAATGGTTTGGGAGGTCCTATAAAGAGGGGAAAGGTGATATCATATCTTACAAAAATCCCACCCTCAAATGATTTTGCTCCAAGAAACACACACGAGCAAGGATGAACATCAGAAGTTGACAAAATTCGGTCTGAATACATAGGTGGCAAGCTGCCTTCCCTCTGGCAGGCGAAGGGGAATGGCAACATTAATACTGAGGTGTTCAGCATTCCAAATGGAAAACTCCTATCATAATAGAGATGGAACACTGGCAATGGTGAGAGGAACTTGGGGGGGAAATAGAATATACAGTGGCTAGCCTTTACTTCCCACCAGGGCTAACTCCATTACAGCATCAAAGATTAATGAATAAGATAATGCAGTTTAAAAAAGGGGTCTTAGTAATAGGGGGATCTTAATTTACTGATGGACCCGGGGAAAGATAGTTTGAATCCCACCCCAGCTCGTATGACAGCTGGCCAAAAACAAGCACGAGGACTAATCAAGGATATGGGACTGACTGACATCTGACGACACACCAATCCGGGTACTAGACAGTACACTCATTATTCAGCTGCCCACCATACATATTCCAGGATAGATTTTTTTTTAATGACGGCTGAGCACCGGGACCTAGTGCATCGAATGACAATCCTCCCTATCCTTCTTACGGACCATGCCCCATTGGTGACAGAGTTGGAAACTCATCAAGAAAAATCCCTTACCCAGTAGCGTTTTAACAATACCTTACTCTGAGATAAAAAATATGTAGAATTTATTCAATGACATATTCCTTTTTTTTTTTGCAAATAACTTTATTTTTCTAACAACAGATTTTAACGTATGCATATAAAGAAAACAAAACAAAATTCCATCATGTGGCTAGACAAACACAGACATGTTCATAATACAGTAATTATAAGCAACATAGGAAAACCCTGAGGATAAGTAACCCCCTCCCACCAGCAGCAGCCCCCCCTTCCATGGCCCAGTTACACATGAAAAAAAAAGCAATATAAAGAAATTGGTCCTTTATAAAGATTCATGGCACAACACTTTAAGAACAAAGGAACCAAATATAGTGAAAAGGGGAAAAACCCAAAAAACAGAAAAAACTATGACCCCCCCAATGAAAGCGTAGTGATGAAGATATCATCTTAAGAGTAGTTCTCCTATCAGTATAGATGTACAAGAGGGATCTTAGGCATTGTCAGGAGGAAAGGGGAAAACAGGTGGGAGCTAATTCAACATCCAAATTTATCCTTAAGGATTGAAAAAAGCTCACCCCAACCTTCCTGGAATTTCTCACCAGAGTGGTAGAACCTAGCCACACATCTTTCTGCGTTTAAGGCGGTAAGAAATTCCGCCCACCATTCTCTAAAAGAGGACTCCCATTCCTTCTTCCAATGTCTAAGAATTACCAACTTTGTAACCAAGGCAACCACTGCTACCTGTACTTTTTGAAAAAAGGTAGGGATAGAAGAATACATGCATAAAAGGCAGATGTCCTCATCAAAATACGGGGCAATTTTAAGATAAGGTGCCATCCGCCTTTTGCTCGTGTCCCAAAATTTAGCTATCCTGGGGCATGACCACAGTTTGTGGTATAATGTAGCAAGATCAGAACCACAGTCCTTACATTCTGCAGAGGACAACCTGCCTATCTGATATAATTTACTAGGTATATAATATAAATTGTGTAGAATATTGAACTAGATGTTTTTCAATCGGTCTTGCTTAATTAAAAGATAGTTGTCGGTCCAGATCGTTTTCCATGTTTTATCTGAAAAATCCTTGGTATGATTATTTTTTCCAGTAATAGGCTATAGGGGAGGGATTTATCAAAGCTTGACTTATGAATCCCTTTTACAGTTTGGCTACTGATTTCTGACCCTTAGACAATTCCCAGAGGGTATTTAAAACTCCCCCCTCCTGATGATCCGACCATGGTGATTTGCCCAGAAAATGTTTAATACACTGACGTATTTGCATTAACTGAAACTAAAATTTTGAAGAAACATTGAACTTATTTTGCAGGTTAGAAATAGGTACCAACTAGTTCCCCGAAATGAAATCTTTTAAACATAACTTATTATGAGATCCCCCGAGGTGGGTTTTAACTATTTTCTTGCCTATTTTTAAGTTTGGATTATTAAACAAAGGTTGCCTCAGGTCCTTTATAGTATGGATCTGAAGCAAAGAACATAATTATTGTAAAGCTCTCACATCCCACCCGAGAGGAGAGTCTCTGAGTTTAAGCAGGATATTTGACCATGGGTTAAACAGCAAAGCTGCCAGGGCCAGATTGCTAGAACATTATTGCTGGTTATCCAATTGTAACCATGAGGGGCTCTCCAAAATATTGGCCTTGGGCGTAAACCAATGCAAAAATCTGTTAGCATGAATTGCTAAATAGTAAACGTAAAAATCTGGTAATTGTAGCCCCCCCCCCATTGCCCTAGGGTGGGTGAGTTTCCTATAAGCCCTTCACCTTCCATAGAAAATCTGAACATATTCTCTGAAGAGACAAAAAAAAAGGATTTAGGGAGATAAATATTGAGGTTATTAAGGGGGTAAACAAATCTGGGCAAAATTGTCATTTTCAAAACATTCGACCTTCCCCGAAAGGATAACAGTAAATTTTTCCACCTGGCCAGATCTTCTTTAGTTGTTTTTATCAATGGATCCAAATTAAGTTCCTTAAGTCTAGTAGCATCTTTAGAAATGTTGATACCTAAGTAGGTTAGGTACTCTTTTTTCCATTGGAGGCCCATACTTTCAATTTGGTCCCTCGTAATAAGAGGGGATAGGGAATATACTATAGTTTTATTTTTATTGAGTTTATATCCTGAAAACTCACTAAATTGTGATATAATTTGAAAGGCACGAGGGAGGGACTGCCTGCTACTTGACATATATAGGAGTAGATCATCAGCGAACAGGGATAACTTAAATTCCAAATGATCAAATTGTACACCTCTTATCCCCTGTTCTAAGTTGAGAACTGTAGCTAAAGGTTCTGCATACAAATTAAATAAATAGGGAGAAAGAGGGCATCCCTGCTGCGTGCCTCGACAAAGTGGGAAGGAATCTGAAATATAATTATTATACTGCAATCTTGCTGCTGGACAACGATACAAAACTCAAATTTGTTCAACAAAGGACTGTGGAATGCCAAATTTGGACAGGACGTCAAACAAGTATGTCCACTCTACCCTATCAAATGCTTTTTCTGCATCCAGGGACACCAAGACAGCTTCCAGCCCGGGGTCCCTGGATGCAGAAATCAGGTGAAATAGTTTCCTAAAATGGTCTGATGCAGTACACCCGCCACAAAAGCTGCTTGTTCCGGGCTTATCAAACACTTCCATACTCCTGCCAACCTGTTGGCCAACATTTTTGCATAGATTTTAACATCAATATTAAGCAGGGAAATAGGCTGGTAATTGCTAATCACTGTTGGATCCTTCCCTGGTTTGGGCAGGAGAATTATTCTTGCTTCAAATAATGACTGGTCCTGGACTGGGAAGGAAAACCAGTAAGTATACAGCTGTAGCAACAAAGGAATGAGATACCTTTTAAAAATTTTGTAGAACAGGCCCATAAAGCCATCTGGGCCTGGTGCCTTGTCTGGTTTTAAAGAGTTGATCACTGCCGAGATCTCCTCCACAGTGATTGTGGCTGTTAAGTGGATCTGGTTATCTCCCGATAAGGTGGGCAAGCCTGCTCTAGCTATAAATGCTGACATTTTTTCATATTGAGTACCCAATAAGGGGTGAGGGGAGTACAATGATTTGTAATACTCTCTAAAGAGAGTTAACATCTCAGGTGGATTAGCCACCAAGGAACCTGATTGTGGGTGTTTAATGGCTGCAATCCATTTTGATGCTGACTGTTGCTTTAACTGCCAAGCTAGTAGTTTATTTGCTTTGCTGCCATGGCCAATACAAGAAGCTTTTAGTAGAGAGGCCGATCTCTCTACTTTCTCTAGTAGAGTACTTGCATAGTGTGTTCTTAGCCTAATAACTTCCTGTTCTTCTAGGGATGAAAGGTTGTCCACTCCCTTGATTTCCAAGTTCCTAATTCTCTGCAAACAAGTATTGGTTTGGATTGTCTTTTTCTTTTTTTGTACTGTAGCAATATGTATAAGATTCCCCCCTCCATGTAGCTTTTAAAGCTGCCCAGACCAGATCCACTACAGGGATTGAGTTATAATTGACCTGAATGGAGTCCTTCAAAAATTGTTGAAATCTTGAAATTATTTGTTTAACCTTTAATAGACTATTATTTAACGACCACGTATGCAACCTAATAGGAACGTTGGGTAATTCTAAATGAACTGCAATTAGGGAGTGGTCCGAAATTACCCGGGCTAATATTTTGGATTCGGTAATACATGAGATTAACTGATGACTGACTAAAAAATAATCAATGCGAGAATAGCTTTTGTGCACTGGGGAAAAAAAGAAAAATCTTTACCTGATGGGTTAAGTAATCTCCATGGGTCTATAAGTCCTAATGAGGAGATAAAGTCCCCTAAAGCCTTTTGAGCTGAAGATAATCCCGCCCCTCTAAGATATGTATGATCCAAATCACTTACCTGAATTAAATTCCAATCGCCACCAATTATAATATGATATTGCAAAAAGGGAGCCAATACCAATGCTAGGTGTGTAAAGAAGGAAGGGATTTCCACATTAGGGCCATAAACTGACCCTAATACTATATCGAGGTTCCCCAGTTTACCTAAAGTGAAGATGAACCTTCCCTCAGGATCTCTGACCGTATCTACAGGAGTAAAGGGTAATCTTTTGGCTAGCAACAGGGCCACAACCCACTTACAAGAGCTGAATCCCGCTCCAAAAACCTAACCCACCCAGCTCTTTATAAAAAACTTTAGCTGTTCTGGAAGCATGTGTGTCTCTTGGAGAAACACTATCATAGGGTCGAATTTAGCAAGATGGTTTAAAATAACATATTTTTTCCTGTTGTCCTTCTCCCCATTAATATTTCAAGAAAAAATATTCAGAACGTTAAGCATAGGTTGATAGATGGTTGTGCCATGCAGTGGAAATGAATTGAAGGGCTATGCTGCTACCACCCTTCCCCTCCCAACAAATGGAAAGAACTACCCCCAATATATCCCCTGAACACACTAAAGCTAAACTAAATAATAAAACACTTGAACTATGTACAAATCTCCTCATCCAGACCCTAAGCCCCCTCCCTACATCTTTGTCCATGATACTCTCAAAGGGAGAGTAATGTTCGATCACCTCCCAACCTCTATAAAAAATCACGAAGATAAACTTCTGTCACACCCTCCTTCATCCCACTAATATACCCCCAGGGTGTAGGAGTAGTTCTGGAAACGTGAGATAATATATACCATAACCCAACACTTGCTATATAACAAACTCCCTCAGTTGGGTATACAAAAAAAGAAATAATAAAATAAAAAAAAATGGCCCTTCTTTCTGGCTGAGATAATCGCTGGAGTATGTATATCCGTAGCCTTTTGACTTGACCCTGAAAAACAAGAAAAAAAGCAAAAAAAAAAGAACAATATTGTAACATAAGCTTAGGGTCCTGTCAGTGCCTAATTTCCATTAGTGAACATTGTAATTCCATACATAAACAAAATGGCCCCAAAATATTTTCCTGAGGATCATACTGCAAGCACAGTTTAACTAATATAAAAAAAAACTATATCATAGACCGTGGTATGCGCGTCTAGGCAGTCTAAACTTTCTGTGTATTATGCCAGACTGATAAAAAAGAGTTGAGAAAATAACAGTGCCAAAAAAACGGCTAAACTGCGTGAGGCTGAGTTATCTCAGCTGGGGCTCCTCTAATTTATTGTCACTTATCTCCTATGAGATTGCTGTCAAGTTCCCCCTATAAGACCAAAGATTTTGTATTTAGCTCGCTCCCAGCTAGTAACACACTAGGCCATGTGCAGCATTTCGCTATAGATTCTTAACCTTACTTTGCAAAAAAGAATGATAAAAAAAACAAAAACAAAGGGCAAAGATAAGGAAAACCTTTTAAACATAACTTAAAGTCCTTGGCAATAGCCGCTTGCCTATTAACACGGGGGCATTTGGCACCATCTAGTGGATAAAACCAAACAGTGAGCTACACAACAGCTTCTTTATGAATTAACCTAGGGTGTAAATAAAACAAAAAAAAAATTAGACTTAAAAAAACTACTAAGAAATGGTGCCTCTGCAACCGTGCTTTGCATTCTTTAGTAGATTAATCCTCATAGCTCTCTACCAAACTGTCGAGTAAAACAAAGCCGCTCAGGGACAATTAAACATTCTAGTACTAATCTGTCTCTTCTTGAATGTTCTTTATAAGTGCCTCTTTAGTCCCATGTGTAAACTACGCTACTCTTTTCTCATTTGGGAAATAAGTCGGGGTAATTTCTTCGCAGAGTCTTTGTGCCTTCTTCCACTGAGTCAAAACGCTTGGCACCTTCTGCTAGGGTAACCTCTAATCGGGCTGGATATAGAAGGCGATGCTTTATACCTGCTGTCCACAGCTTAGAAGTGATGGGCTGAAATGAAACACATAACTAGTGGGTTTTCAGCGTTAAATCTGGCACCAATCTCAGTTTTTTACCCTCCCAAAGGATAGCTGATAACTTCTTAGTTTCCTTATGGATAAATTCCCGATCTAAGTAATTTAACAGCTTGAAGATAATCGGCCTAGGTGGATCAGCCGAGGAGGGTTTTGCCCTAAGAGATCTATGTGCTCTTTCAATAATAAACTCCGGGCCATTCGGGGAGGGACCCACAGTCTTTTTCAGAAACCGCTGCAGGAACTGTATGGTATTAGGGCACTCTTCACCCTCGGGAAGGCCTAACAGCACCAGATTGTTCCTCCTATTCCTCCCCTCCAGGTCATTGAAGCAGTCCTCAAGTTTAGATAGGCTCCTCTTTATCTCCACCACCTCGAGCTCCATCTTATCTTGCTTTCTCTCTATGGAGGCTACTCTAGCTTCCGCGTCAGCAACTCTTCGGGCTAGCTGCATAAGTGCTGGCTTAAAATCCACTACATCTTCAATGAGTTTCAGCAGAGCCTCCTTAATAGATGTGAGCTCCGAATAAATATGTGAGGATGAAAGCTCCTCTGGAGATAGCTGGAGAGAAGAGCTGCGGCGGGGGCTCTTGGCCTCTGATTCTTGTGCGGCCTCCTCAGTTAACTGCTGTGTGGACATGCTTAAAGGAATGTCCATCTTCAAATACCATCAAAAACAGCCTCTGCAATTCCCGATTACTTTAACTTTCAGAAGTTAGTACTAGCAAACAAAATAAAATGGGTGTTTTTGACGATTCAGTTCGGTGAAAGAATGGAGCTCCGACGAACACGTCCTATCCCTAGCACAGCATCACGTGACTCCCCCAATGACATATTCCTGATATTATAGCCCAAAATAAATCTCCCGAGATACCCTCCGGGATATTATGGGATACTTTGAAGGCTATTATTAGTGGAGAAACAATAAAATTTGCCTCTAGAGGAAAAAAAGGAGAGAGAACTTCAACAAAGGAACTTGGAGGGGAGCTTTTTCCTGGCAACAAGCACAAATGCAGGGAGATAAAAGTGCTTTACAGAGGCTAAATGTAATTAAAAGTAAGTTACTGGACCTATTAAATTACAAAACCAAACAAGCCTTGATGTATGTCAAGCAGAAATATTACGAGGGAGGAGCTAGGGCCTCAGAGGTGTTGGCCTCCAGATTAAGGGCACAGAGAACTAGAGAAATGATTACACAGATTAGACATCATTTTACTAGACAGCTTCTAACAAACACTAAAAATATACCAGAGGGATTTAAACATTATTATAGTTCACTGTAAGCACAGAACCCTGAACCATCGGATGATAAGTATGTCTCCTTTTTTCATAACTTAACCCTCCCTAAACTCACAGAAGAAGCAATTGTTTAGTCAAATCACTTCTCAAGAAATGGTTGGTGTTACAAAATCAGCTAGAGTGGGGAAGAGCCTGGGACAGGACGGGATAACGTCAGAATTCTATAAAAAATTCTCAAAGGATTTGCTGCCTACTTTGTGGGAAGTATTTACAGACCTACAAAGTAATGATACTATTCCCCTCTCCCCCATGGCAGTATGCGAACATATCCACAATTTTGAAGCCACAGAAGGACCCTCTCAACTGTGAATCATACAGACTTATCTTGGTCCTAAATCAGGATTAGAAATTATATGCCAGTATTTTAGCCCATAGGTTGGAACCTATTTTACCAATTATTATTAATAAGGATCAAACGGAATTCATTCCTGCCAGGAAGACAGCAGATAATATAAAAAGAACCCTCTACCTGTTAGAAAGGGTAACTGAAGGCTCCTTTCCTTTTTTTGTTATTTAGTATGGATGCCCAAAATGACTTCGACCGAGTGTCATGGAAATTTTTATATTATACTCTAGATAAATTTGGTTTCCCCTCTGAGTTTGTGGAATGGACACGTGCCCTGTATGCTTCCCCTCAAGTGGCAGTGAAGGCAAATGGTACTTATTCTGAGAGATTCACCTTGTCTAGGGGAAACAGGCAGGAGCACCCCCTTCCACCCTTCTGTTTGCCCTCTATGCAGAACCACTGGCAGAAGTGATAAGAGAAAAGGAGGACATGCAGGGGTTAAGGGTGGGAGGGACCGAACATAAAACTGCCTTCTATGCAGATGATTTATTAATTTAATTAATCGCCATCCCCAGATTCGTCTCTTCCTAAATTGTTTACTTTATTACAGGATCTTGAGGCCCTAGCAGGTTATAAACTTAATACCTCCAAAACAGAGGTCCTAAGGTGGAATTATGATCCAGACAGCCACACCCAGAAATCCTTTCCATTGAAATGGAACACCCAGAGACTGTGATATCTGGGTATTATAATACCCAGAGATCTTCAACAGCTATATGAAGTCAACTTTCACCTGGTAGTGAAGGCAATGAGAAGGGATTTGCAGAGATGGCAGCATCTACCTGTTTCTTTAGTGCAAAGGGTCGAAGCCATTAAAATGATGGTATTACTGAGATTTCTTTACCTGTTCCAAAATCTCCCCATTCCGATTTCGCAGGGAACTTTTAGGGTATGGGACAATATGATCTTTCAATACTTATGGCAGGGGAGGCAGCCGAGGAAAGCCTATGCTTGGCTTCAGCTGGCCAAGTCTAGGGCAGGGTTGGCACCTCCAAGGTTTAAAACATACTACTGTTCAGTCCAGTTGGCACATGCTTTGAATTGGTGGGACTTGACTATAGATACTCACACTGGAAGGAGATAGAATTAGAACAGCAGTAGGAGAGCATTGAACAGGCTATGGGAACCCCCCACAAACAATGGAAAGCCAAGCAGAAGGGTATTAGATCAAAGTTTACTTCAACTATATTAAAGATATGGTCTAGGATACTTAGAGAAAAAAGGATTAGCCCTTTTATTAATCACTTGATTATTCCTGTATATGACCCTGCGTTCCCACCAGCTGGAACAGACCATACATTTGAACAGTGGAGGAGAAAGGGTTAGAAATACATTTTTCAGTGGTATAAGCAGGGAGTATTTAGATCATTTCTCCAAGTACAACAGGCTTATAACCTGCCCAGGGGGGGATTTTTTCCATTTTCTTCAAATGAGACACTACATCATGCAAACATGTGGTAGCAAGTAGAATCTTAATCAGGCACACCCCATAATTCAAGTGATTATACAAATTTATCAAGGGAAGTTGCTGGACCATATTATATCTAGATTGTACCAGATTCTTCAACCGGTAGAGCATAAATCAATCCAGAGGTTGCATAAGTCTCAGGAAAGTGATGTAGGCATGACAATAAATGAATCTGACTGGATAAAGATTTATACTAATCAGCATGGGGTGACTAGCTCTTATCTTTGGAGGGAATACAGTTGGAAATGTCTAGTGAAATATTTTAGAACACCTGTAGTTGTGGGGAAATTTGCAGGTGGGTGGGGAGACAGCTGCTGGAGATCCTGTGGAGACAATCAAGCAGATCACATACATATCTTTTGGAACTGCTCAAAGATTCAGACTTTTTGGCTATAGATAGGAGCAAGTATTTCCCAGCTATTCCCAGAGATTGATCAGCTCACCCCTGGATTGGCTTTGTTTCATTGGTTCCCACTAGAAATTGCGAATGCTCAGACTAGCAGGTTGCTTAATATATTACTTTTGGCCTCCAAGAAAGAGATTTCCATGAGTTGGTTCCGTCAGACTTCCCCTAGTAGATAGGAGCGGGAGGATGTGGTGTTAGAGATTTATGCGATGGAAAAGCTGACAGTTCTCTTCAATCAGAAAGTGGAGGGGGTTAGGAAACTTAGGAACAAATGTTTCTTATGGATTATGCAACACAGGAGAGATGTTGTCCCGTAGGCCCAACTTATTCAGGGCTGCAGAAATATTTCCCTAATAGCATGTCTAACAGTTAACTAGAAGTTAAAGGGACAGTGTCAACCCCCTTAGGTCTCAAAGTGTCCCTAGTTTAAAAAACATATTTTATGATTGCCAGCATTCTGTAAAGATTGTTACTGTAGCTGATAGTGAGAGTCTGACTCTTATTTTCTTTAAAAAAGTAAAAAACAGACTGCCCAACATACTGCCCTTATCACACCAAAACAGACTTGTTTACATTTCTTGATCAACTCCAAATGCATCTTTTCTGGCCTTGGGAACACCCACAAAACAATCTAACCCCTCATGATGCAGTGGGAGTTCAGAAGGTTACTGCTTTATGAATGACTGCACTGTTTGGGTGTGTTTCTTATGCTGAGAAAGTATGCTGTGAGAACAGAAACAGGATTGTAATATATGGATTGTTAAAATAATACCCCCAAGAAGCATATAAAAAAAAAACCTATAATATATTAGTTAGTCCCGTAATACTATACTTTCGGCCCAATAATACTGTACTTCTGGTCCTCGTAATAGTATCGTTGGGATCACCGTTACGACCACTGTCTAAACCGTGTGTGGTTTTTTTTTTCTTTCTGAGAGAAAGAATCGGGATCAGGACCAGGACTGGGGAGGGGGGTGCGAGTGAGGAACAAGACTTGGAGTTTGACTAACTTTGCAGACCGCAGTGCCATACAGCTGAAAAAAAATCATTGACTTCCTTCCTAAACTCACACCAGAAGATTCCTCACGTGGTCTGGCAGGCAAAGGTAAGAAGTTGAAAATTCCTCGCATCCATATATTACAAAAAATAAAAAATAGTTTCTGGTATTTCAAGGCAGAAATTCCATCTTGAGGTTCTGGGGACACAAGAAACCTCTTGAGCTTCTCTCTCGAGGTTTCTTGTGTCCCCAGAACTTCTCGATGGAATTACTGCCTTGTAATACACCAGAAACTAACTATTATTCTATTTGTAAACAAAAACAAGGTTATTTATAAATATACATTCCCATGCATTTCAGTTCTGCTAAGCAGGAGACAGACAAAACAAACAGCAACATCAGTGAATTTTAGAGAGGGTAAGCAATCATAAAATGTGGGGTTTCAACTAGAAATAATATGATGAAAAACAGGTTGACAGTGTCCCTTAAATGTATAGTGGGGTTAAACTCAAACTGTACATCTGAGAATCGGTATTGTATATGAGTCCATTGTTGATGTTCTCTTTATGTACAAATGACTCTGACCCCTGATGTATATACGCTGCTCAAGTATGTACTCTCACTCTATAATACTAAAAATAATAGTAACAAAAATATAAATTGGGGAAAGTTCCCTTTGCCTCCTCAGCTATTTAATTTAGGGAAAACCCCTTTTTGGCTAATTAAAGTAGGAAAAGTCCTTCTGTCTCTTCAGTGGGACAGAGCTACACTGCTGCCCCCTGCTCCCACAAGAAACTATCAGGCAACTGTATTGAAATTCCCTGTTTCTACACGCACACCCCCAGAACAAACACCAGTATAAACAGGTAAAATGGAAGCGCTTTCTGTCACAGTTACATCCTTCACCAATGTAAACAGGTAAGAATGAAAGCATGTTGTGTTGCAGTTACTTCCCTTCCCAGAAGATAGCAGCCACCTCTTCATTCCCTGTGGTTCCTTCCATGGAATGCCTGCTTCCAGTTCACTTGTAGAGCATTTGTCTGCCTGCTCCAATCTGTATTCCATGGCAGACTGGGGTGACGTGCTTCTTGGGGTCCCATAGTATTCATGTCACTATTGTGTCCCACTACCCAAGGCATGCATTTTCTAACATGATCAATATCCACATCTCTGCAAGCCATACCCTCTTCAATACTGCCTGTTGACATTATGCTGTCTATTGGTATGTGAGACACACCTATTAGTCATGGGCACATACAGAATAGTTCACTGGAATTGCCTTTCTGACAGACTACATATTGCATGTGGACATATGCAGGGGTCCAAGTGTGACAGGACCTGTGGGCAAACATGCCATGGTGTGTGGCATTGCAGGGATGCTCTATGCCTCCACCAAACAGACAGGTACCAGCATGGGGGAGCATACTGTGCTGTGTGTGATGTGATCATTTGAGTTATGCAGGGTACTCAGAACTGTCCTTCCCACGTAGACTATTGTCAGGGAATATCTGGCAAGGGAGGAGTGGTTCTGTTCTAGTGTGTCCTCATGATTTTCATATAAAAACGTCTAGTAGAAAAACAAATCTCAACTCTAAAATAGCAGGCATGTTGTCTAGTGGCCACTCACAATCATTGGTCAGCATCACAGACCATAAAAAAAGCTGCACTGGTATAAATAAATAAATAAAAGTTTAAAACATTTAGTCAAACAAAACTGAAACTTGGAGCTTACCTCCTTTCCCCCCCAAAATTCAGCTCAGATGCATTATGTGGGCTGGGTATGTGTGATTCACGCATACCCAGCCCATGTAGCTGTGCACCTGGGACAGGTGCAGGGTGCATTTTATGCACAACCATGCACATCTGCAGGGTGCCTATCCATGGCCCTGCTACATGGTGTGCAGCTGTACTGGGGGTGGTTCAAGGGACACAGGCAGGCATGTAATTGGATGCCCATCCTGGGGTCCAAAGTGGGTACCCTGCTTCTCATGAGCAAGGGATTCTTGGCCAGCATGGGAGCAGTGTTGCTGAAAGTATAGGTTAGTGCCTGAATGACTGCCCCCAGCCCTCCCTATGTTTAGGTCTGGCAAGATTTTAAAAGAAAATGAAGAAAAGAAATGATGTGAAGAAAAATGTTCTAGGTAGACTGATTATCACATTCTGAGTGAGAAAATCATGTTATATTGTAAAAATAGAAGTGAGAAAGGGATTAAAAAAATGGTAATATGTGAATGTTTGTATCATTTACAGAAATTCTTAAAAAGCTTTTGAAAAGAAGTAAAATACCCCGTGAGCAAGCTCTATGGACAGAGCGAAACGAAGGGGGCGCTAATAAAAGAATTCTGGAACTCATCAACAAGAGTGTTTTGTTTTTAGTAAAGGACTATAAACGGGCTTTACCCCCCCCTTTCTTTCAGCTGTTGGTTTTGATGATCCATGGGGGTTAGCTGAAGAAATCTAACGATTATTTAAAAAAAAATATTTTTCCATTGCCCACTGAGCTTTTACATTGTTACCCAGTCCTCCCTATCAGCCTGGTGGGCTGGGGAAGCATGGTGGAGGGATTTCCTGCCCCCCTGCAGCTGGTGGGTGGCATGGGGGCGTGTAAAAGATATGGCAGGGTCCCCAGTGCCGTAACCTGTACCCAGCACTCCATGCCTTTGTGAATAGTGCTTAGTGTGGGCATGCCCCCAGACATGACCCCGAACCGGCCACGTTTGTAGCTGTACGGATGGGTGGGGAATCAGGTGTGGAAGGTATCTGAGACCCTTCTGTGTATGCCACGAGGGGATATGTGGGACCCCTGATGCACAGCTTAGGGACATAGAGTTGCCTAGGCACTGCAAATTCATAGCGCATAGGTGACCTGCATCTTTGTGAAGAGGCCCCAGTAAGAATAAGAGGAGTTAAATCTATCAAAATTGCTCCTAAAAAAGTTTTTCTGTAAATAAAACATTTTCAGAGCCCTTCTACAATGTCACAAACATTCCCAGATATTCAGCTATACAAAATGTCTGCAGTGACTATGATTTTTCAGCCTAATGACTGATTTTGCGTAGTATTCAGACCCCAAACTCCTTCGGCTCTCACTCTGACTGATAAAGAGTAGGTGCTGCAGAGGACATCCTACTATAGCTTGTACCATGTGACCATCCTTTTTCATAGGGCATTATCCATATGTTCTCTCCAGAGCACACTTTGTAAAGCGTAGTGCACCTATGCAAAATGTCATGTTCACAAGACTATGCCAAGTCCCAACCCATCTGATTTGTGGCAGAGACCACTATTCTTTAGCATAGGGCATTACCCAAATGTTCTCTTCAGAGTACACTTTGTAAAGTGTAGTGTACTTTGCCAGTGAAATGTCACCATCACAAGACTATGCAAAGTCCCAGCCCATCTGCTTTGTGGCAAAGGCCGCGTTGTTTTTTTTTTACCACGCAGCAAAGGGTAATGCAACTTTTTTGCCTTCAACTGTGCCCTGGGGGCAAAACCTAGATGAGCACAGCAAAGACTACTCATAGAATAGTAGACAGACCTTGTCCATCCCTAGTCATGATCTAAGTTTAAAGTACATTCATTTTTATAAAAACATGAATGAAAAGCTCCTTCTCACTACCACGCTGAAGTGGAATGTTCCACTTAAACTCTTCCCAGTGAGATGACAGTTGAATGCATAATAGGAGATCCTTCAGTTTTTGATGGTTTTGGCTTGAATCATGTAAGTGATTGACTTAATTTTTCCTGCCGCATGGTAGGCAATACTATTCTTTGTTCCTGTCTAATTTTGCCTGATCTACTTGGTTTGTATAATTGATGGTAATGGGGCCCTGAGCATCAGGGGAAGGGCACTAGATAGAAATACAAACTACTACTACTACTAATCAAAACTTATTATCTCCATTTCTTTAATTACTTGCTGTTTTTCTTCTTAGTCCCTGCCCCATCTGCCTGTTTCTGGTGAACTCCTCAACTCAACATGACCTTTTTTTTTTCGAACTCTATTTTTTTCCTCCCAGCTTGTGGAACTCTCCCGGGCATCCTGCAGTGCCACCGACTCTACCTCCATGCCTGAGAGGCCTCCTGAATCCTGGCACCAGCCCGGCTATCCCCCTGGCTCTGAGCCCTCTGAGGTAGGGCCGCCCTATCCACCCAGGGTGCTCTATCTGTAAATTCGGGCCAGGCTGGGCTTGGCCCAGGTAAGGAGTGTGGTCAGGTGGATGCATGTGCCATTGCCTATCCACAAGCTGGATTTTTTTTGCTTTACTTCCCTCATCCCCGCCCCCTGGAGTTTGGTAGTGCAATGACATCACGACGTCCGTTGCAACTCCGCTCCCTCTACTCAACCCCCTACATGCGCACATCCACTGGTCTCCACCAGGTGATGCTATTGCACTGGGCATTCCCTCAATCCCTTCCCAGAGAGAGGAGAGCCGTCCACAGATGCTCAATCCTCTCTCTCCCCTACCGGTCCCCAATGCCCAGGGCTTGTTCCCGAACCTGGGTCGCCGGCATGACACGAGGTGTGGCATCCAGCACCTCAGCCCTCAATGCCACCGGGCCAGGAGATCTCAACATGACCTTACTTGAAGATTCTCTGGTGCCATGGCTTACCCTCCATGTTGGGGTCTCTGGGGCACCATCCCCTCTAGAGTCCAAATCCAGTTCGGAAGGCTGAGGCACTGGTGGGGGTCCAAGAGTACATGCTGTCAGGTTTCATCATACTGAACGGGGTGCTTCCCCCCACACACACACACACACAGGTGTAAAGAGCTCTAGTAGGGAGCATGCACAAAAATAGCTGCCATCCTGTAGCCACCTTGTGTCCTGCCTGCTGTGCAACCACCGGTGTTGGTAGCGGGGTGGAGGTAGTTGTTCTCCCTCCCTGAAGGGGGAGCGGATACTCTGGGATGCTCAGTCCTCTTTTTCCTGCCAGCCCTGTGAAGCTCTGGGCTTGTGGCATGAAACTCAGGTAACTGGCATCATGAGTGGTAATGCTGAAGCTAAGCTAATAGGCCAGCCTCCTATAAGAAAGCAATAAGCAGGGCCACTGGAAAATTGCAGAACATTTTACCCGAAAATGCAGGGACTTTTTTGCAAAAATTGCAGGAAAATTGTGGGGGTTCACTATACATCCCCACTGTCCCCCAATAAATATTTTATTGTTTGCTGCAGCATGTATAGGTCACATAAATTGTTTAGATAAATGTATTGCCTCTTGTAAATGCTTTTGATGTGAAGAAAGGTGTGTGTTTTTGAAATACACTGCAAATTAATCATTATGTAGCGTATCTTCTAAAAATCAAGACATCTAAGTCATGCAGTGCTAACTAGATTTTATTCAGTAATTTACAATTAGTCTATACTGAATGCATCCTGAAACAACATATTCTGCCAGTTTCTAGATGTTAAATAATGAAGCCTGTTTAAACTACTTGCTTTGGGGCAAGAAAAAAATAAACAGATAACCAGGGTGCCTAATAAAGGTCTAGTAAGAAAAATGTTTATTTTGTTAAAATAACTACTGTTCTTAATCAGCACTGTAAGTACATTTTAAAATCACAAGATAAAAGTATCAAATCATAAGAGTAGCTTTTCATTACATCATACAATAGTTTTCAATATATGGTACTTTTGTTCTACTCGGTTTGCAGTGATTTTACTTGGGTTGCAATTATTTTGTCTATTTGAAAGTAAATTTTTAACTATACTTAACCTGTTCAGCATGTTTTCAGAAATGTTTGCTTTTTGTAGGTTTTGTATGGAGTATGCAGTTGCGGCAGACCGACATGTAAGGAATCACTGTCACCAACCCCCTCAGAAGCACATTCAAGTTTATAATTAGCAAGGCCATCCAAACTCCTGACACATTTGAATCAAAATCCTTTCAGACTGAAAGTATTTATACAAGGAAAATCTATCATACCATTAAAAAACAAGCATTGTGGTCAATGCTTCATTTAGGTGAATGGGGCACTTTGCACCTCTTCTCACAACTATTGTTTCAGTCTCTGTGTCAGCAAAAAGTTCTCTGATAGTCTGCTTTCACACAGATTTTAAAAGTCTACATATGCATGACCAGAGGATTCTGAAATGAAAGCAGGGAAGGGAATCACATGAAAGCAGAGTCACATTTGACCCCTTCTCACCTCAAACTATACTGTTTTGGTCAAATCCTAGTCTGTGTACTAAATTGTTGGCATATCTGAGAAGATTTCCTTGAGAATTTAAATATTTTTATACAATTTTAGTTAAAAATTCCATAAATGTAAAATTGCAAGAAATTGCGGATTTTGTGCGGAGAAGGGTGAAAATTGCAGAAATTGTAGAAAAATTGCACCCGCAATTTTCCAGTGGCCCTGGCAATAAGACAAGACAGGGTGTAGGTTGTTGATTCATAAAAGCACGCCCCCAGGTGCGTTGTTAGGCATGAGGCACTTGCGCCAAGTGACTACAGCAGCTGGGTAGTGCTCTTATCAATTAACAACCCACACTCTGAAGTGTCTTATCACTTTTATGAAATGGGTAACAACTATTTCTATAACAATTAAACAAAACTCTGGATACATTATTAAAGATTTAATAATAATACGCTATTTTATTTAAATATGGTGAAAAATAGTCCCCAGACTTGGGTAGAGGATTGGTAAAATTGATTGAATAGCAACTCACTGAAAAATGCTAAACCAGTGAGTTGGAGGGACAGCAATGTATTATTTAAGTAGTTTGAGTCTGCCTCTACCTATGTAATTGTGTTTTCCCACCTTTTTTTTTTTGTTTGTATAGAGGATAATGGCTGGGGATCGGTGATAACCACACTGCTCAATCTGTAACAGCTCAGCAGCAGCATGGTAAACCCTCGAGAGCGCAGCTAGAGGTTTACTGTGCCCTAGCAAACCACAAGAGGTGATTTCAGAAGTTGTCACCCGATCCCCAGCCATCATCTTTTATAGTGTATGGTCAAAAAAAAACTGTTTGCATTATATGTGTGAGACTTATGGAACTCTGGTGCATTCTTTTTTGTTATGCCACTATTTGGAAGTTCCGAAGTGTGGTTAACAAGTTTTAAAATTCTAAACAGTGCATAACAAAGCTGTGTGACTGCTGATTATGGTGGTTAATAGGCACTTACCATACATTATAAAGTATTGCTGTATTGCCTACTTTCTTCATCCTGTTTTTGTTTCTGTTTTTCCCCTCATTCAAGACATAGAATGTTTATCATGAAATACAGGGATTCAAAATTCTGCTCAGTTCTGCTGGTAGAATGTTACACTCCTAACATACTGTACACACAGACAACAAAGGCCTATTTTAGAGCCAGTGACTCAATTATTTCACTGTCTGGACAAGCAGAAGAGATTTCCCTGATGTGCAGGTAAAAACAGAAGGGGTATTTTTCACTGTTAGTAAAGAAACAGCCGTAATGAAAACCATAAACAATACTTAATGTTTCTAATTTGTTTATGTGTGTAAGGAGAGTGTGATGATCAAGGAAACAACGTTTAATTGATTTGTTTTATTTTCTGTTTGAGGTTGTTTTATTTTTAGGGCCCAGTTGAAGGTTTTTACAGTGTAAAGGTAGCAGCCATGTTTGTAATGGAAGATCAGTTCTGGTTGCAGAGGGACTGATGGAAGATAGTTCTGGTTGTAGGAGGACTGGTTTGCTCTTTTGTAATGTGGTTTAGAAAATGAGCAAAGACAATTCTCTCTCCTGATTGGCTGAGACACTTATTTAGGTGAGCATCTATCAGACAATAGATGCCCAGCTAAAAATAAGAGCCAGTCTAAGGGCCACTTCACTGAGCAGCATTCTCCAGTGGTGCCCAGCTTGCTTTGGAATTGGCTGGAAATAACTCAGAAAATTCGAAATCCCCGCCATGTTTTTTCTCTCGCTTAGTGAGAACTACAGCCCCCCACACACACACACTACTAGCTTCAGTGATCACTGCCTGCCTGATTTTGCAGTTGGGAGAGTGAAGACATTCACAGCTGTATTCATTACTATGGACCACTCTCTCCGACTGCCGTCTACTTTTCTACCGCACTAGACAAGAATTAAGCAAAAGCCGTTGGCCCTACTCCCGGCTTCATGGTATAATAGCGGCTACGCTTTAAAACGGCCGCTACCACTGACTGCACTGTTTCCATACAGTATGTCTTCTGAGAGTTACGGAGGACCAGAACCACACCAGTAGCCATATATTTAAAAAAAAGCCCACGACAGATCGATCGGCTTCACATAACGCGCCTCTCCATGTAAACCCATAGTTTCCCCTCATCATTTAAGCTCAGAAGTAGCTCCTTTAAAAACTGTAGAAACAACATAATTATTTTTTTCTGAACATAATACCACTTCCACGAACTTCACAGTAAATTCCCGATCGCGCTCCATCTGAAGAGACGGCATACTTTTAAACTGGCGCTAGAGACTCGTGCTGGGTACTCATGCCACATTTGAAAGCTGCTCCTAAATAAAAAAAAAGAGAAAGATACCTCAGTTCAGTACTGGTCTTTAGCACTACAGTTCCCTGTTCTCACTCGGCGCTGATTAAACCGGCAAAGGAAGCGGTGCTTCACTGTTTTGTGTGTGTGTGTGGGGAAGGGGGAGAAAAAGCAGCAAGCAACCACATCGAGGAGAAAATCCTTATTAGAAAGTAACTATTAATAAAAGAACACCAGTGCCCTCCACTGGTGAGTCTGCCAGTACAGGGACTTCTTTAGCAAAGAAGTTAATTTAATACTTTTTTTTATAAATGTTATATATGATTCATTATTTCTATACATATTTTTTCAAACCTTTACCTATGGTCCATTTTCTAAGTGCAATAATACCCTTCAGGGTAGGCGGTATTAGGAAATACCGGACCTTCCAGGGGCTATAAGGCCATCCGCCTGCAGAAGTCGGGCCTCATTATACCCTAGGCAGTCCAGTATTTCCCAATGCACGCCACCCTTTAGGTATTAATACTGACCCAAGATAAAAGTTGTGTGTGTATATAGAGATTTAATGTACAGACAGCTGATGTCTCTTGGCCAATGAGATTTCTAGATTTTTCTTGCCATTTTATAAGTGAATGTAATCTTTCTCTCTAACAGAGGCCATTTCAGCTTTCAACAGGGGGGGGCAACAACTGGTCAGAGATGCTGTGGGGGTGGATCCAGGGGCTGAAAAACATAAAAAACAACAATGGCCTTCAGTGCAGAGGGGGGGACTGCCCCCCCTCGCACCTCTTAAATGACGCCCTGCTCTCTAAATGTATATTAACTCATTGTACCCTGTGCAGACATTTTTAACAGGTTAAACAATGGATGGTTTGGACCTCAAACACAAATTACCAGTTAAAACTCTATTTTTAATGTGCAGTATGTTGAGAGTCTGTGTCCTGGAACTAAGGCATTCTGTGTCTACATCATAATAGTAAAATACAAGAACTAGTACAACAATGTGTAAGAATTTTAAACATTAATAGGGGCAATGTTAAATGATAAAATTATCATGTCAGCTGCACATTACAAATATCCCAGGTTTATGGCTGTAGTGGTGACAACTACATCACAGTACTTCCTCCTGATAATTAATATAACATGTCCTAATATTGTAGGACATTCTATTAGGGCATCACTAGGATATCAGTGTGTGCTACCAGGTAGAAAAGTCTGAGAATGTAATCTGGGTTTCCCAAGTTACTTTGAGAACTGCTCCCTACACAAGAACAGTGGTGAAGCCACCATGAATTGAAAATGGCCAAGAAAAGGGCAGATAAAAATGAAAATAATAACATTAAAAAGTTTACGGATCCAGGAAAAATATTAAGAGAAAAAAATGGTTGTAAAGTTAAACACACAATGGCAGCACTTACTACTGGAGTTAGTGTTACTGCTACAGCCTCCACTGGTACCACACAATTCCAGACAGCTTTCCAGGCGACACCATGCAGTGGGCCGGGGCATCAAGCATTGCTAAGGTTACCACCTACTCGGTTTTTGACCGAGTGATTCGGTTTTCTAGGTCCAGATTCGGTCCTCCTGTTTTCACCATTACAAATTCGGTTTTTATGTTGGGTCAAGCAGCACGTGTTAGATTCCCCACTAACTGTTTCATTTTCTTCTCATCTGACTGTAAGCAAGTGTCTGACATTTTAGCGTGCTTGCTTGCTTGCAGTGCATGCTAATCAGGAAGTGCCTTCAAGAGCAGGGCACTTAAAGAGCCAAATGTGTCCCTGTCTGCTCAGTTGTCACCTCTAATTCCACACCAGCAAATTGGAAGATTATTCATGGAAGGGTAAACAATACCGCCTTTAATTAACACCTTCATTTTTCTAAAACCAGACAGGCACTACATTAGGGTAGCTTCCTGTCCCAGTATGGACTGTACAATGTGTTTCAGAAACTTTACCTGCTAATCCAGTTTTATTCAGAGATAGTACTTTTGCAGTCATTTTGAATGCTCACATGCTTGTAAAACATATTCTGTTAAATCCTTCACCATTGGTCAGATTACAAACAAATTCTGAGGTCATGCAGACCTTTGTTTGTATATCAGTCAGTCTGAGAGGTATAAAGTAGGGCTATTAAGACCATTAGCAGCAAATCAACCTAATCCTTTCCAGGCTGCATTGTGAGTAGGGTCTTTGACTGCTGTGATAAGGAATACTTTTATACCTTTAAATGTTCACCATTTTTCCTTTTAGGGTCTGTCCTATATTTTAATATTTGTTACCCCTTTTGTTGTTAAATTAATAATCTAATATTTTATTTCATTTCTAGCAATAATATGCCTCTCTCTCCTCAGTAGTTATTGTTGTCAATTTTCATACTACTTGGATATTCCAGTAAAACCAATCCAGGCCTTTCAGATGAACAGCACAGAATAATGTGGCTAATGTCATGCTAAGCTACAGAAATGAGAAAAGGAAGAGAGAGAGCAGTAGCTGATTAGATGACAGGAACACAATCTAGATTTGATGGCACTGCAAATGTAGGCAATTTATTAAAAATTTTTCAAAACATTATTATTTTTTTTACCAGAAGAGACACACTAAGCTAAAGCTTGTTTACAGGTGCAACCCAAGAACACAAGGGAATTAAGTGATTTGTGTATGGTCACAAAGTATGCGAGTTTGGGCTGTAGGATTCAAACCCTGGTCTCCAGAATTGCAGCTCAGAGCTTTAAACCACTGTGCTATACTGCCTCCACGCTACATATCACATATCATGCTATCTGCTATGTATGACAGAAACGGAAAACAAAATAGGGTATTTAACAGCATAGAATAGTTCCTACCACTTTTAAAAACTTCTCTGACATTACAAATAACATTAGAGTAGGAGCAATGGGAGGGACAGTAGCCCATCTTAAAATGGCAGATGATATTTGTAATTACATCTCATCCACCATTACTGGTGTAGTTTATTAATTTATTGAAAGAGGTTTACCAGAAAATGCCCCCTGATCCAAACTAGCCAGTTGTCAGAGGTGTCCTTGTAGTCACTCGATTTGTCAGCTAAGCTGTGTACACAGGATGGAAAGTCCCCTGAACCCCTCCTCTCTAATCCCACCAAATGTTAACACACACTGAAATTTAAAATATTTAAATCTAAATCAAATAAACCAAAAATAATAATCATGATGTAATTTAAAGAAGTTGTACACAATGTTATATCAGCAGCAATTCTGAATAAATCAAGTGAATCAGAGTCCAAGCGATGCCCACATTAGTCATAAAAGGGGCGGGGTTAGGGGTGGAGTTTGGGGGTGTGATTTAGTATTCGGTTTTCATCTCATCCAAAGGTGGCAACCCTAAGCACTGCACATGTAATCTGTCATCTCCCCATGCCAACAAGGCACAGGTGCTCCTTGATTCTATGGATCAAAGAGGCTTGGCCCTTTTAACTGGAGTTGCTTGGGATCCAATGTTTCAGGCTGGGGAAGTATAAGATGACATGGTACATCTGTCTGGGAAGATCCTCTGTTTCACAATTGTACACACAATATTTACCAGTCACAACAGACCCACCGCACAATTATGTCAATGACAGTGCTAATAATAAGGCAAAGGTACAGAAAAATAAAACACAGACCAGCAATGTAACCATTGTAACAATCAGAAAACTGACTCCCCTCTCAGCATCTCTCCCACAACTAATATAGCACTATCTAGTGCATCAGTAGTTAGGGTTCCATGTCATAATGGTGATTGCTAAACTGCGATCTCCATTTCAGCGAGAGTACACCGCTGAAAAGAAAAATGGCGATGTACACTCCAAGTGAGAACCGGGCAAAAGCTGCAAACAGTTTTTATGTGGGGGGCTTCCCTGCACGGGTGGCTTCACCTCCGCACCACCCTAACTATAGATTGTTAAATCCAGGGGGGTGCATGTCAGGGAGCGGGAGACAGTCACAAAAAAAAAAGAAATCCTCACCTGCACAATAAGCTTTCCCCTGCCCAGCCCTGAACCCAGCTCCCTACAGCCGGCCATCCTCACTGCCACACCACAGAGACAGCTCAGCAACACTGCACCGCAGTACCTCCCACATACTGTCTTCCTCATCCCTCCCTTCCCCTCCTGCTGGCTGTCCTACCTTGTTGTTGTTCTTCCCTCACTAACTTGCATCTTTGCTCTTCTTCCATTGCTACCCTTTCAGGGTAGTGCACATTACAGCCGTTGAGGTGAGTCGCTCATATGCGAGTTGCTCAATCTCAGTCACCCATATTACGGGTTACCATAGTTAGCCCACAGTTCCTGGGAGCTCCCTTAAAGTAAAATTGGTCTTACACAGTCTAGGTTGAAAAGTTACAGGCCTGACATTGGGTTGAAGAGGAAGCAATCATGGATGAACAAACATGCATTCCAGTAAAAGTCTTTTATAATCCAAGTTCTAGTAGCCTAACTGCTTGTTTTCTGCCCAGACTGTCCAACAAGGCACAGTCCTAGTCCAGCGCTTCCCGCATCCTACCAGAACTATCTAACTAAAATTATTGCATGGCCAAGGCCCTAACTGGGTACTCACAATTTCACCTACCTCACAGTCCCTGAAATGCCTCGGCAGGTGGATGCAGGTCTTAGTGAATGCATCATGGCTGCTGCCTCTGGATGCTGTTGTACAAGTGTCACTTTAGCATGAGGGGCTTACAGGAGTGAGCTGTAATGGTAGTGCCTTAGCCTCCCTGATCTTCACCCATTGCTAGTGATGTTCCTCTTCTGAGCCACATGGGGACTTCCTTCACAAAGTGACTGGTGGCTAAGGGTGGTCACCAGGTACATCATGTAGGGGTAGCCAGGGGTTGTGGTTTCAACCACTATGACTTTTTTGTACCCCTGGGATGCACATTGTGACCCCTAAGAACCCCTGAAACAAGGTTTCTCTAGCATTTATTTATGTAAATGTGGCAAGTGGGGGAGCTTGGCCACCATGATGAGTCTGCTGAAATGGGACTTTGCAACCCCTATGATTGTGGTGAAATGATGTTACTGGCAGTCACTCTCACAGCTGGCTTCTGCTCTCTCTACCTACATGGGCTCCAACTGGAACACCCGCTCTGCAGGCACTGACCCAATCTGGATCAGTCTCTACCTATTTGAAAACAGCACTGCACAGTGGGAAAGCTGGCTCTAATCTGTCTGATCTTTCTCTTTTTGAGTTCGGGACAGGAACTACTCCTTTTTCACAGGCTGTATTTGCACATATGAAGACTCTGTGCCTGTTGCTGGACTTACTATAAATCTGGCAAATGCTGCTGCAGCAGGGTTTGTACGCTCTAGCCCCATTGCTCAGATTGGCCAGCCCCTTTGATGGGGATGAGCTGGTCAGCAAACTGTTGACTGTGTTTGGCTGGCAGTTTCCTGTACAAACTCTATGCCCTTACTCCTATAAATTGACTTGGGACTTCACTGCACTCACTGGTTGGTGCCTTGAAGCCTGAATGACTGCTGTGTGACCACTGACTCCTATTCCCACTTGCCCTGGTGGTGAGCGGTCAGCAGGCATGGCCACAGCCCTGTTTATACTTTATATACATATACAGTATATTCTGGACACATCCCAAAACATGTCTGTGGTGTGACTACCACATTTTCTAGCCCCACTGCCTGCCTTGAGGCCTGGATTGTATTTTGATATGTGCCATTGAGCCATGATAAGATCAGTGTCAATGGGGCAGGAATAATTGCAACCCTATAGATGAAATGCTGCTCCACCTCTGTGCTTCCCTGTCCCCCCCCCACAGGCATCCAGGATTGGGTGCCCAGCTGAAACTGCAGGTCAACAGCTTCAACCACAAAGATGGATGTCCAGAAAGGCCCATTAGGTAAGCATCCACGCATGAGGGAGGGGTTTAAACACGGGCCGGCAGTGGTGCCATGTTATGTGTATTCTTGAGTAGCTCTGTAGATACCCTCCTGCTATTGCTGATGATAATGTGTGGTCACAGCTGTGAAGCCAAGACTGAGTTTCAGCACTATATGAATATCCATTTAGGATTGGAGATACAAACATGGAGAGATATAGCACAATAAGAGAGCCTGCAAGGCTCCTCAGCCCAGGTAACAACTCTGGGTGCAGATCTGACTTCCCCATGTCGAACTCCATGTGCCAGCATGACAGTGGCTTAATGACGCACATGCTGCTTAGCTGAGGGTGTGTGTTTTGCATGCTAATAACGCTGTCAGTAGCTGGAAATATGTTACAAATATGTGTGCAATGTCTGCCTTCTTTAATCGTGAGCTGTTTGCCATCAGCTCTGTATCCCAGTTCCTTCAGCAGTGAGCAATAACTGGATGTTTAGCATACAATCGGGCATCTTTGTGAATTTAGTCCAATGAATGGGAAGGAAAGGATTACAGATTCAGCTCTGATGTAAAATGTGGTATTCTTCCATAATTAGAACTGTTAGCGTATCATTTTCTGTCTTAAAGATGTGTGGCTATCTAATAGTAGTAAGGCATTACTTACTGTCTTACAAGGCAAGAGTTATAGTATATTTAATTATATCCAACATAATTTACCTTTGTATAGTATCAAATGGAGGTGCCATTAAGATAACTTAGCAGAAAAGTATGTATGGGGGAGTAATGTGAGCTGGAAACAACACTAGAGGTGCCATCCCTATTTTTTGCAGCATTTGTTTTTCATAATCCTGGTGTCAGGAAATGGTAACTGTTCAAATACAGTCCAGGGGCCCAATACTCAAAACTTTGTGCTCAGTGTAAACAGACTGCACCGGGATTGCACCCTGTTTGTGCAGGGTTGCAATTCAAAAGACCAAATAGCACCAGTGCAAAAACTAATGTATGCACGGTACTAAGTGGAGGGTGGGGACATGAATACAGGCGCAATGGTATATTCAGTGCCATATCAATGTGCAAAGTGTGCTAGCATGACATACAGTGCTGTGCAAGATACCAACCATAAAAAGGTAGTCTAAATCCTGGGCAAAACAAGGAGGTGGGCATGGACACAGCAGCAACAGGCAACATGGCTGTATTAAGCAACAGCATCATGGTGCATGGATGAGAGGGAAGAAGGCAACCCTGGACCACTCCATAGCCCAAGGAGGAGATATACGTCAAACAGAATGTATAGGCCCTGAGTGTCCTTTGAGACACTCACAAATGTGGGCTGGTATCGACTCAGTAGAGTCTGCTGAGGCAGCTCTGTGGGCTCCAGCATGAGCAGCTGCAGTCTATCACCCAGTGCAGCCATGCCATGTCAGTAGAGGAAATAATGACAGCTGCGATGTGTTTCTCAGCCACCGGGTCCTTCCAGACACTGTTTGGTGATACCATCAGTGTGTCACAGTCTGCCATCTTCTGCCTTCTGGTCCAATATATAGATGCCCTGCTGCCACATGCTGGTGAAGTCATTGTATTCCCCAGCACAGCAGAGGAGTGCAGAGAAACAATGCAGCAGTTCTTTTGGGTTGCGCATCTGCCAGAAGTAATTGGTGCCATTGGCTGCACCCATGTTGTCATCTGGGCACTCCCTGGTGAAGTGGGAGACACTTTCCCGAATAGGAAGGGGTACCACTCCATCAGTTGCCAGGTGGTGTGTGATGCCATCGAAGTCCTAGCACAGTATCACAGCAGTGCCCATTATGCCTTCATCTGGCACCAGTCGAAGTTGTGCTAGGCATTTGGGGGAGGCCAAATACCCAGTGGACATCTTGTTGGTGAGTAAATGCAGCAGGCACCCCACAATCCCCCAGACAATATCAGCAAGGCTCACAGTAATGACCTGATGCTAGGCAAAGGAAAGACAATGGAATAATGAAAAGTCAGAACTCAGAAGGTCTGTGGAATATATTAATTTTACTGTGCTTTAGCCATAAAGTTACAACATGCATATACCAGTAAAAATATCTTGATGCATAAAAAATTTTAAATTGCAGTCAGGTCCAAATGCAGTGCCTGACCAGCCCGGCACTTTGAGGTAACAAGACCTTTTCATCAGGGGCTGGCTTTTCCTTATTCCACCCCTACAATCCCCCCTATTTGGGTTACAGTGCCACAATACAGCAGCCACATGAGGTATAGAGGGGAGGGTTGGGGAGGTGAGGGTGTAGAGGTACACAGGACGACTAACACTATAGGGGCTGCCAAGTGGACAGGGTCAGCTACACAGTGAAATTGTGCTAACATTTGGTTATGTATCCTACAGGGGACGGAGCCTATCCCTTGTGACCCTTGCTCCATACACCAGTCCTTCAGCCAGCAAATGTTGTAGAGAACACACACACAAGGCACACCACACAACATGTAACATCGTTGAGCATGTCTTTGGCGTGCTCAAAATGTTCTTCAGATGCCTGGACTGTTCAAGTGGTGCCCTACAATATACTCCTCAGAATGCATGTTGCATATTCCTAGCCCATTGTATGTCACACAACATGATGCTCAACAGTGGAATACACCTGCCAGAACCTGAAGAACATACTGACAGTGACATGGAGCCAGAAGGGCATGATATAGTGGAGCAGCTCGATAGGCATGACCCACACATGGGCAGGAGGTCCCAAAAACATCAGCAGAACATCATCAGAACACTGACAGGGATAGGCAGATAAGTGAAAACAATATGGACGACTTTCAAGCTTGCAGTATTTTATTGTCATAATATGTAGAAACAAACAATGTGAAAGAATGCACACGACTATCAAAATAAACACAGGATGACACAGTGCTGATACAGGGATAGGGGTGAGGTGTGGGCACGTACAACAGGGGGCATGGGAAGGGTGCATATGAGGGAGGGGAATGTCAGGTACAGCCCACAACATCAACGCCTCTTCCCACCATGAGTACAGACAGATGACTGGCCACAAAGCCATGTGGGAGGGGTCATGTGGACCAAGGAGATGTAGGGTGATGTCTGTAGGGAAAGAGACACCCTGGGACAGCCACAGCCATGCCCGGGCATCACCCAGTGGTTCGGGGAGTGCCCATGAATGATGCTATTGCAGGTGGTGTTGACGTAAGCCGAGGGACAGTACCCACACGATGACTGCATGCACAAGTGTTGTGCTGCTGCTGCCCAGCCAGACCAACCTCCCTCACTGTGGCAGTGAGTTCCCTCATTGCCCCAGTCAGTTCCCCAGTGATATGTAGCGTGGAGGCAGTATAGCACAGTGGTTTAAAGCTCTGAGCTGCAATTCTGGAGACCAGGGTTTAAATCCTACAGCCCAAACTCACATACTTTGTGACCATACACAAATCACTTAATTCCCTTGTGTTCTTGGGTTGCACCTGTAAACAATCTTTAGCTTAGTGTGTCTCTTCTGGTAAAAAAAATAATAATGTTTTGAAAAATTTTTAATAAATTGCCTACATTTGCAGTGCCATCAAATCTAGATTGTGTTCCTGTCATCTCATCAGCTACTGCTCTCTCTCTTCCTTTTCTCATTTCTGTAGCTTAGCATGACATTAGCCACATTATTCTGTGCTGTTCATCTGAAAGGCCTGGATTGGTTTTACTGGAATATCCAAGTAGTATGAAAATTGACAACAATAACTACTGAGGAGAGAGGCATATTATTGCTAGAAATGAAATAAAATATTAGATTATTAATTTAACAACAAAAGGGGTAACAAATATTAAAATATAGGACAGACCCTAAAAGGAAAAATGGTGAACATTTAAAGGTATAAAAGTATTCCTTATCACAGCAGTCAAAGACCCTACTCACAATGCAGCCTGGAAAGGATTAGGTTGATTTGCTGCTAATGGTCTTAATAGCCCTACTTTATACCTCTCAGACTGACTGATATACAAACAAAGGTCTGCATGACCTCAGAATTTGTTTGTAATCTGACCAATGGTGAAGGATTTAACAGAATATGTTTTACAAGCATGTGAGCATTCAAAATGACTGCAAAAGTACTATCTCTGAATAAAACTGGATTAGCAGGTAAAGTTTCTGAAACACATTGTACAGTCCATACTGGGACAGGAAGCTACCCTAATGTAGTGCCTGTCTGGTTTTAGAAAAATGAAGGTGTTAATTAAGGCGGTATTGTTTACCCTTCCCATGAATAATCTTCCAATTTGCTGGTGTGGAATTAGAGGTGACAACTGAGCAGACAGGGACACATTTGGCTCTTTAAGTGCCCTGCTCTTGAAGGCACTTCCTGATTAGCATGCACTGCAAGCAAGCAAGCACGCTAAAATGTCAGACACTTGCTTACAGTCAGATGAGAAGAAAATGAAACAGTTAGTGGGGAATCTAACACGTGCTGCTTGACCCAACATAAAAACCGAATTTGTAATGGTGAAAACAGGAGGACCAAATCTGGACCTAGAAAACGAATCACTCGGGTCAAAACCGAGTAGGTGGTAACCTTAGCAATGCTTGATGCCCCGACCCACTGCATGGTGTCGCTGGAAAGCTGTCTGGAATTGTGTGGTACCAGTGGAGGCTGTAGCAGTAACACTAACTCCAGTAGTAAGTGCTGCCATTGTGTGTTTAACTTTACAACCATTTTTTTCTCTTAATATTTTTCCTGGATCCGTAAACTTTTTAATGTTATTATTTTCATTTTTATCTGCCCTTTTCTTGGTCATTTTCAATTCATGGTGGCTTCACCACTGTTCTTGTGTAGGGAGCAGTTCTCAAAGTAACTTGGGAAACCCAGATTACATTCTCAGACTTTTCTACCTGGTAGCACACACTGATATCCTAGTGATGCCCTAATAGAATGTCCTACAATATTAGGACATGTTATATTAATTATCAGGAGGAAGTACTGTGATGTAGTTGTCATCACTACAGCCATAAACCTGGGATATTTGTAATGTGCAGCTGACATGATAATTTTATCATTTAACATTGCCCCTATTAATGTTTAAAATTCTTACGCATTGTTGTACTAGTTCTTGTATTTTACTATTATGATGTAGACACAGAATGCCTTAGTTCCAGGACACAGACTCTCAACATACTGCACATTAAAAATAGAGTTTTAACTGGTAATTTGTGTTTGAGGTCCAAACCATCCATTGTTTAACCTGTTAAAAATGTCTGCACAGGGTACAATGAGTTAATATACATTTAGAGAGCAGGGCGTCATTTAAGAGGTGCGAGAGGGGGCAGTCCCCCCCTCTGCACTGAAGGCCATTGTTGTTTTTTATGTTTTTCAGCCCCTGGATCCACCCCCACAGCATCTCTGACCAGTTGTTGCCCCCCCTGTTGAAAGCCGAAATGGCCCCCCTGTTAGAGAAAGATTACAATTCACTTATAAAATGGCAAGAAAAAATCTAGAAATCTCATTGGCCAAGAGACATCAGCTGTCTGTACATTAAATCTCTATATACACACACACAATCATTTTGGTCGTAAGTAAGTAATAATACCCAAAAGGGTGGACGGCATTGGGAAATACCGGACTGCCCAGGGGTATTATTTAATCTCTACCTTGAACCCCTCCTTATTAAGTTGAAAGACTGCCCTACAATTCATTGCATTAGATTAGGATCAGAGGAGTTCAAAGTTTCTGCGTATGCTGACGATATATTGTTACACTGCTCATACCCTCGAAATTCAATTCCCCCCCGTACTAGACATATTTAATGAGTTTAGCCAACTCTCTAATTATAAAGTTATTCTTGAGAAAACTTCAGTTTTCCCTTTAAATTCAAGATCCCTTAAAAGTGAGATATCAGACTCTGATTTAGAGTGGTCCCAAAAGAGCCTTAAATATCTGGGCATACACCTGGCCAGAAGTGATCATCAGCTCAGAAAATTAAATTTAGATGACACTGCACATAGTGCAACAAGAATTATCTAGGTGGAAAGTGTTAATTTTATCACTCTGGGGCCATATTAATTTAGTGAAGATGAACATTCTCCCACGCCTTTTTTACCCCATGAACCTCTTGAACTTGATTTTGCCATTGCAATGGTTTAAGAGGGTCCATACCTGTATTAATGATTTTATATGGTCTGGTAATGTAACGAGACAGGCATATCATAAATTAGTAGCCCCAAAAATACAAAGGAGGACTTAGGCTCCATCATTTTGGTTTATACTACTGGGCCAGCCATGCTAGTAAGTATGTTCATTGGCTTCTGTCAACAGATCAATTAAACTCTCTTACAAATGTGCCCTCCTGGTTCGTGGTGGAGAAAGAAATCCTAAATGCTAGTGGACTGTACCCCAAGGTGCTCCTGCATATGAAACCCAGAGATCCTTCCCCGGCCCTGCGTCCAACCTTGATATGGGCCATGGTCAAGATACATGTGTAGTTGTGCTCTTTTTTAAAGTACGATAACACCCATGATCCCAATCAACTTCTTATTGGCAATCCTAATTTTAAAATAAGTGGCAGGCATATTTCTCCTTTGTGGATTCCATAGTTCTCTTCATTAGAGATAGGACACTTGAGGAGTAGGGACAGGACATGGCTCTCTTCGGGTGAAATCATGCAGAAATACAACACCAATCATAAGGATACACTTAAAATCCTCCAGCTCCAACATGTGCTGATCCAGTTCTCCAAAACTCCTTTTGCGCAGGCCACAATGGGTGAATTGTTACAGACCATCAAACCCCTGGCCGCCTTACCACATGCAATATCCAAAATATAAGCTGCTCTGTTTGATCGAGCCTTCCCTTTGGTAGATGGGGTCTCCAAACACTGGGCCTCCCAATTTCCAGAATCGAGATTTGATTGGCCTAGGGTATGGAAAAATTGTCACACCTATGTTACCCAAGATAGATTAAGGCTTATGCAGTTTCAAATACTTCATAACATGTACATGACTCCGGTCAAACTGGTTAAAATGGGTAGGTCAGCATCCTCTCAGTGTGTGCGATGTCATCAAGCAGAGGGCACTCTATATCATATTTTTTGGGAATGTCCCAGAGTATCACTATTATGGTCGCTCATTCAGGAGAAAGCCCATCCATTGTTGGGGCTGGATGATCTTTTTACCCCTGTTATTTGTGTAGTAGGTGACTATGAGTGCATTCAGTTGAGAGAACAGAGATTTTTCATAGCTCTAATTGCCTTGTCGGTTAAGAAATTAGTTCCACGTCATTGGTTCGATGGAGATTGCATATCATACACAGAATGGGTCCAGGAGCTGCTTCTAAATCTCAGCACTGAGAGAATGATTGCCAGTCTACACAATTGCCTCCATAGGTTTGAGAAATTATGGGGAAAAATACATAGTTTGTACTCTCTATAGGCTAACCATCAACAACTGGTTTTCTGCCCCTGTTCTTATCAAGGTTCCATGGAGTTCTAATGCCATGAGGGGTGAAGGAGGGACATGGGAGGTGAGGGTGGAGGGTGAGGGTGAGGGGTGGCGGGTGGACAAAACTGACACTTAATATTTCTGTATCATTATTATATGCTATATATGTGTAAAAGATCAATAAATATTCAATTAAAAAAAAAATGTTGGCCACTCACAGACACCAGTTGAGCGGGCCATGTGGCGTGCGAGCTTGAGGATGTGGAGGCCGCACCTGTGGCAGTGGTAGAGGGGGTGGTGTTGGTGATAGTAGAGGTAGAGGTGGCATGACTCTCCAGGGACCCTGCCAGCACAGATGGAATTGTGGGCCTGGCAGGGGACTACCTGGTGGCCATCATGGCCCCCAACGGTGTCTGCCCCTGCCTAGTCGGGGGTGTCGAGGGACACCTCTGAAGGGGAGAACCCCCCAGTGCCGCAATGGTTGCTAGATAATCCCCAAGGATAATGTACGTGTCCTTATTGCAGTCACAGAGGTCATTGAGAATTGTGTCAAAGGACTCCCCCTCCTCTTCATGTGCTGCCTGCCGCTGGACTCCTGACTTGGACAGGCCAGTGTCCTCCTCCAGGTCAACATCCTCAGTGGTCTCATCACCCTGTGCTGTGGACAGAGAAAAATACTCTTGGTGTGATGTACAGTTCACAGTGGTCCTGTACCGGTGACAGCACATGCATATCCCACCATTGCAGTCTATGAGCATACAACAGGTGGCTATAGTCTATATGCCCACACATCCAAGGTGCAAGCACACCTACAGGTGGAATGTGGACCTTACAAGCATGCTCTGACCTAACACCAATGTATTACACACACCCCACACATGTGCAGACCACCACCCGCGGGGATGGCATAGGTAATGCACCCAGTGACACACATGTCAGCATGCAACAGCGCACATGATAATAACCCTTGCAGCTGTGACACACACACACTATGTGCATAGGCACATACCATCTGTATGCAGAGTATGACAACACTGTGTTTGTGTGGCACATAAAGCTAGGCAGGTACTGTTGTAAACAAGGCATCAGACAGTGTCATACAGCACACAGGCCATCCCAATGCACAAGCGTGCACTGGCCAGTGCTGCTTTGTGCCACAACACTAGCAGACCTGCACATATACTCATGCACACCCAAGCACATTATGTTGGTACACAGCCATGTACTCACATGTCTGGTAGAATGCCACCTGTGTCTCACACCCACCGCCAGCGACATCTTTCTCAGCCACAGTCTGCAGGGTGGATGCCACTACCTCCACCACAGTACCAACAGGTGTTGAAACCACCAATGGCCAGGGCCCACAACCTGCAGCATGTAGTGCATGGTGGCATGCTGCCAGATTGTCCTTGGTACAGTGCTATAAGTCATTCCACTCTGCTTATGCACAGCTTCCATAGAGCCCTGCTGGCCACCAATGGCGTTGACCTGTGCTGTGATCTCTCCCCATATAACATGGACAGTGGCATTGGTGGATTTGTATTGTCTCATGTTGTGCTCCCTGGCCTTGTAGGCATCTGCCAGAGCCTTCAGCTCCTCCCTCAAGAACTTATGACTTCAGAGCTATTCATGTCCACCAGAAGCACAAGCTGGGGGATGGATGTGGTCCAGTGGTCAGTGGCTGTTCTGTAAGCGGTGTGTGTGTGTGTGTGTGTGTGTGTGTGTGTATGTGTGTGACACTCCACTCTACCAATAGGCCATGCCATGGCAGCGGCAGTGGGTATAGATCACAGGGATACAGGGGTTGTCCCCATCCCAAAGCAGTCCCTGCCCATCAATGACCCACGCATGTCTGTCCTTGAGTGGCAGACAACTGCTGGTGTACATGTGCCATGTATATACCATAATCAGCCTGCAGGGTGCAGGTTTCAACAGGCCCTGTGTTGTGTAGCTACACCGACAGGTGTGGGATGTGTGTTGGATGCACAGACTTGGGTTGTTGGCAATGTAATCACAGTGTGCTGGTCATTGCACAGCACAGCATGGGGTACACATCCACATGAAGGTGTCAGAGATCTCCCATGGGAACAGTATGCCTGTGATGTGTGTTGTGTCTGCATGACCCCCTCCCGGGTCACATACAGCATGCCTGTAGATGTACACGGGCATCCGTTTGTATGTCATACTGTGTGACCCCAGTGCCAATGTCATGGCATATACATGTGGTAGGACAGTACAACAGTGTGGTGCACTGTTAGTACACACCTGCCAGCTGGACCTGGTGTATGCATGACAGCATCATTCGGCAGTATCTGACACACAATGCTGCACATTTGTTCCTCATCAAAAACTGCAGCCCCATGTCACTGTAGTAGAATATACACACTGTGGCAGAACATGATTAACTGTGTATGGCCTGAAGAACATCTACCTGTTCCTATGGCACTTGTCTACTGTGACATTTTCAGGCCTACTGTTGCAAATGCAGACTTCAGACAACTGCTTGCAGTTCCAGTGAGCTGTGCAGGTGGTGCTGTGTTCCCCCTGAAATAGCACAGGAAATTGACATGAATCAGGCCATAATGACATTGCTAATGTGGTGGTTTGCACTCTGACTGCCTAAGTAGGCTAATTTGCGTAGCACTTCCGAATATTGCATGTATTTTTGAGGGCAAACATGTTTGTACTGGGCAAACGGTTTATGCTGCAGTGCAACGCTGTATGAATTGCATGGTATTTGTTGTAATAATGCTGCTCTAACCACAGATGCATGATGATGTCATCACTGGGATGGTTATGCAAGGGTCGCACATGCTCAGTGAGACCATTCTGCATTAGCACAGTGGTGCATACTGTATGACACGGCCAGAACTCTTGCTGACCACTGCCACATATGTTGATAACATCCTTCGGGGGTGGCTGAACATCTGCCTGTGAGTGACAGATAGCTGACAGTTATGTTCCACGGGCTTACTGTAGTGCGTACATGTGCTCCACGGGCCACGTGACATTGGGCCTTGCTGTGTCCAGTGGTCAGGTCACACGTGTCAGTCACATTAATAGGCACTGTAGTGACACTGTCTGTGTGGGGTGTGCTAACCACAGCTGTGCCACTGTATCCCCCCTCTACCATAGTCATACAGCTGTATACGACATATGAGCTCATCAATAGGCCCCACTCTGGTACATATTGACAGTGTGACATGGTCCACTGGGGAGGCACAGGAGTGGCACAGATGTAGGCTATACATGCTGTGTGTTGGGTGTATACTGTCAGGGGTGACATTCGATTGTTTGTCACATGCAGGACATATCTGCTGGGTGCATACAGCTGTGTACACATCTGTCCCACTATTGTCTGTACATTGCTTCTCCAGATGAAGTTTGATGGTCTAACATTTGTGATGTAACATAGAAACATAGAATTTGACGCAGATAAGGACCGCTTGGCCCACCTAGTCTGCCCATTTCCCTACCTGATGGATAAGCTGCAGATTCTAGTTAACCAACAGCTACTTCTTCCTACCCCCCCACTAGAATTGCTTTATGTCTGTCCTATGCATTCTTGAATTATCCCACTGTTCTTGACTCCACAACCTCCTCAGGAAGGCTGTTCCATATATCCACAACCCTCTCCATGAAAAAATACTTTCTAACATTACTTCTGAGCCGTCCCCCCTCTATCTTCAAATTGTGCCCCCTTGTTCTTGCACATCTCTTTTTCTGAAAGATGCTACCCTCTTGGACTTTGTTAATTCCCTTGAGGTACTTGAATGTTTCTATCATGTCCCCCCTCTCCCTCCTTTCCTCGAGGGTATACATATTAAGCTGCTTTAGTCTCTCTTCATATGTCTTCTGGTGCAGACCCTGCACCATTTTGTTTGCATTCCTCTGAACAGCCTCCACTCTGTCTATGTCTTTGCAGAGATAGGGTCTCCAGAACTGCACGCAGTACTCAAGATGGGTTCTCACCAACTGTCTGTACAGAGGGATAACAACTTCCTGTTTTCTACTGTTGATGCCTCTCCCTATGCATCCCAGTATCCCCACAGCCCTCCTTACTGCCTTCTCACATTGCTTGCCCACCTTAAGGTCATCTGATATAATTACTCCCAGGTCCCTTTCGATTTTTGTTGTTGTTAGTATCTCACCCCCATTGTGTACTCTTCCCTGGGTTTTGTTTCAGGTGCATTACCTTGCACTTCTTTGCATTGAATCTGAGCTGCCATATATCTGACCATTCCTCCAACCTTGCCAATTCCCTTTTCATCCTTTCCACCCCACCTTGTGTATCAACCCTGTTGCAGATCTTTGCGTCTTCTGCAAAGAGATATACTTTTCCTTCCAGGTGCTCTCCAATGTCACTTATAAAAACATTAAAGAGGACCGGGCCATGTACTGAACCCTGCGGTACCCCACTAGTTACCCTCCTTTCTTTACTGTGAACTCCGTTTACTATTACCCTTTGCATCCTGTTGTCCAGCCAATTTTTTATCCAGGCTACCACCTTGGGACCCACTCCAAGGCTGGTTAACTTAAATATTAATCTTTTTTGTGGGACTGTGTTAAATGCCTTGCTAAAATCTAGGTAGGCCATATCCACAGCCCCTCCCTGATCTACTACTTTGGTCACCCAGTCAAAGAAATCTATTAGATTCATCTGACATGACCTTCCCACTGTGAATCCATGCTACCTTGAGTCCTGCACCCCACTGGCCTCTAGGTACTCAACAGTTATTTCCTTCTGAAGTGATTCCATCGTTTTCCCTACCACTGAGGTCAAACTAACAGGTCTGTAATTTCCTGCCTCTGCCCTGCTCCCACTTTTGTGAAGTGGAATCACATCCTCCCTCCTCCAGTCCTCAGGTACCACCCCATCCTCTCATGATTTGTTTAAGAGAGTAGTCAGTGGTGTCACTAGTTCTGCCCTTAGTTCTTTTAGAATTCTGGGGTGAATCCCATTATGCCCCATTGCTTTGTCCACCCTCAGTTTCAAGAGTTCTTTCAAAACCCTTTCTTCTGTAAAGACACTGGTATCGACCCCCCTATCCAGAGTGTTTCTCTTGTTTGGTTTAGGTACCTCCCCCTCCTCTACTGTTGTGAATACTGAGCAGAAATATTAATTCAGTATCCCTGCTTTTTCACTATCACCCTCTGTCCATATGCCCTTCCCTTTATTAAGTCTCTGTATCCCTCCCTCGGGCTTTCTTTGTTCCCTAATGTACCTATAAAAGGTTTTATCCCCCTTCGTAACAGAATTGGCTATCGTTTCCTCGGTTTGGGCCTTTGCTATTCTGATTGCCTTCCCTAACTCCTTCTGCTTTAACTGATAAAATTCACTGTCCTGCTCCATCTGTGTTTCCTTATATTTCCTGAATGCTATCCTTTTCTCCTTAACCTTCCCTGCCACCTCTTTTGAGAACCATAGTGTTTTTTTCCTTCATTTTGTTTTATTGATTCGCTTCATACAAAGGTTTGTTGCCTCTGTGATGGCTGTTTTGATTATTCCCCATTGTTCCTCCACCCCTCCTTCTTGCCCACTTGCTAGTGCTTTTCTGAGGCACACTTTCATTTTCCCAAAGTCAGCCCTCCTAAAGTCCAATACTCTTGCTTTTGTCTGGCTTGAATCTATGGCTGTGTTTATTGTGAACCACACTGTTTGGTGGTTGCTTGTTCCCAGATGGCTACCCACTTCTAAATCCAAGATCCTTTCTCCGTCCCCATTTGAGAGTATCAGGTCTAAGATTACTCCCTCCCAAGTGGGTTCCAACACTAGCTGTCTGAGGTATGCCCCTTGTAGGGCATCAAGAATGACCCTGCTCCTGGATGTGCCTGCAGCAAAGGTGCTCCAGTTAACATCTGGCATATTCAGGTCCCCCATTAACAATATCTCCCCTTTTTCTGCAATTTTAAGGATGCCTTCTATCATTTCATTGTTGATTCCCTCCCCTGAGATGGGGGTCTGTACACAACTCCCATGCGGATTACGGTGCCTTTTCCTGTCTCCAGGGTAACCCATAGTGACTCATCTACTTCATGTTTACTCTTTATTTCTGTTGTTTAATCCCTTCCCTTACATAGACAGCTCCTCCTCCTCCTCTTTTACTCTCCCTGTCCCTCCTGTAGATTGTGTATCCTGGTATGTTGACATCCCAGTCATGGTTCTCTGTATACCATGTTTCAGTGACTGCCACAATATCCAGGCATCCCTCTTCCATCAAGACCACTAGTTCTGGGAGCTTGTTACACAGACTATGGGCATTGGTACTCATCGCCCTCTTTTTTTTGATGGCCTTACCCCTTTTAGCCCCATCCCTGTCCTTACTGCCTTTGCCTCTTTTTGCATTTACCCCTGTCCTGCTCCTGAAGGACTTCTCTACCTTGGTGTTTACCTAGCTAATTACTGTGTTTTGTGGGAGGAGGCTGGGATTTCCCTGCTCCTTTTCAATGCCTTCCCCCTTGGCTAATTTAAATGCTTGCCAATGAAACATTTAAACTTATCACCTAGGGTCCTGGTTCCCCCCTGGACCAACGCAGACCATCGCACCAGTATAGGCCTGCATCCCTCCAGGTGGCTCCCCAGTCCCAAATGAAGCCAAAATCCTGACCTCCACACCAGTTTTTCAACCATTCATTGAATCCCATGGTGCAGAGTACCCTAGGATCATCCTTGCCATAGACAGGCAGCACCTCTGAGAAGGTTACCGTATGTGCTACTTGTCTAAGGCCCCTCCCCAACTCTACAAACTCATCTTGCACTGCTCTGATCCCATTCCCAGCCAGGTCATTTGTCCCTAATTGGATAATGACATCCAGCTCCCTCCCTCGTGCAGCTGCTCCCGCAATCCTGAGGATTCGCTTCCTGTCCCTCCGAGCCGTGGCACCAGGCAGGCACCTTACCTCCTTCTCCCCTTCCTCCCTCACTTCTACCCCCCCTAATAATTGAGTCACCCACCAGGAGTTGTTTCCTTCCCTTTTGGGGTCTCATGCCACCCTCCAGTGGGTCTCTTTTGTGGAGGTTTCCAGCATCCTCCTTGGTCTCCACTGCAGGTGCCTCCATAGAGGAACCACTCTTCACCAGAACAGCATATGAATTGTGGAGAGATACATCTGGAAGAATGCACCTCTGTTCCACCACTATCTCCCCCAATCCCTGAGCCCACCTTGGTCCAACTGTTCCTCTTTCTTGGCAGCCTCTGAGGTAGCGGCAGTGGCCCTGGTGGTCCTGGGGGGGGAGGTTGCATGACTCCTAGCCAGGTCAGCCTGGAGACGGACAACCTCCCCCTTCAGACCAGAGAGGTGCCTGCAAATAGGGCAGCATCACAGCCTCCAGAATGTCTTCCGGAACACTGCTGCCCCACAGACATTGCACTGCACCTCTCCCATCATGACCTATTTTGTGTCCCCTCTCCTGTTGCTTTTTATGTTTACTCTCTCCTCCCTCTACATATTTTTCCACCTACTTTCCTACTGCCTATATGCCTTTACAACTCTTGCCCTTCCTGTTCTGGGACAGGAACTTCCTATAGTCTTCAGTAGTCTCCTTGCTCCTTGCTTAGACTCAGACCTCCAGCAGCTGGGGGTGAGAAATAACTTTTTTTTTTTTGCTTCAAGATTGATGAAACTAATGTGTCTCAGTGATCCTTCCCTTCCTACTGCCAAACAGGAAGTTCCTGTTGTCAGTCAAATCCAGTGGCTATAAAAGTAGAGCTGGCTTAGGGTGGCAGGGTGGAGGGGTGAGAAGGAGGGCAATTAGTAAGAAAAACTGTAGCTTTTTTAGTCAGCTACTTGCTCTGAAAGCAAGATTTCCTCTGCCAGAAACTAGCAGCAGGAAGCTATAATTGGAGACAGCTGCTTTTCTACTGCTCAAGCCACACCCCCCAATTAGATTCTCTCCTCTGCTCCTGACTCAGCAAATTAAGTTGATACAGCCCCTTCCCCAAACAAACACATAGTGACTTTCTCCTTCTTCCTTTTTTTTCACTTAAAGGACTTGTAAATATGCAAAATTAGTAGTATTGCACTTACTGAATTGAAGCCTTAACCCCAGAAGAAGCGTTTTGCAATGTGCTTGCCTTCAGAGCTGTCCGACTGAAACGTTTATTTTTTAATTTATGTATCGCATTTCCCAGAAGTGCTTTGCATGCATATCTAAATCCCGTTGTTTTGAGTGTCACGAGCATTGGTAGAGCGACGATGGTGATCAACTTTTCCTTGAGCTGCACATTTATTGTGAATAAAAACTTAAATGGAAAATTAGTTTGCCTCTTCATTTTTTTTTCAGCAGTTCTGTGTGCAGATAAATGTGGTCTGCTGAAGCATTGTACCTATTGTTTTGAGGTTTGGGTTTATGACACACTGCCGAAATATGAAGACAAACCAAAATAAAGAAACAAACATTTTGTGTGTGTGGCCTGACGTCTGTATGTTTTCGTTACCTTGGATTACAGTGTGAATGTGTTTTAACACTTCCCAGCATCTATTTATATATTGTTTATTGGTGACTGGCATGACTGCTGTATATTTTCTTCATGATAGCTGTGAGGGTGTGTGAACTGTTAAGAGAAACATGGGTGCTGTCACTTGTGAGCAGTGTTGTACAGGAATGTGCCATTGACAGGATAGTCTGATTATACAAAAAGTCATTTTGTATTATGCTTGACAGTGGTTTACTATTGTTTTGCATGTAATTTCAAAAGTAAAGACAAACTATGTATGCTCAGCAGTAGTGCTGTAGTTTTGAATTTTGATTGTTGTGTTTAGTGGTATGTGAATGTATTAGTCCTGACCGTGACATTGACCTCTTACCTTTAGCTGCTTTCTGGAGGGAAATATGTGGAGGGAAATTTGTTTTCTCCTTATACTGGAGTGCTGTCGAAGGACCCACCACGGATTCCATCCACAATATCTGTTCTTCATGTTATAGCTGCATATCACAGTTCATTAGATATCTCTTTTTTATTGTGAATAGTCAGTGTAGATTACAAAGTGATTCAGTTTATGTGCTGTGGTGAATGAAAAATCTGAGGGAAAAAAGTCAAAAACTAAGTAGAGTAAGTGCATAGATATAATCACAGCAGTTCTAGAAAAAATGCCATACTGCATTGTTTATGGCTGCAAGAACAAGATCTACAAAAGCTGTGGGATTATTTTTTTCCACTTCTCAGCAGATAAAGTCACCCACTGAGCATGGGTGCATTTCTGTAGATGAAAAGATTTTAAGCCGTCAAAGTACAGCCATATTTGTAGTGTTCATTTCAAATACTCATTCTATGAAAAAGACCTGAAAAGTTGGCCCAGCTTGGCTGGATTGATGCTCAAGCAAAATTGAAAGCAGGAAGTGTGCCAACCATCTTCATGCCAGCAATGCCATCTATGTCCAGTTTGCAGATGAATAAAGAGTGATCAGCTGTCTTGAAATGCAGCAGAATTTAGATAATTGATGTATTACTTTGCTATACTTGTATGTGTTTATTTTCATTTTCTTTGAAATAATCCTGCATAGGTAATGTACAATGGTTTATGTGTACTGTATTTATGCCTTATTGAACTCCACAGTACTGGCAGCCACCAGTTCTCTGATCAGTGCATTCCAGGGCTTCACCACTTTCTCAGTGAAGTAGTGCCTCCTTGTTTCCACTCTCAGCCTCCCCTCATCCAGTTTCATGGGGCGTCCCCTGGTGGCCCCCAGTTCCCTCAGCTGAAGGACCCCCTCAAGTCTTACTCTATTAATCCCCATTGAGATACTTGAAAATCTCTATCATATCCCATATATCATATGGGAAGCAGTATAGCGCAGTGGTTTAAGGCTCTGAGCTGAAAATCTGGTGACATCCAGCAGACCAGACCTGGGTTTGAATCCCACAGCTTCCACTTACATACTGTGTGACACTGAGCAAGTCACTTAACTTCCCGATGCTCCTGTAGAAAAGCTTTCAGCTTAGTCTGCTGCTCCTGGTTAAACAACCTAAAAAAAAAAAAATCCCCTGTCTCTTATCTCCTTCAATGAGTATAGGTTGAGCTCCCCCAGTTGCTCCTCATAGGGCCTTTCCCCTAGCCCCAGTACCATGCATGTCACTCTCCTCTGTACCCTCTCCAGTAACACAATGTCCTTCTTTAAGTAGGGATGCTAAAACTGCATGAAGTATTCAAGGTGTGGTCTAACCAGGCTATTGTACAGTGGAAGGAGTACCTCACTGCTCCTTTAGGTCATTCCCCTGGCTATGCACCCCAGTATTTTATTTGTTTGTGCTGCCACTCTTCTACACTGCTCTGAGTTGTTCTTCTTGGAATCCACCACCACCCTGAGGTTCCCCCCCCCCAAAACCTTCAGTGCCTCCCCCCAAGGTGTATTTAAGAGTTGGGCTTTTGTCTCCCAGGTGCAGAACCCTGCACTTCCCTGTATTAAACTTAAATCCCCACCTCCTTGACCACCCCTCCAGTGTATCCAGATCCTTCTTGAGGGCAACTCTCCCCTCATCCCCCATCTGCAAGTGCTCCCAGCTTTGAGTTGTCCGCAAAGAGACTCAGCCTGCTCCTTAGACCCATCCCTATGTCCAAAACATAGGCATTGAACCGGAGTGGCCCCAACACTGAACCTTGGGGGACCCCACTGATGACCCTTCTGGTGGAGGAGACTATCCCACCAATAATGACTCCCTGTACTTGTCCCATGAGACAATTGTCTATGTCTGTCCATGGCTACCATCACCCAGTCATAAAACTCAACAAGGTTTGTCTGACATGAGCACCCCGGTACAAATCCATACTGCCTGTCGTTTATGTGCCCCATGCTTTCCACCTGTCCCCAAAGCCTCTTTTTAATAATGCCCTCCATCACCTTGCCTATCATGGACATTAGGCCAACAGGCCTGTAGTTCCTCAAGTCCTATGTAGACCCCCCTTTGTGGATAGGTACCACATGAATGGACTTCAACATCTTTCTGCAGACAGGGCACCCACCTTGTCTGCAGAGAGATGTTGAAGAGTGCAGCCAGTGGAGCCACCAGCACATCCACCAGTTCCCTCAGAACCCTTGGATGCAGCCCATCCAGCCCCCCCCTTACCCTATCCTCTGTGATTTCATTCTCCCAGCCCACTGTCCCATATACCAGCCCCATCCCCTCTAATTTCATCCTGTGCCCCAACCTAGCCCCTTCCAAACCTCCATATTCTAAGTGACCTCCTGTTTCTGTGTGCTCTCCTTCCCTCCCATCTGGATGGAAGGAGCCTCTGCCCTTCCTGATAAAGACAGAAGTGAAATAATCATTTAGTACTTCTGCTCACTCCCCTGCTTTCTGTGCCCATTACCCCCCAGTCTTAATCCTGCTGACCTGTGCCATAGCTTTTCTTTTCTCACCAATGTATCTAAAGAACCCCTTTCTCCCACTCCGGATATCCCAGGCCAGGTTTTGCTCCATTCTCGCCTTGGCCACTCTCACCACTCTGGTAACCCTCCTGGCCAGCAACTTATACTCTCCCCATCTCCCTTCCCCCCTTCAGTGCTTGAAGCGTGCATAGGCAGCCATTTTTTCCCTTAATGCCTCCTGCACTTCCTGGTGCCTTACCCTTATACAGGCCCTAGTAGCCTCCAACACCCTCCTTGTAATGGTCTTCCGCAAGCTGTCATCATCCATGTTCGGCCTTGTCTCCCCCAAGCACCCTGAAGAATCCTTGCCATGCACTTGAAATGTGCTCCCCTGAAGTCTATTACTTCTGTATTGGTATGGTTTTCCTCCCCCACTAGGTACAGGAGAAACCACACCATTGCATGTTCACTCCCTGCCAGTGGGATGCTCACCTCCAGGTGCCTTATCTGTTCAATATCTACTATGACCATGTCCAATATCTGTCCCTCCCTAGTAGGCTTCCCCACCTGCTAGACTAGGAAGGCGTACTGGAAGACATCCATCAGCCTGTGCTCCCTTGCCACCGAGGACATCATAGTGCTCCAGTCTGCCCTGGCATGTTAAGATCACCCATGAGCACCACCCTGCTCCTACTTAGACCACAGTGGCCCCTTATGTTCTCAACTAGATTGTCCTCCTGGTCCACCACAATTGTGTGGTGTCTGCACACCACCCCAATTTTCATTTCAATTCATAATCAGCTTATTTTCTATTTTCCATTACAAGCATGGCTGCAGCCTTTACTAATATATAAAAAAGTTCAACTAGACCATAAAAATACAAGTCCATTCAATTACATAAAGTAAGTGAATAGTTTAATGTTATGTAAGCAATAAGACATGGCTGGATGTTGGTAATACTGAGATACCCACACAACCAGAGGCATAGTGATGCACAAGACCGCAGGTCGAGTGATGTCATCCTCTGGGTGTGCTGGTATCCCAGTACTACCAACGCCCAGCCATGTCTTATTGCTTATTTTTCTCACTCAATACATTGTGTGATTGGTTACAACAGAGTAATTCAAAGCTCTGCATTATTCCAGCAGTAGAACGCTGCCCCCCCCCCAACACACACAGTATGGTAGCATTGAATAAATGACTTCAACATTCTCCAGAGCTCAGCTGGCATACAAAGACACACACACAGGCCTGAAGTGGAGCCAGAACCTCAGTTTTTTTTGTTGCCTGGTAAGGATCAGGGAGTTCTCTGACAAAGTGGTAGGGATAACAGGGTTATTTTTCATGGTCATCAAAGAAACACCAGCAATGGAAACTCTAAATAGCACGTGATATTTTACATTTGTGTATTTGTGAAAGGGGTGTTCATGAGTGTAAATAATATTAAGTTATTTACTTACTTTATTTAATTTACTATACTAACATACTATGAAGCCAGCAGAATAGGCCCTATGGTCTATCGCGTCTGCTCGATGGTCAGTGCCTATGCCGGTCACCAATTTTTAGCCCTCCCTCCCACCTGCACAAGGATCCCTATTTCTGAGCGGGGCTCCTGGATGTACCTTCCCCCTGTACCTATCCTAGCCCTTCTTGAACTCCTCCACCTTAGTAGCAGTCACCAGTTCTCTGGGCAATGCATTCCAGGGCTCCACCACTCTCTCAGTGAAGTAGTGCCTCCTTGTTTCCCCCATCAACTTCTCCCCATCCAGTCTTCATGGGGTGTCCCCCTGGTGGCCCCTGGTTCCCTTAGCTGTAGGACCCCCCTCAAGGCTTACCTTATTGACCCCCTTGAAATACTTGAAATCTGTATCATATGCCCCCCTGTCTCTTGTCTCCTCCAATGAGTAATGATTTAATGAACTTTTATTTTTAGGGCCTAGTCGAATTTATTTATGTATGAGTAAATGTTGCAGCCATGTTTGTGCTAGAAACTAGGAAACAGGTGGCTTATGAATTCTGTGAGTTGCTCTGGTTGGCAGGGACTTGTTTTAGCCAGTGTTGGTACTCTCTTACTGCAATGGATACAACCAAGTCTCAGCCAATCAGTACACCGTGATTTCTTTGCCTATTTTATATTTACAGTCTTGAATCCCCACCCCTACCCCTACACACATACAGAAATGTAAAAAATCAAGTACTATTCAGAGTTTTCAGTGATGGTGTTTCTTTTCTGACCATGAAAAAGCCCCCTCTTATCCCTACCACTTTGTCAGACAACTCCATGCTCCTTACCTGGCAACAGGTAAAACCGAAGTTATCTCCTCTGGATGCCTGTGTGTGTGTCTTTGTTGGTACGCCACTTGAGGACTGAAGAATGTGGAATTCATGTATTCTATTACCATTTTGTGTGTGGGTGTGTGGGTGGAGTTGCATTGTACTGCTGTTATAGATCGAGAGACCACTCCCAACCAATAGTAGGGCTCCTTTTGTCCTCGGGTGACACACTCTTATTCTGTGAAGAGTGTGTCACAAGCAGATGCCCTGCAAATGGGCAGGTCCGGGGGAGTATTTTAAAATACATAAATATTATTAATTGCTCTCAATTGATAATATAGTAATAAGTCCCCCTTTCCCACTTGTTGCTGAATAGAAGTGAACGCGCGTCAAACCACTCGTTTTCAGGAACGAGTGACAAAGTGGGATGTGTTAACACACAGAATAATGCATAGCTTTTAGTTCTTCTGTTCTATGTTCAAATATGAAAATGAGCTTCCAAATGGGTGAGTACAACTATGTAAGAGGGAAGAGAAGGATTTGAGGTTGCTCATAATTGGATAAATGAACAAATATGCTCAATGTAGAGAACTGCCTGCAAGTGTCAATAGAATGCTGGTTTGTATTGGCAGGGGTATATCCTCTGATGGGGGAAGGTGATTCTGTCCTTGTATATATCTCTGTTTAGGTTGCACCTGGAGTACTGCATGCAGTACTGTCTCCCACACCTGAAGAGGTACGGGAGGTCCCTGGATGAGTAGCTTTGATGGAAGAGGGACACATCTGTATATTGTGGCAGTCACAGAAACATGGTACACACATAACCATGACTGGGCTGTCAACATACCAGGAGCACACTATGCAGGAGGTTCAGGGAGGATAAAAAAGAAGGAAGAGGTGCTGTATACTTAAGGAAATGGATCAAAGCAACAGAACTAAAGTGTAAACAGAGAGGAGAGGAGGCACTGAGGGTTAACTTGGAGACAGGCAATGGCACCACAATCCGTACTGGGGTTTTATACAGACTCCCAGCTCAGTTTGAGGAATTTGGAATGGAAATGATTGAAGGCATCTTTACAATGCAGAAAAAAGGGAGATATTGTTGATGGGGGACCTGAGTGTGCCAGATGTTAATGGGACCACATTTGCTATAGCCACATCCAAGAGTGGAGTCATTCTCTATCCCCTACAGGGGTCATGCCTCAGGTAGGTAATAGTGTAATCCATTCGGGAGTGAGGAATCTTAGACATGATAGTCTGAAATGGAGACTTGGAGAGGATGACAGATTTTTAAATGGATAGCCATCTGGGAACTAGCTTCAATCAAACAGTATGGTTCACAATAAGCATAGCAGTACAGTCAAGCCACACAAAGGCAAAGGTACTTTACTTTAGGAGGGCTGACTTAGCCAAAATGGGTGACTGCCTAAGGAATGCACTAGCAAAGGGACAGGAATGATGGGTGGAAGAACTTAGGTGGGGAATCAAAACTGCCTTCACAGAGTCAAAAACCCTTCGTGTGAATCAAATAAATAAAACAAATTAATTAAATAGTATGGTTCTCAAAGGAGGTGACAGTGAAGGTTATAGAGGAAAATATAGCCTTCGGGAAATACAAGGAGTAACAGAAGGAACATGTAGCTGTTTGTTGATATGATGAAATACATGTACTGTATTTTTCATGATAGTGTTCTGTCACTTGCATTGTGTAACTTTTCACAGTTTCTGAAGCCCATATTTTCAAGTGATGCACGGGGTGCAACATCGAACCTAATGTCTGATGTGAACATGGCTGTTCATCCATTACCATCCAGAAGTGTTGACGTTACTGTGGATGTTTCGAGTTTGTGTGTGACTGTTGATCCATTACCATCTACAAGTGTTGACGTTACTGCAGATGTTTCCAGTTTGTGTGCGGCTGTTCATCAATTACCGTACACAAGTGTTGATGTTACCGAGAATGTTTCCAGTTTGCATGTGACTGCAGATCAATTATCATCTTCAAGTGTTGCTGCTTATGTGGATATTTCCAATCTGTCTGTGAATGTGAGTTGCACATCAATTGATACAGAACCCTGTCCCACACTACCTATCGTACATGAATATGATTTTGACTGGTCAGTACTGACTCAGGAGAAAATGTCGATTGAAGGTGGCCAAACTGTCTCTTTTCTTTTTCCACCAGTGAATAACATGTCAACATCTACTAGGTCTGTGAGATGTCAGGCCAATATAATGCTGAAGCAGAGGACAAGAGGGATACAAGGGTCTTTGCCTGTTGAGTGTACCGTTAAACCAGTGTCCATATGTTTGGTTGCTATTCAGTGCACAATAGTGGATGATGAAAAGGCTGATCAAGAACATAGCGAACATGAATACATTTATGATGACAACTGGGACATTGGGGAATCCAACCTGACATCAACACTGAATGAGGATCCTGACTACATACCATCAGAAGATGACCTCGATGATGAACATTCTTCAGATAGTGATGAAGAATGTCACTAAAGGTGTGGTCTAAAATTGGAATTTGGCCAAAGCTCTTTGAGACAACTAGATGAGAAGTATTTCCTTGTCTCAGAGCGTAGTCTTGCTATACTGTTTTCCAAGTGCAACACATGCAGAAAGAAGACAAAGTTCTTCATAAGTCGTGTTGTAGGTACCATGGTTGTGGAGCAAACAACATGCACTGCAGGACACGTGTTCAAATGGGAGTGTCAGATGTCATCAGCTAGCATGCCTTGGGGTAATGTAATGTTGGTGGCATCAATATTCTGTACTGGGCTGTCTGCTGCCAAGGCTTTGCATTTGTTGGACAACATGAATATCCCTGCCTTCTCACTAGTGACATTTCACAAATTGCAGAGATCCTACATTGTGCCCGCAGTGACCGATGTCTGGAAGATGCAGCAAGACTCACTTCTTACAGCATGTCGTGGACAGCCACTAATACTAGGGGGTGATGGATGATGTGATTCGCCAGGACACTGTGCCAAGTATGGATTGTATACAATCATGGATTTGCAGAGTAAGAAAGTGCTGGACCTCCAGCTTTTTCAGGTAATGTATTTTAAGGTTCCAGATTGTTCTTGTGAACATTTATAGAAATATCACTATCTAAATTGTTGCACTTACACCTAAATTGTTGAAGACAGAGTATTATAGATGTGGTATTTCCTTAACAGAGTACCAAAGTTAAAATCTCAGCTGCCGTGGAGCTGGAGGGATTAACAAGATCCCTGAAGTTTTTGGCGGATCATGGTTGCAGCATCAAGTAGCTGGTGACAGGTAGGTACGTATAGGTCAAGGCCTTTATGAAGTGTCAACATCATGAAATCCAGCATTTCTTTGATGTGTGGCATATGGCCAAAGGTAACATAACATATTTGTGTTGTGAAGATGCTCTGCTGGTTCTGCCAATGTATACTAACGTGTGGTGGTCTGGTTAATATACTGATGTTCCTGCTTTCTTCACAGGTGTTGGTAAAAAACTTGATGCATCATCCAAAAAGAAGCAATGTGGTCATATCCAGTTGTGGTTGAAATCAATAACAAACCATAAGTTTTGTGTCGCCTCAACCAGTGATGGTGATGCTGAACTTATTCAGCAGAGGTGGCTCACTATCCTGAACCACGTTGCAAATGAACACACTGGACATGGCGATAAATTCTCAGATTGTGTACATGGGGAACTGATAAAAGAGAAGAAATGGATTCCAAAGGGTGAATAACACCATATAATAATATTATTTTTTGATGCTCAGACTTTGCATATCTTCATTGTAATGAAACATAACAATACTATTTCTGCATCTTACCATAGGTACGCGCATTCACAAGGTACGCAGTGAGACTATCACAAATGCATACTTATTGCGTAACATCAAACAGATGTCCCCAATGAACCAAACGTATGGACTAGAAGTCTTTCATGGATTGGTGTGTCATTTGCACCAAAGTTTTTCCACTTCTTTTACCCTGCTATGAATGCAAGGTAATATGATGACATGAACAGTGGTGTATTAATAGCCATTCATCAGTTAAAATGAAGTTGTTACATCTTCTTTATTTCCATACTGTCTATTATTTCAAACAGACATCTTCTTGCTGGACAACATTTCAATGAGAATGTAGACCTTGCTATTGCCACTACAAGGATGGGTGAACAGCAATATCGAATTGCTTATCCAAAGGCAAGCAAAGAGAAAGAGGCTGTAGTCAAGTCAGTTAAAATCCCACCTACCACTGGTAATTCCTCGCCTTTGTGATACACGCCCTATATTATTACTGTATTTGATATGACTGTTTGTGTTACTCATTACCATTACTTAATCAATAAGGCATGATAGGGTGTGTGTGTCATTGCTGAATAATGTCACACCTAGGGTGTGTTGAAGCACGAGGCCACAGGACAAGTGCTTCTGCCATCCTATGTGTGACGTTAATCAGGGTTATAAGTCTAATTAATTATTCATGATGGCAGTGCCATCTGTGATTGGTTGCCTCGCTGGTCTGAAATCTCTAAGAAGCACCCACTCTGCTCTTTCCACTGTCGCGCTCCCACTGCTGCCACAGAAAACATCCTTAAAAAGACATCATTATTGCGATTAGACTAATAATCACAATAATGACCTCAGAGCCAGTCATAGCTGCGTGACTAATGCCTGGCTGGGTGGGGGTGGCCCTAGGCTGCACCTCGGGCCACCCTTCCCCCCAGCCAGTCATTAATCACTTGGAAATGACCATCTCTTCGGTCATTAATGCTTAAATGATGCACATCCTGGAGTGCCTTATTGTATTATAATATGGCTATAAAAAAATTTGACAATACTGGTAGTGATTAAGCAATACACATAAGAAACAAATCAGAATTTATAAGTAGACATAACATAGTTCTCGGTGGTGATGGTTTGAGGGTCCGTGATTAATTTTAGTTATTATAAAACTACAAGCTGGAAAGAGAAATGATTGAATGGAGTGGTGTCAGACCATAAATTATCCTCTATGTATGTACTGATTGCACATTTATATGTGGGAAAGCAGATGCCAGCTTACTAGGACAGGTTGGATGTATGGAAACATGGTCAATGTAGTTAGGATTACAATTGTAGGACTTAACAAGTTTGTGTACATATTCAGCTTGTTCGTCTTTAACTGGTATTGGTAAAAAAAATACTCCTTATTTGTCCATCAGGGTACAACAAGGTCATAAAATCCAGAGTAACTGAGCTCCATGGACAGTAACCATCATACAGCATGGCACGTCATCTATGTGCAGATGTTTCAATATCAGAGCCACTGTCCATGAAATTTGAGAAACTGGACAAGCAGCAACTAATTCAAAGGCATCATTCACACATTCCATCACTGAAGTCAGTTGCGGACATTAAAATTCAATATGGCACAGACAAAGAGAAATGCCAATAACTGCTGAGTGCATTTTTGTGAGTTGAGCAGCAAGTGAGCAACACGAACTATGTTATAAAATAATTGTTGCTCAGAAACCAAGGTGACATTACAGATATCCTGTTTATTCAGTCATGCACAAGAAGAAGAAAATCAACAGTTGGACACAGTCTGTTGTTGGACACTGCACAGCACATCATACCAGCATTTTAACCATATTGCTTAATCCGATATTGAAACCTCTGTCAAGTAAATCATTATTCTGTTGTTGTGACATCAACATAGATTGCAACAATTGCTGACTTAGGAATTTCAGGGCAACTGAACATTGTTCAACATCTGTGTTGTCAAGGATGACAATAACATTGCTGTGCATACCAGTATTATAGAGTGTCTTTATGTACAGCATACTTGTCATGGTAAAAATTACACCAAGTTGTTCACTGCGATTCCATGTTATCTATAAGAAATGTACGTTGTTGGTAACAGTCAAACAATATTGTCATTAAACTTGTATTGTGAAGTATGTAACACTTGAGCATCTCCAGCTATGTGAACAGTTCTGTATTTGGTAGTAATCCTCATTTATGCAATAGGCGTGGACATAAATCCTACATAATAAATGTGAGCTACTGTGTGATAAACATGAAATTTTACATTTATGCACATAGTAGACACATCTTTACATATTAAAATACATGCGGCCGGAGACTGCGCCAGGCAATGGCGCAAATGGAGGCACAGGGCAACCGAGATTCACTGGGGCCAGGACAGGGAGATAGTCAAAGCTAATGTGCCATGGTGCATCACTATTGAATATAGCTCAGAATGTGCATGGCACATATACAATGCACTGGCACATTCCCCAGACAGGGAGGACTGAGAGTACTCCAGCGCAACTGTAGTTGCGCTTGGGAGATATTCACACATGGCCATGCAAATGGGGCTATAATATATGCAAGGTGTAAATGGGGCCAGTTGCATGTCATTATGGCCTTGTGCCTGGCGTCCTGCACAGAATGATGAGTGGGTCCTGGGGCACCCCCAGCCCCATAGCCACGGGCACGATAAAATGATACACATTCCCTGGTAGTCTAGTGGTGCCCCCATCCCACCCGATGCAGCAATCACCCAAAAAGTATATCTTTACCTTTCCCTGGTACTCTGGTGGCTCCCCAACCCCCCCCCACCTGGACAGGACCCCTGCCCACCCAGCTACCCCCCATCTGCAGGCAGCTAGAACTTCATTCATATAATTTTTGACTGTCTAGTACAATATGCCCTGCAAGCCCATTGGTCCACAATGTGGACCAATGGCTTTACAGCTCATACTGTAAGCTTCCATTTGGGGGGCAGTTGGGCGGTATGCAGGTGGGTTCTAGCTGCCTGCCGATGGGGCGGACTGGGTGGGTAGGGGTCCTGTCCATGTGGGAGGTACCAACAGGGGCGGGGAATGATAGACTTTTCAGGCAAGAGCTGCATCGGGTGGGGTGGGGGGACCACTAGACTACTAGGGCATATTCTTTGTACATAATACCCACAATTGAGCTAACTGGAGGGGAGGTTACCAGTTGACTACCAGTGCATATTATTCTGACATAATACCTGTGATTGGGCTAATGGAAGGGAGGGGTGCACCACTGGACTACCAGGGACCATATGAGTGCTTGTGGACAGTGTTCTGCATTGGTGGATGGCCACCCACGGTTGGCGGTTGCTGTATTGCTCATTGGTAATGTATGCGGCACATATAGAGGTTGTGCCAGCAGATGTGCCACACATCCCGGCCTGAATATTGGGATATGCTGCATATGCATGGGCATGCCCCCTTCAGATGCATCACATATATTACCGATGGGGCCTGGTGCATTGGACTTGCGTTGCGCAAGTCACCCTTTTGAATATTGCACAGGGGCACATTGCGGGTTTATGCCGGTGCAACTCAGTTGCTCCAGACATAACACCTTTGAATACCCAGCCCTTGATATACGTGTCACAATCACTCCTGAACTCATTCAGAATGTTCATCCCCAGTGCCAGTACTAACTATACTCAAATGCAAATAACTTTAAAACGAAAAAAGATAGCATAGTGCTGTAAGCATTAGAGTTGTGCACCACCAAATGATCTACATAATGAGTGGTATTTCATTTACAGATACCTTTTTATAATTAGCAAAAAAGTACAGAAAATGCAACGTTTTGTTCACTTTTTGACATATGCGAAAAAATATAAACCATCAAAGCAAATGTCCTTTCACTGACAGAAAACATCCTTATTGCTTAAATGAAATATACATGATTTGTGTACCCTTGTGCTGTTTGACCTTGGATGTCTCACTCGTGACTTATGCCACTCATGAGGTTACCAGAAGTCAAACAGCACTTATGTAGATAAATCATTTATCTGACAGTGCACCATTGCACATCCTATATTTATTGTACATTTGGCCACAGCATATGCCTATCCAGTATGCTGGAGTGTGCATCTAGCACTTTTATACTGTAGTTGCCATGCCTGCAGTGCCCTTACCCTCACCCTACCCTGTCCCGCCCAGTACTCAAAAAGCACAATATTGTGCATGTTACCCCTTCCTCAGCCAATGCTTTCTGCCCAGTCATCACTGCTTCCATAAACATGTATATCCATCCATTCCTGTGTTTTTCATTCCTTTACTGTTCTTGAAGGATTCAGTCCATTTCCGCCATGTATTTCCTCTACACCAGCCAGTGCATGTTTAACTCCCTCATTCTGCAGTCATATGAGGGTTTACAGATAAAAACATAGATAAATACAAATGCTGGCATATATTTTGCTACCAACCCACGCACTTATCCCATACTGCACTTCTGTTTTATCTCCCAGTCAAATGTATTCCCTTAGTCAGTGACAGTCATCCATGTATAGTGTAATTTAATCCAGACCTAAACCCTACTCCTTGTCCTCACAAGGCATTCAAGGCAGACAAGTTCTAAGCTGCAAGCATTGTGTAACTCTAATTCAATTTAATGTAAGTAATGTAAGTATGCATGTATGTATGTATGTAAACAATGTATGTAATGACACTCTTAATTCTTAACTTCAATGTGTAACTCAATGCCATGTATCATGTACTCACCTGCTCTCCTCTGTACCCCCCCTGACACACTGTGAGACGAGCATCTTGTTGCTCAGTGTGCCCTTCCTGGTGAAACATTTCAATAAATAAATAAATAGATAAAAAACATTCACTGAATGTCTATTGTCCAACTGTGTAGTTACCCAATTATAGTTATCCAACCAGTTGTTGAGACCGCTACACCTGACACTTGCTGCTCACTGTTATGCAGTCATGTTGTGTTAAGTACTGACACCAGCACTTCTTCATTATTGTCTTCATGAGTTGTTCTAACATGATTGTGAGGGTTATGGGTGTGCAGTTTAACAGTATGTATGTGTGGATGATCAGTACCATGTGTATAATTTCTCAGTACCGATTCACATACAGACAGCCCATTGAGTAACTGAACAGGTCTTACAGTGGTAATGAAACGTTTGTTGCCTACTGTATCAGTGCCCTCCGGTTGAATGACATCTAGCCTTCTACCTTTGTCCAATGTTGCTGCCCCCAACCCCTCAAGTACCATACCCACTCTCACGACCCATCATAAAATGGTTGCATGGATGGTGCAACTTCCGGTGGTGTAATTCACTACTTGTCAATAATATCCTCTCCCACTTAAAAGTAAACCACCACCTCCCCCAGAGATATGTAATTTGGCCTTACCTTACCTTACTGAATGGCAATAGAGTAAGGTAGAGTTGATTAATTATGTTCGTGCCACACTGTGGCTCAGTTTCATACTGTCAGTTTCACATTGTCTGTTTACATTTAAATGTTGTTTCTGTGCTGAATGAAAACTCAATTTTCTGTTAATAAAGACAATAAAGGCTAAACAATAATTAACTTTATTAATTCATAACTGAAAGAAACTGTCACGATAAAAGTGGCATGACACTGAAAAGAACATGTTATCTACTATTGGGTTTACTAGGTTTTTAGGAAAAAAGAAGACCGAGGCCCATCTAGATTTCCCCCACACAGAGTGGGTAAATTAGAGCATACAATGCTGGGTTAACCAATTATCGAGACCCTTTTGAAAGACATCTACACTAGGAGCATTGACCAAATCCTGCGGAAGTTTATTCCATTGTCTCGGTGCCCTGACCGTAAAGAAATGTTTTAACTGGGTTACATATTATAAAGCACAGTAGCATTACAATGATGCTAAAACAGTACATGTTTAGCAACATAAGCTGTCTAACTTTTCAAGTTTGGTAACATATACATTTTGATAGGTGGTACATTTACTGTTTATGATCCATGAAATAACAACACACTTTGTGGTTATGTACACACAAGCAACGAACAATGACGGTTCAATGATAGAAACAATCACTGACTCACAATGAATTATTAGTTACCTATATGGATCAAAGCACACCTAAGTATTGTTTATTGTAAACCCACAACACAAAAGACATGGACCATTATAATCACAAATCAATGTTGGTACACACTGTGTGATGTGTACACTGGGTTACAAATATATTATTTACTATAGCATCTAACAGCATAAAGCTAAGGGTGGGGAATGTAAACCATTTCCAAACATCTGTCACACTCAACTGTTAAATAAGTAAGTAAGTAAGTGGCTAGTGTGTGTCCTCTTTCTGGATCAGCTGGGGAGGATGGGAGAGATGGTCACACATGTGTAAACAGAAATTTATCTACGAGAACTGCAAGGTGCTGCACCTGGGGCATGGAAAACAAGCCAAGTGTACACCATAGGAGGGGACACACTGCAGGCTTCAAGTGGAAAAAAGGGTCTGTGGGTGGTGGTGGATACACAAATTAATTAATATGAGCAATGTAGGATGGCAGCGGCCAAGGCAAACAAAAGTGCTGGGCTGCATCACCAGGGCGATTACCTAAATAAGTGTTGAGGTGATTATGCCGATGTATAATTGCATGGTTAGACCACACCATGAATACTGTGTGCAGTTTTGGCGTCCGTACTTAAAGTCAGACATTGCACTCTTGGAGCAGGGTTAGAGGATGGCAACCCGGATGATATGGGATCTAAGGGATAGGTCATGTGAGGAGAGACTAGAGGAGCTCAGACTGTTCTCAGTGAAGGACAGGAGAGGCAGGGGGATATGCTTGATGTCTTCAAGTATCTAAAATGGTTAAATGAGTTAAGCCTAAATTGGGTCTTTTAGGTGAAGGTGGAAGGGGCCATCAGGGGGCACAGTCGGAAGCTGGAGGGAGGGATACTTGGGGGGAGATAAGTAGGCGACACTCTACCGATAGTGTGGTGGAACCATGGAATGTACTGTGCCTGTAGCTTTTGAATGTATCTACAGTGGAATGGTTCAAGAGAGGCTGGGACAGGTACAAGAAGAGGGTGAGGCTGAGGAATGTCATCAACTCTGGTGGGGGCGGGTAGACCGGGGTTGGGGCAGAAGGGTGGTAATTGTAACCATACATTACAACAAAAAGTTAATCAAGAAGCAACATTTTTGACTCACCCATCTATTTGCAAGTGAACACTAACCAGATCCAACCACTGCCTTCTCAATAATTTATAATTTATGATCAGCCAATGCCACACCATCAAAATAAGGTAACACGCAGTACAGCTAAATTCAGAACCATACTGGCATTTACATTACTGTGCTGAATCAGCATTTGTTTTGCTGAACAGTAAAACATAGCTAAATGTTGCATTCATAACAGGCACGTCAACTTTTTCCTAATTATCTGAGGGAAGCTAATCACATATTGTGGTAGCTGCCCTCAGCGATAGTTATTCCTGCCTGGTTTACATGAGAAATTCTGCCCTGTACCTTATCATTTTCACTCGTAATTCTGTATTTTCCAACACAGTCAGACCGGTTCTGCAATCCCTGGTAACTGTGACATGCCCCCCCCCCGCTCAAGCACATAGTTGCGTGTGACCATGGAGAGTGTGGGGGCATGCCCCATTGAAATGAATGAGGCCCAATTTCTAATTCATTTGTAAGATCAAGAATGGCCACCTAAAGATTAATGAAGGACACCACTGGACTATCATGACCCTTGTTAGTCAAGCGGTGTCATACATTAATCTTTAGGTGGCCACTATTGACCTTAAAAATAAATTAGAAATCTGGCCCCATTCCTTTCAATGGGGTGTGCCCCCGTGCTCTCCCTGGTCACACGTCATTAAGTGCTTGAGCACAGGGGCTTGTCACAAGTAACAGGGATTGCAGAACTGGGCAGGCTGCATTTGAAAATACATAATTAAGAGTGGAAATGCTAAGGTAATGTGCAGAATTTGTTATTTAAACCAGGCTAGAATAACTATCGCAGACGGCAGCTACCACAATATGTATGTAGCTGCCCTAAATCAGAAACTTCCATTAACTTCACAGAAGGTGATGTATTACATTGCAAGTAAACACCTTACATAGTGTGATATTAATGTTATTGTACTACACTTAATATCTCAATATAAAAAAAAAAACTGTATACCAGTCATTCTATCAATAAAAATTGGAAAATTATTAATACAGAACATGAGGTCGTGGCACACAACAACATATGCAACATATCTCTACAATGTCACTTTTCATTCATCCACTTCAGTAGGTGGAGGCTTAAAGCCTATGTAGTCTTCAGAGAGGAATGCTGCCCTGATCGATGACACGACACAAGCGGGTAGAACGCTTCTATTCTATTTACCCAAACGTTGTCAGATACGTGTCACGAATCACCGATAAGCAACGTGTTGATAGGTCCTGCAATAGAAGTCAAATTATGTATGTTAACCAAAGATATAGAAACATAACCGAAAGCAACAGATTTATTTGACTACTCCACAATATGTGAAGCACAACTTATACATAAAATCTGTAGATATCGACTCCTGGACAGGTCAGGTATACTATACTGTATGTATAAGTTAGGGGACCACATACTAACATGGATGCTGCTGTTTAACCACAATATTTATGCAAAGTACAGTCACGTAACAAGCTTCCATAACAGTAGATCTTCGAGTCAAACTCTTGAGGCAGGCCAGAACACATGGGAAAGCATTATCCCCCCAAACCCACCTTTTTTAGATGTACTGAATCACTGCTTGTTAAAAGAAGAGGATGTTCAAGAGTAGACTGCTATGTCATCAGGAGGAAAAGAGGCCAGCATCTGATCATCCCATGTGTTATGGCATGCTGCAATGCTGCAATGCGCCACACCTTACGCCACACCAGTGACACAGGTTCGCTAACGGACTCGGGTCTCCGGGAGATGGCAGGGGAGAGGCAGGATCAAGCATCCCACAACTGCTCTCCTTCCTCTAGGGGTGAGTGGGCAAACTGCGTTGTGCTGCATTGGCATGTAGTGGAGGCTAGGTGCTGGTGCATGCACAGCAAGGGGGAGGAGCACATCGAGCATCAGCACGGTTGTGCGTTGGTGCCATTGTACATCAGGCTTCTTGAGGGGAGTCAAAAATGGCAGAAAATTGTGGGGCAATCACGGCGGATGATGTCTGCGCCCTGCGCCCCCATATATGAGATGTGCATGCACCAGGTGTCTGAGTTACAGGTACCCATGGGGGATTGGGGGGAACCTGCTTACTGCCTGGCCTGTGTGTGAAGGGATTATAAATTTGTGATCACTGGGTCTGCTCCACAAGGAAGGAGGATAAATACAGTGGTGTTAAAAAAATAATATTATACAATGGGCACAAAAAAAACCCCAAAAAATCACAGAATCCTGCATTTTGATTGGCTGGCTGGCACCTTTTCAGAGTTGTAAATCCTCCAGTGTACCCACTGGAAAAGGTGCCAGTCGCCAGTCAGCCACAGCAGAATCCACATTTGAAATCACTCCAACCATGTCGAACTCAGCATTCGCAAAGCCACTGCCATTCACTGCATGAAACTCTCACCGGGAATCACCGAAAACACAAGACCGCTAAACCACGTTCTTCTAACTCCCACTCTGTAACTGTGTAAAAACCTATTTTTTACTACAAAAAAATGTGAATACCTTCAGTGCCGCATTGTTTTCCATCATCCCCCCCACACACTCTGCCGAACACCCCCCCTCACACACACACCTGAGCTTCGTCTTCCTACCAGCAGCATCTGCTTAGCAACATAGAACTATTTGATGTGGCGGAGAAATAAATACCATGAAAATGATTGCAAATAAAAATTAAAAACACTATCTATTTTTTTTTTTTACAAAAATAAAATAAACCATTGTATAATAGTAATATACCCCTCCAGGGTGTGGGTATACTGGTGGGCTTACAATGAACGGTGTGGTTCAGTCACTCGGCCTCGTGACCAAACCACACCAGCCGTGGTAAATCCTCCAGTATACCCACACCTTGAAGGGATATATTACTTAAATAACGTAATCTGTTGGAAGTGTTTTAATAGTTATGAGGTTTTCAGTGTTACAGCAACATAACTGTTTCAGTGAAAAATACCAATGGTGTCGATAAAAAAATTATTATTCAATTGGGTTGGGGGGATATCTACCTAGCAACAAATCACAATCACCCTAGCAACAAGGTATTATTTAGCACAGGTGAAGGATATCACACAAAAAAATAACAAAACAGATAAAAACCAGTAAAGTAAACATTTTCTGAAAATGTATTTGTACACAGGACATTGTATAATCGTAGTATGACACTCATGAATGTTGGTGATGCCAGCATTTACCCACACCTGTTGTATTTGACTTATTTGGCTGTGCCACGTGACAAAAAAACACACCAGGCATGGGTAAATTCTGGCATCACCAACTCCCTCTCATGCTATATTGCTTAAATATACCATTTAAAAACATCACTCTCCTAATTTTCTGCATTATATAATGTAAATACGAATATCAAACAATATTTACCAACACCAGTTTAATCAACATGCTACGAGATGGTGTGGGTGATGGCAGAATGGACCCAAACAAGAAGAGAGTAAATGTTGCTATCGACCACATCAGGTACTGGTATATTGCCATTACACAACGTATGAAAGATGTAGACAGAAGTTTGCATGTCTTCATTTTTAGTTTTGCACATTACACGCTCGATAACCATGACCAAAAAAAAAAAAAAATGGAGGCAAGAATTTCTGCAGTTTACTGCACTGATGGGCTGGCACTTCAACTCTGACCTTGATAGCAGGATGTATGTTATAACTTGTGCCATCCAGCCATTCACAGGCACCCACAATATAAGGCTTACATTAATGAGTCTGCGTGTGGCAGCACAAAGGCACATACACTATGTGAACATTCCCCACAACTACATCATGGAGTCAGGGATGCACCTAGCAGTCCAGTGTAAGCGTCCTTCGATCATCAAAAGGATGGCTATCCATCTCACCACAAAGGGGATGGTGGCTGGATGTCAAACCAATCAGCAACATCTTGAAAGATCAGAGAGCGGTGTCGCAGAAGGGACACCACATGGTTAACTTGGGTGTAAGACCGACTGTGGTGTAAATGCACACCACTCCATACATGTGATCATTGCAGTTCAAAAGGCTAGTGTACAAAGGATGCAACACCATGCCTCAAAGAGATTGCTGTTGCCAACAATGTCAACCTGTGGTGTCCCATTACAGTGCTCACTCAATTAGGGGTAACACAGGGAATGGCACATCTGTGAGGCAGGAGTTGTGTGCCTGCACACAAGTTCCACCACATGTGGTACACCTGCACATGGTGCATGTACAGTACAAGTCACATTAAACTGTTCCTCCAATTAGTTGTTTTAGCATTTCTGACTGAGTTGCATAAGTGCTGCTGGATCCAGTACAAAGCCTTTCACAAACTCTTTCTTAAGAGTTAAAACTTGATAATAACCAGCACGTCCTTTTTCCCATAGGGAAACCGTGGCATAATTCGCCATTATAAAGGAGCATTTATAATGGCGAACATGCGCCCAGTTTCCCTCGCACTGCGCCTCTGACGGTCTTCCTCATAGCCACTGTCCACCTCGTCTTTCCCCATCTGGACTGCTACTCTAACTGTGGTAAGTGCTGGCAGGCAGAAATGAATCAAAATGAGGGAATACCCTCAAAATGTTGGCTCCACACAAAATGAAATAAAAAAAATAAAAAGCAAGTGTCCGACAGACATAGAGCACGTGCTCACAGCTAAGTAGACTGCGGCGGTCGCACAAGAACTTCTTTTTTTATTTTATATACAGTACTTGCTGTGGGGAAAAAGGACGTCCCGGCAATTATATAAAATAAAGTATGGGTCTGGGTGTGTTTAAACTCAAATTTACATACACCCTTGGGGTTAGATGCTAAGCATAAACCCCTCGAGTTTTGCTCTCGGGGTTTATGTAGCATCAAACCCCTCGGGTGTTTGTAAATTCTCATTACACTCCCAGACCCATACTTTATTCTGTATGTTTTGCATTGCATTGTGACTGAACTGCTGATGCAATCCAAATGAGTTGCAAATACATTTTGCAAACATTACTCTTGAGCTGGTTAAGCATTGAAAAACAATGCAGTATGAGTTGCCAATGAATTGCCAGCTGTAAAAAACAATGCTAAACCAACTCATTGGTGGAACAGTTTAATGCAACTTGTACTGTACTTATATCAATCAGTATAGGGAAATTTGGTCAACACCTGCAAAAAAAAAAAAAAAAAAAATGTGAAAAAAAGAAGCTTACTCATTAAGCGGAGTACCATCATCAAAGGGTCCTTCAAGCTCGAGGTACTCATAGAACAATACTTCGACTACTCGGGGGTTCGGGCAGTTCACCTGAAATGTGACAATTTCTGTGATACATGTCACTTCATCGTTTTGAATTACATCATTCACTGCATCCATTTTGTAACAGCACACACATTCGAGATCTGTAGGCATCACAGAGCAATTACCACTTGTGCACCTGTATGAGACAAAAAAACAATATTTACCAAAACAGTACTGTCACCATCTGCATCAACACATCCAGTGATGGATATGGTTGTTACACATCATGGCAGTAACTATGGAGGGTTGTACAGATGGACACACCATTGGTCAATGACACTGAGACGATTATGCAATACCAAGCCTCACAGATCAGGAGCCCTGACAAGTCTGGGAAGAGGGAAGGTCCAGCACTGTCAGGTGGGGGTTGTCAGTACAGGGAGGAAAGTGGGAGGACATGGAGGTTGACATCCTGGTAGAGAGAGTGAGGAAAGCCCTCAAGTTCCTTTGGGCAGAGAAAGCACCAGGCTTGATGACATACATCACAGGGTGCTGAGGGAAATGGCAGATGTCCTGGCGGCCCCATCTGGCAGAGCTTTTCAACATCTCTCTGAAGATGGGGTGTGTACCCCAAGACTGGAGTGTGGTCAATATCATGCCTATCCACAAGGGGTGATCAAGAGAGGAGGTGAGGAACTACAGGCCCGTTAGCCTCACTTTGGTGGTGAGCAAGGTGATGGAAGGTATTGTCAATGAAAGGCTGGGGGTTGGGTACTGGAGCAAATGTGGTATCTGGATGATAGACAGCATGTCTTCATCCAGGGAAGATCATGTCAGACAAACCTGTGGAGTTCTACGACTGGGTGACGAGTGCCCTGGAACTAGGTAGGCCAGTGGATGTCCTCTTTCTAGACTTCAGCAAGGCATTTGATTCAGTACCCAACAATGGCCTGCTGGCTAAGCTGGCAGAAATGGGAGTGGGAATGCAGATGATCAGATGGATAGGTACTAGGGCTGGGTGTGGTGGTGGATGAGGAGGAGGTGGATGGGAGAGCTGACCTGCAGGAGGACCTGGATGCTCTAGAAAAGTGATCGGGAAAGTGGAATCTGAAGTTCAATGTAGGGAAATTCACGGATCTGAACCTGGGTGCCAGAAATGCAGGCCAAGGGTATACCCTGTGGAGAGACTCACTACAAGTCTCAAATGGCAAGAGGAACCTGGGGGTGGTGGTAGATGTCAAAATGAACAACTCTGAGACCTATAGAAGTGCAGCGGCAACAGCAAATAGGATGCTGGAATGCATCGCTAGGGGAATTACATCCAGAAGGGCGGGAGTGATCCTTCATCTATATAACTGCTTGGTTAGGCAACACTTCGAGTATTGTGTGCAGTTTTGGAGACTGCACTTAAAAAGAGACATTGCACTCCTGGAGAGGGTTCAATGGAGGGCAAACACCATGACCAGGGGCCTGAGGGAAAAGAAAACTAGGGAGAGGCTCAAGGAGCTCAACATGTACACCCTGGAGGACAGGAGGGACATGGCAGGGGGAACATGATAGAGGTCTTAAAGTACAAAAAGGGGATTAATAAGGGGGGCCCAGTCTGGGTACTACAAAGGAAAGAGGAGGGTCAACTAGAGGACATTGGTCGAAGACAGAGGAGGGAGGACTCGGGGGAGAGGAGGAGATGTTACTTCACTGAGAGGGTGGTGGAACCCTGGAATGTGCTGCCCAGGGGACTGATGGAGGCAGAGACTGTGGAGGGATGTAAGAGGGGATGTTACAGGTATAGGTGGAGTGTGAAGCTGATGAAGTCCAATACAAGGGGAACAACTTCGACTGGGGACAGTGAAACCCAAGGAAGGGGGGAGGGAGACAGTAAATTCGGCCACCAGTATGGGTGTTGACTATCCAGCATGAAAGACCATTAGGCCTCCTCTGCTGCCATTTTAGTATGTTATTATGTTAGTTGTCAGACATCATGGGGATGGGGGAGTGATTGAGGAGAAAATAACTACATTTAGCAACAAGACTGTGCCCATACTCTCCCATTGAGTGTAAGTAGCTGTATTATACTCACAAGAACTGTGAACTATGGAAACCTGTTGTTGTGATCAACATGACGCACAGTCTTCTGCACGGTTCAAACTCAAATGGGTATGCCTTTGAACCTGCAGCATGTGATGAAAGGCACGTACAGTAAGTAATAGATATTTATAAAATCGGGAAAGGATTTCAAACAGTTCAAGTGCTTGTTTGCAGCTCAGACATCTTGATTCTTTACACATCTGTGGTATCAGTACAGGGCCATAACTCATAATGGAAATATGTAATAGGAGCAACTAATACATTATAAATCAAATTCCACCTCCTAGTTCTTTATTGTTTTTCATGCCTCAGTGCTGCATGCACGTCAAACTCCCTATCTGTATGTTCCATTTTATCATATTAGCTTTACCTTCACTGTTCTGTCTCTGTGCATTATACTGTACATTGTCAGTGAACCTATCTGAGGACAATATCTTGCAAGAAGGGGAGAGGTACATAACAATTTAATATTTGCTAGCTTCACTGCTTATCGATCATATCTGGACTCAAGTCACTGCTATTTGTTCCTGATACATATGATAGAATAGATAAGCAGTGAAGATAGCAAACAGTACATGGACGTACCTTTATCTTTCTGGCAAGATAATGTCCTTTGTTAAGTGCCATGACAAAGTACAATGCATAGAGACAGAACAGTGAAGGGAAAGCTAATATGATAAAATGGCACATACAGATAGGGAGTGTAACGTACATGCACTCCTGACACATAAGGTAGAATATACTTTATTATGTAATGTGATGTACACCTCATATGAATTCAGTTACTTCTCCAATCAATAGCCCCCATCCCTCAACCGATAACACACATACTGCAAGTATTCACAGCTATTTGGGGGTAATGATCGAATAATTGATAAAACAGCAACACACTGCTTTGCCTCTGTGTACAACACATTCTCACATCTCGCTCCTCTTCAATGTGCTTATAGTCAGTGAATGAATACAAAGGGAGGTGGATGCTGCACTTCAGTCACAAACAAAAAACAGCCCCCCCCAAAAAACACAGACGATCACCACAGTAACCGATGATGGAATCCATCTGAACATAGCTGAAGCTGGGAACACTGGACAAGTGGTAAAAGACATTACCACATGCAGCACTGGAATGAATTATTACTTTCAGATCACAATGCACCTCGCTTCTGAATATGGAACATCCAGAAACGTACAGAGGGTGTAAAAATAATAATACACACTACAAAAATGCCCCGAAGTTATGAATTTCACATGGTCCTGTCAAAAGCAAAACAAACGACAGCAACCCCACGTACCAGACCTCAGCCTCCACGTTATGATGATCGTTCCGCACTGCGAGGTGACCTGTTAAAACTTTAATTTCTTCATCAGATGAATCACTTCCAATGGCCCCAGCATCATCTTCTGGTTCATCTGCATCAGGCTCGTACAAATAAGGTTGAATGTGGATATTACACTCAAATGACAGTGACAAATATGATTCAACCTCACCCGTTTTGTTTTACAGTACTGGCATTCAAATTGCACTCCAGTTGCTCCCATTACATCATTGCGTCATGTGACTGCATTGACTCATTAACTGATCGTAGTGCGGGAGCCATGCAGTTCAATACAGAATAAAAGCATTTTTTTCAAGGTAAGAACAACACTTTATACAATTTTAAACACACAGCATTGCTACTTGACACCCGGACTACTAGTATTTTGCAATTTCATTGTGCTGCAGTAACGTCCTGTTTATGTTTCCTTTAAATGAGACCCCTTGTTTCTAATAAAGTATCTGTTTCCTTAATCCAAACAAGCACTAACTCCTGCTGAGGTAGAAGTGCTAAATTAGGAAGAAAAACTGTAGCTTTTTTAGTCAGCTGCTTGCTCCGAAAGCAAGATTCCCTCTGCCAGAAACTAGCAGCAGGCAGCTGTAATCGGAGACAGCTGCTTTTCTACTGCTCAAGCCACACCCCCAATTAACTTCTCTCCTCTGCTCCTGACACAGCAAATTAAGTTAATACAGCCCCCTTCCCCAAACAGAGTAACACAGTGACTTTCTTCTTTTTTTTTTACTTAAATGAGACCCCCTGCTTCTAATAAAGTATCTGTTTCCTTAATCCCAACAGGCACTGACTCCTGCTGAGGTAGAAATGTTAAATTAGTAAGAAAAACTGTAGCTTTTTTAGTCAGCTGCTTGCTCTGAAAGCAAGATTCCCTCTGCCAGAAACTAGCAGCAGGAAGCTGTAATTGGAGACAGCTGCTTTTTTACTGCTCAAGCCACTCCCCCAATTAGCTTCTCTCCTCTGCTCCTGACTCAGCAAATTAAGTTGATACAGCCCCTACCCCAAACAAACACACAGTGACTTTCTTCTTTTTTTAGTTAAATGAGACCCCATGTACATGAACTACTACAGTACAATGTACTGATATTTGCACATGTCCCATATGACATATGTTGGTTGGGAAGGGACACAGTACACTGACAGTTACACACAGTGTCACTGGCACAATTTGGGAGGGGATATTGTTGTCCATGAGGGTACTGACACTGTTCTATTCCTTTCACTCTGCAGACTGCACCACCGGGGGACATCGGCAGCAAGGTGTAACCAAGGGACTGTGGCTCATGGCCAGCAGGCCTGGGATGGCAGTGATGGTCAGCAGGATGCCACACATCAGCATGCTCCCTTGTGGATTACATATGTTGCATTCCTTGTTGGTGGGACAGGTATGGTACCACTTTATAGCACAGTGCCACCACCATATGTGTATTTGCTCTGTTTCATGACACCAGTCCCAGTGACATGTGACCATGGATTGACCATGCTGCTGTGCTGCTGGACATAGCATCGCACACCCCTACTGCAGCCTGTGGAATAGGGCACCTGGCCAGTGCCTAGACAGGCCACACAGCCTGTGGGCCTGTGTTATGACAGCACATGTCAGCTCTCAGTCCTGCACTGCTGCAACATGGTGTGTCATGCATGCCCGGACCATGCAGTGCTTGTACTCTGCACATAATACTCCCCTACATGGGCACACACCCTCATTGGTACTGCTGTCCTGCTGTCCTACATCTGCAATCCCCCTGATGAAGAAGGTGTATACCCTCAAAGCACCGGGGAACTGCTGTTTGCATGCTTAAATAAACGTTGATACCTTGTTTTACCTTTATATCTGAGTTCTGTGTGCATCCCTCAATTTTTGTATCCTCTGTCCTGCATCTGTGCCCTGAGGGGTTGCATGTTAGCCATTTAGTGGCCCTGTCTCACATATGTAGCTGTGACATGCTGGCATCATGTATGCCTCCTTGGACTTTGCGCATTGGACTACACATGGTGGCCTACGGTCCACCGTGGGTACATACATTCAACACCAATGGAATGTGTAGAAGGCACTGTTCTCCCACTGTGTTCTCCATGTGTGTTGTGCATGGTCCATCTACTACCATTCCACAGTTGTATCATACCATTGACTGTGGCTGTCTCCTCCTGTGGCTTGTGGTGTACTACTCCCATACATGTGCCATGAGCATATTTAAATTGTATACATTGTATGGTGGGTGTGTGGTGTGTGGTCTTCATGACTGTGTCATGACTGGTGGGTGTATTATCTGGTTCCTTTGGTTGTGTGTGTGCCCACAGCATACATACACTGCATGGCATGCCTATGGCCTGGGCATGGTCTCTGTAGATGATGTGCGCTCACAGTGGTGTGGGCATGTGTGCGCCATCCGCATCAGGCATGCTTACCAGTCACATTGCACTGTGCTGTTCCAGTGTGACACCATGACAGGGCTGTGCTGCACACTGTGGCCACTGACCTATTGTCTGACCGGGGGGGGGTGTTGCTATTACTGTATGGCTCAATGGTGTGTCATGGCCTAGATTACTGTGTTTGTTAATGACCACATGACACACATGTAACATGGACAGTGTGTGTGAGTTTCCAGGGGAGTGTGGAAACACTTGTGCTGTGTCTGCAACACAACTTTGTGATTTGGCACTACAGGCTGCAGTATGTTGCCATGTGGACTGGGGGTGTGGGATTTCTGATAGTGATAGCGCAATGCTTTATAGGGCTACATTCTGTTCCATTGGGCAGCATGTCTTGGTCATTATGTTGCTACAGTATAATTGATAGTGCTCTGGGGCTGACTGGGGGTTACCTCGGGGGGCTGTGTGGTAGTTCTTTGACACAGGCTACACTGGGTATGCAAGACGTGGCATCCTATGAGTGATGGTGGTGGCAATGACCATATGGGCCTTCACGTTGGCATGGGATGGGCTTGTGGGTAACATGGGGTTATGTGATGTTGCATACTGTCCCATGTCAGGTGGCATCTGCACTGTTTCCATTGTTGGGTACATGGACATACTAGTTGGGATGGTATCCTGTGATGATAGTGAGTGAATATGAGCGACCATGAGAATGGTGAGTCATATTCAGCACTATCATCATCGGCTACCTGCAAGGGTAGTGATGCTATGCTATGGTGAGGATGGGGGAGAGTGACTCAAAGGGGAGGATAACAAGGGGAAGGGGAGAGATAGGGAAGAGGGTTTTCAGTAGGTTGTGTGCCTGCTGCAGCCAAGCTAGTTGTGCAGCAGGTACTGGGTTTGGGGCTGAGGACCGGGGGGGAAAACATTTGCCATTGGCTGCTGGTGCCATTTTTTTTAAATCCGGAGTGTTGCCCTCTCTCCAATATGCACCCACCTGGAGTTAGGAATCTTTCAGTAGGAGGGTGCAGGACATTAAGTTTAGTTGCCAGATGTTTAGTCGCTGGCATATGTATATTGCTGATTTGCTTTTTGGTGATATACACTCGCCATAATAGCGATTGCCATTTTGCATGTGCTATTATGACATAGAACTGTTGGGACATGCTGTCCTTCTCTGGGGCCACATTCTGGGTTCTATATTACTCCACAGTGTCAGTTCACTATTCTTACATAGGCATCTTTCCCCCAGGGTGAGGGATGGGATGACCTGCTGCGGCATCTCATCAGGAGCAGAGGGTCATGCTGGAACAACAGACCCTGTTGGTGCACCTTTCACGATGGCCTGTGGAGCTCAAGGAGCAGCTGGTTCAGGTACAGAAGCCAGCTGCAGCACAATAGACTCACCCGTTCCTTGTTTTTTCCCACTTCCCTGTCCCCCCCTTGTTTTTTGTTGTTGATATTTACATTTATGATGCATATTGTTTTCATTGCTGTGTTTACATGATATATTTTTGGATGTTATGATGTGATGATCCGGTGTTCTGTGTCTTTACTGGTTACCTGTAGTCCACTTCACTGCTGTGCAATGTTGCACCTACTGACCACCTGTGTCACCCTGGTGGCTGCCATCCTGGCCTATGATGTGGTGCTAGTTTCCAACTGCTCTCCCTGCAGTGTCTGTGCATCTGGCTGTACATTGTTGTGGGCATGGTAGGTTTGTCCTCCTGCTGGCTGACACATTTTGTTCTCCATGTGTACCCAGCATGGCCTTTGTGCATGCCAGACAACATCTGGCTTGTAACTGTCCATGGACATGGTCTGGTCTCTGTTCCTTGGGTGAATCCCACTGGCATTGCCTGGCTGGGGGGGGCCTCAGTCTGCAGACCTGTTTGTGGCTTTGTCCATGTGTGACCATCACTGATGTCCATCCCTCAGTGTCCTCCTGCTGTGTCTCATGTGGTGTGCTGCCCCCTGCTCTGTGTCAGAGATACTTGTCTCTTCCCCCTGTGCACAGTGGGCACAGGTTGGGGTCATACTGGCACAGCGGCATGGTTGTTCATTTGTGCGGTACACTTCCCCACTGTCCTGCCTCCACTCTTTTTACACAGTTTACATCCAAACAGTGTTGTTACATTTTGGGCTACATGTTTCCTGTTCTTTCCTGTGGTGTATATGTTGCTGTTATTTGTGTTGTGCCCTGTTCTTTGCTCTTGTTTCATCTTCTTTGTTATGTTCAGAGCGGTCTTCTTTTGCCAGGCTATGTTTGCACTGCACTCTCAGCAATGTCTGTGCTTCTTCGTTTGCCAGCTATATTCAATTGTGTTTGCCCCTGGGCTATTCCTTTGAATATTGCATGCAATTGGCTGTGGGCTAATTTTGTCCACCTGGCAGTGCAAATTTTTGAATACTGGGCCCCAGGTGTGGAGCGGGGTGCCCCAGGGTTCTGTACTGGGCCCCTTGTTCTTTTCTGTTTTTAAAAATGATTTGAAGATTAGTCGGGAGGATGAGGCTGTCCACCTGCATGCAGATGACACCATCATCTATGACTGGTATGCAAAAGGAAAAAATACCAGTCAGCCTTCAATGATGTGCAATTAATTTTTTTATATAAATAATGAAAGGACCAGCTCCATTCATTGTAGTGCATCCTCTTTTTTTTTTCTTTTCAACAGCCTCAAATTCAAATGTTTTTCCACTGTTTCATGATAATCTTATCTCTTCATCGGGGCATGGCTTTAAATGATATAAAATAAGATCAAGAATCTCCATTAACAATAATATAACCATAAATTATATCACAAACATATATTAAGGTATGTAGAGTGGAAACAGGTCTCCCATTACCTTGTTACAAATCAAAAGGTGTGCACTTCACACTACTCTATTAGTTTTACATTGTGCTTGAAATTCAATTATAAACTCAGCAAACTCTCTGTACTTAATTGTTTTGTAATCATAACTTTTTTCTCCAAAACATCATTACATGAATAAAAATAAAATGTGTGGAAAGGTTCCTACATCTAATCCTCTCTGTTGTTTATTATTTGGCACTCTCTCAAATTTAGCATCAGTTTTATTCTTTGTGCCACATACAAAGAGGATTTTTTAAATTGCCATTTTATTAAAAACTCTCTGCATTCAGAAGCAAACCATAGACATTTTCCATTATCACATTTTATTTGAAGCTCCTTATATATTTAAATGTTACTTAATAACACTGCATTCACTACTTTAAAATGAAAGTTCCTACCTCTAATTTTTGATACACTCCCTCTCTGGCATTTTAAAACTAAACTCTTTACTAATTTAACTCCAGGCTTCTTCTTTGTGTTGCATACAAAGAGTACCGTTTTAATTCACAAGTTCTCATTAAAGTAAAGTTACCAAAAAGATTTTGAAAGCTGCTGTGCCTACCTTTGCCATAGAGATGCTCCCTCTCTGGCATCTCAAAATCTCTGTTACTGCTAACTTGCAAATTTGAAACTTCCTCCTTTATGGAGAAAGAGACAGCTCTGGGCATTGATTGGATCACTGTAATGACATCATGTGTCCCTGCCCAGTCCTAAAAGTAAAACCTCAAGAAGTTGCTAATAGCAACTCCTGCTGTAATAGATTGCAGATCAGCTCAGAGGTTCAGTGCCTCTATTTACTAATGACAGATTCAGCTCACATTCAGTTTACACAGTCATCTATATTCAGTCTATACTATACACCAACTTCGTTGTTGTTAAATTTCTACTACTAACAATATATTTCACATTAATCTCGATTTGAAGGAACTACATTATGTTCAAGAAGAATTATATTTTATAGGGGAGGGAGGAAAATAAAAGGGGCTGAGGGGCACAGAAGCCATTAAAACCTTGAAAGGAATGTTTTTTATTGAGACTTTATGTACACTTCTGGAATATCTATAGTATATGTCAATTATTGGAACACTAAAAAAAAGGGCGTTACTCCTAATTTATTCTTAACTGAAAATATTTAAATAAAAAAGCTAACCCTTGTATGTCCTAGTTAGCCAGCTGTTGAAACTGTAGCTGTTTCATTATTGTAACTTAAGAAAACAAAAATATAAGCATCAGCCTAAAACTTCAAATCCAACTCACATAAATCTTACCAAATCAATTTCTTCATTTAATCCAAGTCTCTTGTTTATGCTGTTGAGACAATCAATCCACTAGCCTTCACATTTTAAAAGTGCTCTCTCCCAGTCTCCCCTCACAGGTTTGTGTACTCTCTCACTTGCCATGAAACAAAGTGTAGTAATAGGGTGTCTGGTTAACCTAAAAAAGTCTAGCCACTACAGATTTCATATATTCATTCCTAATGCCACTTTTGTGCTCAGATATTCACAACTGCAAGGGTCTAGTTGTCTTACCCACATATATATACATCCACACAACACTTTAGTATACATACTACATAATTTGAGTCACAATTCAGAAAATCCTTAATAACAAATTTCTCATTATGACTTGTATAAAAAAAAATTATTTGACTTTTATGGTTCCTGAGCAGTGGATTAATTTCCCACAGTTGAAAAAGCCTTTTATGTCTGGTCCTTACCATATATGAATAGGATTAGGTGGACTCCAATTTTATGTTTTAACTAATTTTTATGTTGCTTGCACGCATGTGCAAGAAACATAGTGCCATCATCGGAGATTTCGAAGGTGTGTCACCTCCTCCTCCAATTCAGTCAGCGAGCTGGCAGGCGCGGCCCCTGTAAGCCAATGCATTTTGGAGCTGTCTATGACATGCTCCAAAATGCAGTGGCATACAGATAGAAGGAGCCACGCTTCAGTGAGCAGAGATAAGCGTGAGCTCCCCTCCCCGACACTAGGCGTGCCGCCCCCACACTCCTGCTGGTGTAGCCGACGGGTGCCCAATCCCCGCCGGCTGAGCTGCGCCCCTCCCCCAGTTGTAGGTGCCATCGCTGGGAGCCCACCCCAGCGTGGCAATCAGTCCATAGGCAGACCGGGGTGCCCAACCCCATCGGCTGAACACTTATTACCTGTGTATATGCTGGAGCCTACTTTCAGCGTGGCAAACGGTCCCACGATGTCTTTTTTTTATTTTGAACCTAAAACTAAACGGTTCCCGCTGGAGCGTGCCTCCCCACCCCCTCCCACAACCCGCGTGACTCCACCCACTGCGCACCCAGCTTTCCCCACGCCCCCTCACCCCATACTTACCCGGACTCTGGTGCGACGATCTTCGTGGACCGGGAACACGCCTGCACTCTTCAAAGCCAGCCGCGAACTGAGGAAATGCCGTAAGTCTGTATAATGGCCTAGATGGGGGTTCAACTTTGTTGCATATCTCAGGTATTTTTCTGATTTTGACTAATTTCAACATGGGGTTTTTGGGACCTTCTCTGAATGATGTCACTGTCATGCGTTATTCAGGCCCAAAGGGTGATTCGTGCAGTGACTGTGCAGTGACTGCGAAATCACCCTTGGGCCTGAATACCGCCATGACAGTGACATCATTCATGAGAAGGGGTCCCAAAAACCCCATGTTGAAAATTTGGTGCAAAATTCCAAAAAATGACTGTTTTACGAGCGTGCAGTTGTGCAGTTCCTACGCAGGCTCGTAAGTTCGCTAAATTTCAATATTTTCACTCCAGATTTTCAACATTGCCATTTTACCACACCTTCTTATGAGTAGTACAGCTGTCATTTTTGACATCTCACCCAAAATGTGTTTCTGCCCATGTAGCGCACAATGGCGCAGTCGGTGTGCAAAATCAATGTATGGGACACATTAAGAAAATCACAGTGACACTGTTCATGAGCAGAGGTCTTAAAATGGCTATGTTGAAAATTTGGATAAAATTCCTAAAATGCTGTTTTACAAGCGTGCGTTGCTATGCAGTTCCCACGCAGGCTCGTAATAAATTTTCAATATTTTCACTCCAGATTTTCAACATTACCATTTTACCACACCTCCTCATGAGCAGTACAGCTGTCATTTTTCACATCCTGCCCAAAACATGTTTCCACTCCATGTAGCGCACAATGGCGCAGTCTGGTGTGCAAACTCAATGTATGGGACACATTAACAAAATCACAGTGACACTGTTCATGAGCAGAGGTCTTAATATGGCTATGTTAAAATTTGTGAAAAATTCTAAAATGACTGTTTTACGAAATGGTGTTTACAGTTTGCACGCACGCTCAGAAGTTCGCAAATTTTCAATATTTGCACTCCAATGACTTCCAAATACCTAAACAGCACATAGAAGCAAGCAACATTCAGCATTGACAAATGCTTGTTGTTTAATAGGTCTAGCTCTGTTAGCAGTGACCCAAGGTCTATATTCAAAACTCATTTTACCCACCTCTACTCTGTAGTATTGACCAATGTTTTTGAACTACAGTAAAGCTTTTTTTTTAATAGTTGCATGTACTAACCAACTGCTGAAAACATGCCTTGTGGGTAGTTAATACCAGGTTTGATTTTAGACTTTTACTAACATACTAACATACTAAAATGCCAGCAGAATAGGCCTAACGGTCTTTCGTGTCTGCTCGTTTGGTCAGCCCCCACCTTTATTTTCATTACCTTTATTGCCAGTTGTAACTTTATGAGCCTTCTCGTAACCCAAGGATGTGTCACATTAGTAACAGACCGACTGCTAATGTATCTTTCATACATGACACTGCATGCCATATTACATGTAATATGACAAATTTTGAATAGAACTTTTAAAAACAAAACACGGTACTAGTTCCTGATATGAACATTCACTAAAATCATTTTGCAGCCATATTGGCTCTGACTAGAATTTGTTGTTTAATAGTTCTAGCTCTGTTAGCAGTGACCCAAGGTCTATGTTCAAAACTCTTTTTACCCAACTCTGTACTTTGTAGTACTGATCAATTTTTTTGAACTATGTGTTTTATGTCAAGAAAATAGTCACTATATGTTGTAATCATAGCAATTCTCAACCTCATTTATTTCTATAGTTACACTATTCAGTATGTGTTCCCTATTTGTGCCATCTAGTTTTTTATATGATTGTTCTAAAATCTCGCTTTGGTAGCCTCTTTCTCTAAATCTCTGAGTCAGGTCTCTCATACTTCTATTAAATGTCATGTCATCTCCACTATTTCTTTTGTATCTTAACATTTGATGATAAGGTATACTGTTAAGCAATTGTTTTGGGTGGAAACTTGAGGCATGAAGCAAATGATTTATCTCAATGGGCTTTTTGTACACATCTGTATGAAGCCTGTTCTCTTCCTTTATTTTTTCTTTTATTTGTATTTTTTTCATGCTCACGCCCCCTTCTTCTCTGCAACTCACCATCGGGAACCTTGTGGGGGGGCAAGAATCCCAGCACGGTCCTTGGCCCCCATCCTGCCTCAGATTACCCCTGCATGGGGAAGCAGGGGGGGAGGAGGACTACCCCCACTTGTACAATGTGCCAGGCCTCTGACCGACTTGGTCCACACCTCCCCCACCAGCCCATAATCAGTTGAGTCACAAGGCCATTTTTCCTTTCTCTTCCCGGTACCCCTGAGGACATAGGTGGTTGAGGGGGTCCATAGAGAAGGCACACGCTGAGATGTGATGCCTCTCTGCACCCCAGCCAATGTCCTCCCCTCCCACGTGGCTCCCAACTGCACCTCTACCCGTGTGCACCCAGGTGGCAACATTGCAGCAGGAGCAGCATCCCTCCCTCCCCAGAGGAGGAGAGTGCCCCTAAGGTACTCAGTCCTCCTCCCCCCCAGCCAACCCTCCAGCTCCCAGGGCTCATTCCCAAACCTGGGACACCTGCATCGCAAGCAGTAGCACTACCGCTGCTTTGTTGGGCCATCCGTCTCTTCCTTTATTATTAATAAATCCAGGAATGGAATTTTGTCTTCTGCCTGCTCCATAGCAAATTGTAAAAAATTCATAGCAGTTGTTCAAATAATCAATACATTTCTCAAGTCTTTCTATACCACCTACCCATAAAAGAAATATGTCATCAATAAAACACCTGAAAAGAATTACTGATTCAAAAAAAAAAAACATGTTTGTTCTCTATTCCCAATTAATTTTTAACTTCAAAATATCATGAATATATTAGCATACAGTAGGTGGCAGCCTGTCCCTGTGAACTGCAAATGTAACTTATTCTCAGTTTGTTGTATTTTTGTGTACTTGAAATGTCTTTTTATACTGCTTTTATTAGGACCATTGTAAATGAGCTAACACTCTCTTGTATACAATCTTTCCTGTTTTAAATCGAATCAAACAAAAATAATTCTCAGCTAGCAGACGCTGCATTGTGATTATATGGAAAGCCCTCTCTTGTACACAATGCACAGATGCCACTGTTTTTTATAGCTTTAGATTGTCTGCTTTTTCCAGTTATTAAAGACTTGAGATCTTTGGGTCACAGCCAATGAAGGGAGGTACTAAATGTGGTGTGCTTGGACAGTTTAGGAAATGTTTAACTGTCATTCGTTAAAGTTCAGTCTGTCACTCCTAGTTTAAAAGAGGCTGAAGTTCAGTGAGAGAGAGAACAGTTTTTTGGCAGAGGACGTGACTGAGGGAAAAAACAGCAGTAGAACTGGAAATAAAATGGAAGCTCGAAGGAAAAAGATTGTTGAAGACTCAGAGCGACTGGCTAGAGAGCTGAAGCTGAATAAGCCTGAAGATTATATCATTTATAATAAAGGACGTCCATTCCCTGTTGGATTGTGCAATCCTGAAATTTTCCAGGCACTGGAGAATTTTGAGGCCAGGAAAGAGGATGTTTTGCTGGCTGCTTATCCTAAATGTGGTAAACTGTTTTTTATATAGATTTACCTATCCTCCCTCTCCAGCATTAAACAAGCACCTGATAACTTGATTTGTGGGTTTGATCAGCCTGCACTCTTGAACCTCAACGGTACTGGGATTCCTATGCCCTTTTTTTTCTGGCTTGCAAACTTTAAAAAATAACCTTACCAGATTCTGTGTAATTTCTACTGTATTTATTTTAGATAGTCTGAAAACTTTAACAGGGCGGCTGCCAGGTATCATTATGAAATACTGTCTTTAGCACTGAGTAGAGAGTTATGAGTTCACAGTCCACACCATGGATTCTGGCTCATGTCCAATGCTGTCACTGTAGTACAGTACTAGGGACCCTGTTGGTAGAATCATCCTTCAGATGAAACATCAAACTGAGGTGCTGCTTGCCCTTTTCTTTTGGTTGTTCAGGTTGAATTCAATATCCCATGGTAAACATTATCCAGTAGTCCAGTGGAAGAAATTGCCCGGCCATCAGGGGACTTGGGTTTGGTGGTGGTATTCATTTCTGTAAAATAGTTTTGTTCTCTTTATTTGTTTTGTAAGATTTTATATTGTTGTTTTTTATGGGGGTTAGCGACAGGGTCAGGTCCCACCTCACATCACCACTGGGCTGCCAGAGATATTGCGATGACTCCTGGGCCCATGGGTATGCTACCAACAAGGTGAATTCATTTCCACAGTACTGTAGGTGCCTGGTGCCTCTACCTAGACATACAGCCCTCTGGGAAGTCATACCTACACACCTTCCTCCTAGAGTAAACACATCCAGACACTAAAATACATGGTAAATGTTCAGATAATAAAGATACTAAGAAAGCATAAACCTAGTTTTATTATCACTGTAATGGGAAAGTGGTTTTGCACAGAGACTCTCAGATGGCTCAACCCCAAGTTAGCTGCCCTCCTAAGTAGGCCGTGTACTCAGTCTGCACCACTAATTAGGCAAATCCTTCTGGGTGAGTGGTGGGAAAATGTACTCTTGCTACATTTCCCTTGGGGGGCGGGAGGGGCAGCTGCGTGATGAGGGGCTAGCTGCACACTCAGTGACCTCTCTGTCTTTCATTTGGGTCCAAGACCAGGGTATAGTCCCACCTCACTTTACCCCCTGTTGCTGGCAAGGTGATGCGAGCAGTAAAGGGCACGGTACAGTGAAACCCTATGCGAGAGAGTGGTGGACCAGTGTAACAGTAACTGTGAGTAGCAAAGCCCAAGTAGGTGCAGTTCCATTGGCAATCCCCTTTGTTAAGACCTTCTGTACTGGAGGGCACAACCTGCTCCCATCTGGTACCAGGATGTTACAGTTATATATAATGGGAGCTCCTATACTGCAGTCCTGGTGTTCCCAGCATTGGATTCTTGAAGGTCCATTGATGTTGCCATGGGTTGACATGTGTGGGTGCACTTAACTCAGAATACAATTCCATATTTTAACCCCATAGGTCATGCAATTGCTTAAATGGCTGTCTCACATCTAAAACATTAGGTATTTATAATAGGGATGGGTGAACTGGTTTGGCAAAACTCCGAACCGACATGAACAAGCTGAAATGCTCAAAAATGAACAGCTTCCAAACATTTTCAGCTGTTTGGACTGGTTTGTAATAGACCTCCACTCCTAGTTTTCCTTTTTGTCTAGTGGACCCCCCTCCCTAACCCCGATCGATCCCCTGTAAGTAAAAAAAGAATACAGTCCAAAAACTTCCTTTTGAATCTGTGGAGTGGGATCCCCCTCCCTATCCCAAATCCCTTTTGATGAAATTAAATAACTAAGTGTCCACAAATTATTATTCTTCCCTGGTGTCTAGTGGACCCCACCAACCCCCCACCCTGGCAGGTACTGTTCCCACCCTGCTCGCCCCCCACCCCAACCCAGAGCAGGCAACTGGCACAGCCCTCCCTTTCTGCCCTGACTGGCTGCCCGCTTGACTGAGCTGACAGTGAATGAGTGTATACTTGTACAAGCATGCACTCATTCCTTGCCAGCTCCCACTCATTCTCTGAGGTCCTCTTGGGTGCAGCAAAGATGAATGAAGTGCAGTTTCAGTCACAGCTGGGGGGGCAGGATGGAGGGGAGAAGCATTGTGGACCCCCAAGGGATCCACATCACCATTTCCCCCATCCCACCCCTGTGGCAACCAAAACTGCCCTACACTCATCTCTGCTACACCCAAGAGGACCTCTGGGAAAGAGCAGAGCTGGCTGTCAGTGAATGAGCTCGTGCTTATACAAGTATGCGCTCATTCATTGCCACTCTTCCACTACCTCCAGACACAAGGCATATGATGATGCTCTTTTACTCATGGTCATGACACTCTGTCAGCTTTCTTAATGATCCCTTACAGATCTTACTCCTCCTGAGCCATCCCCTTCTATTCAGAGCTCTGACCTATGATTCCAGGTGGTCTCATCGCTTGTCAGTCACCATCCTCAACATCCAGTTAGGATATACAACATCTCACTTTTCCCAGAGACCTTGCAGCAGTGTTTGGACCCAGGAATGCTTCTTATTTGCTGTTCACTAAGTCAAGGTCACAAGAGGGTAGCCCCATACAGTCCAAGCAGTTTATTCCTGTACCACTGATTCCTGAGTTCTGAGGTCCGATTCACTCAGACACTGATCCTGGCTCTGAAAGAGAGGGCTTACAGTTGTATTAACTTTAATGCCTTTGGCTGTTGCTGTAAAGACAAATTGAACTGAAAAGAAAATGAATAGAAATCCCATCAGAGCTATTTTCTCCATGTATGACATTGGACAAGTTACTTAACCCTTTCAGTTCTTCAGTCATAAACTCGCACAAACTTTATTCAATGATGACTGCTCACCCTTGCTCATTCACAAACTATAAATGGGATTCTAAATGAGGGGTGCTACTGTATATGCTATACATCAACAAAAACAACAAGTCAGAGTACACCCGACCCCCCTAGAGGTAAATGTAACAATAAACATATTTTTTTCAGCTTGCATTGGCAACATACTAATTTGATTTCAAAAGGAGTAGGGGTCTCTTGGTATTCACCTCAAGGCCCTACTATAGCTGGGTGACTTCACAGCAGGGCCCTGAGGTGAATATCAAGACACCCCACTCCTTTTGAAATCAAATTAGTAAGTTGCCAATACAAGCTGAAAAAAGAATGTTTATTGTTACATTTACTTTGGGGGGGTCAGGGTGTGCTCTGACTTTTTTTTTTATAAACTCCCACAAAGCTTAAAAAAATGTAAAACAGGACCTCTCAGCCCATACACTGATAGACAAGACCACATGTAGTTGCAATATTTAATTAACAATATATTAGAAGAAATTGAAATATCCAATATAAACATAAAATTTGACAAAAATAAACCAAATTTAAATGTACTGAAAATGGAGTCTGGGGACAAATACAAAAAATAAATCATTAGCATTACATGAATGCTACTTGGTGCTTTTAGAAAGATTTGTTGTAAGCTACCTGTTACCTCACAGGCAGTCCTAGCATGCTTGCTGAGATTAAACAGTACCGGCATTGCCTATAATTGTACTTCTGCCTAATGACATGCAGTCCTGAATATTCCTCACAGTGGAGAGGATCTCCACCAGGCACTGTCCCATCCAATTCATTCTCTCCATTGTCTTGTCCTCTTGAGATTCCACCTGAGAAATCTGGGTGAAAAGAGCCTTCACTGTCTGACTCTTCGGAGGCTGTGAAGCAGCTTGGCACCATGACAGAGCAGGTACATCAATCCTCTTGAATTATAATCAGTCCTTTTCCATTTTTTTTTCAGCACCCTAGACCACACCACCAATCTACTTGTTCTCCATCCTCTTCCAGCCATTATATGGTCCATCTTTTTTCAGATGTAATCAGTTTGAGACCTTCCACAGTTATACTTCTGACTGGTGATCTTTTTCCTTGCTTCAACTAGGCTCTCCTGTTTCCTCCACTCCTCCCTCCTCTCATCTTCTGCTGATGTCATAGCTCTCAGCTGCTATGCAGTTTGCTTTAGAACTATGTATTTTAACCACAAATTTGCCCTTAGTCCACAAAGGTTACTGATGTGCATAATAATGTTGGAGTGGTTTCTAGATATGCACACTATTAAAAATGCAAACTAACTCTGCAGCAACAGTTTTTAACACTTAGCACATATTGTGCATTATTCTTAAAAACATTACTATGCATTCTGCCCATTTGCTCTATATTTTAAAGGTCAGGGCTACACATTTTAATGCTGAGAGGTTGAAAGGAATGTTTGGTGCCAGCACATCCTCCCAAGCTGATCTGCCGCTTGAGTGTGATTTGTTCCCATAGCGTGGTTCTCAGAGCAGTGCTGTTCCCAAGGCAACACCCTTTAGCTTCTCCTCCGCCTTACTCCTATTGGAGGATTTTGCCCACTGGCAACTCTGCCCCGGGGAAGCACCCTGGTGCTCCGCCTCCCACTTATCCCTCCCTATTGGTGTATTTCGTCCCCTGCCCCCAGGGCAGCAACCTGTAGCTGTTACTTCCCATATATCCGATTGTTGCAAGTCTGAGAAATTGAGGGTTTTAAGTATAGAGAGTGAGACTGTTATGGAATTGCTCACCCCAGCAATGTGCACTGCTTGTCTTTGAATTTTGGTGGCTCAAGGTGTATGTCTGTCTGCATCAAAAACAGCCAGACTTCAAGGGTTCAAATCTTAACCAGGGACATTTTTACGTGCTTTGTGTCAAACTCAGTTGTGAGCATTTAATCATGTAAGTGTCACAAATCATTACCTTGTTTTTAATATTGCTAAATTAAGACAGACATAAGCCAGAGAATATATTTTATTTATTTATAAATTGCAATAAATGGGTCAGTGCCATGATGATTGGTTACTGGCGCTGCACTGGGGCAGTGACATGATGGTTGTTTTGGTTGGCTGCCCCAGGGCAGTGCTCTTGTTGTCCCTGGGGCAGTGCCTCTGTAATTGGTTCCCATGGGCTGCCCCTGGGGCAATGTCCTCACTGTCCCTGGGGCAGCGACTGTGTAATTGGTTCCTGTGAGCTGTCCCCAGGGCAGTGTCCTTGCTGCCCCTGGGGCAGTGCCCTTGCTGCCCCTGGGGCAGTGCCTGTGTGATTGGTTTCCACAGGCTGCCCATGGGGGCAGTGTCCTGCTGCCCCTGTGGCAGTGCCTGTGAAGTTGGTTCTCATGGGCTGCTCCTGGGGCAGTGCCTGTGTAGTTGGTTCCCATAGGGTGCCACTGGGGCAGTGAGGACACTGCCCCAGGGGAAACCCATTGGAACCAATTACACAGGCACTGCTCCAGGGGCAGCAAGGACACTGCCCCAAAGCATCCCACAAGAAACAATTACACAGGCACTGCCCCAGGGGCAGTGAAGACACTGCCTCAGGGGCAACCTATGGGAACCAATTACACAGGCACTGCCCCAGGGGCAGCCCATGGGAACCAATTACACAGGCACTGCCTTAGGGGCAGTGATGACACTGCCCCAGGGGCAGCCAACCAAAACCAACCATCATGGCACTGCCAGAGGGCTGTGTCAGTAACCAATCATCATGGCATTGCCCCATTTCTTACACTTTATAAATAAAATATATTCTTTGGCTTACATCTGTCTTAATTTAGCAATATTAAGAAAAGCTAATGATTTGTGGCACTTATATGATTAAATACTCACAAATGAGTTTGACACAAAGCACAAAAAAATGTCCCTGGTTAAGATTTGAACCCTTGAAGTCTGGCTCTTTTGGATGCAGACAGACATACACCTTGAGCCACCAAAATTCAGAGACAAGCAGTGTACATTGCTTGGGGGGAGCATTTCCATAACATCCTTATCTACATGTAAAACCCTCAGTTCCTCAGACTTCAACAATCTGATTTGTGGAAAGTAATAGCTACAGGTTGCTGCCTTGGGGCAGGGGACGAAATCCACCAATGGGGATAGGTTGCAGAAGGAGAATGAGGATGCTGCCCCAGGGCAGCACTGCCAGTGGGTGAAATCCACTAATAGGAGTAAGGCTGAGGAGAAGCTAAAGGGTGCTGCCCCGAGAACCACGCTATGGGATCAAATCACACTCGAGCTGATGGGAGACATACAGTAAAGCTGTATTGACACCAGTCATATCTCAAAGAAAGGCAGCTAAAACAGTAGGAGGATTACAAGGTGAGCCATATGACATGATAATTTGGATACGTTAATTTGGAAAGGAGGAGGGTGGGAGGAGATATGCTAACAATGGTAAGGTCAGAAGAAACCACTGAAGGGGGAGGTGGGTAGACGGCAACTAAGTCAGTGAAAATGGGAAAGAGTGTCATAATATTTGAAGGAATCACTTCCTGAGAGGGAAAACATTTTTATTTATTGCCATTGTAATTAATTTTTTCATTTTACGCCAATAGGAACTATCTGGATCTTGCAAGTTCTCAACAACATAGTCACCCGTTTTAAAACAGAGAGTAAAGGAGATGAAACTGACCCATTTATTTTATTTATGGACTTTGAAACTCCAGAGATCTTACAGGTTTGTACAGAATTGCTTTTTTCAGTTATTAGAAAGCTTTAAAATAATGACTGTAATAAAACATTTAATTGGAGATGGTGAGATTGTAACGTGAGAAGAGGGAAATGGCAACTGTAGTGCTGGGTGAAATTTGTTTTTTCTGTTAATTATGAACATACGAAAACTGCCAGCAGAAAAAGGCCATTTGGTCCATTGAGTCGGCTCGATTATGCAGCTAGCAAGCCTATTCTGCAGCTGCCCCTTCCTCCCTGCACCCCCTCCACTGACTCTCCCTGTTACCCTGTCCCAGTCCCTCTTGAAGCATCCCACTGTTTTACAGGCCATCACTTCTGCAGGTAGCACATTCCACTCTGTCACCACCCTCTCTGCAAAAAAGTGCTTTCTCAATTCCTTCCTAAACCTTCCACCCTCTAATCTCATATCATGACCCCGAGTGTCCCTCCCCCGCCCTCCTCTTGCACAGTTCCTCCATGCCTGTCCTGTTTATTCCTTTCATGTACTTGAAGGTCTCAATTATACCCCCCTGTCCCTCCTCCTCCTCCAGTGAGTACATGTTCAACTGTCTTAGCTTTACTTTCAAATGGTAACTCCCCCAGACCCTGGATCATCTTTTCTGCTCTGCGTTGCACCCCTTCAAATAATCTAATGTCCCTCTTTAGGTATGGGCGACAGTACTGCACTCAATACTCCAGGTGAGGTCTGACCAGTGATCTATACAATGGCAGAATCACCTCCCACTCCTTGAGGTTATACCCCTTGCTGTACAGCCCAACATTTTGTTAGCCATTGCCACTGCCTTCCTACACTGAGCAGAGTTGTTCATTGCTCCCATAATGAGCACCCCCAGATCCTTCTCCTCCTCAGTCTCAGCTAGCTGTACTCCCCCAGATGGTAGTTTCTCCTTGGATTCTTAGCCACGAAATGCATCACTTTGAATTTCTTGCCATTGAATCCAAGTTACCAGGTGTTAGACCATGTCTCTAGCCCTGCCAGATCTTCCTGCAAACCCTGCCACCCCCTAGGTCATCCACTATTGCTCCCATCTTTGTGTCATCTGCAAATAGACTAATCTTGCTCTTGATGCCCTCCGAATTCTCTGCAATAAATATTCCAAATAACACCGGCCCTAGCACCGATCCCTGCGGAACTCTGCTTGTCACTGCCCTTGGAGATGAGAGTTCCCCTCCTACCACCACCATCTGCTGTCTTCCCTGAAGCCAGTTCTCCAGCCATCCCACCAATTTTGCCTCCACCCCATGCCCTTTAGCTAATCCCCATGTCTTCCATGAGGCACTGAATTGAATGCCTTACTGAAGTCCAGGTACAGGACATCCACTACATGGCCCTTGTCCATTTGCCTAGTCACCCAGTCATAGTATCCTATTAGGCTGGTCTGGCAGGATCTGTCCTTGACAAAGCCATGCTGTCTACTGTCCTGTAACCAACTGACCTCCAGCAGGGTTATCAACCTCTCTTTCAGGATTGTCCCCATTAGTTTTCCCATGATGGACGTGAGGCTCACAGGTCTGTAGTTCCCTGGTTCATCCCTGGGGCTGCTCTTATGGAGGGGAACCACATGAGTCATCCTCCAATCTTGAGGTACACACTCTGAGTGAAGTGATGCATTGAATAGGTCTGCCAAGGGGCCTGCTAGGACCTTCACAAGTTCTTTCAGTATCCTGGGGTGTATGCCATCTGGCCCTGGTGCCTTGTCCACCCTCAATGCCCTTAACCCCCTCTAGCACTCTACCTTCTGTGATTTCCCTGTCTGTCACCCCCTTCTCCTCTGTTCCTATCCTCCTCCCCACCGTGGGTATACCCCCCTTCTCCTTAGTAAAAACCGAGCAGAAGTAGTCATTAAGTGCTTCTGCCTTTTTGCCCCCCTTTTCCACGCATCCCCCATCCTCTTAATCCTCACTATCTGATCCTTACAACTCCTTTTCTCCCTGATGCACCTGAAGAAGTCTTTCTCCCCCTTTTTACTGCCCTGTGCCAGACTGAGTCCGCTGGTTGCCTTGGCTGCCCTTATTTCCCTGGTCACTTCCTTTGCTTCCTTCAGGTACTCCTTCCTGTCTTCCCCTCCCAGTTTTCTTGTATCTCTTATAGGAGGCTCTTTTCTTCATAACCCTGACTATGACTTCCTTGGTTATCCAGCTAGGATTCTTCGCACTAGCCTTTTTTACTCTGGGCCTTGCTGCAGGATTTAGTTGCCTCTACTATACCTAGCTTTATGAACTCCCACCTCTGACTCGTGTCCATATTAAGCTGAATTCTGGCCAGGAACCCTTGTACCACTTCATCCATTCTTTTGAAGTCAGCCTTTCTAAAGTCCAGCACCTCTGTGCCAAATGCACCCCTCTCCTTACCCATCTGCAACTGGAACCATACTGTCCTGTGGTTGCTCCCCACCAGAGGTTCTTCCACCCTCAGATCCTTCACCTGCTCCCACTAGCCAGTATTAGATCAAGGGTGCTCCCTTCCCTAGCTGGTTCACTGACCATCTTCATCAGGAAATTATACTGGAAGGCATCAAGATTTACCTGTTCCCTTCTACCCTTGGTGGCCGGTGTACTCCAATCCACTCCCAGCAGGTTGCAGTCCCCTAGTATGCCCATCCCCCCTTCCCACAGTTCCTCCAGATCTGTCCTGCCAGTACCTTATCTATCTCTTCTGATTTGGAGGGCAGCCTGTACACCACTCCCAACCTTAGTGTCTGATTTTTGGGATCCTGGATTTGCATCCATAGTGACTCTGCAGCTCGCACCTCCCCCTTCTTGCTTACACACTTCAGGCCATCTCTCATGTAGAGCGCCACCCCTTCCCCTTTCCCGTTAACTCTATCCTTTTGTAATAATCTGTATTCTGAAACCACCAGGTCCCAGTCATGGTATTGGGTGGCCCATGTCTCGGTGATGGCCGCCATGTCCACCCCTCCCTCTGCCACGAGAGCCTGTAGGTCTGCTATTTTATTCCTCAGGTTTCTAGCATTTAATGAGACCATCCTCCAGTCCCTTCCTTTCTCCTCTCCTCCCTTCTGCCCTCTATTAATGACACCACCTGTAGTACTTGCCCTTAGTCTTATTTCAGTATTATGGGGGGGTAAGCAAATATGGTTTCCATTACCGAGGCCTCTGAGTACCTCTAACCCTCATGCTACCCCCTCTCCTAGTTTAAATTCTCCTCAAAGTACTCACCAATCATTTGCTTCAGTACTTTCTTTTCCTCCTCATTTAAGCGCAGTCTATCTTTAGCGTACAGACGGCTGTCTTCCCACATCATACCCCACCCTCCTACCAGATCATACCCTTTTTCCTGACACCAGGTTCCCAGCCATTGATTAAATTCCTGAAATCTCAGTTTCCTTGCTGTACTTGCCCTGGGAACCGTAAGTACCTCAGAGAAAGTAACTGATCTTCCTGCCCCCTCACAAACTGGTCCTAGTTCTTCAAACCTCCTCTTCACTTCATCTACCATCCCATCAGCCAGGTCGTTCATTCCCGAGTGCAGAATTAAGTGTGTTTTTTCCCTGCCCTTTCTGGCATGCTTTAGAACAGCTTGTCCCACCACATCTGCTGTCATTCCTGGCATGGCTTCCACCCAAACTCCACTGTGCCTCTCTCCCTTGTTACCCCACCTGACCCCTCTTAGTATTGAGTCCCCTAACACCAAGATTCCACCCCTTTCGCCCTCATCTTTCTTTCTTCCTCCCAACTCCTCCCATCTCCTCCCTCTCTTTTCACCTTTCTCCTCCTGCACCTTGTTCCCTCCTTCTGTGATAAGTTGAATCACAGGTGGAAAAGGATCACCTGTGGAATTATGTGTCCCTGCAGTGGAACAGTTGAGAACCCAAAATGGAACCAGAAACATTTCCACCAAATTCTGATGTGGTGGAATGAAATGGATTGAGGGCCAGATTCAAAAAGGATCTGGGAGGGCAATGCGGCCACATATTGAAGGTGGAGCAGCATTAAAAAGTCATGCTGTTCAGCCAGACATCTCTCTGGAGTGCATAGTACTTGCATCACAAAAGTGTTCTGTGTACATGTCTGCACATTGTTAGTATGTAGAGCCAACCGAGTCACTCCCACACATATGCATGACTCATTATCACAGATGCTGATCCACAGAACAAGATAAGCATGCACACATGTAGATCTTGGCCCCAGCCACAACACCCATGCATCTACATATCTAAGCATGCCATGGCACACAGCACACATACAGTACAGGTCTGCAATGTACTAAAAAGTTTGAGCCTGAAGTTCGATGGGCAGGAACAACAAGCCACAGCCCCCTCCTGGGCTATGCAAACCATCTTCCTGCAGCCTCATTCAAAAGATCTGTTTGTTTGCTGCAGCTGGAGGCCCCCACCACCACCTTGTTGCTTTCCCTTGACTTCTTGGGCATTTCTGTTTGGTCTTTGCCTTCAGCTTCTGTTTGCTCTGTGCCTGATGTGGTTTCTTGGTAAGTATTTTGCATGTAGGCCTTCCCTGGCTGTAGCATTTTTCTTCCTGCTTTTTTCTAGGGCAGCCATTCGTGCTGCTGTCATGTCCTCATTTAACTCCAGTGCTTACCGGCAGTGTGTTTTCAACGTGCTGACTTGTTTCTGTGTCCTACCTGCTATATTTTGATTATGTTTTCTCAGTCTGTTTACCTGCTGTTCATAATCAAGCAACTTGCAACCTCTTCAATGCAGTTCCTCAGTCAGTCTATTTCAGTATCTTCACCACTGTCATGGCTGTAATACAGCTTCCTGCATTTCCTGCTCTTGGCTGAGTGTTCACTGTGGTATTCCATTAAAAGGGTGACTGAGATTGAGCGACTCAGATTTGAGTGAATCAATCTCAGCATCTGTAAGGTCAGCGACCCTTCTTTTCACTTTATTTACTAGGTAAGCACACAGGGCCAAGGCCCATTTTCAGGAACGACCCGGAGCTTCAAACAAAAAATGGAAGCTAAGATGATATACACAAAATTCAAATACACTTCAATAATACGTCAATACAAATATAAATACTCATAATGAAAAGCATTTACACAAGGCAAGAGATCGCAAATGACAGAACAGGAGTTTCTTAAATGTTTCACGTACAAGGACATTTACTCAATCAGTAAGCAAGGAATTCCAACAAGCATTTGTCAATGCCGAATGTTTGCTTGCTGGCACTGGCATTGGTAGTGTAGAAGTTACAGAGCTGCATAATAGGAATGGCAGCGAAGTATTGAACTAAGGCCAAGCCCACCATCACCCTGCAGAGAGTGGCAGGCATTGGGGTGTGCCTTTGGGTCGTCAGGCATAATGACCACACCATTTCACCGCACCCTACCCTGCAGACACTGACAAGTGTCACGGTGTGCCTTGGGGCCTTTGGACCTTATGCGCACCCCATTCCATCAGGAAATACAGTGAGATGGGTGCAGTATAGAAGAATGGGGTGAAGTTTGGTCCCGAAGAGTCTGAGGCACACCTTGATGCCTCTCACTGGCTGCAGGGTGTGGGTGGGGGTGGAATGGTATGAGCATGACAGGCAAGAATCCCAAGTCACACCCCTGATGCCTGTCATATTCTACAGGGTGGGGCGTTATGGTCGGAAACCCCACCAGGCATTCGCTGGTATTTTCACTCCAAATTTTCAACATGGTTTTGTGACCCCCAATTAGCGAACAGTGGCAATATCAGTTTGTTAGCTGAAAACTGCTTTTGCACAGCGACTATGGCATTTGGCACCACAGGTGCAAAAACACATTCCGAGCAGGATGTGAAAAATGACAGCTGTACTGTTCATGGGGAGGTGTAAAAAATGGCAATGTTGAAAATCTGCTGAGAAAATCTTAAAAATGGTGAAGTCACGAGCATGCGTAGAAACTGTGCAATGCACACCCGTAATGTAACTAGTTTGGGGATTTTTTTACAGTAGATTGTTAACGCAGGCATTTTGGGACCTCTGATCATGAACAGTGTCAGTGTAATTTTCTTTATCTGTCCTGAACAATGATTTCCCAGAGCGACCATGCATCTCTGCACTGAAAGTGTGAAAACACATTTCGGCCATGTTGTGGAAAATGGCAGCTGTACTGTTCATAAGGAGGTGTGGAAATGCCACTGGTGAAAATCTGACTGAAAATATTACAAATTCATGAACCCATGAGGGTGCGTGGGAACTGCGCATGCTCACTCGTTAACAGTCATTTGATGGAGTTTTTCACTAAATTTTCAACATAGCCATTTTAAGACCTCTGCTCATGACCAGTGTCACTGTGATTTTCTTAATCTGTCCCAAACATTGTTTTCGCAAACCGACTGTACCATTGTGCGCTACATGTGCGGAAACACATTTTGGGCGAGAGGTGAAAAATGGTAGCTGCACTGCTCATAAGGAAGTGTGGTAAAATGGCACTGTTGAAAATCTGGTGTGCAAATATTACAAATTCGCAAACTTGCCAGCGTGCGTAGGAACTGCGCAACATGCGCTCCTAAAACAGTCATTTTGGGAAATTTTTTCACCAAATTTTCAACATAGCCATTTTAACACCTCTGCTCATGACCAGTGTCACTGTGATTTTCTTAACATGTCCCATATATTGATTTCGCACACCGACTGCGCCGCTGTGCGCTACATGGGCAGAAACACGTTGTGGGCAAGATGTGAAAAATGACAACTGTACTGCTTATAAGGAGGTGTGGTAAATTGGCAATGTTGAAAATCTGGAGTGAAAATATTGAAAATTTGCGAACTTACGAGAGTGCATAGGAACTCTGCAACACACGCTCGTAAAACAGTCACTTTTAGGAATTTTTTCACCAAATTTTCAAAATAGCCATTTTAAGACCTCTGCTCATGAACAGTATCACTATGATTTTCTTAATGTGTCCCATACATTGATTTCGCACAACAACTGCGCCATTGTGCACTACATGGGCAGAAACACATTTTGGGTGAGATGTGAAAAATGACAGCTGTACTGCTCATAAGGAGGTGTGGTAAAATGGCAATGTTGAAAATCTGGAGTGAAAATATTGAAATTTCACAAACTTACGAGCTTGCATAGAAACTGCACAGCACATGCTCATAAAAAAATAACCATGTATTTGAAAAGAAAGCATCAAGGCAATGTGGCATTCAGTGATAAAAGTATTGAAAGTGAATCAGTTTGCAAACCAGAGCGTGAGGAATCCAGTTTGCAAACTGACTCACTTTCAATACTTATCACTAAATGCTACATTGCCTTGATGCTTTCTTTTCAAATACAGGGTTATTTATTTAGAAATATAAGCAGAAAGTGGCAGATTTTGGCTCCTGTGCACTCTGAATGATGTGAGAGGATCACGGCAAGGAACTTCCGGTTTTCCGTTTTTCTGACATGCAGCACGGATTACAAAGGACTCTGGTTTAGTCATAAAGGCTTTATTTATTAAAACTTTACAGAAACAGGCACTAGAATTTAATTCTTTAATGAACTACTGGCTTACATTTCCGAAAAAGATAGCTTTTTATTTTACAAATCCAGTCAGAAGGGAGAGTCTTTTTGGCTTACAGCTCACTTCCTGTCTCACGTTTTTGATGGGGACCAGCATGATATTGTAGAAGCTCAGTTTCATTAAAAATACAGCAGCTGAACTATACAGGGCACTATTTGGTTTGTAAACATTATATTCTACAAAACTGCTGCTTTACTTTTTTAAATTTGGGTTCTGTATTAAAATTAAATGGCTCGTAAGTGCAGCTCAACCTGTCAAGGAACAGCATGTCTTACTGTGTACAGTCAAATTCAACACATTAGCACACATGTCAAACAAATGTAAATATCTTGAAAATTAAAAATGCTACACCCACACAACCAGTAGCAAAGTTGTTCAGGAGAATAAGACCTTTACAATGAGGGTAATCACTAAGCTGAAATCATTATACTTTTTAAATTATGGCTATCTGGTGCCGAATTTCAGTGTTTTGTGACAATCTACCACTTCAAATGGCCATAATTTAAAAGTATAATGATTTCAGCTTAGTGGTTACCCTCATTGTAAAGGTCTTATTCTGCTGTATCACTTTGCTACTGTATGTTTTCCAGTAGCTCATGCAGTTTTCCAGATATTTACACTTGTTTGACATGTGTGAAAATATGCCTAGAATTCTGTGCAGTGCATTAGGAATGTCACAGCAAAACAGCCTGGAGTTCCATCACCATCATTCTAAAGTCAGAATAGAGTAGAATGAGTTAAGTTGAGAACTGAACCAGCTAACCCTCTCCAAGCTGAGACCCTTAACACTGAATTTATAAACCTGTGCAAATTTCTGGCCAAGCTGCCTCCATGAACCCTAATCTTATTCACTACAGCTGGGTCACTGGAGGCCCCAGCACTCCCTCTTCCACTTTAAGACAACATTACCCCCGAGAGATCTGTAATCTTCTCAAGTCCCACCCCAACCATGGTGGTAATGGTAGCAACATCCTATGTCTGAGGTTTCTTAAACTACCAGCCAGTAAATTAACAAAATCACTCACTACCATAGTCATCCTCCTTGTCAATCCCTATAACCTGGAAACAGGTCAGAGTAGTTCCCTATATTTAAATCTGATGACACTTCCCTACTCGGTAACTACCACTCCATCTCCATCCTTTCACATCTGAGCAAGATCCTTGAAAAATTGTCTTACAAACAAATCTCTGTCCATGTTTTCAAACATAACTTCCTCTCTCCCTATTAACACTGTTTTAGGAAAGGCCACAGCACTACTACTGCCTTGGCCTGCATTACTGACAATGTCATCAAGGACATAGATGAAGTAAACTAATTGGTGCCATGTTTGTGGATTTGACCAAGGCCTTTGATCTAGTGAACCACAAAATCCTGTTAGACAAATTTGAATCTCCTCACATTCTCCACTGGGACCACATCCTGGTTTCACAATTACCTCTGTGTGGCACGCGGCTGGTCTTCACTGGGGGGTCTACTTCCAAATCACCGCATATCTCAAGTGGGCTCCCTCAAAAATCCATCCTTGGGCACATCCTGCTTTCCTTATTTATAGACTTCCTCCCCAGGGAGTGTTAGCAATGTCATAAGATGCAGGATGGTTGCACTCAAGGAGGAAAAATGAATGAATCACCAGGATGCCAACTTATCCTAGAATGTGAGCAAAGATTTATTAAGTGAGCAACAGCTGCAGACACTGACAGGCAAAGACCTGGTGCTTCGACCACTAGGGTCTTTGTCAGAATCCCCAGGTTACTACCTGCTTGTGACAAAAGGCCTTCTCTGTTGCTGTGCCTAGTCACTGGAACAGCCTGATGACCTCCCTCTGCTCTCTTTATACAAACTCCCTATTAAACTCTTACTATTGGGCTGCCCTCACGGCTGCCTCCAGCTGCAAATCCCCCCACTGGTATTGGGCTCTGGTTCCTGTGACTTAGTTTTAATCATTCTTGTTGGATTGTCATTTCTGTGGCATTGTCTCATGATGCATTTTGTAAATTGTCTGTACTGGCTATATTTATTGGTACATGAATTACATCTTGTTGCGTAATTTTTATATATACTGTTGTCACAGACTGCCTCTCTCCCAGAACTCAGTCTGCACTGCTACCACTTTTCCCAACCCTACAGCTGCCTGAAAGGTTACCTTTGTATGCTGCCACCACTTAGTGTGACTCTCGCTTGGGGTATCTCTAGCTCCGACTCCCACTAGAGCCGCTGCTCACACAGTACAGTGATCTTTCCCAAAGGGCAAACTAACCACCCCTTTTGTCATAGCTGAGAACACTTTGCTTTAGATTTGGTAACTTTATAGTCTGTCTCTTCAGAAATTAATCATAGACTTGCAAGTTTACCTCTGCTTATCTATGTCTGAAATTACTCATTTACAGAAAGCATGATGTACTGTATATAAAAATAACACCTAATACTCCACGGTATTTACATGTTACAGGATAATACACATTATAGACTATGGGGAATACAGTATTTCTACAGAGAGATGAACATAAACACATTTGAAGAAGATAGAGCTCACACAGGAAAAAACTAACTCAAAGCCATCTAAGTTCTGAGTAGAAGAAGCTTGCCCCCAAATGGGAATTGATGAGTGATGACACACTCAAATCTGTGAAATTACTGTTTCAAAATCCCAGACATTACATAATTCTCATTGCAAACACACAGCAGAAATACTTTTGGTTGGCCAGTCCACTATCCCCACATCACTGGACAATCTTCTCTAACATCACACCCTGTCTCTGCTGTTGATGTCTAGGGACCACCTTTTTCCCCAGACTGGTCCAAAATCGAATCTGTGTACTCGCCTCAGCTTTCAGTGTTATCCTGGCCATCTAGCACATCTGGACATATCTTTACTGTGCTTAGACTTGTTTACATTCTAAACAAGTCTTTTTCCCCATGAAAGTACTTTGCCCTTTGAAGTTTACCCAGAACAATGGGCCTTTACAGGACAGCAAAAGGACTGCTTAATCATAGACCACACCTAGCTAAGTGTCCCATGGCATAGGCTACAGAGGAATGTACTTTTCAGTTTCCACCAGACCTCCCACTTCAGCTGAAAAACCTTATAGAGGCATAGATAATGATAAAAAAAAACACACATTAAACAAAATACATTGCAAGTTGCCACAGCAGTATTATCAAGTGGCCTCTTGTCTGGTATATGCTACTAGCCTTGTCTGTATGTGCTGTCACATTACCCATTAGGTGCCAGCTTTATGGTCCATATACTGCCTGAAAACAGCCACTGGGACCAGTGCACCTACCTGCTAAACAACTAAATAAATAACTAAATTGAGAACCAGTCTCCTTCAGCCTTATTCAGAAGTGCTATTTGTTTTCTTTCAATGACCTCCCATCCTCCTTCAGTGGCTCCCTTCTCTCCTTGGGCTCTTTTGTAAAGTACCTAAAGCCTAAAGGAATCATGTTCCCATGACACCTCTAGAGGAAGAACTCGTCTCAAGAGGGTTCCTTTACCATTACTGTATCCTGACATGGCAGTAGTTCCTCGAGGATAGAGAGTGCAAATGGCTAAAGTATCTATATATACCAGAACAGTCAAACAATTCAGACATAACTAACCTTCTGTCTGTCAACAATATGCACAAGCATTACTACACCCCATGGTTGTGTATGTTCTTTGAACAAATAGTAATGGTGAGCTGATACAAAATTTGAGTTTGTTGGAAGTGTTGAAAACCAACACTTCTGACACCAGCAAAGTGGGTATGAAGGGACTGGACTTCATTTTGTCAATTCAGCATGTTGATGTTATGATGTAGTTGTTTTCTGCTCACTGTGCTTATGTCAGCTACATTACCTGCAGCATCCAGTCAGCAGTACTGGAGAACTCCTTGCACTTCACGTGCCATGGTGTGTGGGCTTTGCCAGACATATGCAGTGTATGCTATTGCATATGAATGTTTCCTGAGTGGGGAAGCATAAGGATTCACCAGCTGATAATATTTTAATAAGTGTTCTCTCTTTATACTGATCTTGCATTACACACAGCTCTGCTACCAAAATCTGTAAACTGAAATAAGTCTGGGATGTTATGGTGGTGAGGAGGCTGGAGTAGGAAGGCAGCAAGAGGAGAAACGTGCAGGAGCACAGGTGGCTGCTGATTGGTGGCTGAGAAGGCCGGGAGGTGTGCCAGCACAACTGTAGCATGTAATTTACTGGGGGGGGGGGGCAGCAGATCGGTATGCCGGTGAAACCATTAAATTTAGACAGCAAAAGCCATTATAGTGACATTTTTGACTGACTTCGACATTGTTGCTGTAATGGACCCACAGTCGTAATTTCACTCTTTCTCCTGTCATTCTCCCCCTTCTGAGTCAAATCTGACTCAGAGTTAGTTATTTAGAGATTGGGGGGGGGGGGCAAAGCCCCCTGCAAAAAACACAGCAAATGTCTGACAGGCAAAATTTCACCTGTCAACATTATGCCTGTTACTGTCAGGGATTTAGACAATGCTGTTGTCAAACTGACTTGGTGGAAGCCAGTGGATCAGCGGGCTTTTCAAATTCCATAAATAGGTAATGATCCCCCTGGTTTTTGGCCATGATTTGTGGAGGTCACAGGCACAGCTTTTTGTTTGTTGTGGTTTGTTTGTATAAGAGCAGTCAGCAGTGCAGCAGCATTGGGTTTAGAGGAGAGGAAACAGAGCCAGTGAGCAGGAACTATCTGGAGGATCACCGCAGAACAGCTTAGTCTTACAGTTTCAGTTTTTAGCTATTAGCAGTCCAGAGATCAGAGCTAGACCAAGGTGGAGTGGCACATGGCAGATGTAGGGTTGCCACCTTTGGAAGAGGCAAATAATGGATCCTAAGCTCCACCCCTAGCCCCACCCCTTTTCATGACTCATCATGCATTGCTCCTCCTAGAAAGCCATTTGTTACATCAATAAGACAATACTTAAAGCAGTAGTTAAAAAATGTTAAACTACTGTACTGTTAAAGTTACTCTCTGTTATTTATTTACTTATGTATGTATTTATTGACATTGGTTTACCAGATGAACATACCAAGATACATATATATGATGGGGGGGGCAAGGAAATACTGCAAACAGCATACAGAAGTATACATGGTATATAATAATACAGAGTAAAGAAATTGTTTCCTATAATGTGTACTTTCATATGTTTTTCTGGCTCCCTTTCCTTTTCATGTCCACAGTACTATTTCAAAGCCAAAGAAGTGACCATACTTTTTCTTGAGGAAAAATAATTATTTAAAACATTTAAAAATGCCTAAATTCTGTTAGAGATGAAGATCTTTACCAGCAAATGAAAGTGGAAGCTAACTGGCTGTGTTGCTGTTACAAAAGGTGGGGGCAGCTGTTAAGATGCAGTGGGAAAGATTTGGTTAAGTAAGTACTAATGGTGTTAATGGCCATACTTTACACCTCCCAGGTTGACTGCTTTCACAAACAAAGGGCTGTATTGACAAGCAAACTTGTTTATAACATGGACATGTAGCTGAAACAATGAATGATATCACAAAATCTGTTTCAAAAGAATGTGAACACTCAGAATGGCTCAAAAACTAGACCAGCACAGAGCAAAACTGGATTACCTGATAGGGACCCTGAAAACCTGATCACCAGGTAAAAAACCTGACAGGTGGCAACCCTAGGCAGATGTAGGAAATGTAGTCCCAGATCAAGAGAAAATGTTTAGCAAGCAGGCTCCTTGGTATAGAAAATCATTGTTTTTACACACAGGGTCAAACTAACAAGGTAGCATGCTACAGTCCAGGCTGGGGTTGAGTTTGGTGCCAGTTGGTTAGTTCAACCAGAGACGGTGAGGGTGATGGTGGAGGGTGGCTGCTGTCTGCTGTGTATACATATTTTGACCGGGAGGGCCTGGGGGCTGAAGTGTATAGACATGCAGCTAATAATTTGGGCATTGAAATGCACCAGCAGTATGGACTTGCACCAGTCTCTAACAAGAAGGTCAGTACCGCTTTTTCCATAGACACCCTTACAGATCCACCCAAAAGTAAAACAAAACAAATAAACCAAAAAAAAAAACAGCAGTTTGTGGCAGAGCTCAGCTTTCACTAAAAATCTCAGGTGCTGCTGTTGCATTTAACAGAGACAAATGGAGATCCACATTATCAGGTCGACGCCGTCCCTGAATATGGCTTGAAAATCTCCTCAGCCTCTTCTAAATATGCCCTTTCTGTCCTTAAAAAGCAGACGGTGACCATAGAACAATGGGAGGTTGGGTGATTATGAGAACAGAATTTCAGCCTTTGAGTTACTATTGTTGGAAAATAAGGTGGGGAGGATAACAGATGACTTTGTTCTATGTAACACCACCCACATTAATGTGCATACATGTCTGTGCTGGTATTCGTTGTCATTATTTTGTGGAAACTTCAAAGCACATTCATTTAAATATTAAGATCTTCTTGAAGGCGAGCTTCCATTGCCATACTTTTATTAGCACATGGTAGGGAGTCTGAGTACCCCTCTGTCCCACCCCATGATATGGGGCAATAACCACTGCTGAATCAGAGCTGCCCATGCCTGGGGGATATCAGCAAGGGCTGGACTAAAATTATGGGTAAGGAAAAGATCACTGGGTGTACCATATCTACTCCACATTGGATAGGGCTCTGCCCCCCTTTTTATGGAGATTAACCTGCTACCCCATAGGGCTTAAAAAACAGGCTGAACAAACAAGTTTCAGGTACAGGTGGAGGCTGGGTGGGTCAAGTATAACCTTTTTCTTTTTGGACAGAAAATCATTTTTCCAGATGGAGAGTGGAGCAAAGGGTGTTGTCATTCTGGAATCCCAGTTGTGTGCTGCGCTATTTGCATGACCAAAGTATACACCAAAGATGGCTAGGGAGTCCACAGTGTACATCCCAGCTATATCTAACTGACATGGAGCCTTTGGAAATGAGTCTATGACTCAAAGGGTTGTAATTCCAATTTCCTAAATAAATAAATATCTGAAATTGGGGGATCAGTAGCACATATGCCTATACCCATAGCTTTGCTTTTTTTCATAATTATTGTAAAACTAGTTATTTTTACACAAAGTAATTTTACTACAACCATAATTGCACAAATTTGATTAAGTACTAAATCATTAGAGGCACATTTACTATAATTGAAAAAGGGCTAATAGCACATATTAGGGTACATTTATTTTCATGCTAACAGACGCTTCAGTGAAAATAGCGAACATTTTTTGACAGTGAAAATTTCAAGTTTTATAGTAATCTGTACTTCTGCCATCTCTGAGAATTCTGTAATATAAATTGTATAGTGGGTCCTACAGCAGGTGAATTAAGAAATGTAAAAAGATGCTCTTAATATGCAAGAGCTGTTATGGGGGCCTGGATTCAGTGCTATACCCGCTATGCTGCTTTGGTCTTGCAACATATGTAAAACTGGGTGAATAGCAAAAGAGTAATGCAGGGGTCTCAATGGGATTCCTTCCTAACACTTCACACCACCTTTACTGACCATCCCCGATGAACTTTGACATTTGGCATTGCTACTGCTGCAGCACCCAGGGACACTATCCATGATACTAAGGTAGCCGGTATACTTTACCACTAAAATGTATAACATACTGTAGGTATTTGTGTAATACTTTGTCAAAAGCCTTCTCCTGTCCGAGAGCCAGGAGGAAGCCTTTGACCTACACTTGGGCGCCTCTTTTCACCAGCTCCCAGATGGTAATTAAGTTGTTGAAAACAGATTTGTGTGATACAGTGCAGTTCTGGGACTGTGAAATCCTACCACATCTGCCTGTAGTAACCTTTCAGTTGTTATGCAAGATAAAATCTTTAAATCATTTATTATGGAGGCACAAAGTTCGCCAATTCAGTATATCAATAATTTTACTGAATTTGTGCAGATACGCTTGACTTGTAATATGTGAAAATGTAGACTCATCTGCAGCTGCTTAATTGTGCCCGTATATCTTTTTAATTTCATTTTGAGTTTATGCCACATATTAGATGCCACAGTATCAGAGGGTGGTGGGCGGGTAGCAGCGTGGGCAGCTTTGTGTACATATTTGAAATTCCTGGCTATATCCCTGCCTTGGTGCCATTTCCAGCCCTTGCTCAACAGAGATGGACATGATTCCTGAGAGCATTTCATTTCTTTGACAAGAGTGATTTGTGATCAGAAAAAAATTCAATAATTACAGAATCATAAATGATCATTCTAGTTAGCTAGTTAATAGCAGTTGAGCAGTCTCAGGCAGGAGGACAGTAAAACTGTGTGCTGCTACACAGTAAAGGAGAGTGCGGTGTGTGCTTGCTGCAGCCCTGCAGATGGATAGTGACTTTAGCAGAAATGAAATGGGACAGGGGATTTGGTCATACTCCAAATTTGGGCTTTGAATGTTAAAAAATGTTAAAGTTATAGATGAAAAAAAAAACTCTAAGTCCCTATGTATGCACAGATCATTTTTTTGGAATTATGTTTTTGGGGTGGGGGGTATTTTTGAATCATTCATAGCCTTTTAGGGGGGAGGAGTTTTTATTCTCAGTCATCCATAACTTTTTTCAAATTTGAAGGTCTGAGTGCTGTCTCAGTGGCACTGAGGGTTGAGTTGCTGGATGCCGCACCAGATTCAGATATGAGCCTGTGGTTTAAATTTAGCCCTAAAATTCATTTTCAGGGACATCATATCCTGCTCCTATTTTGGAGGGGGAAAAAACTAAATGTCTGTGCATGCATAGTAGGGTTTTTTGCAATTTGTTTTTTTCTTGCTGGCAGCGTCAGCGGACACAGTAGAGCATAAGATGGTGACGGACTGAGGTGCAGGGAGGAATAGCTACCCATTGTGTGACCAGTTAATGAAGTATGTACTGATGTGGCTGTTGGAGGAGAAAGGTAGCATGGGTGCCAGAGAGTTAGTGAGGGTAGTAGATTATGTTAGGTGAATGGGGGAAGGGGAAGAGGGAGGAGGTAACTTGGGTTTAGTGGTTTGGGAAAAGTGTCAGAGTGGATCGGTTGGTAGCACATCTGCCTCTGAGCCAGAAATATATTTGTTCTAGTCCTGCACCAGGTTTGGGCTCATACAGTAAATTATGGCACCCAAGTGCAGTACTGAGGGGATGCTATACTGTCAGGGTGGGCCTGCCATCTTCACGTGAGACATTAAACTGGGGTCCTGTTTGCCTTTTCTAATGGCTATCCAGGTGGACATTAAAGATCTCATATAATTTCTTGAAAAGAGTAAGGGAATTACCCAGTATCCTGGCAAAATTTCCCCCTTCCAATAAAATAGTACCAAAAGCTTAACTTGTTCAGTTTCAGTTGGTTTGCACCTGTATCCCCTCCCCAGGGACAAGGCTGAAAATACTATTGTCTAGCCTTCCTTTCCTGGTCAAAAATAAATATATATTTTTTGTGTGTTGGAGAGAGGAGGGTGGCATGGGTAGCAGAGATTTGGTAAGGGTGGGGGGCTAAGATAAACCTATGGCGGGGGGGTGCCGGGGTTGGATACCTGGTAGACATGAAAGCCAAACTTTATTTTTTCCAAAAAACAGGCACCCAACACCTGGAGCTGTGCCTGCATATCAAGAGGGGTGTGGGGCTATTTGACATTAGGATTGGGAACAACCCGGTGCTGGAAAAGACAAGTGGGCAGCAGTAGAAAAAAACACTCTAAGTCTTTCCTATTTCATTCGTGATAGACTGGAAGTTGATCATAAATGAAAAAATGAGTTTTTTCATATTTTTTCTTGCGTGTTTTTTTTTTTTTCCATTTCACAGGAGTGGACATCTGTGGATTTCCAACACTTTGAACGTTATAATTTGACCTTTTCATCACAAATAAGTGAAAGGCCTCATTCTGGCCAATATCAAATGAAACTCAAAGTTTCAGGTTTATATCAGTGTATTGTTTTCGTTATTCAAAAGCATCTTACTTTGGGGGCATCTTACATAATTCATACACTTTACCGTGGTAAAGCTACTGAACCAATTGTTTGAAAATTGGCACGCACTTAGCCTTAGGTCTCAGTGTGCAATGTATTGTAATTTTTAAAACCATAGGGTCCTAAAATGGCTGAATTATTAGCAGCGACAAATAGGGTTTTGACACAAACACTAACTCAACCCAAATATACTGGCACAATATATATATAAGGGTTGTGCCATGGCCCCAGGAAAATATCACCAATATTTTTCACAAGTGCTGTTTGACCTTTGACATCACGAGTGGCAGAGCCATGAGTGATGGCAAAGGTCAACCAGTACGAGTGAAAAATATTGGTGATATTTTTCCTGAAGGTCAAACAGCACATGTGAAAAATACTGGTGATATTTTCCTAGGGCCATGGCACATCCCCAAAGGGTTTACAGCAGCTACTGTAAGCTGCCATTCCGTGGGCAGCCATGGTGGTATGCGGGTGGGTGTGCTGCTGCTGCCTGCTGATGTTGGGGTGGCTAGGTGGGCAGGGGGTCTTCTGTGGGTGGGGGTGTGGGGAGTGCCACTGGACCACCAGGGAATTGTGTACAGTGATGTTGAGTGCGATCAGGGTTACGGGCAGGGTGGGGGAACCACTAGACTACCAGGGCTAGGGATGTAATTAATTTTTGGCAATCAGAGAATTGGGAGGGGTACCACTGGACTACTAGGGATATATCATTCTTTTATTTTCAGCAATCACTGCTATGGGGAGGAAGGGGGTACCACTAGACTACTGGGATATATACTTCTGTTATTTTCAGCGATCATGACTATGGGGAGAGAGGGAGGGGGTACCACTGGACTACCAGGGCATAATATCTTTCTATTGACCCTTTGAGGTATAAATTCCTCCATTTAGAATGTAACAGGCATTGAAAAATTATCTGAAACAGAGATTCACTATAACCTAGATTACAGTAACAATTCAAAACTAGATCTTTCTTCATATTGCTGTATTTGGTCCCATTATTTTTAACCCAATACATTCCGGATAACATCTAGTTATTAAGCCTCTTTCTTTGGCAAAAGAGGTAATTGCAAATATAATTCACATCCATGCCATTTTTAGGGCTGTCATCTGTAGCTCTAAAATGGCTTTTCTTAGAACTTCCATTTTAGACACTTGTATGTATTCCTCCACAGCTGCAAAGCAGTGCACCCCCTCCCATCTGATATTTGCTATTTGTTGCTCTATGTTAAAGGCATCTGAAGGGGGGATGCTACTGTATTGTACCTCAGAACTTCTCAGGATTTTAACAAAAAACTTTTTAAACTGCTGTTTCTGTATCTGTTCAGCTCAGAGTAACACCTAGGGGACTTTTTTTTTTTTTTTTTTGTGAAAACAAAAGTCATCTGTAGACTCAGTGTCAGATTACATACTGTGGAATGCAAATTGCTAGCTGCCTGGCATTTCTTTCCACATCACAGATTGCAGGCAAGGAGTGGAAACAGAAGACTCGTTTTTCTCATTTTAAAACATGATGTACTGAATGTGTGTTTAGTTGCAGGGTCAGGGCCTTGAAGAAAATAACATTTATGTAACTAATTCAAGATTCCATCTGGTGGTCAGAGAAAAAGTCTGAGAGAATTTGTATAAAAACAAATGAAAGATGCAAAACTAGCATGCACACTGGCCACTGAAACTGGAAGATCAGAAGACTGTGGTTTCTATCCCCACACTAGGCATGTGGGTTAAAGAGCTTGTGTACTGCCTAAAACTAATATTAGATTTTAAAAGCAGTCAGCCATTACCGTTTATATTTGAGGTACTTTATCTTTAACCTTTGTTTAATTAGAAGATTGTTTACCTGATTTAATATGTGTGATGTGTGGAACAGTACTTTGTGGGGCAGCTGACATAGCTAGCTATACTGCTTCCTCCACATCACCAGCATCGTGACCTCACTGACTGTGACATCACTGCTACTTAGGAACAGCAATTCAGTGACTGCCAGGTCATTCACATGTGATTTTACTGTGCTGATGATGTAGTGGGGGGGCAGTAGAGCTAGATATGTCAGGTGCTATCCTAAGAGCTGTTCCACACATCCACCACAACATTATGACATAGAAGACTGTCTGATGGGCAAAAGGTAAAAGAAAGGTACTTCAGAAATAAAATATTATAACTGACTACTTCTTAAAAGTTATATTATTTTCCTGTCTGCTTAGTTTGGCTTTACTACTCTTTAACTCCCAATACTGACACTGTACTGCAGCATGGGGGCTTTCTTTTCTTTCTGTCTGTTTAGGTGGATGTTAAAGATCCTATGGCACTTCTCAAAAAGAGTAGGGGCATTTTTATTGTAATAACATCAAAACATAATTTCATAAATAGTGTTAAAGTCACTCTAAATAAAAATTCAAATTGAAAGCAAAGAAACCAAAAATTAGTGTTAAATCACACAAGCAATAGAATTCAGTGATAACCAATTATGCCATACAGATACAAATCACTGGTCCTAATTACAAGTGTATTCTTTATACATTGAAATAGCTAAGCTCTCATAACAATAAGTCCTAGCTATAGTCTCTAAACAATATTTTAGAAATCAAGCTATAGTGTGATATGGACTAATTATTTATATTTAATAAACATTGGGAATCCCCTTCCACCAAAGTAAGACCTACTGAGATGTGTGTACCTCTATATCTGAAGTGTACACTTTCTCCATAGCTGACTGTATAAGAGTCCCCACTGACTCATAAGGCATTAGTCTTTGATACAAAACCCACTGACATCTGGCCTGCCATGAACAAAATTTCAAACAACAAAAAACAACCAGTGTCTCCTTGTGGTAAGATTTCCCGAAATTAAAAAAAGTGCCCTAAAACCAAGTTATCATAATGTAACCTTCATAGCTACCCCATATTCCATTTAGTGGCAAGGAATTCCCATAAGGATTTTGCATAGGAGCAATGAAGTAAAAAATGTTCCATGGTTTCCTCTTGGTTAAAACAAGCCTCATAGGGACAATTCCTTTCATCCTTAGCCTTATACTTTGCATTCCCTCGTACATTTATCCTCTCATAGACCACCAGCCAAAGGAATTTTCACATCTGGAGAGGGATTCTTGTATTGGTCAACTGTGACAAAACACCTGGAATTTGAGAGGACGGACAATTTTTGAAACAAGGTTTGGTTGGATAAATAGAAGACATAACCTCTTGATATAACTGCGACCCTGAATTTCAAATGATTTGCTGCATTGATAAACCCCATTTATACAATTTTTGAGCAGCCGGTTTAAAAAATTGTGGTATATAAAGGTGGCCAGATAGTTTAGGAGGAGATGTCTGCCATGCTGAAAAATATCGGGAAAGGTTCGATTTAATCCAGTGATAATGAACTGTGTCTGTGGGTATCAAGCCACATTTGATGGTTTGAGAAAAAAATAAAGTATGGAAAAAGACCACCAGGTCAACTGTACCCAAACCATCTTTTTCCTTTCGTAGGTATGTATACTGATGCTTAATGGGGTTAAGTCTGTTCCCCCACAGCATCTGAAAAAAGAGGCTATACAATTTAGTTTCAAACTGAATGGGGGGGAGGGAAGATCATGGCAATATAAAGCATCATAGGAATAATAAACTGCTTAATGATTCGTATTCGCTTGATTTTAGTCATCTTCCAATGTCTCCACCTCTGATCTTTAAGTTCAACTGAAGCTACTGCAGACTTCCAATTTAGTGAAGGAATGTTTTGTGCTCCAAAGTAAATACCCAGAAGTTTTAAAGGTTCAGAGGAGATCAGAATCCCATCTATAGTTACTGAAGCAGGATAGCCACAGCCAACAAAGAGGCCTTTACTTTTTGTCTTATTCAATTGGGAATTAGAAAGAGAAGACTATATCTTCATAAAGTCCAAAAAGGATGGTGCTTGGGTATAATCGGACAGAAATAAACAAATATCATCCGCTTAGGCTAGTAAATAAATTGCTCTCTCCTTATTTAACCCTGTCACCCCTGACCACCGGGGAGTGTCTGTCAAAGAATGGATTAAAGGATTGATTGTAAAAATATAAAGTAGAGAACTTAGGGGCCAACCTTGCCCGACTCCTGTCATTATCTGAAATCCTTCCATAACCTGATGTTTAATTACTGGATGCATCACTGCCCTATGATACAAAGATTGCATCCACTGTACCATTTGTGGAGGTATACCATATGCCTCCAAGGTTAAAAAAACGAAAGGGTGGTGTACCTTATCAAAAGCTTTATACTTCTCCAGAGAGATGATACACCCAGTCTCCTCATGTAAAGAGACATAATCAATAAGATCTCTGATGATCATCAGGGCATGCTGAATCTTCCGATTTGGTAGACCACAAAACTGAAAAGGGGAAAGTACTGAATTTGCATAGTTTTTAAGCCTAATGTTCATAATTGTAGCCAATACTTTGTACTCGGAATTTAAGATTGTGATTGGTCTCCAATTATCAATTGAGGTTTTATCTCCTGATTTAAACAAGAAGATCAACAATCCTTCAGTAAACCAAAGTGAAGTACAGAATTTGAACAGAAAAAACCAAAAAACTTTTTCCAAAGATAATGACAGTGGTGCAGAACAGGTTTTGCAAAATTCATTTGTCGACCTGTCTGAACCCGGGGACGTACCATTCTGTAAAGATTTAATGGTCTGTTCAATTTCTAGGGCAGTAATGGGTTTTGTCATATCTAGGTTCTGTATAAGACAGCCAGAATAGATATCTTGTTTAAGAATTGTTTTATTGCTTCATCTGAAGGGGTGGTCTAAAAAATTATGAGAAGACATGAAATCTTTGATAATGCCATGTAACTCCTCTTTAGAAGTCATAGTGACTCCTTCTTTATTAGTCAAAGATTCTGAAAAAGTTGAATCCCTAAATTTCCAAAAAGCTTCAAAGGGTCTCCTTGGGGGGGATTTCTGTGTCCCATTCTGGAGTAAAGCTTTCATAGTGTGCACTCTGTTGTATTGATAATCCATAATGTCCTTTTTAAGCACTGTAATTTGAGCTGTGTAATCCTGTCTGGAAGTATTAGCGATAGAATACAAATTCTGCAACTGTTGTCTAATTTTTAAATATTTAAGGAATTTGTCATTTTCAATATATTTCCCATATTTCATAAAACAGGAATTGAAGTCTGCTTTAGAATCAGCCCACCAGTCCCACGGGTCATCGTACAAAAAACAGACAGATGGGCCTTCAATATGCCTGTTATTTGACCAATGATCTGTTGATCAAACAAGATGGAGGAATTAACTTCCATCACGGCTTGAAATATGATCTCTCTGGGGAACTGAGAAAGAAACAGAATAATAATAAATGATCAGAAAAATCAATGGGTATAATCTGAAACCGAAATTTAGGTAAAGTTTTGGAAATGAACATATGGTCGATAGTAGTGGTATATTTGTTTCTTTTATAAGTAAACTTGGGTCCAGAACTTTGATATGTACTACAATTTAGAAGATCTGCCGTATCTACAAGTTTCCTCAGGGAATTTGAATCGCAGTATATCTTTTTTCCGTGGTTCGCTAGGCCACCAGAAATACATGCTATATTGCAATTAAATTCTTCACATAAAAAAATCTTAAAGAGGTAATTAAAAAAGGACGTAAACTGTCCAAAAGTACCACACATTCAGACTTCACCTGTGAACTGTAGACATTTATCAGCCTGCAATGCATCTGCCTCTATAAGCCATCCAAGATCAATACTCTGCCTGGTATCAAATCTATCAATTTAATATGGGTAAAATCATACGAATTAAACAAAAAACCGACACCATCCACAGTTGCATCTCCAAATGATCAGTAAGAAGGTCCCCAAAACCATTCCCTTTGAAAAAAACCTTGGCTGGTCACTATTAAACATCCACGTTTCCTGTAAAAAAAAACAAATGTCAATAGCATTACTATGAATGTAGTTATACACTACTTGTCTTCTCCTGGAATTTAAAAGGCTGTGGACATTTAAAGATCCTATACCAAAAGAAGCCACACTTTAATTAGTACCAGGCTCAAAAATCCTTTTTCTTTTTTTTTTTTTTTCCCTTTATGCTCAGGTTGGCACTTTAACTGGACACTGTGTTCTGTCTTAGTGGACTGGCAGTCAGAATCCCCTATGTCCATCTCAGAATCCCCCCACTGTGTAGCCAGAGCAGCAAAAGGGTTCTTGGATTCCAATTCCATTGAAGACTGGACAGGGCCTGTCTTAAGGTTTATGGATGATCTTCTCCCCGGTAAGGTGGTAGAAGGTGGCTGACTGGGAGAATCAGAATCATCTCCAATAGGGTCGGTATAACACCCTGGCACCAAGGAGGCAGGAGGCAGAGGTAAAGGGGAGAGAGGGAGAGAGGGAGGGGGTTCTTGAAGGGATCCAATTCAACTCTCAGAGGAAGGATGGGAGGCCTCATGAGGGACAGAAATTGGTAAAATGGAGACTGGGGGAGTGGAGTTCTGAATAGAAAGAGAGTCTTGCACTTGTTGGATGAGGAGATCTGGACTCAGGCAAGTAGCCTTATATTTTGCGGCCCAGGAACACTCAGCATAGACATGGCCCATATCTTTGCAAAGATCACACCTAGTGTGATTTGCGCATTGGAAAGCAATATGTCCAATTTCCCCACAGTTGTCACACCAAGGCCTGTCACAAGAGCTAGAAAGGTGGGTTCTAGACCCACATTAGTAACAGGCTCTGGTTGGCCAGCATAAAAACAAGCACCCCTATCATGCCCCAACAAAAAGGAACTGGGGACGTGGTCTATGCCAGACTTGGTTTGCCTAAGTTTAACTTTGTAACGCCACCCCCCTGTCCAAAACATTTCTGTATCCAAGATAGCCTCAGGTGGGCTCATAACATCACATTTTTGGGTCAACCAGTAAGTTATGTCCTCCACATGGACCCCCTCATTCTGAAACATTATAGTGACATATTTAATTAGGGGTTTGGTTAAAGGGATAACCAAAAAGGGGGTCCATGTGGGGGAAAACTTAACTTGGTTGTACCTCTCCCAAAATAAATCAAGAGCATAGGCAGAACGGAAACTAATATCAAAATTATATTCTCCTGAAATGTTAACAAATGCAAAGACTTCTCTTGGAGAGAAGTGCAAAGAATCCTTAAGTAACAATTTGCCCACGTGGTTCCTGTCTGGTTGAACTTCTAGGCCCCCTTTATATCAGATTCATATGGCATTCTGCCATGGTGCTGCTTTCTTCCTGATTTTGGAAAACAATTCTGATAAGAGGGGTTTCTGTTTTTCTGGGGAACCCTTAGGAGCCTTTTCCACAGATATAGGCATCTCTAATTCCACATGAGCCACAGAAGTCCTTGGGGCCTGAATATCAGGCTTTAAGTCTGACACAGTCTCAATATATGCGTTCATATTCCCAGGTGATTTAGGAGGTCCATTGGTTGAAGCTTGGGTCTGTAGACCTAAATTTGGGTCTGGGTGTGGGATATTTGGATGCCATTCAGGCATGGTTTGTGTGAAATTGAGTGTGGGTGTCCCAGTAGGGGGTGGGGAGCCAGATGCCTTGAGTAGTCTGTGACCATCCAGCCTCCCTAAGTGCTTTCTGGGGAGACCAAGGCTCTCCTGGGGTCGCTATAGATAATTGAACATCCACAGTTTCCCCATATCAGAAATCAGCAGAGTCTTGGGTTTTTGATGTGTTAAGCTGGGCTCCAGCACTGCAACAGGTGCAGCTACAGAGGAGATATGTCTGTTTGCAGTAGTCAATGCTGTGCGTTTCACTTTGTACTCATCTATAATCCCACTCCTAGACACAGAGTACTGAGTAGAAAAGGTGAACACAGTCGCTCCATCTTGGGTGTGAGGAGATTTTTGGCAAATGAAGTCATTCCTGTTTCCTTCAAGGTATGTAGCCTTCAGGGTGCTACAAAAAACAAACCCCATAGATTTTGAAAGTTTCTGAGCATGGGGCCCTACAATTCCAGCTTTGCTAACTGTAGCATTTGACAGAACATTTTTCCCAACCAAACCTTCCTGTCCCCCAAGTCCTTTTTCATCACTGGAAACTACAAGGGGTGTGTCAGAAAAAAAAACATCCTGGGTGGTCCATTCTACTGGCTTTTGGCACGAGTCAACATGTACTCCTACACTGCCAGCCTCAGGATTCTGTTTCTCCAATATTTCAGGTAAGAATTTGGGGAAATTACTAATGTTAGACTCACCCATCCCCACGGCTTTTTCCAATGCTGCCACGTCATCCTTTGATGTAGGCCCAATGACAAGCGGGCCGGGAGGTTTGACAGATGATGCATCAGTCTGCAATCGGGCGAGCCATTCTACAAGACGCCCTTTCTCATAGAGATGTCTCTCGTTTTCTTGGTTCAACATCAACTGCAGAGATTTTTGTAGCAACAAATTGGCTTCCAGACCGAGAGCTGGAACAGCCTCACTTTTCATCTTAGCTACACTTAAATCCTCAGTAGAAATTAATATCTCCTGGTCACCAGTTTCCTTTAGATCAGAAACAACATCCATAAATGTCTCAGGTTCTTCCAGCAAACTACCTGACCGAAGGGTCCGCTCCCCTTCATGCAGGATGTGCTGCTCCACTGGAGCTCCACTCGAAGTGGCCATGGCTCTCAGTCAGTGGGTCCCCCTACAGGGGAGTAGGGAAATTTTTATTTAAAACTTAAAACAAAATATACAAAAATGTATTGCAGCATACAAAATCATAAGGAAAGAAATCAAATTCATAAAAAAGTATTACAGCATACATGAAACTACAAATACAAACAATCCGTATTTGTACATAACCCTCATCTCACCCCTACTAAAAGCATAGGGGAAATTTTTATCAAAACTTGAAAGTAAAACGTATACAGAATAGGGTTACAGCACACAAATGCATAATGCAAAATGAAAGGTAAACAGAAATAAACAGTACATTATACAGGCAATACAAAAGTCAGTTACATGGTTCCAAAACTGTATCAAGAATTATTGAACCGCCCCCCCCACCAAAAGAGCAGGGGAATTTTCTATTCATAACTGAAAACAAAACATACGAATCACAAAAACAAATCACACCCACTCCCCCCAAAAAAAAGGGAGGAAAAAAGGCACCTCAACCCATATCCAACCAGGACATATGTTGCCCCCACAAGCTATAGAGGTCTGGGGAAGCTGAATCATATTCAAAAGCACGCCATCTAAGGACATCCTGGCAAACAGCAGAGAACACATGTTTACCAGACAATAATCTGTTCTGCAGGGTCAATTCTCAACAAGATTACCAAATCTGAAATTTAACATACCCAATAAACAGCAGTAGCGTACTAGAATCATATTTCTCCCAGGACCCCGGAAGGATGCCACTAACCCAGACGTCTGGGTCTGAGGCCCGAAAAGGGCTGGAAGGCCAAAAGATGTGGAAAATAGCCCAAAATTCAACTGCAAAGGGACAATTCAAAAACAAATGATGCAGAGTTTCAACAACCCCTGAGCAAGAAGTCTCTCTCGACAGGTACGTACCGAAAGCTCCTTATTCATCATATTCCCCTTAACCCCCAACTTCTGATGTGTACAAAGCCAGAGAAAATCCCACATATAAGCCGGGATCCAGGGACTGTGGAGAAGCCTGGTAAACGAATCTCTGACCAAAGGAAGATGCTCCGCAAACCAAGGATACACAATGAAATGTGTATCTACAAGCCATTAATATACTTCTTTATGAGATCCAGTAGTAAGATGCCTATAGGTTACCTTCCAAACCTTAAGCTTTCTCACCACATCCTTCCAATGAACAGCCAACATGGAAAACTTAACTTGTTTAAGATGGAGCTGGCTGACTTCCACACCAACAAAATAGGGCCAAACTCATCCAACACTCATGGGCTCCACAATTTGGGAACATTGCGAAGAAGAGGAAAAATGTTATGAAAAAAAAAAGGAAACATAAAAAAACACCACCAGGTTAATCATTCCCAAACCACCCTGTGCCAGAGACAAGTAGGTACTGCCCCTTTTAATTGGGTTCAATCTACTCCCCTACAAGCACTGAAAAAAACCCACTATAAACAGTAGTTTCCAAGGCTCATGGGGGAGGAAAAACCACTGAAAGAAACAAAAAAACTGGCAACAAATGGGATTTAATCATATAGATCCTTTTACATTTGGACATACGCTATTTGTTCCACTTAGCAACCAAAGTCTGAGGACTCCGGAGTTTTAGTTCCCAATTATAAAATTGTGGGTCAGGACCACTAAAATAAATGCCCAAAAGTTTAGCATAACAATGCACCACTGGGAACTACAAAATAGGGGAGCACACAGAACCATCACAACCAAGCGGTAGACTACAACACTTGCTTTGATTCAGGACAGAGCCCGTAACAGCTGAAAAAACTGTCAACTCAGTTTGGGCCAAATGGGCCGAGGCCCGATCAGCCAAAACCAAACAAAGGTCATCTGCATAGGCAATGGATTTGATCTGTGGGTCACAACTACACACAGAAAGGCCAATGATATCATCAGCCCCATGCAGCCTATGGAGCAGGGGGTCCAGGGACAGTAAATATAAAAAAGGACTTAAAGGGCAACCCTGTTGCACCCCTCTACCAACTGGGACATTAGCACCCACCCAACCATACATGGTGGGCAGAATACTAATATTATAACAAATCTGTAACCAGGAAATAAAAACATCAGGAAACCATAACACCACAGAACCTCCCACAAATAATCATATTCCACCCGATCAAATGCTTTGGATTGATCCAGGCTCACAAGATGCCCCAGTAATTCCTGAGTACTACCCTTATGAAGGATTTCCCGGAGAAGAATCAGGGCATCTTGAATCTTCCTAAGGGGAACTCCACTAAACTGAGTGGGATGAACAATAGCATCCAGGACCCCCACCAGCCTGTTCCCCAGGACCTTCATCAAAATGTTACTGTCAGTATTAAGGAAAGTAATGGGTCACCAGTTCCTCAAATCCCCCCATTCCCATCCTTAAATAAAAGGACCAGGACCCCTGCATACATACTAACAGGCAAATTACCTGAGCTCAAAGCCCCATTAAAGATGGCCACCAATTCTTCCCCCAACATGTAGATTTATAAACAGCATGTGGAAGGCCATCAGAACCAGGGGATGTACCAGAAGGAAGAGACCAAATGACCTGTCTCACTTCATCAAGTGAAATAGGGTCAATTAATACCATACCCAGATCCTCAGAAAGGGCAGGAAGAGTGCACTCATGCAGCCACTGTCGAATCACCTTTTTTGACAGAGACTGGCCAGTAAAGGCAGCCATGAAAAAATGCTGTATCTCAGTTAGAATGGCAGAATTCTCAATTACAGTGTCTCCATTAGCAGTATGCAAAGAAAGCATAGTATGTTTCTCTTGAACCTGAGCACAGGTATCAAAGGGAACAGTATCATGCTTCTTGCCAAACACCTTATATCTTTGTTGCTCACCAAACCCTTCATTATATCCTGCTGCAGGCTAGCCACCCTATCCTTAAGCGCTTTAAGGGTACTGAGACAAACCTTACCCCCTTCATAATGCAGGGTAGTGAGAGAATGCAATTTGGACTGCAAACAGTGCAGCGTGTCCCACTAAAACTGCCCATTAAGCCTCCCCACATACTTAAAATAAGAACAAAACTCTTTTTTCGAGTCCTCCCACCAAGCATTAGTATCCTCATCCAAAAAGAAAACCGACTTCCTAACTGCCAAAACATGACTAAAACCTTCCTGAATGTAAGGCACATCTAGCAAAGATAGATTTAAAGGATACCTAAACAACATTTTGACAACAAACTATTCAAAAATCTGACTCTGCAGGTGACTAAAGGAAAGGCTGCTATATTCATTAATGCTAAAACTACATTTACATAATTTACCTAAATGTGGTTTCACAGCATTTGAAAACCGTAAAATTAGCCTTCCAATTTAGAAAAAAACTGTCTTACCTGCTTCCTAAAATGGCCGCCAAATGTGATGTCATCTTAGCCAAAGTCAGAGAGATATACAGTATATGGTTCTCTGTAGTACTAACTAGTTCTTTTTTCCCTTTGTATAGAAGTGTTCCACCCAAATGGTCAAAACTATGTGCATTATTTTGTATAATGCACATGTTAGGCTATGGTTCTGTTCACTTTGTTTACTTTAACATGCTGAAAATGTGTTTTAATCCAACCGACTTTCTCTGTGTCAAACCACAGTGTAGTACAAATCCTGAATAACCTGGTGGTCTAGTGGTTATAGTGGATCCAGGATGCTACAGTGGGGGTGCTGGGGTGGTGTGCATGCTTAATATGCACTTTTTAACATTTTTATTAAACCTTTATATTTTCTGCTATTATTCTTTTCTAGTATGTTTTTGAAAGACTCTACAAATGTAATCCATAGTTTGAATGTAAACATTTGTACAATCAATAAATCAGACTTCTTCAACAAAGTGAAATACAGCAGTAGCTGCAAGCAAGTACATTACTATGTGGGGGGTGCAGCCACATCCTTCACCACCCCCTAGAGCCATCACTTTTTTTGTAGCAAAGTTCTTGTGCAGTCCAATGTTAGAGTTCATACTTTCTCAAAACTCAAATATATGCTTGTCTTGTCCTCTTTTTCCATGGGAAATAATAAGAAGAATAAGAATCAGCATTTATATAGTGGTTTTCATACACACTGTATCCCAAAGTGCTGTACAAGCAATACTAGACTGATAGTGAAGTGACTGAACGTGTAGTGGCAGCTGTTCCATACATTAATATCCACACACAGTCTTGGACAATTGCATGTACTGGTTTTATAGAAAGGGGAATGTTGGCCAGGACAACGGGGTCAGATAGTGATCAAGGTGCTGGCAGCCCACATCTTATTTCTCACAGTAATCTGCTCATATTTCTCTCCTTCTGTCTTCCCCTTCCCTGAATATAGCAGTACCTTGCAAGAGTGGCCTTCTCAGTCCCCCTCTGGTATTTAGTCTTCACTATTCCTCCTCATACTGAAAACTGGTGAGCTCATCACCCTTCAGCATAATGAATGCAAGTAGTACAGTTCCCATTTTATTTTGACATATCAAATATAAAAATATCCAGTAAGTCAGGCTCATATCAGCAGGGAACAAGGGGAATGATGGGCTTTCCTATCCTTAAAAGATCTAGGCTACCTTTGATTAGGCACTATTAAATGACAGGTGTGTACATCATTATGCACATCATTTAATAGTGTCTAATCATAGGTGGCTTAGATCTTATATGAGTAGGAAAGCCTATTTTACCACTTGTGCCATGCTGCTATCAGCCTGGCTTACCAGAAGATCATGTTTATTATTAATATGTAACTATAACATGGGAGACTGTACTAACCACATTCATGATGTGGAAGTGCAGTGAACTCACCAGTTTTTGGTGTGGGGAGCAGGTGAGAAGAATGAATGCCAGAGAGGAACTGAAGAGGCCATTCCAGCAGGGTACAGCTATATTCAGGTTAGTTGAAGACATGAAGGAGAACGCTGAGCAAATCACTGTGAGATCCGAAATGTGGGGCTGCCAGCATTGTGCTCACTACCTGTGGATGAGAGTAGCCAACAATGACAAATACTCAGAGTGGCAGGGCTGCACCTAAACTGTTACTTGAATTCAGTGTAGGGAGATTATGGGGGAGCGTGTTGACATTTGTTAGGACAGTATTGAGGGAGTTGTGTATAGCTCATTCAAGATTTGGAAGGGTGGTAGCCGCCAACTTGCATTGTGGAGTAGAGCACAGAAAAGTACTGGAGAAGAATTGCTGGGAAGGTGAGAAAAAACACAACAGGGAACTGTACATACTACCATTACTGTGCAGAAAGGTGGTGATCCACTTAATATTTACTGTGGGAGCAGAAGTCAGACATTGAGAATGTGAACTGGAGAGTGATTTGGGAGGCATTTTTTAATAGTGCCAGCTTAGGATGCGTATCAGTATAGGTGTGCACAACCCTCTGAGGTACAAGATTACAATCTGAGGTGTGATAATTCTCTTCATGAGACCGCAAGCTCATATGCGGCCCCAGGCAGTACTAAGGACAGGGTATGGATGGTGGGGTGTTTAACAGAAAGCAGGCTAGGTGCAGGGGGTTCACATGGAAGAATACATTTATTTGTGGATTAACAAGACAGCGTGAGCTTTGGAACTGAACAAGACCGGTACTTTGCTGTGTGACCCTGAGCAAGTCACTAAACTTCCTTGTGCTCCTAGGCCCTAGGCCACACCTGTAAACAAGCTGTCAGCTTAGTGTGTCTCTCCTGGTTAACAAAAAACAAAATTCAGTGCTTTATATAACCACTAGATCATCAGGTATTTGAAGTGTTGTACTATAATGCAGTCTGCCAAAGAAAAAATCAGCTGGACTACAAGACATTTTTCTGCAAGTTAAAGTAAACGAAATGAACAAAATCATAGCCTAACATGTGTATTGATCAAAATAATCCATGAGGTAATACATGGTATTGATCATTCTGGTACAACAGTTAAAAATAAAGAGGGAAAGAAGAACTAGTTAGCACTACAGAAATATATGTGGATCTCTGTCTCTGGCTCAAATGATGTCATCATGACTCATCACTTAATACACTTGGCAGACATCTTAGGGAGAAGCCAAGGCTGTTTTTTGAATGTGAAAGGCTGATGTTTACATTTTTCAAAAGCTATGAAACTGCATTTATGTTATTAACATACATGCAGTTTTAGCATACATGTAAACAGCTGCCTTTACTTTACCTCCATATGAAGCCAGATTTTGGAGTTTGCAGTTTTAAAAAACTGCTTGTTTAGGTACCCTTTAACTTCCAAAGTCCCGGCCACATCTCTGCTCTGGGTGGCTACCTACCAAGAGAACCAACATTCTATGATCAGAAGTGGCCATATCCACCACCTGAGCATCCTGCAATGTAAGAGAGGCAGAAACAAAAAAGTAATTGATCCTGGACAAACATGGCCCACAAAAATATGTATGAGGGGCCACTGGAAATTGGGAACCAAAAACATCTGTCAATCCCACGTCATCAATGACGGCCCGCAAACAAGAGGCATCACAAAATTGTTTTTTGGGAGTAAGATGTGGACCAGGTGGGGAAAGTACACAACTGAAATCACCCCTAAAAGTACATGCATAATTGTAAATAAAAATGGCTGAAGAGCTCGAAAAAGCCGTACCCTGTCATGCTTTAGTTGAGGGGCATACACATTTACAAGCCGAAAAGGCAAGCCTTTCCACAAGATATCCAATAACAATACTCTCCCCTCCAAGATATCCAACTGTCTGAGTACTTTAACTTGTGAGAAAAAACAAATCCCTACACCAGAACACGCTTCCACACCCTGAGACCAGTAGCTAGCACCCCATATCCAGCCAGCAGAGGCCACCTCCAGAAGTACTGGAGAGTGGAGGCGAACATCCTGGAGAAACAAACAGTCCAAATCAGATTTTAAAAAGAGGGCATATGTAGCCAGTCTTTTAAAGTCAGACTGAATACTGTTAACATTCAGGGAGGCCAGTTTGAAATTATACAAATGGGAAGCCATGAAACATTAAAATCTTCACTTGACTTTACTTGAAGCTCGGGTAACCCTGCCACTGGATATGGGAGCTGGGCTACAAGTTACCAACCCTTCAGAGTCGGATAATGGACCCACCTGGGGTGGACAGGTTGAAGGGACAGAAGAAACCCCCTCCATATCAGAGGGTACATCCTGAAGCACATCATATGGGTTAGAATCCTCCAAGGGAACAACCGGTGTCTTTGGATGCTTGAGTTTGGAACCTTTACCCCTCTTGTTGTGAACCACAGAAACTCTGGAGCTGGAGGCAGAGGTACAAGCGGGAGGGTTGGGGGGATCCACATCCAGCTGGGAGGCACTTGGACCCAACTCAGAGACCAGAACAGAGTTCAACAGGACTGGGGGAAGGGGAGCGGTGTACCAGGACCCCCAGATCTCATCCGGCAGTGGAAGATTTAGGGCCAGGACCCAAGAAGGGAGCTGTAGCTTCCCTAATATAATAATCCTGCATTCTCTGTATTTTTAGCCACCCATGGACAATCAGTAAAAGTGTGGCCAAGGTCGTCACATAGGTTACAGTTGGGCTCCTGGAAACAGTGTGCACTGGAATGACCCAGGTCCCCACAATGGGTACATTTAAGCACATCACAGGTCATACTGATATGCCTACGTGAGCCACACTTAAAGTACATCCTGGGCTGACCAGGGTAAAACAAAAATCCCTTATCCCGGCCAATGAAAAAACAATTAGGAAGGTGTACAATATCTTGTTCAGAATGTTGCTATTTTATTTTAAATTTCCAGCCCCCATTCCAAAACCCTTCATCGTCCAATATGGGAGCCAGGCTACCCTGAATAGTACATCGCTTCTCCAACCAATAAACAATATCAGTAATAGTCACCCCTTTGTTCCGGAAAAGGATGGTGATAACTCTAAAGGGTTGTTTAGTTAAGGGGATAACAACAAAGTCCACCCATAGAGGATTCGTTTTCAGAGTAGAATAACGACACCAAAAACGTTCCAACAATGCTGGGGTCCTAAAACTAATGTCGGAAGTACTCTTCCCCTGTGCATGGATCAGGGCATAAACTTCCGAGGGGAAAATCCCAGGGACTGCTTCAACAAAATCTTACCCACATGAAAACAATCAGGGATAGTTTCCTGATTGCCAATATAGCGAAGACAGATGGCATTCCTCCATTTAGCCAACTCCACAGGCTTCTGGAAATGACTTGCATAAGTCGGAGGATCAGGACAATCTGAAGTGCCATTGCGGGGAGGGGGAACCTCCGACAGTACTGTGGGCCGAGGCCCAGTCTTTCCCAGACTAGTAGTAGAAATAGAAGGCCCAGAATCCCCAGGGGGTAGCATGTTATCTGTAAGCCCATACACACCAACTGAATCCTCCGAATTGGAGGCGGTAGAAAATGCAGGAACCATTGGCAAAGTTGGGCCTGAACCCGGGAGTGGAATCTGGGGGTCCAGTTGCCAGACCCCATGAGGCGAGGAGATCCAGCCAGTGGAAGATAATGTGCGCTCAGGCGAACCATACTGCACCATCTCCCTCGCTCCAGTCCTGACGTGGGGTCTTTTCAGTCTGCCCAGGAGGCGCGCCCGGGCTGTCTGTAGCTGCCAGAAGTTTAGCGGGCCATAAAGAACCCTCTTTCACCGGAGGAGCAATTGAATGTTTGCGTTTGCGGTCTTCCTTCTTCAGTGAGGCTTTGGAAGACAGTTGAGCACTAATTTTCTACAACTTCGCCTCAAGCCACAACTTTGCTCGTGCCAAGCTTAAAGCATTCACCTCAGTGGGGATGGAACCACTGCCTTGGGCAATATGCTGGCCACCCAGAGACTCCATCCCAGCCACCGTCACAGTGGTTCCAGACTCCTCGGACTCCTGTAGTTCCACTCCCATTGCCACCAACGGACTCTCCTCCAACTGTACTCTCTCAACATCAGCCATCAAGTGCAATGCCACACAGCCGCCGGGCCCCCAACTGGAGAGTAGGGGAATTTCCCCAGTACCCTGACCAAATTCCCCTCATTCACTAAAAATACCACCAACAGCTTAATCTGGTTCAAGTAAGGATTTATGCCATGTTACAATTTCAGTTGGTTACCATCTCTACCCCCCCCCCATCACCCCTGAAAAAGGGACTTCTAGTCTTAGTGGGCCTACCCGATCAACAAATTTAAATGAATAAATAAATTCCCCCATTATGCCTTATGGATTCCATATAAATCCAAATCATTCAAAGGCCATCATGACATGTAATTTTAATACCTAACAGCAAATCAGAGCCCTTTTCCTGGTAAAAGGCTGCCAACATATTACATTTCACTAAACAACAAAGTCACAAATAAGGAACCAGTAGCTTATGGAAAAATCTACAGGGATTTATACACGGATTTGATGTTGCCTCTAAAGGGAAAATACAGGAAAAATGAGGGCTTGTTACAGGAAAATGTGTTTTTGGATCTGGGAGCACTGTGATGATTATGACTAAACAGCATTATATGGCACCAAGAAAATGACTTTGGTCATTTGGTAGCTCTTCACAGCCCTATCGGCTCTGGCAAGAGTTTGTTTAAGATTGGCATACCACTTCGAAATTTTAGAATTTTCAATTACCTGCATATCCCTTGTTTGATATGGCATAAAGATATATGATTTTATATTCAGTTTAAAAGATGGCAGGATAATGATCCCCTTCAAACTGTTTGAAAATAATATATTTTGAAGATTTGCTAACCATGGTGACTTGTTTTCTTTTTTTAACCATATCAATTGTTCTTTAAGACATCTGACTCTCCAGAAATTAGCTTTGCAATTTAATATTCGTAACCAGTAAAGAACCACCCTGACATCAGTAATTGCTTTTTCTGGAACTCTGCCCAGTTCAGTTCTTACATGCTTGGCTGGCCAGTTTATACTGAGTTTCAGTAGTGAACACATAAACAAAGAGAAAGGCATCTCTGATTCATTTAATGTATAGTAACCCCATATCTCAGCTCCTTAGGTGATTGTTAGTTTAAATTGAGATTCTCCTACCACAATTGCAGGGGTAACAGATGCTCCACTGTAAATATAGTTAAATCTCGAAGAGGCTCTTGTATTTCGCTTAACCTTTTGCACGTGACCTTTTACACGTCTGGACCACTTTCCATTTGAGGTGTACCGTACACCTAGATAAACATACTCATTGAGCACCTCAACATCAGTATGCATTTTAAAAGAATATTTTGTTTTTCCACCAAAGATAATTATTTTTGTTTTATTATAATTAATAGTAACTTCATGTTTTTGATAAACTTGATAAAATACATTTAGTTTATGTTGTAATTCAACTGGAGAAAGAGATAATAAAATCATATTTGGCGCTATGCACGGACACAGGACACTGTGCATAAGCCTGCGCAACACGGAATACGACAACCGGCCACACAGGTATATGCAGTGCAGCATGTACAATGTGCACACAGCAGACTCATGCACAGCCATGCATGGTGTAAACATGGAGCCGTACCGTGGGGGCATGACTGCAGAAATGGGTGCACAAAGGGACCTGTGTGCATGCACTAACACAGGTATGAGACGCACGTGTGCAGGTCCAGGGATGCACAACTATGCCAGGGTAGGGGCTACCATAAAGATATGTGCCCAGGAGATCAAGGGCCAGTATGGAGCTGCACACCCTCAGGAAACACCTCGCATGTACCTCACCACACCAGGGCATGCCAGTACGCAAGGTGGACAGCACCACAGAGCACGGTGGGCACAATGGCCACACCACCACCACCATAGGGAGGGCCAGCCAGGCAAGGAAACCCCCATAGGCAAGATGCAGTGGCGAGATGTGCCATATGGCATGGCTCCAGACCAAAGCATGTCGTATGGCACATCCCCGTACATAGGGCACATCGTATGGCAGGTCCCCATATACACAGGACACACCACACGGCATGTCCCCATACCAGTACACATTGTATGGCATGTCCCCATACACAGGGCACATCATATGGTATGTCACTGTACACAGGGCATGCTGTACAGCATGTTCCCATACCAGGGCATGTCGTATGACCTGCCCCGTACACAGGGCACACCGTATGGCATGTCCCAGTAAAAGGGCACACCTTATGACACATTCATGTACACAGGGCATGCCATATTGCATGGCTCCATACCAGAGCATGTCATACGGCATGTCCCCGATCACAGGGCACATCATATGTCATGTCCCCGTACACAGGGCATGTGGTACGGCATGCCCCCGTACCAGGACATGCCGTACGACACATCTGCATACACAGGGCATGGTGTACGACACATCCTCATACCAGCCATGACTTATGGCACATCCCTGGACCAGGGCATGCCACATGGCATGTCCCTGTACACTGGGCACACCGTGCAGCATGTCCCCATATCAGGGCATGCCTTACAGCATGTCCCTAGACCAGGGCATGCTGTACGGCACATCCCTGTACACAGGGCATGCCATACAGCATGTCTCTGTACACAGGGCATGCTGTACAGCACATCCCTGTAGACAGGGCATGCTATATGGCACATCCCCATACCAGAGCATGCCGTACGGCACTGGACTAGGGCAAACCATATGGCATGTCCCCATACACAGGGCACTCTGTACAGCATGTTTCCATACCAGGGTACGCCATACAGCACATCCATGGACCAGGGCTTACTGTATGGGCATGGGCTGCCTACATGGATGACCAGTACCCATGTGCTCCATGCACATGCCGCTGTGCTGCACATGACTGAAGGGCAGAGCACATGGCAAATCAATCAATTAATCAAACTTTATTTAACCAGGCATAAACACTATTGAGCAAGCTTATTTTCAAAGTGGTCCTGGACATTAATACAATACATATACACAGATGTGGTAGCCAAGAAGCAAAAGCATTGTACAGGTAAGGGTCAATATAGACCTATACATACAGGTTTGACATAGGTACACGCAGTTACAGTTCATAATGAATTTACATGAGACAGAAGAGACGACATTCCTAGGCTGACTCCACTAAGCAGAAGCTAGTACCTTCTGATAATAGTAGGGAGGGGAAAGAAGAGAGTGTAAGTGTGCTAGGATGGAGGGGAAAGGATGAAGAGGACCAAGAGTGGAGGAGAAAGGCTAGTAAGTGCTGGGTATCCCTTATTAGGGATGTGGGTTGAGTGAGATTCTGATATGTAGGATTCGTGAGAGGAGCCAGAAGCTAAGGGCTCATAGACGCCTAAAACAACTGCATGTTTACTTCAGATATTCAGCTATCAGAGCTTTGAATGTGAATAGACTTGGGAGTGAGGAAAGCTTTAATGAGCTTTGCATGGCGTTCCAGAGGGATGGGAGAGAAAAATTGATTGCGGCCGAGCCATAGGTAGCTTTCCTCTAGGAATCTGAAAGCAAAGTATGGAGTAGCGTTTCAAGCCGTAAGATCCATTGGCACGTTCAAAGAAGCTTGAGATGTATGCAGGAAGATTGTCAGACAGTGTTCTAAAGAGCCAGATGAGACCATTTCTTTTCCTCCTACCTGAGAGTGAGGGCCATCCCTTCTCTTGGTACGGTAGGCAGTGATGAGTGCGAAGAGGCAGGTTAAGGATAAATCTTAAGGCTCAGTGGTAAAGAGTGTCTAGTTTATTTAGCACTGATGAGGGGCAATGATTGTAGAGAAAGTAAGCGTAGTCCAGTACGGGTAGGAATGCGGATTGTACTAGTCTCTTTCTGGCTTCTATGGTAAGCAGATGTTTAATATGGTAGAATAAGCCTAACCACTGTCTTAGTTTTTTCGAGATTTCATTCAGGTGGCAGAGCCAGAATCCTAGGTATTTAAAGGTATCAACAATTTCAAGGGGTTCACCCAAAAGCATTAGTATCTTGGGGATGTGTGTTGGTCCAGAGGATGCGTTTGGTGAGAGAATCATGGCTTTAGGCTTTTTGGCATTGAGTAAGAGCTTGTGTTTGGTAAGGTTATATTGGAGAGTGATAAAGTCTCACTGTAAGTCCTCATGGGCCAAGTCCAGGGAAGAATTTGAGGTGTAGAATACTGTATCATCGGCAAATAAGTGCACATTAGCTGTGCATCGATGTGAGTCCAGGTTATTGATATAGATTGCAAATAGGATTGGGCCCAGGATGGAGCCTTGGGGGACTCCTTGTAGAAGACATTTTTGTGGAGATAGGTCACCTGCAGATTTAACTTGTTGTAACCTGTTGGTGATGTAGTTGGTGAACCATTTGATGGCAGGACTATCAAGACCAATATTGCTTAGTGCAGTAAGCAAGATGTTGTGATCCACGGTATTGAAGGCCTTACTGAGATCAAGGAAAAGGGCAAACACATGCTTCTTAGAGTCCAAGGCAATTTGCCAATCTGTGGTTACTTTTGCAAGGGCAGATATTGTGCTATGTTTGGCTCTAAAGCCGGACTGTACAGCGGTTTCTGTAAATCCAAGTGTTCTCTAATTTGGGTGTTGACAATTTTTTCCAGTAATTTTGAAAGGGTGGATAGTATGGAAATGGGCCGATAATTGTTCAGGTCGCTCGGATCCCCAGACTTGAATAGAGGTAAGATATATGCAGTTTTCCATGACACAGGTAGCGCACCCTGCTTCAGGGAGGTGTTAAATAAATGGGTGATGGGGGTGGTCAAGTAGAAATAGCCAAGTTTTAGGAAGTAAGGTTTGATATTGTCTGCACTGGCACTCTTTTTAGTGTCCAGTGACAGAAGGAGGTCCTCTACTTGTTTAAATGTGACTGTATGAAAGCTGAAAGGAGAGGGATGTGGTTGGTTAGGGTTAAGAATAACATTAGGGCTAGCAGTGCAGTCCCCTAACAGGCTAAGTTTGTTGATAGGCGAGGTGTCAAAGGCTAGCCCTGCAGTGGAAACGTGATTGTTGAACTGCTGTAATATAGCAGCTCTGTCTGTAAAAGTAGTTCCATCGGACACAATTTTGGCTGGAAGGGAGGCTTCAGTAGGATGACCTTCAACCTCTTTGAGGATGTTCCAGAATTTGGCAGAGTTGTTTTTGTTGTCTTCTAGTTCTGCTTGGAAATATCTAGTTTTTTCAGACCTAATTAGTTTGGTGCAGGCATTTCTAGAGATGCCAAATGCTAGCCATTCAGCCTCCATGTACTATTTCCTTGCTCTTTTTCACCAGTAATCTCTGTCCTTGAGTGCTTTCTTCAGGTTGGGAGAGAATCAGCCAGGAGGTCTTTTTTCAGACCTGATTAGCCTTAGGAGGGTGTGTTTGTCTATTAGCCCCATTAAGAGGCTATGAAAGATATTAAATGCCTCACTAAGGGAAGAGGCTAGATAGAAGTCCTGCCATCTGATGTTACTTAGGTCTTTCAGGAAGGCATTCTGGCAGAACTTTTTCAGGCATCTTTTCAGTATGAATTTAGCGGCCGGTTTTATTTGGGGAAAGTGTCTGATGCAGGCAGTAGTACAGTGGTCACTTATGTCATTGAAGAACACTCTGGTATGCGAGATGTTATAAGGCTTGTTTACTAACAAAAGGTCCAGAAGGGAACTATGCTCAGGGTTTTTTCTGTTGGGTCTGGTGATTGCAGGTGTCATTTGAGCCAGTCCATTCACATCACAGAGATCCTTCAGCTTCTTGGAGCTGTCGTCATTCCAGTTTTGGTTGAGATCCCCCATTAGAATACATTCAGTGTTAGCTGAGTCAGTTAGGCTTTGGAGATGTGGCAGGACGGCCATGCCATCAGATGGCGGTCGATAGCATGCTGCAATAAGGAGTGCTTTTTCAATAGAGAAGGATAATTTTAGTGCCAGGCATTCAAATTCTTTAGCCTTCGAAGTACAATCACTGACTGATACAGTGAATTTGCTCTTAACATATATTATAGCCCCTCCTCCTCTAGTTGGTCGATCACATCGGTAGGTATTGTATCCCGGTATGTTGATAGAATTGTCTGGGGTGGTGCTGGTGTCCTCCTCTTGTTCCAGTGCAGGTAGTCTGAGATTCCTCAGCATGATGCACCTCCCTGAGTCCTTGTAGCACTGCAAGACAAAGGGAACAGGTTAGTCGTGGCACAGCATCCCATGCACCCTGCCTGCAGGCATGGCATGCCCATGCCCACAGCACCACACCAGTAGCACTTACCGGAGAAGGCACTTAGACCTCCCAACGCCTGTCACCTGCATCCTCATAGCAGACCATGCTGCTCTCCCTGTTGAGCATCATGTAGTTTGGGTACTGGAGACGGTACCTCCACAGCCACTGTCCAGGGGTACAGACATAGCACAGGGCCTTGTCTGGCTATACCTGCAGGCAGAGCTCCATGTGCTCTGACCATCCACATGGTTCCTGCATGGAAGACAAGTGGAGAGGCATTGAGTCACATGGCCCATACAGAAAGTGTCGTGAGGCTGCACACACAGAACATGCTGTACTCACCTGGCTGAATCCACGGGCCTGCCACAGGTCCCCTATACCCCAGTTGTTGGTATACATCTCCTCCGACACTCTGCAGAGGTGCCAGGGGAACATTGCCATCCTGTCTACCACTGTGTACTCCATTGTAGTCCAAGAAACTGTCACACCACCGGCTTGTGCTTGTGTCTGGGCATGTGTCACGGGGCATGCCATAGACATGCCGATGGCGGACAGCACCACGCCCACGTAGCGGGTCGACCATCATCCATGGCATGTCATAAGGGGGAGCGGATTTCAGGCTGCACCATGGGAGGGGAATGCTTAACAGTGGTACAGGATATGCCCAAGCATGGGTATGCATCCGTATCTGATGGAGGCAAATGACTGGAGATGGAGGAACAGGCTACTGCATCCCAGAGTGTTCCATCAGAGGGTCGGCACCACAGGATGGCAGGACATGCATTGCCTGGACCATTTCAGGTTCCCATGGTCGACTGTCGCATGGCTGTGTGACATGATCCACACAACTACAGTACCCAGGACCTGGCGGTCCAGGGCAATGTGGGTGGAGACCAAGGTCATGTGTGCCCTCTCGTACTATGCATGTGGGTAGTTTCAGTGTGTGACTGGTGATACACTAGGTGTTAGCCAGTCCTCTGTGTCCCGTGCCATGGCCCAGGTCACTGATGCTCTGTTGGCACACCTGTGAGACCACATCTACATTCCTAGGACAGAGAGGGAGAGCGTGACACAAAGTAGGCATTCTATGCCACACATGGTATGCCCAATGTGTGCGGGGTCATCAACACCATGCACATCACCATCCTGATGCCCTTGGAGAAGGAGGAGGCATACCAGAACAGAAAGGGATTCCACAGTGTTAACTTTCAGGTCGTGTGCCATGCCAATGGCCTGTTCACAGACATGTGTGCCAGGTTCCCAGGATTGACACATGACTCCTACGTTCTGGATGCCTCTGTCCTGCACCTCCACCTGTCACAGGGTTTTGTGGCAAGTCACTCACACTATCCCATTCTTCTAAGCTGGTGACAGTGGATATCCCTTGGGGACCTACCTCATGACCCCAGTACTGGCTCCAGGGACACAGGCAGAGAAGGCATACAACACTTCACATAGGAGAACATGGGGTATCATCGGGAGAACTATCGGATGACTAAAAATGTGCTTCTAGTGCCTGGACCACTTGGGGGGCACAGTCATGCTGTCACCTGCTAAGGCGTGCAGGGTGTTCACCATATGCTGCATGTTGCACAACATTGCCAAGCGTGCCGCTGTGCCACTGCTGATGGTGCAACCTCTCGACCCCATGAATGATGATTATGTTGCTGATGGCAATGGTGGTGTTGCTGTGCCCCCCAAGGGAGCATGGCACAGCTAGCGGATGTGGGGCATGGCTCACGCTAATGGTGGGTACATTCACAAGATGACGGTGCTGCACTTTGTGTATTGTGCTGCTCACACCTGTCAGTCATGGCAGGGACATTACACAGCCACAGTTGGAGTGTTGCATGCTGTGATTGTCGGCCGGTGTCATCATCGGGAAGACGGCCACAATGGTGATGACTATTGCTGAGTGGTCCTGTGGAGGGGGGAATGGTCCTCTGTGTCAGTGTGCTTTGTAAGCAATAAGACACAATGGGGTGTGCATTAGACAGTTCTAATGCATGGCTAGGGGGATGTAGTAAGGCACAAGGCCATAGGCCGAGTGCATCCAGTCCCCTAGCCGTGCATTAGAACTGTCTAATGCACATCCCCAGAGTGGCTTATTGCGCTTACAAAATGGTTCTGTGTATTCTAAATGGGGATTCTAGTTTTAGCTGTGCATTAGACACATCTGATGCACGGTTAGCAACCAGTCAGATTGCTTGAAATCCTTTGCCCATTTTATAATGTGTGTTATGCCATTGCTTTCACAGTCCCGTTCCATCCAGTTGTGACTGCAGCTGTGACAATACCCATGTGCCCTGGCACCTAAGTGTTACACATGCACGTGGCCCCCCCATGACCTCTGTGCACCTCACGGCCTGGGGTGCTGGCACTGCATGACGATGTACCAGTGTCCAGTGTGTCCTGGCTGGCATTGATGGTGGTGTCAGTGTCAACCCGCCCCTCAATGGCACCCTCTGGGCATGGTGGCGGGGACATTACAACAGTGCATGTGTCTGGCATGGGTAGCACGTCACTACACACACCCTGCTCAGGGCCGCGGTCTGTGAAGGTGACCTGGGTGGCAACGGTACTGGTACATGGACATTGCTCGGGGAGGGATGCAGCAGGAGGTGCAGCAGGCATGGCCTGTAGGCACTGCAGGATCAGCTTCTGCATCATGGTGCCCCATTTGATGCCATTGCAGATGGCCCTGGTGACCTTGGTCACGGTGGCAATGGCAGCAGTGGTGTTTCTCTGTTATGCAAGCTGGTCCCTCTCCAGCTGCTGGAGCAGGTGGTACTGTTCCATCTGGTAGGGGTTGTGCTGGGGGGGGCATGTCCGCATCTGGCTGTGCCTGTGGAGGGGCCCTCATCACCACTGCCAGCAGGGTCTGTGGCTCTATCGGCACCCATTGGTGCTGTGGGTAGCATGGTACCGGGAGCTGAACCGGTGCCCTTGCTCGAGGGGGTGGGGTGCCCTAGAGTACTGGTGCGGACCACTGGCATGGCCGTCCATGGCCCCATCTTCTTGATGGCTGTTGCTCCAGGAGGTGATGTCCACATCTTCCATGTGGGTGACAGTCAGCTCTGCATTGCTGTCGCTGTCCAGTTGGGTCTTGGTGTCCATCTCTGTCCATGTAGAGACATAAATGGTTTGCGTCAGTGCAACATTCAGTCTCACATACTAGGTGGTGCTTCGCACAATAGTGGCCACTAATACTTACCTGACGGTGCCTCCCGTGGCATGGTGCTTCTTGGTGCTGGCTGTGGCACAGTGGCTCACATTGGCTGCATTCCACAGGTTGCTGTATTCTGTGGTGCACTGACCATGTATGGGGGAAGGGTGACACTGTAGTGATGGTATTGTGTTTATATACTGCCCACCACCCAGTCCTCACCACACAGACTGTACCTACCTACCTGCCAGTGTGTCCACCCCTCTGTTCTGACCATGGACTGCTACCTCTGAGAGGGTCTCTGCCACCAGTAGCTCTATGGATGACTGCTGAGTGTCCTGTGCTGGGGACCCTCCACCTGTGCCTTGCCACTCCCATGCGCCGGCCGCCAGCTTCTTGATGGCCACATGGAGGTCACACCATTTGTGTTTTATGGCTGTCAGTTTTCTTCCCTCTGCACCAGGGCATTGTTGCTGGCCTGAATGTCCAGTCAGATCCGAGCCTTCACCTCTGGGGCTGTGGTGAGTGCCAGGGACCTGAACAATCTAGCATAGTTGCTCTGGATGTTCATGACCATCACCACAACTTGCCTGCTGCTGAAACTGGTGGACCGTGATCCTGTGCCACCACCGCGATGCCTGCTTCTCCATCCCCTGCCTCCAGTGCCACCTTCTCAGTCTGCTTCCACAGGCCCTTCCGTGTCCTCCTGTCATTCCACCATTGTACTTCCGCTCTGCTGTAGCGTGGCATTCACAGCTGTGTTGCTGCATAGTGCGGCCAGCATCGCCTTATATGGTGGGGTCAAAGGGCAATTCCGTGTATCCTGGACATACCCACTTGCTTTCCGCACGTTGCTCCACGCTGCCGTGGTTCACGCCCCCTCTGTGTGTGCACCGCATTTATGCGGTCATGCATACTGCATGTCTGCCTTGCCCCATGTGCCATGTCAGGGCACACAGCGTTTACTACCACTAACATGTATTGAGGGACCCTTTATGCATAGCACCCATTGTCTGGGTAAGCCAGTCCTGGACAGGAGCAGTTCAAGATGTTCAGAGAGTGGAGGTTTTTGGCACCTGTTCTTAAGAGGATTTCATGAATGTACAGGTTGAACAATATTGGAGCCAGTAGGTATCCTTGCTTTACTCCACAGTTAGAATGAAAAGGTTTGTTAAGGTTACCAGATAGATCATATCTAATATAGATAATATTGTTTAAATATAACTGTATTATTGGCATCAAAAGATTCATACAGATTCCCATCTGAATTAACTTTTGGCATAATAAGGTCCAATCAACAGAATCAAAAGCAGTACTAAAGTCAATAAGTGCTGCATAGACTTTACATTTTTATGTTTGCTTGCACGCATGTGCAAGAAACACAGTGCCATCATCTGAGTTTTCGGAGGTGTGGCAGCCCTCTTCCAATTCAGTCAGTGTGTTTGCAGGCGCGGCCCCAGTTCTCTAATGCCTACTGGAGCTGTCTATGACAGTCCAAAATGCAGTGGCGTACAGTTGCAAGGGGGGCTATGCTTCAGTGAGCAGCGATAAGATATCACCTGCTCATGCGCACTTCCCCTACACACACACACACACACACACACACACACGCACGCGCACGCACGCATACTGTGTGCTGACCCCCACGCACTGTATAGCCGATGGGGTGCTCAATCGCCTGCCGGCCAATGCCCCTCACCAAACAGAGTTTATATGCCATGCTGGTGCCCACCCAGCATGGCTATCACATGTATAGCTGATGGGGTGGGCCAATCCTCCGGCCGGCTCCACTGTCTCCCCCAGAGTATAGGGTGCCATGCTGGGAGCCCACCCCAGCATGGCAACAGATGCTGTCACCGACGGGGTGCCCAACCCCTGTCGGTTCCACACCCCCACAAGCTATCCCTGCCACGCTGGGAGCCCACCCCAGCATGGCAAACGCCCCTCTGCCTCCTCCTTTGTAAACAAAAAAAACCTGCAACACAAAACAGTTCTCGCTGTCTCTGCCCCCACCCGCGCCCCACCCACTGCGCACCCTGCCTCCCCACCCTCACCCCATACTTACCTCCGGACCTTGGCGCTGATGATCTTTGGTGGACCGGGAACACGCCTTCACTTTCAAAGCCGACCGCGAACTGAGGAAATGCCGTAAGCTGTATAATGTAATGAATAGGGTTTTTCAACTTTGTTGCATATCTCAGGCATTTTTTGGAATTTTGGCACCAAATTTTCAACATGGGGTTTTGGGACCCTCCTCGTGAATTCTGTCACTGTCATGGCGTTAATCGACCGACGGGTGATTTTCAGTCACTGCATGAAATCACCTTTCAGGACCAATTAACAAAATGACAGTGCCAGTGTTCATAAGGTGGGCTCTCAAAAAGCCTATGTTGAAAATTTGGGGAAAAAATTCCTAAAAATGACTGTTTTACAAGCGTGCGTTGCGCTGTTCCTATGCACGCTCATAGGTTCGCGAATTTTCAATATTTTCATTCTGGATTTTCAACATTTCCATTTGACCACACTTCCTTATGAGTAGTACAGCTGTCATTTTTCACATCTCACCCAAAATGTGTTTCCACGCATGTAGCACACAATGGCGCAGTCGTTGTGCGAACTCATTGTTCAGAGCAATTAAGAAAATCACAGTGACACTGTTCATGAGCAGAGGTGTTAAAATGGCCATGTTAAAAATTTGGTGAAAAAATTCCCAAAAATTACTATTTTACGAGCATGCGTTGAGCTGTTCCTACTCACGCTCGTAAGTTCGCGAATTTTCAATATTTTCACTCCAGATTTCCAACATTGCCATTTTACCACACATCCTTATGAGCAGTGCAGCTGTCATTTCTCACTTCTCACCCAAAATGTGTTTCAGTACATGTAGCGTATATGGCGCAGGTCGGTGTGAACTCAATGTATGGCACACATTAAGAAAATCACAGTCACACTGTTCATGAGCAGAAGTGTTAAATGGTTATGTTAAAATTTGGTGAAAAAATTCCCAAAATGACTGTTTTATTTGCTTGTTGTGCTGATCTCACGGACACTCACAAGTTCGCAAATTTTCAAATATTTTCACTCCAGATTTTCAACATTGCCATTTTTCCACACCTTCTTATGAGCAGTACAGCTGTCATTTTCACATCTCGCCCAAAACATGTTTCCGTCCATGTAGCGCACAATGGCGCAGTTGGTGTGTGAAATCAATGTATGGGACACATTAAGAAAATCACAGGACACTGTTCATGAGCAGAGGTCTTAAAATGGTTATGTTGAAAATTTGGTGAAAAAATTCCTAAAAATGACTGTGTTACGAGTGAGCATTGCGCAGTTTCCTCGCACCCTCGTAAGTTCATGAATTTGTAATATTTTCAGTCCACATTTTCACCAGTGGCATTTTTCCACACTTCCTTATGAACAGTACAGCTGTCATTTTTCACAACATGGCTGAAATGTGTTTTCACACTTTCAGCACAGAAATGCATGGTCGCTGTGGGAAATCATTGTTCGGGACAGATAAAGAAAATCACAGTGACACTATTCATGACCGGAGGTCCCAAAATGCCTGTGTTGACAATCTGCTGTAAACAATTCCCAAAGTAATTACATTACAGGTGCACATTGCACAGTTTCAATGCACACTCGTGACTTCACCAGTTTTTTTAATATTTTCACTGCAGATTTTCAACACTGCCATTTTTTACACCTCCCCATGAACAGTACAGCTGTCATTTTTCACATCCTGTTCAGAACGTGTTTTTGCACCTGTGGTGACAAATGCCGTAGTCACTGTGCAAAAGCAGCTTTCGGCTAACAAACTGATATTGCCACTGTTCATGATGTGGGGGTCACAAAAAACCCATGTTGAAAATTTGGAGTGAGAATACCAACGAATGCCTGAGGCGTTAGGGTTTCCGACCATAACACCCCACCCTGTAGAGAATGACAGGCATCAGGGCTGTGACTTGGGATTGTCCCTGCAATGCTCATACCATTCCATCCCCCCCCACACCCTGCAGCCACTGAGAGGCATGGAGGTGTGCCTTGGACTCTTCGGCCCCAAAGTTCACCCCATTCTCCTATACCGCACCCATCTCACAATATTTTCTGCTGGAATGGAGTGCGCATAAGGGCCAAAGATCCCAAGGCACACCGTGACACTTGTCAGTGTTTGCACGGTAGGGTGTGGTGAAATGGTGTGGCCATTATGCCTGATGACCCAAAGGCACACCCCAATGCCTGTCACTATCTGCAGGGTGGTGATGGGGTTGGCTTCAGTTCAGTACTTCACTGCCATTCCTATTATGCAGCTCTGTAACTCCTACACTACCAATGCCAGCAAGCAAACATTCAGCATTGACAAATGCTTGTTTATTAAGCAGATGTTTTTCCAGTACATGAGCCAACTTGAAAATATGATCACTAGTTGAAGTATTATGTCTAAAGCCCACCTGAAGATCTGTTATCAGGTTTTTTTCATCCACCCAGATTTGTAATCTATTCAGTAAGATTCTAGAATATAGATTAGAGATGGCATCTAAGAGGCTAATAGACCGATAATGTTTGGGCTCTCTCATATCTCCCTTTTTTAAACAAAAAAATGTTGTAGGTGCCGTATTGGTCCTTTTAAAAACAGAGCCAAAAACAAATGATTTGATACCTTTTATTGGACCAACATGGATGTTACAGAAAAGAACAAAGTGCTTTAGCTTTCGAACCAACCAGGTCCTTCTTCAGAAGCTTTGTGGCAGTTTTTTCAAATATCCCATACTATTAACACCAGGTTATATAGAAAAGCAGAAATAATTCTCATTGGTTTAATATATACATTTAAAACATAATAGAAGATTACGTCAGAGAAGCTAATTAACACCAGTATGTCTTTATCCGAGGAGCCTCAGAAGGGCAAAGGTTATCAAGAATTCTCTACAGCCAAAGAGTTCTTGTCACATAAATTTTAAAATGTCTCAGTATGCCAAGAAAGCATTCTAGTGATAAAAAAAACCTTGGAGTGGCATCCTCTCTAATACATGTAAGACGAGCTTACAACTTACATTTCAATTGTCCTGGTATATTAAAGGACAGATAATGAGAGGCAAAATCCTGAAATTAGGTATAACTGCAAGTTGAAATCAAGCCTCAAATTAACCTACACATATAAACATGATGCATGAAAGTATCACTTGTAAGTGTAAGTGCAAAAAAAAACAAAACAAAAAAAAAACTTGTCAATGACCCCCAAGAAAACGAGACCAATATGGTGGCAGATGGATTGAACATTGATGTTGGGTACATGACACATTATTCCACTTAAACTTACACAGACCTTTACTTTAAAAGATGGACATGAACAGTTTAGTTCTCCAACGGGCCTTTGATTTTGTAAGTTTATGGTTATCTACATTGTTGACTTTTCACCTTAACACTGTGGTGAGTGCGTTTGAGTGTGTGTGTGTGTGTGTGTGTGTGTATACTGATGTATGTATGTATGTATGTATGTATGTGTGTGTTTTGTGTGTGTTTGGTGTGTGTTTTTGTGTGTTGGGGTGTATGTGTGTTGTTTGTTGTGCGTGGTGTGGTGTGTGTGTGGAATGTGTTTTCTATATTTGTTGTGTGGGGGTGCAGGTGTGTGTGTGTGGGGGGTGTGGTGTGGTGTATGTACACACATATGTGTGGGTGGAGCGTGGCATGGGGCAGTTATGTGGCTAGAACACTTAATTTTCACATATAGTGTGCATTTATTTCCTTCTATTAGTTGTCAGTGGGTGGATTTCACACTGTCACATCTTTAACTGCTCATATTAAGATGCATATCTCATTTACTTGGGGGTTCATTAAAGGTGCAATTCCTTTGGGTTTTCATTTAGATTGCTTAGACTGATTCTGTGCATTTTTGTTATACACAGACTCTGTGTTGAAATCTGCATTTATCAGGCTTATGGTCTCGTTTTCTTGGGGGTCATTGACAAGTTTTTTTTTATTTTTTTTTGCACTTACACTAGTGATACTTTCATGCATCATGTTTATATGTGTAGGTTAATCTGAGGCTTGATTTCAACTTGCAGTTATACCCAATTTCAGGATTTTGCTCTCATTATCTGTCCTTTAATATACCAGGACAATTGAAATGTAAGTTGTAAGCTCGTCTACATGTATTAGAGAGGATGCCACTCCAAGGTTTTTTATCACTAGAATGCTTTCTTGGCATACTGAGACATTTTAAAATTTATGTGACAAGAACTCTTGGCTGTAGAGAATTCTTGATAACCTTTGCCCTTCGAGGCTCCTCGGATAAAGACATACTGGTGTTAATTAGCTTCTCTGACGTAATCTTCTATTATGTTTTAAATGTATATGTTAAACCAATGAGAATTATTTCTGCTTTTCTATATAACCTGGTGTTAATAGTATGGGATATTTGAAAAAACTGCCACAAAGCTTCTGAAGAAGGACCTGGTTGGTTCGAAAGCTAAAGCACTTTGTTCTTTTCTGTAACATCCATGTTGGTCCAATAAAAGGTATCAAATCATTTGTTTTTGGCTCTGTTTTTTAAACAAAGGAATTATCACATTTCTTTTCCAATGCACTGGAGTAAATCAGTTTTATGTGATAAGGGTGAAACTTGAAGAGCGAATCCGGAATCTCAAGGCACAAAGAGTGAAACCAGAATGCCGACTTTTTCTTTTTTTGCAGGGGACTTTGTCCCTCCACATCCCCTGTTGTGGGGAGCTTTACACCCCTCTTACTAATATAATGAGAGGGCTTAAGCCCAAGGTTTGATGGGCGGAACAACAACATCACTCCCCCATAGGGCTTAAAAGGTCACACATCCTGGGCATCGCCAGGATTCATTTTTCATTGTGGCTGGAGGCGACACTATACCTCACCCATTTCTGCACCAGTCAGATTGTTACTGCGGTCACCTCCAGCCACCTGCTCCCTCCTCACTTAGCTCATTTTGCTCCCATTGCTTGTTGTGGCCTCTGCCCTCACTACTCATTAGTTTTTGGCCCCGTGCCCTCCTCGATCATCTGCAGGGTCTTCTGGCTGTAGCAGCCGCCTCGTTTAGCCAGCAGCTGCCTTTGGACATCTATTTTCCTCTGCTTGCTCCATTTCCAGTTCCGGGCCTCTCCCGGCTTGTCCTCTACCCTCTTCCTGCATGCTCTTTCTCCCCCCCCCAGCAACCACCCCCTGCCTGACTGCCGCTATCGCTTGCTCCTCGGTGGTGCTCCATGCTGATGATCTCCTTCCCAAGCTTCGTTGCGGCTTCTGCAGCCGTTTCCTGGTCTCCCTCTCATTCTAGCACTTCTGGCTTGCCCTTTCCTTCAGTCCACCCTGTGCGCATCATTCCTTTTCCCTCTCAGTTGTTGACTTTCTGTTTCCCTGAACCCCTTATGCACCAGTGTCTTCTCCAACCTGCCCAGCTGGGCTTTAGCCAGGTTTCTTGCATCTCTGTGAGTCCTGTTTCCCGGTCACTTTGTTGGCTGTTGCTGTTGCAGTCCCCAGACGGTCTTCCAGTCTCAGATTGCCTGCACCACTCCAACGGAGTACAGCATTCCCCGACTCGTACTGCTGCTGCCTTCAGGGCTTTCTCATTGTTCCATGAGGCAGTAACTGACCAGTACTTGAGTCCCACTGCCCTGAGGCAAGTAGGGGAATTTCATACATGATGCCTCAGGATTCTTTTAAATGTGGATGTCAACCTGATAAAATGGCCCTTTGTGTAATTCTGATGGCTCATCCAGTCTCGCTGGTTATTCTACTCCCTGTGCTCTCTGCCTTCCTTGCATGCTTGCTGTGTTTCTTACATATCAGGCTCCTTCATGGTGTGCACTCCCTAAGGTATGGATATTCTTGGTCCTCCATGTATGACCTTAAATTCCTACCCTACCTCATGAGGTATACCATGTGATACAAATATGGGCATGCTTTCTTTTCGCTGTGTATGTACTGGTCTCGTTCTCATCTGCCTTTTATGGCGGCGCGTCTTCTCAGCCTCTCCTCACCCTGGCCTGGAGCACTCTACCAGGTGCTGTTTCTGCATGTGCCATTTGTGGGTCAGAGTTCTCTGGGTGTGTGTGCATTGGCTTTTGTCAGGTGTGCCTGGTGCTCTGCCACTTCACTTTGTGCTTTCTTTGCATTCTCCTGGGCACCTTTGTACCTTTTCAACTTGGTTTTCGGGCCCTTAGGGTCCACTTCCTCACTGATCATCACCATCTGTCCTTGCATACTCAATCATCAGTCATTGCGTAATCAATGCTGCAGACCTCCAGTCGATATTTCCCATTCCAGCCTTCATGGCTTTTCTCCATCATCGTCCACCATCCACTTTTCTCCCATCATTCCATGATACCCCACCTTGACCTGCTCATTATTTCAGTCACTCGATCAGTATGCCTCAGCTGCCTCCATTTGGCCTGCAATCAATATTTCTTTTAGGCATACCTATCATTAATCATATGCCACCTGCTTGACCGCGGCCCTCCTGCAGCATGTATCAGGTTCATGACCCCGGTCATCATTCCCTTCTTATTATCTCGTACCAGCCATCAAGGATTCACATGCCTTCTTGGCCTTGGTGTCTACCTCCTTTTCGAGGAACATAATTAATCGCATCACTCTATCGAGAATTCTATCTTCATATATGTTCGTTTTCAAGTTCATTCCTGTCTTCTCTCATTCACATTCTGTACTGACCATTGAGAATTCACTCCAATCGAGGCCTGCAATCAATACTTCTTTTGGGCATACCTATCATGACTGCTATGCCATCTCATCAACCCTTGGCCATCCTGCCGTATGTATCAGGTTCACAACTCCGGTCCTCATTTACTCGTCCCTACCTCAAGGTTTATCTATTTACATCACTTACTCGAGCATTCGCCTACTCGAGCATTCCTATCATTGAATCCTATGCTACCTCATAGACTACAACCTCAAGGTCTAATCATTCATGGTCTAATCATTCACATCGTATAATCAAGCATGCCTCATCAGTCTCAGTGTCTGCTCACTCGCATCGCTTAATCAAGCAAGTCTGCATTATCCTCGGTCTCCTCGTGAGCACATCTGGAGTCTCCTCGTGGGCACATCTGGATACCCCTTGCTCCTCTGACTTCTACATGGATCTACTCCCTCCCATCGACTACTCGAGCATACCCTACTCGGGTCCCTGACGCCTCATGTTTTCTCTTTAATCTGTGCTTCTTTGGAGTTTTTTCTCTATCTTGTCATCATCCTCCCTACTCCTATCTCTCATTAATGAACCATTCTCTTTACTGACATACGTCCTCAAATCAAATGTCGTCAGCCTGGAGAGAAGGCGACCTAGACCTTGGACCCCCAGAGGTTTCCTCTTCAAAGGGGTTTTTTCCTCTCCTCCGTGCCAATGGTCAAAATATTAGCTAGAGTTAGTGCTTTCTTCGGTTAGTTAGTTAGTTAGGTTCCGCTGTTGGATGGAGGCGGATGATGGCCCCGTCTTTTCCTTCTCTCCTTAGGAAGCCAGCCCCTATCATCTTCTCAGAATTAATTTATCATCCTCGCCTCTTCAAAGCTCAACACCTTTGGGCATTCTTTTTTGAGCTTCTTCCTAACCTACCTTTAGTCGATGCATTCATTCCTGCAGCACCTGTGGGAGGGGAGGACTCTTTTCTAGGGTTCCTTGTGTCATACCCTTACAGTGTGGTATAACCCATGGATAGACAGGTGGAAAGCCACAAAGCAAATCAAGTTACACAAGCATCATCTCATCTCATCTCATCCAGTTGCGTAAGCACATTGAATGGGAGGGCTTAAGCCCAAGGTTCGATGGGTGGAGGAAGAACGTCACTCCCCCATTGGGCTTAAAAGGTCACACATCCTGGGCCTCGCCAGGATTAATTTTTCATTGCCCACCATCCACACCTCCTCCTCCAGCAGCTCATCTGTCTTACCTGTGGGTTTCTTCCTAACCTACCTTCAGCCAATGCATTCATTCTTACGGCACCTGTGAGGGGGAACCCTCCTCTAGGGTTCCTTGTGTTGTACCCCTACAGGATGCTATATCCCACAGACAGAGAGGCGGAAAGCCACAAAACAAATCAAGTTACACGATCATCATCTCATCTCATCCAGTTGTGTAAGCACATTGAACTAACTCCGAGGTCATAGCACCTCAGGAAGGGTAAAATATTTGTCACCATTCCAGTTTTGCCCTTTCTGCAGCACTAATTTTCACCCACATCACTGACCACAGAGTAAATCTATTTTTAAGACACTCATTAAACAGGTTAGTAAACAAAGTAACCCACAGGTCCAAGTGGGCTTTAAAGACATTTGCTGATATCCCATTCATAGCAGAGGCTTCATTTATACTAGAGGACAATATTGCATCTTTCATTTCTTGATAGGAAAATTTAAGTGGATCATATTCACAGAATAAGCGGTTTTCAAAACTACTCTGGTCCTGTCCACCAGTTGGATCATAGAAGATATCGCTAAAATAATGAAGCCAGTTATCTACTGCAGTGAGTATAGAAAGATTATTCTCATAACTAATGTTGCCCTTTGCCCCCCAAGACAAACAGGAATAATTCCTTTATGGAAGTCTGAAGCCTGAAGTTCTTGGAGGGGGTGGGGACATAGCTCCTCCCCTATTCTCTTCTTAAACTTCCTGCATCATGCATGCTTCTGCTTAGAGAGAGCTGCACTCGCTTCTCAGTGGCGTGGCTGTCAGGCTCCCTCCCCCTCCCTCCTGTGCCCTCTTGTCTGTGCTGCTCTGCCTCTTGCTTTCACCTTCTTGTGTTTGCTCTGCTTTTGCTCTCCCCCCACCCCTCTCTCCTGGAGGGTCTTGCTCCCCCCCTTTGCTCCTGTACGTTGTTCTGCTTTTTCTTGTCTTTTTTTGTGCTTTATTCATCCTGCAGCCACACCTCAGTGCCTCCACCACATCACCATTCTCTCCTTCATTAGCAGCTGCTCCAATTATGGCTCATGCCATGCTGCTGATGCTCTGAATCTGAGCATTAGACCTCTGCCCAGGGTGCTTCGTGCCACCGCTGCAGCCTACAATTTCTTCTTTGGAGCAGCCGCCGCAGCATACTGCCACTACCAACTGCTAGCTTGAGTGGCCGCTCGCACTGTACCACTACAGCAGTCTCATTGATTCCTTCCTCCATGTAGCCGCTAGCATAATGCCATGCTTCGGTCTCAAGGATATTCCCATAGAGCACCAGCTTGCACCAAGCTGCCTGTAGTCTCCGGATTCCTCCCTTCGCTCGGTGCCTCCTGGATGCCTTGGTGCAGTCCATTCTTCAGGTCTCACCATGCTGCCGGGAGTGCCTTCATACAGCACTACAAATGCCATTGTTTTCCCTTATTACTATCCTTTGCCTCACCAGCACTTCAGGTGGTACATCACCTCAGTGTCCCTTTGTTGTTCTTCTATGTTTGCCTGACCTGTTGTGGGTTCTAAGGATTCCTAATCCTCATTGGAGCCAAACCAGCAGTCCTGCCTGGAAGCTTTACTGCATGCTTACAGCTAAAAAGAACTTCTACCCTATCCTGCTGCTATAATTATTTGTGGACAATATGCATTCCTATGACCGGACACTTACAGCAAGCATGTCATCTCTCTGGGATTTCTACCTATCCTGCAGACTATATTTCCTTAAGTGGACTGAGACATTGCCTGTATTCTGCACTAGGATCTATGCTTACTGCTTCCATTCCTGCAAGGGGGCCTGGAGGTTCTTTAGCTTCACCTCACATGGGGGCCTGGCTGCCTGCTCATGCATTTCTGCTTCACCCCAGAAGGGGGCGTGGCTACCTGCCCATCGTATTCCTGCTTCACCCCACAAAGGGGGCCTGCTGTTTTTTTCAGCTTTGCCTCATATGGGGGCCTGGCTGCCTGCTCACGCATTCCTGCTTGCCCTGCAAGGGGGCCTGGCTTCCTGCTCCATATTCCTGCTTCACCCCGCTCTGGGTCTGGCTGCTTGCTCAATTGCATTTCATTGTCACCTTGGCCGACTCACATGGGGGTCTTACCTTTTCAGCTGGAACTTTGCTTCTCACCTTTGTCTCATTGATACTATGGACTTGAATTAACCAACTACTTACGCAGCATCTTCATGTTGGAGTCATTCTTCCAGTACCTCATTCTCCCAGATTCTTTTGCTCACCATCGACTCAGGATATTCCTCTACTACCAATATCTGGATCATACTCAGAGAACCGACTTAGTACTTAGTCTACTAGGATTAGTCTCCTTTAGTATGCCCAGAGGACAGGCAGATCAGTAACCATGGGTCCTCAAAGGTTTCCCACAAAGAGAGTTTTTCCCCTCCTGCGTGCTACTGGCCACGCTCTCCAGAGTTGAGGAGGTAATCACTTGGTAATTAATATATTTTGGGGCCTTCTAGCCTACACTTATCTAGCATCCTGCAAAATGGTGGGATATAGAGAAAGGCCAAAGATTAAGACTTTATCATCAACCATGTTTCATTTAGCTCAAATGTATCTAAGCACTAACCATCTCATCAGTTCCTACGTGCTACACTGAACTATGTACCTAACCAGTTCAAACGTACCTAAGCACCAACCATATCACATTCAGCTCTACGTACCACAAAGCACTGAGCTATGTACCACACAGAGAATTGGAAGGCTGAAGCCTGAAGTTCTGTGGGGGGGACATAGCTCCTCCTCCATTCTCTTCTTAAACTTCCTGCATCACACACCCTTCTGCTTTAAGCAAGCTGCACTCACCCTCCTTCCTCCCCTGCCTCCTCCTCCTCCTCTGCTCCGGCACTCTTATCTCACCTCATGCTGGGCCTTCTAACCTACACTTACCTAGCATCCTGCAAAAAGGTGGGATATAGAGAAAGGCCAAAGATTAAGACTTCATCATCAAACTGAGCTATGTATCACACAGAGGACTATAGCACAATACATTTGCGACTAGGCATTATTTCCAAATGTCCTTTTCTCCCCCTCCAAAATAAGTTTATATTGCTTTCTAGCATGATTGAGATGAGTAAGAGTTTGTCTAGTTGGATTAAGTTTTGCTCACCTTATTTCCTTTGCAAATTGCATTTTGGTAGAAGCTCATACTTGATTAAACCATGATTTAGATTTAACAGTATCCTTTCTTTTAGTATACAACACAGGTCTTAGATAGGAGAACATTTTATCCAGATTAGTAAATGCCTCTTCCAGGGAATTTGTTCTTTTAATTTGTTCCAGTATCACCATATTTTTAGCTCCTGCAGGTCCCTCGCTGCTGTACCACCTAGGGACAAAGATCCTTTGCTCATAGGGCCCCTAGCTGGTTGAATAGTCTCAGCAGTGACATCTCCTCCGTACTTAAGCTTGGGCCGTTCAAATCCAGGCTCCGCCTACTCCTCTCTGCCTCTGGCACCTGCGACTGTCTCCTTTAATCAGCCCTCCTTACCATTACCCAATCCTTGTCTCAGCTCTTTCTACATAGTATTTCTATTATCTACCCCTAATCTCCTACAACTCCTTCTCCCACCCTCTCTCCCCCCTCCCCTTCCCCCGTACCCCCTCCACCGCCTGTTCTCTCTGTGATGTGACAACGCCCTGGCTGCTCTTACCTTTCGTGTCCTTGCCATGTTTTGTAACACTATTTACCCTGTCAATGCCTCTGGCTTTAGTTTAACCTAAAAGTATGCATTCATATTCATGTAACTGATTGTTAACTTGTTATCCTTCCTTTGTTACTTAATTGTCTTGTTTTTTTTTTATGTTATTGTACTGCAACTGATGTGGTACCTTTGTAAAAGAGCTTTGGATCAAAGGTACTTGTAATCCTAGATTCAAATAAATAAATATTTATCTTCAAGCGTTTATTACCCAGTTCGTGAAGTAACAGACCGAGATACCATGTAAATTATTGTGATCAGCAATGCAAGAATTTAAGTCCCCCAGAATCACAAATAGTGTTGCTCGGATAGTACTTTTGAGGATCCAACTATCCTCCATTGGATAGTGCTGGTATCTGATCTAGGATCCGGCGAATGGATTCGGTGGTCCGATCCATTGGGTCCAACCTCGGAGAGTTGGATCCGGTGGCCAGATCCATTAGATCCCACCTTGAATAGTTGGATCCAGATCCAATGGATCATTTGGATACCTCAGATACTTACAGTGGATCTCGGAAGGTCAGATCCTTGGTTGCATGTCTATGCCATCCGAGGCTATCCAATATCGAACCAAAATGATGGTATCCCAATTTGTTAGGATACTACCCGAACAACACTAATCACAAATTTCATCACACTCAAAAATGATTCTACTTTCCAAGTCTATCCACGCAGTATCACCATACAATTTAGAAGAACCTTGGGGGGGGGGGAGTATAGACGTTCATAACCAGAAGCTATAAATTATGAAGAGTAATATGCACTAACTGAAAGAAATTTCCTTGTGACAATAATTTAACTGACTTTAATATTGGACTAATTTTTAACAAATACAGCCTACCCACTCATGTTTCTACCTTGTTTGTCTGATACTGTACACGCTCCTATATGGTTTGGTCAGCGGCTGGCCATGGCAGTGTGGGTGGGCTGTGCCAGTCACTGCTCCAGTCAGGTTTGGGGGGAAGTGGGGTGGTGGATTGCTGACTAATTGGGTGGGGGGCCACTTGACTACCAGGGACAGGGTTGCTGTCATTTGTGAACGGACTGGGGCTTGGGTAAGGGGGAACCACTTGACTACCAGAGAAACAGGAACAGGAGCATTTCTGTTTTATTTTTAAATCAATTGGGGCTGGGGATGGGGGTACCACCGAACTACAAAGGCAAGGGAAACTGGAGGGGATTCACTGTCCATACATCTATCGAGGCTGGGGAGAGGGGCCACTGCACTATGGAAAGTGGATCAGGGTTTATTTTAGTTGCATACAATGATTAGGGCTGAGAGGAGGGCCACTACACTGCAGAATGGGGATTGGGGTTTATGTTAGTGTTTTACAGTGCTCAGGACTGGGGGCTGGTCTGGTACATTAGGCAGTGCATCACATGCAGATGAGCCCATAATGGGCATGCAAATGGCAACATTGTGCCGTGCACACCTAATGGGCTTATCTGCATATTTAGGCTGAGTACTACCCATAGGTCTGTGGTGCATACAGGTATGCACCACGCATTCCCCTATGGTTGATCTTCAGCCCCGCACCTGGATGCACCGTGCCATACATGGTGGCCGCTTGCTGTGCACCACGCATCCAGGGCCAATATTTAAACAGATTGCATAGTCTGTTCTGATCTTGCATCCTGTTTGAATACTGCACCAGAGCCAGCCATCCCAACTTATTTGCGCTGTCCCCCCTTGTCCTTATTCTTGTGACCCAGCGCTAAACTACAGGCCAGGCCCATGCTCCTCAGGTCTAGAGTCATAACTTGCTTTGCGCAGTACCCTTGCACAAGGCACAAGGTACTGTAAGTCCTAACTTGATTCAAGCAAGGCCCTATGTATGAAGAATAAAGCAGGAAATGAGACATCATTTTCTTGCTGTTTTGTTTGTATATGCATTTAATTGTAATACATAATGTACACAGTATTTTTCTTTGGTTGTGTTCTTGATAGGTTTTCGTATTTCTCAGCTTAAAACATTTTGTTTGTGTAGGACTAAGAACATTTTTTAAGATGGATTTTGTCCTTTAAATATTTTGTTTGTGTAGAATTACTAACATTTTTCATGATGGTTTTTACCATTTTGTGATGTGTAGCGATACAGTTGATTAGAACATTGCCATCAAAGTTGCAGCTAAAACAAGAACCCCTGGGGCCTATTTATGAAGCACTGGCTGCAAATGCGTGGCATATAAGTGACATGTGCAATGGTATATGACAGTATACCATGCGTGCAACACCATGGCGGCATTCATCAATGACTGTGCACCCTGTACAAGGAAGGTAGACATGTAGATATGCACCACACAAAGTATGCACGTGCTTGGGTATGGCTGTGTAGCAGTGCACGTGTGATGCTTTACACATATGCACAACCTGCCCTATGTCACCCAGGCATGTGGACCAGGAAGTGCAGCAATATGAGGGGGTGCAAGGCAGCCGTGAAACCCAGGCATACAAGGTGCACCAGGGAAAAGCCAGCGCACATAGTCCCATGGGCACAGCACCAGGCAGATACCATTGTGAGGACACCCCACAGCATGAATGATGCAAGGTGACAAACCCACAGGTCACCCAGTGGTGGACATAGTATACACTGGCACTAGGGAAAGTGCAGGACATTGGACACAACACTATAGTGAAATAGACAAACACTGAAGAAGATACCCAAAGTATGGAACACCATCCATCAGAAAGAATTGAGGATCACCACAGAGGGTGCCATGGACACTGTGTGATGGCCACACAGAGATGCCAGCAACACCCATTGGAGTGGGTGACCCTCCTCCACCCCACCCATGCAAATGAACAGAGCCCCTGGAATGTAGTGTAGGGTGGAAGATTGTGAACCATGGATGCAAGGTGTCCTCTGGGACCTTGCTGCCAACGTAGGTGTACAGATCATGCATGGACCTAGGACAGAATCAGTGTGTGCTGCCACCACACATGGCAAACACTGAGAACATGTACACACACTGCAGTCCTGATGGCCACCCCATCAAAGGGACTTCCAATGCATGCCAATGGCATGCCCATGACACAGGCCAATGTGATGGATGCAGGGACAGTACACCCCTCTGCAGCACAACCAAGCACCCTCCAGGCAGTGTCAGGTGCAGTGGGCAGCCAGTAGGGATATATAATGCAGCCCTCCCAACCCCAACAGTGGACACACACCACTGCTGGGAATGATGAAGACACCAGGTGTATGTGGAACATGTGTCTTTAATTAGACAGTAGACATCCAGATTATCACAGAGACCACACAGGTCAACATAAGCAATATGCAACTCTGTCCTCCCCAGTCCTCCACATCTTTGGAGTCCCTGATAGACCCTGGTGGGGTGGTGAAGGTGTAGCCTCTGAGATGCAGCACCAGGCACTGCAGTGGTCCATGATACTCCTGGAAGAGAAAAGAGAGAGGACAGCCATCAGTTATGGGGACATGGCGGGATGACACTGACAACAGCAGACACACACATGTACCACATTTTCTAGCACAACATAACTTTGAGGGTTGTGTGATGGCCCACGTATCCCCACCTCATCTTTGTAGTGAATGTTGGACAAACTCATCTTCCAGGACAGGTGGTATGGTGGGTAGTGGGTATCCTATGCCACTGTAGTGCCACCAAAACTGAAGTAGCCCCATCCAGCTGTGTCCGTGCTCCAGGATGATGAAGCCGAGCTGACCCTGGAAGTCCTGCTGTGACACAAAGGGGAGAGCAAAAGGCTAACCATATGGACACTACCAGTAGGGGCAACACACAAGGCACAGCATACAGGGGCACCCATGGTGGACAGCAGAAGGCATGTACCACAAGTTGGCCTGCAACAGGTAACAGGTGTACACACCATGGGTACCCTGTATGGCCAGGAACTTTTGGACATGGACATGATAGTAGTACACAGTATGGTAATAACACATCTACTTGCCTCTCTGGGCTCTGACACCTCTCAGAGGGTTCCCAGCTCATGGGGGTACCCCTACCCCCCAGCTGCCTGTCCTCTGATGAAGAAATGCCTCCATAGTGTGGAGCACTTGCAGCCACCATGTCTTGCTGCAGAATAGCATGCCAGGTGGTGGCACCTGTTAACATGTTAGAACCCATGGGCATGTCAGGTCATGGACCACTTAAAGGGGACCTGCAGCTGTGGCGGCAGGTGCTCCACATGGTACATGGTGTGGTGTACAGTGAGTAGTAGCTTTCAAGACAAGAGGAGCAGTGACTTCACGGGGTCTGCAGGATGAGCCCTGGGCTACTTATGGATGTCATCCTGTGGGAGGGCAAGAGGGAAAGGGCTCCAAGGAGATGACACAGGTTCAGGATATCCAGGCCTCATGCCACTGTGGCTCAGCTCTGTCATAGACAGTGTGCTGAGTGGCACCGCCAGGACCACAACACGATCTCAGGGCTCTGCCACATGCTCCAGGTGCAACTGACACCCCCAACACATAGGTCATATGCCATGTTTGTGGAAACAAAAGCCCTGTGTGCCCTGTCATATGGCTCCTTCCAAAGGGTCACAGGGGATGTCACAGGTGGCAGTTAATCATCTGTGTCAAGGGCCCTGCACCAGGTCATGGATGCCTTACTCCAACACATGCATAACTACATATAGTTTCCCATGACTGATGCAGACATCCATGCCATGAAGGAGGCATTCCATGCCATGCATGGCATGCCCAATATAGACTGTACCAATGTGGCCATCTCAGCATCTACCATGGACAAGGAGGCATACAGGAACAGAAAGAGTTTCACAGCATCAACTGCTAGACAGTATGTGATGCAGATGTTATCATGTCCAATGTGTGTGCCAAGTACTCTGGCTCGACCCATGATGCAAACATATTTGACAGATCCAGGCTGAGTGACCAACTTGTGGCATGTGGTGGTGTCAAATGGTGGCTGCCGGGTGACTACTGACTTGTCAAATGTGCTACACAGCTGTGCACAGAGTCACAGGACACTAACATGTCTGTTCTGTGCCCAGTTCTTAGGTGACAGTGGATACCCATTCCACCCATACCTGAGGACGCTGTTCTTGATGACGCATGGCAGCGAGGAAGAGGCATACAATGAGGCGCATATGAGGGCATGTGCCATTGTTGAGAGGACCATCAGGGTGCTGAAGATGCAGTTCCATTGCCTGGATCACACGGTAGCATGATGATGCTGGCCCCTAAGAAGCAGTTCCAGGGGTCACTGCTATCGGAAGGGTGGCCAGCCCCACACAGATGCACAGTTTCAAAAGGATAGTACTTGAAAATACCACAAACAAGACTTAGAAATCAATAAAAATCAACTTTATCAGTGACTGTTCAAGTGGCTTGCCTATGCCTCAGAACTTTGGCTAAACAGCCTTCATCAGGGGGTGTGTCTAGGAGAGCAGCCTCCATATTTAAGTAGTTAACAAAACAGTGACATCATACAGATGCATTACATTAAACCATCACCCAGATAAATCACACACTGTACACAAACAGAAAAAATAAAAAAAGTTTCTGAAGTACTCATATTCTTATAAAAAATGTCAATGACATTATAAATTAAATCAAAATCAAAATAAAATAGAAGAATGTTTCTACTTAGCTCTGATCCTGACATCATAATAATGAACTTTTAAATCATTGAATGTCAGTGCATATCAGGATCCAAGTGCCAAGCTTGGGGAAGGGGATGTGTGCTTAAGGAAACATTGATTCCTTATATTATAACATAGACACCACTGTTTATCTTACCACTATGAAACCACTGTTTAACTTACATTTAAGCCAGCCTGGTGGCGCTGAGGGTTGAGGTGCTGGACACCACACTTCGTGCCACGCCGGCGACCCAGGTTTGGGAGCGAGCCTGGGCTGTTGGGGGTTGGCAGGGGTGGGAGAGGATTAAACGTCTGTTGGACTGCTGTCCTCCCTCAGAGGTGGGCTTTTGGGGGTCCCGATGCAGCAGTGGCCACTAGCGGCAGCTGGTGGTAGTGCTGGCACAGTGGGACGTAAGAGAGGAAGGGGCATCGGCAACTTCCAGTGGCAGGGGAGCATGGCGCCACACAGGCAGTATTGCACGCCGTGCCTCTGGGGCAACCAATAAGGTGGAAAATCCCAGCAGCCAGTAGGCAATAGTGGGGATCAGGGACTACCCCCCACACCTGAGCTGAGTGAATTGGCTACCATCGGGGTTCCTCTGCTTCCGGGATGCCCACACAGACTTAAAGAAAAGAATGCCTGAGGAGGTTGGCGACCCCACCTAGGGGGGCTTACCTGGGGGAACTTACCCGGGGGAACGGGCAAAAGGACGATGGAGTGGAGCAGCCCCACCTGACAGGTAGGACTGAGCCTTCAGACGGGCAGGAGATGGATAAATCAAGCATCCCCACCGGAGAGAATCTGGTGGTCCGGCGATAGGAGGATAAATAAAGTTCCAAAAAAACCAAAAAAACTTACATTTAAGTAACAAGCACCTGGGCAAGGAAACTTTTTTACTTTTTCTGTTTGTATACAATATGTGATTTAGCTGGGTGATGGTTTAATGTACTGCACCTGCATGATGTCACTGTTTTATTAACTACTTAAACATGGAGGTTGCTCTCTTAGCCACACCCCCGATGAAGTCTGTCTAGTCAGAGCACTGGGGCATGAGCAAGTGGCTCGAACATTTTCTAATAAAGTGGATCTTTAGTGATTTCTAAATCTTGTCTGTGTTTTCTTCGAGTGCTATCCTTTTGGAACTGACCCCTAAGAAGGCCTGTAGACTGATCACTGCATGCACTATGCTGCATACCATGGTTATTCGCAAATGGCTACCCATGCCTGATTACCAGGGTGCTGTACAACAGGGCAAAGAGGAAGGGGATGACCTGAAGCAACATTGTCCTGAGACACTGTCTGGCCAGGTGGCACGCCATGCACTCGTGTGTTGGTCATCCAGAAGATAGAGTGTACACCATAGTGGCACTGTGATGAGACTGATATATCCTGAGTGCCCATGTGGGGGGAATGGGTGTTCTGTCCTATGTGTGCTATGTGTTACTGTCCATGTCAGGGGATGTTGTGTCACACTCCAGCTGTTGTGGGTTGTGTAAGCTGGGCACCTACAGCAATGGCCCAGGTCTGACGATGGCAATGATTCATCTCCACTATCCCAGAGGGTGGAGTTCAGAGCCGTGGCCACCAGGGTTCATAGGTGTAGCTCCTGCCCTAGTAGCTGAGGTTCATGAGTGTGTTCCCCACCCCAAGGGCCAAGGTTCATAGGTGTGGCTCCCATCCCAGGGGGCAGGGGTTTATTGGTGTGGCCCCCACCCCTGGGGCAGGGTTCATGGGTGTATAGTATAATCCTGGGAGGAGGGCTGGTTAGGGGTGTGTGTGTGTGTGTGTGTGTGTGTGTGTGTGTGTGTGTGTGTGTAGGGCTTGTGGTTGGGTTGAATTGGAGGAGGTTGCAGGTGTGTGGGTGCCCTTCTGCAGTGTGTGTTGGCCACCTTAAAGCCTCCTGTCTGTCTTTCTCCCAGACGTGTGGAGGAGCAGGTGACTAGGTGGCATGGCTGAACCTTTGCTTTGCCCCCATGCCTGGCCAACATTCCCCAGATTGCCCTATACCTTGCTGTCCCTGTGTGTCCTCTAGGGCCCAAGTGTGCAGGTGTTCCAACCCCTTGGATGTGGATCCAGCCTCTGCCTCCTGTGTCCTTGTTGGGTTGGTGGATGCCTCTGTGTTAGCACCCTGTATGGGTGCTTCTGGGCCTGTGGGGCTGGTGGGTGGCCGCAATTCCAGCCTGATACACTGTGCCATGGCAACCAGTGTGTGTGTGGGTGTCAGTGGGGTGGTGGCGTGCAGCTGTGCCCTGGGCCCTATGTGTCTGCCTGGTGGCATCTGGAATGCCACATCCTGGCCTGCTTTGGGGAGAGGCTGGCTGGCTGTGCTGACCATGGATAGCAGATGGTTTGTTGTCTACTCCAGGCAGTCCCCTATTCATTTGTGGGCACACCGCAGACCACGCACCTTTGCAGTTAAGTCCTGTAGGGCATTGATATTTTCTCTCTGGGCCTGCAGGTGGTTCCATTCCAGCTACTACAGTTCAGGATAGTAGGTCTGCATGACAGACCATGGCACCATCCTGCGTGCCCGGCAAGTTGGCCGTGCTGAAGGCTCCTCATCCCTATTGTTTCCATGCCCTTTTGGTGTGGCACATTTGCTCCTTACATCCCTGGGCCATGTGTGGGATAGGAGGTCATCCTGCATGGCTGGATGTGTAGGGCTGTGTCAGCTGCTCCTCAGGGACTTGTCCCACAGCACTTGATGACCAGCTGTGTGGTGGCTGTGGGATTGGTTCAGAATGGGGGGCCTTTTTTGGCTCCTGTCAGGTGTCTAGGTCAGGTCCTGCATTGCCTCTGGAGTCTTCAGCACAGTCTCAGAGTCAATGTCCTCCAGAGTGCCCATCTCCAGCACCCTGGCCTGAGTTCTCCTTGTGGCACCTGTGGATGAGAGTACATTGGCTGGTTCTTACTGGTACATTGGCAGGCATTGACATGCATTCAGCCAGCTACAATGTTGTCCGCATACCTGCACCATCTGTTTCTGTGTCCCCCTATGTTTCCTTCTCCTCTATGATGGTTGCTGGTGGCACATGGGTGCTGTCCACAGTCCCCTGATCTGCAGGGTGTGAAACAACTCTTTGTTCTGCTGTTTAGCTGAATCTAGTACAGAATCCCAACAGTCAGTATCCTGACCCTTGAAAACCCAACACCGAAATATTGACTGCGGGAATCCCAACAATGGTAGATAAAAGAAGTGAAATTTTGAAGATGAGTTCATGGGGGGCTTTGCCCCACCACAACCCCCATCATATATATATATATATATATATATATATATATATAGACAACCCCCAAAATTGCACAAATCACCACACATCGGGATTTTGCCATTGTTGGGTTTCCATCTGTCGGGACTTTGGTGTCGGACTTTCGAGTGTTGGGACTCTGACTGTTGGGATTCTGTGCTGATATCGTTCAAGTCATATACCTCCCACCCTGTGTCCCCTGCACTGTACCCAGTACCTGGCAAGCTGTCAATGCCCTCCATCTCCCCATGTAAGCCAACCTCAGAGAAGGTGTCAGCCAACATCCTGTCAATGGGTTATAGTGTTGGCATTTGTGTGGGCTGTCCCTCACTTGTGCTACACTGTGACTGTTCCATGGTAGCCATCATTTGCTTCATGGCTGACTGGAAGTCATTCCACTTGTGCTTGATTGCCACAAGCGTCCATACCTCTGGACTAGCCACATTGACAGTGGCCTGGATTTCAAGCCCTATCCTATCCTTGACCTTCACCGGGTCTTCAGGGACTCTGCTCTGTACAGCACCCCACAGTTGTGTTGGATGTCTGACACCATGACTACCTCCTGGTCGCCCATGAAATTACTGGACTAGGGCCTGGTGGTACCACATGATGTGCACCCACCATGGCCTTTGGCCTGTCCCAGCCTGGTTGTGCAGCCCCTTGAGGTGGTATGCTTTGCACTGGCACAGCATCTCCATCCCCATGTCATGCTCTTGTGTGCTCCTCCATCACAGCATTCACTTCCTTGTGTCTGCGTGGGGTGGTGCACATGCCCATATATGGTGGGGTCTAGGGAGCATGTATGTTTAGGATGCCCCGCTGTCTCTGTGTGCAGCACTCCATGCATCTATTTGCCATCCCTCTGCCTCGGCTCCCACTGCATGCATCTTTGCGAATGCCACGTGTTTTTTGGACCAGCTGGGGCACGTAGCTGTGTGCCTGTGATGCGTTGCATTTGTGTGCAGTTTCCATGCTTTTGGGAACACAGTTTTCTGACTTCACCTCAAGTTTTCACAGTTATGCTCTTAATGTTTAAAATGCTGTAAACCACTATCACACACTGATTTAATGACTCACACCCTTTCCCATCGCCCATACTTTTAAAAATGATGTCAACACCATCCTGCTACACACCTCCCTCCTCCCCCACCATCTGGTCAAAGTTTCTTAAATAAATATAAGGCTGGCATAGAATTTTGACAGCCCCACATGCACCAAGTCACAGTATGGTAATAGCTGCCCACCTCCCCCACACCATAAATAGCCAAATTCATGTGTCTACCCCTCAGGCTATCCATCCTCTAGCACCCAACCTCCCTCCTCCCCAATTTTCAAAGTATATACTGTCTCATCTATAAAAGCAAAAAGGCATCCTACAGCGGTGTGATCATGCTCAATCTTCATTGTCCTGCAATACAATGAATGCATATTGACACACTCCTTAGCAGTTTGTTTTAATCTGGACGAATTTAAAATGTAAATAACTTAAAAAAGAAATAACATTTAATTTTAAAACTCATCAAATGCACTTCCTTGGAACTCACAGTAACAAATCTGTAAATTTCATAATTTTAACTAATGTAGAATTTTCGCTATGAGCAAAACGCATAACAAAAAAGTGAATTTTAACATAATTTACAAAAAAAAAAAAAACATTTAAAGCTCCAAATTGATTTTCACCAAACTTGTCAAAAAACAGTAGCCCCTAAGACTGGGACATGTACAATAAATTTCTCAGTCCAAGGGGTTAAGATTGCCAAAACATAATCTGTCAAATATAAACATAACAAAATGTAGCTGCTCACCACGTAGGAGTCCACACAGCGCCACCACAAAAGATGGACAATCAGAGAAATCTGTAAAACAGGAATTTATTTGCTGTGCAAATACAGTTTACTAGATATTTACTGACACTGTGCAGAAGAAACAGAACACAGTCCAGACATCCTGGCACTTTGTTCAGGTGGAGCTTGGTCAAGGGACGGACAACTGGACCCAACATATCTCCTACGTACTGGTCCCTGGAAAAATGGCTCAGCCAAGTGTGACTGACTAACTACAGAATAGAAACAATTAAAAATTTCAGGGCAGTGGACTGATATATCAGTCCAGAAATCCAATACATTCTAATTCTGTTGGCAATCTAAGGGTTAAGGTTCAGGCTTTCAGTAACGGGGAGTGGGTATGGAAAAACCAAAGTGATAATTCAAGTGCAGAGATTACAAACAAATAAACCAAAATCATTTCATGAATCATTAAAACAGTGTTGCCCAGCTAACTGGTGGGTCACACTTTGGTCTTCCTTTTATTACTGAAGGTTGTCTCTCGGCAAGCTGTATATGTTTCATGGTTGGGCAGTTGGGCAGTTGGGCAGTAGGGCGAAGACTAATTTAAAAAACAAAGTATTCATGAATGCCTAACCTAGAAGGAAACATTTTTCTCTTATAATGTTTCAAGTAGGTAAATGCTGTTGGCTGGCTTGGCTTAAAAAAAAATAACAAAATGGAGAAATCATACTCACCATAGCTTCTACCGCAGCTTGTGAGGTTCAGGGGGCTCAGGCACCAACCCCTTCGCTGCTACTAGAATGAGGGGCCAGAGCTAGGCAATTGTGGAGGCCATGCAGGACACAAAGGATCTGGAAGGTTCCAACTGTATGTAGTCTTTAATTGCAACTGGACCTACAGGCTATTTCAGGGATCAGAAATTGCCTTACTACCAGTAACAGTGGAGAGGACATTGTGCAGGACCAACACTCTGATCGGACACCAGGAAGGGCATGCATGAAGATAAAGGCAACCCTTCACAAGGCTTCCTGAGTCAGTGGCTCAGGAGTCCAGACAAAACAATAGGGGGCAAAGCAAGCCAGCCAAGCAGAAGGCACAGATATCAAGTAATTCAAGATGGTAGAGTATATCAGATATCCCCATCCAAGGAGGAAGCAAGGCAATGGAAGTCAGCACACGGCACAGTGAAATGAACTCTAGCAAGAGCCAATATGGCTGCAAAATAATGGTATTATGGTCAGTGAGAAATGTGTTAACAAGCAATTTTTGCACTAACCACTGAGCCACTTAACTGCACTTTCTAATTTTGTTGTGATAAACACACACTGACTAATACATATACTCATATGCACATATATGCATATATATTTCAGTATAACATGGCAGTGCACTGTCAACACACACAGAGCATTGCCACCCACACACTAACACACATACACTGCCTTATATGGCATTTTTACTTATACATCTAATCCTAACTTTTACTGTATTTAGGATAAACACTGTATTTTGCACTAACTCATTGTACTAATCTAATGGCATGACTGGGTAATTAAGGTAGTGGACCAGGGAGGTGCATTGGATGTTACCTATCTGGACTTCAGAAAGGCCTTTGATGCTGTATCCCATAGAAGACTGATTAACAAACTGTGCAGTCTAGGGGTGGATCCTAAAATAGTTCTGTGGGTGGAGAACTGGCTGAATAGCAGAAGTCAGAGGGTTGTGGTAAACAGGGAGTACTCTGGAGAGGGGAGAGGTGATGATCAGGGTGTCACAGGGGTCAGTGTTGGGGCTGGTCCTCTTCAATGTCTTCAATGGGGACATTTCAGAGGGACTGGAGAGGAAGGTATGCTGCTTTGCAGATGATACAAAGGTATGCAACAGGGTGAACATGCCAGGGGGTGTTGAAAGAATAAGGGAAGACCTTAAAAAAAAATGGAGAAATAGTCTGAAGAATGGCAGCTGGGATTCAGTGCAAAGAAGTGCGGGATCATGCACATTGGCAGAAGAATCCAGGGGCAAAGTATGAACTAGGTGGGGAGATACTGACAGTCACAAAGCAGGAAAAGGACCTGGGAGTTATCATCTCTGAGGACCTAAGACAAACTAGGTAGTGCGATAAGGCAGCTGGAAAGGCTAGCCAGATGCTTGGATGCATAGGAAGGGGTATCATGAGTAGAAAGAGGGAGGTCAACTTGCCTCTGTATAGCACACTCATGAGACCGCATCTGGAATATTGCATCCAGTTCCGGAGGCCCCATTTGAGAAAGAACATTGACAAGGTGGAGGTGGTGCAGTGGAGGGCAACTAAAATGTTGCAGAGCCTGTGGGATAAAACCTATGAGGAAAGACTAAGGGAGTTAAATATGTATTTCCTTGAGAAAAGTGGGGGGCATGACTGAGACATACAAATACATCACCAGTATAAACAGAGTACATAAAGGAAGCATCTTCCAAAGTAAGAAATCGTCCAAGTCAAGTGGGGGACAAAAGGAATTCAGGATGGGGAGCCCAAGGGGAAATGACAGAAATATTTTTTCATGGAGAGAGTGGTGGATGCCTGGAATAGCATACCAGAGGGGGTGGTTGGGGCTAAAACAGTCACCAGGACAGAACCCGTTTGACTGAGACCATGACCAGCTGGTCAAGGTCATCTGTGTGCATGAAAGGTGAGGGACTGTCTGTGCTCATTTGATTGCTATGTGAGAAATAACACATACACTGCCTTATATGGCATTTATTTACTTATACATCTAACCCTAACTTTTATTGTATTTAGGATAAGCATTCTGACACACTAACTCACATGCACTGCTTCATGATCTACTACAGTATAGCATTATAGTTATTTGCAAACTGACTAGGAAAAAGTTAATATGTCAGGAAAGGGTTAACAGAGTGCCACACAGGCACACACACACACACACACACACACACACACATACACACACACACACACAGCATGTTTACATAGTGCTAGCTTTGAGAATAAGGGTAAAAAATAATGTAGGCCCATTTTCTGCTAGTGCAGCATGTCTGCATTTTCACTGAGTGCTTAACACATAGACACAGACTGTTTATCCTTATGATTCCTGTGTTTATAAGGTTGTTTTGAACTAAAAAGGTGTGGGGGGTAATCTCCTAGACTTAAGTTTTACACATGTAAAACTGCTGTTCTAAATGCTTAGAAAACACACACACACACATTTTCTTTAACTTATCTTCAGTGAGGTGTGTAACATCAGATGATTTACTACGTGAACATTCTATTCTGTGACAGTTGACTTACTCACTGCTATTGTCCCAGGGTTGTCTGCTTATCTCCGTTTGAAAGACTGACTGAGTTGACATGTTTATCAGCTATAAATATTTCTTGAAACAGGCTTCTACCTAGATTGAAGCTTAGCACATAAAATAATGCATTGCAACACTGCTCAGTTAAATGGCAGAGTGCTGCAGTTAATTAGTGGAGTGATAGCACAAAACCTCCAATTTTGTGCAGCCCATTAGGAATCTGAAGATTTCCCTTTTTCTACTGTGATAGCAAAAATGTCTGCAGAACTCTGCCCACTGCAGCTGCAGAAAACAGGGTAGAGGTCTATATGATTTACAATGCATCAGTGAGCTTGCACAGGTGTTAGATGAAGCCACAACCCATGAGGCGACACATCCACCATTCCCATGGTTGTGGAGCACAGGCACCAGTCAGTCTTCAGTCACCAGTCACACTTCTGCATCAGCTGAAGCCACAGTAAATGCAATCCAATGGTTGACAGCACCAGAAGGAATGCAAAGGCTCCAGGGGTTAACCTTGAGCTCGGCAGCAGGATGGCCTATGCCAGCTCCCTTCTGGACACTCACTCAATTTTTTGGCCCCCTGGTAGGGTCCTCCAAAGTTTTGGCAATCACCCAACTAGAGGAACCCCAACTTGGTCTAAGGGGGTTGGGAAAGCTGATGCTGTGGTTAACATGGGTACACTTGCATAGGGCTATGGGTGAACATCATTAGGAAAACTAGCTAAACCAATTAACCTGCAAAAGAACCTGGAAAAAAGACACTTACACAAAACCCTCTCAAACCCAGACGTCCCCCAAATTCCTACCTGCACTCACTACACACCAGTCCCTCCCCTCTGCAAGAGGCCTTCAGTTGCCTTAATATAATGGCAATTGTGATTCTACAGGATAATAACCATGCTAATGTATTATATTCAACAAACAATGGGTAAGGGTGGCACACTGAAGTACATCCATCTCAGGGCTAATTAGTGCAATTAAGAAACTCTCTCGGGCTCATGGCCTTATAACCCTAATTAGACCCCTCAATTGGTATCCTAGATTACCACACTTGCCCATTATGTATTCTTTATCTCTCTCTCTCTCTCTCTCTCTCTCTCTCTCTCCCCCTTCTGATAGATGGAGAGATAAATAGATAGCCAAATTGATAGACATGTATGCATATTTATTTCTCTCTCTCTCTATATATATATATATATATATATATATATATATATATATTTATAAATGGGTAGGAAAATCAATCAATACAACATACCTGATTGGATAAAACACATCACATGACCGCACATATCAGAGCGTGACTGCACACCTACACCTTTACCCCTCCAAAACAATTTTGACATTTTATAAGCTAGATAAACCACTCTGAGGTGTGCGTTCGCACTCTGATATATACGCACACTGCATATAATGTACAATCAAGGTATATATCAGAACGCTAACGACACTCAGAGTGGTATATCTATTACATATATATATATTCATTGTAAAAACTTCATAATGCATCAGTTAGGGTTGTTACTAAAGAGACAAAAGCAGGAAATGGGGTGTTAGGGGTTCCGACCCTATCACCCCACCCCCACCCTGCAGACACTGACAGACATTAGAGGTGTGCCTAGGGGTTGTCAGCCCTAACGCGCATCCCATTCCACAACCACCATGCAGACACTGACAGGCATCATGGGTGTGCCTTGGGGTCATGCTTTTGTTGCTTTAGTAACAACCCTAACTGATGCATTAACAAAGATTTTAAAATGAAGTTCCTTACTTTTTCAGACAGTATAATCATATCCTTATCTGTCTGTGGGAACGCAGGGCCCTCCAGGCACTGCCCTCCCATCCCTTTAGAGATGCATATACTGTATGTATGTAGTCAGGATAACGTTGTCATTTTTTTACATTTTGACCCCAAACTTTCAACATAGTGTTCTTATCACTCACCCTCATAAACCCCTTAGGTGAAAATGTCTTAATCCATGACAAAATGCCATTCCGTGCCACAGGTGCAGAAACTTGTTTTGGGCAGGATGTGAGAAATAGCAGCTGCACTGTTCATGAGGTGGTATGAAAAAATGTCTTTGTTAAAAATTGGAGTAAAAATAAGAAAAATTTGAAAAGTTATGCACTTGTGTAGGAAAATGTCAATGACCACACTTAACTTGGGTGATTTTTGGGTATTTTTGCTCCAAATTTTTAACATGGGCTTTTTGGAACCTCACCTCATGAACATTGGCACTGTCCTTTTGTTATTCAGTCCCAAAAGGTGATTTTACACAATGACCACGCCATTGTGCACCACTGGTGTGAAAACACATTTTTGGTAGGACATCAGAAATGACAGCTGTACTGTTCATGCGGTGGAGTGAAAAAATGACTATGCTGAAAATATGGAGTGGAAATATAAAAAATTGGCAAAGTTACGTGCATCAGAAAAATTAAATGACCTTGAGTAACTTGGGCATTTTTTTGAATTTTTGCTCCAAATTTTCAACATGGGCTTTTTGGGACCCCACCTCCTAAAAACTGAAACTGTCATTTCATTACTCAGTCCCAAAAGGTGATTTTGCACAGTATCTGTGAAATCACCTTACGGGTCTGATTCACAAAACAACTGTGTTAGTGAACAAGAGGAGGGGCCCCAAAAACCCCATATTGAAAATCTGGTGTAAACATACCTTAAAATGGCTGCGATATCAACATAAGTTAAAAATGCCTTTGACAGCCATTATATGGCACTTACCTTGATTCTTCAGTTCATGGTTCAGCTTTGAAGAGTGCAGACATGTCCCGGTCCACAGAAGATGACACCCAACAACCTCTGTTGGTAAGTATAGGGCACGTGAAGGAGTGTGGGGTGGTGGGTGCTCAGTGGGAGGGTTGGGATGTGAGAGATGGATGGGGAGACTACAAGGGACCGTTTTCTGGTTTACAGGGTTTAAAAAAAGATGTTGGGGACTGTTTTCTTTTTTACAGGGATAAAACATGTTTGGGGATACTGGGGTGGGCTCCCCAGTGTTCCACAGAGTTGGGGGAGTAACATGACTGGGGACACTGGAGGTGGGCTCCCCGATAGATAGATAGATAGACAAAAACTTTTATTTTTTGACAGGAAAATAACTTTTAGGACCAAAAGAGTCCCTGTTTATCAAAGTTGTCCTGTTTTGAAATACAGTTTCAACAAATACAAAACATCATGTAATAAAATATATTACAGGAACGATCTTACAAATATCACAATACATAAATTCACAGCTTGCATACAAAAGCAGAAGTACACGATATACCAAAAAATCTGAAAGATTTTTATGCTAAAGAATAAATATAAGCGTTTATAAGATGGACAGGTGGATATATATTTAAATACACAGATTAGTGCAAGAAATTTTTCATTTCCAAAATTTCCGATCTAGAAAAGTTAGCAAAAAGAAAGGGGAGGGGGGGAAGAGGAAATAATAATTTCATCCTCAAATGCTGCCTAATACCCCATATACAGCACACACAGAAACAGCAAAGAGAAAATTTAGGGAACAATCTAGAGTCCAAACAAGAGAACAGATGATAGTGTCCTAAATAACACCATAATAAACACATCTGTTTCTCCAGATGGAGTCTAGAGAGTGCTTAAATTTACCTAAGCTATCAATAGTCCTAATTTCTGGATCTATCTCATTCCATATTTTTGGTAAGTAGAAATGTCTTTGCATTCTACCATAAATGTTAATTTCTAAAGGAATTTTTTGACATCTGAGTTTCAATTGCCTCAAGTTATACCTATAGAAAACAAAGACATTAAGAGAGTTCACACCATGCTTAACTCCCCATACTCCATAAAGGCTTTATACCCTACATGTTTTTTTCTGCGAATTGCAAGGGAATCTCAACCAAGATCTTGAAGTAGGATGCAATGATGAGTGGAAAAAGGGCATTTCGCCACTTATCTTGCTAATCTATAATACTGTATATTTTATCCAGACAGTTTAATGAAGATTTAGAAGCGAATTGATCCATTAAACTATCGTATTCTAATGTTGGTAAGAGTAGTTGTACAGCTGCTCTATTTCTTGATTCTCTCAAAAGAATTGATGTTTTCCTTCTTAACACACCCAATCTGGAGTTAACCTTTTTAGTTACATTTGTTATATGTGTAAAAAAGGTAAGAGAGCTATTCATATAGACTCCCAAGTACTTACATGCCTGAACCTGCTCTAACGCTTGACCTTTTAATGAATATATATTTAATATTTGATTGTGAGACAATTTACCTTTTGAATGGAATAGCATTACCTGAGTTTTCTTTGTACTAAGAACTATTTTGGATTGTAATAACCAATTTTGTAGAATGTTAAAATCAGATTGAAGGTTTTTTTGTAAATCATCCAAATTTGTAGCTTTTCCTATAAGAGCCATATTATCAGCATACAGATAAATCTCGCTGCTTTTAATACATGATGGGAGAGGATTTATATAAATCAAAAATAACAAAGGACCCAAAATTGAACCTTGGAGGACACCCCTAAAGGTGCCCTCCATGTCTGACATTATTCCGTCTATACAGACCTGTTGTGTACGTTCAGTTAAATATAGTGACCAGGTTTGAACAGGCTCAGATATACCTATCTGAGCTAGCCTTCCCAGTAATATGTTGAAATCAACCAAATCGAAGACCTTTGAGAGGTCGACAAACACCATCCCTACAGACTCCCCGGACCTCAAGACCACTTGCCGCAGAGTCCAAGAAGTCCATCAGGGCAGTGTCTGTAGACCTCCCATGTCTGAAACCCACTTGACAGTCTGTCAATAGTTTGTACTTCTCCAGATATTCATATCACTGGACACAGGCCAGACGTACAAAGACCTTCGAGATGATCGACAGCAGAGCTATCGGTCGATAATTTGATTGATTATTTTTATTGCCTCCCTTAAATTCAGGAATCACTTTAGAGTTTTTCCAAAAATCTGGAAAACTTTTTTGCTGTAAACTAAAGTTGAAAAGATTAGTCAAGATTGGGCCTATTTGTTCTACTGAGGCTTTTAAAAAGATTGTCTCTATTTTATCCCAGTTCCACAGTACTGGGGGGGGGATTACTAACATGGGAATTGGGCACCCCAATATCGGATAATAAAGAATAAAGGGCAATTATGGGACAATGGGAGCATTGCTATTGCTGACATGGGTATTGGGCACCACAATGTCAGCTAATAAGCAGTACATGGCTGCTTTGGGACACTGGGAGTGGGCTCCCCAGTGTCCCACATTGCTTGGGGGGGCTATGCCTGGTCTCATTTTGCCAGCAGTCAGGACTCAGCACATGGGGCCACAACAACACCTACTGTGCTGTGCTTGTCCCGTGTTGCAGAGGACAGGGTGCACATCTGTTGCCCTGGAGTTCCTGGGCCCACAGCTCATCTCACCTCATTTTTTCCCATTCATTCTGTGTGCAGAGAAAAAAAAAATAATCAAGAGGAACACTCTGGGCTTGAACCCAGGATCCTTGGTTACTCCATTTCTGTGTCCTTGTCCTTGTCCTCTGTGTCATAGGGGAGCTACACCACACAGTTTTTTTGTTTTTTTTTGGCATTTGGCAATGAGGTGTTGATGGTGGATATTTGATGTTCAAAAATGTTGCAAGTGCGAATTTGTGAGCATCAGATATCCGCTTCAAGGGATACAGCAAGGTATTGCAGCTGATCCTGTCCCAGTCCACAGAAGATGACAGCAGACAATCTCTGCAGGTATGTGTACAGTAAGGGAAGGGGGTGGTGGCTTCTCAGTGTGAGGTCAGGATGGGGAAGGGGGCAGTGGGACTGACAAGGGACTGTTTCATATTTTTCAGGGGAAAAAAAAAGACCTCGAGGGCAATTTTCTTCTTTACAGGGTGAAACTATCACTCTTTCTGGACATTGGGAGTGGGCTCCCCAGTGTCCCAAACTGATGAAGGGGTTAAACATGTATGGTGACACTGGGAGTGGGCTCCCCAGTATCCCATGCTGGCTACTCCTGCTGACACAGGGATTGGGCGCCCCAGTGTCGGAATAAAAAAAGGAAATGGCGGGGGGTATCTGACACTGGGAGTGGACACCTGGTGTCAGAAAACACTTATACTATTAAATAAATGACAATGGGAGGATGGGGGGTGTCACTAGACACCAGGGGAAAGATAAGGAGGGAGGTGCCACCACATGACATGGTATAGTTATTGGCAGCTGGTGGGTGCCACTTGACACTAGGGAAAAGGGAAGGCTGAGAGCTGACTCTGCAGGCGGCAGCATGAGTTCCAGCTGCAGCTACAGAAGTCATGAAAACTCCGCTGTTCTCCTACAGAGAAAACAGCAGAAGTGGTCTTGCTAAGCTAGGCACCTGACATTTCGGATGCCAAGGAAAGGTGTTTGTGGCAACTATTTAAGAAAACAAGCATCAGAATGTAGCTAAACAGGTCCCATTTAGCTAAGTTCTGATGTTTGTTTTCTGTAATACATTCATTTTTACATACTTTATGTTGCGTCTCTTGCTAACAGGAAAATAAGATGGTGGACAGACCAGGCTCGCTGCGACACTATGTGACCCTGCCTGTGGAAACAAGGTACCTTTCTGCAAAAACAAGCTTGTTTTGTGCAGGACTCTTAACTTTTCCCATAGGTAATAATGGAAAAAATAAACTTTAATAACCATCCCGACCCTTCCTTTGAGGGATCTCTTCCAGAAGGAGGGAGGTTATTCTGCCCCAGTATAGGTCATGGGTCAGGCCCCACCTGGAGTACTGCGTGCAGTACTGGTACCCATTCCTGAAGAAGGACATCAGATTGTTGGAGGGGTTGCAACAAAGAGCCACAAAGATGATCCAGGGATTAAAGAGCAAGCCCTATGAGGACAAGCTGGGAGAGTTGAATATGTATTTGCTGGAGGAGAGAAGGGATGGGGGGATCTGATCGAGACCTTTAAGATTCTGACAAGGATAACCAAGACCAACACAGAAGGGATTTTCCAGATGAGAAGGGGGAGGGACACGAGAAGGCTTGGACTGAGATTGGAGGGGGGGGGGAGATTCAGGAGGGAGATTGGGAGACATTTTTTCACTGAAAGAGTGGTGGATAAGTGGAACACCTTACCAGACAACATAGTGTCCTGTAAGATGGTGGGCAGTTTCAAGAGGGGTTGGGACAGGGGAAGAGAAAGGGTTACTGGGAATGGGGAAGTGGGAAGGACAGCTGCAAGATGAAGTGCTAGCTGCACACTTGAGCAAACTCAATAGACTGGAAGGCCTGTTTCTGCTGGCAACTTCGTATGTTCATATGTTTTGAATGGATTAATATTTTTTCACCAAACCTTCAAAAGGCACATCTGTGACCCAAATCTTTCTACCCTGACCATTTCAGCGCAGTACAGCACATACCAAATTTTGTGCAAATCCATTGATCTGTTGCAGAGTTATTAAAGTGCAAAATTTGAGGTTTATCATAGAAACTGCTACTGAACCCTAACTATAAAGGCGCAACTGCACATCTATCATATATATAGATATATATATATATATATATTCTTTGCAAAAACTTATTAATGTATCAGTTAGGTTGATGTCACATTGACAAAGTTTGAAATTCAATGTAGGTTACCTCTACCACTTTCATTGTTTCTTTCACACACCAACAGAGTCGAGTAACATGGTTAGTCAGGCCCAACTCTCGGCCCATTCCATGTATAAGCAAGCTAACATGCTACAGTATAGGAGAATGGGGTGAGAGTTAGGACTGACAACCCCATGGCACACCAGACATCTGTTGGTGTGTGGAGGATGCGGGGGTGGGGATGGAGTGGTAGGGGAGTAACCCTAGCATTGAATTTCCAAACTTTTGTCTCTGTGACATCAACCCTAACTGATGCACTAACGAAGTTTTTTTTGCAAAGAATTTCCCTTCTTTTTCAGAGAGTATAATTGTATCATAATTTTACTTGGAGAGTGCAGGGTCCTTTGGACCCTGCCATCCCATCCCTCCAACAAGATAGTACAACACTGTCTATAAGTCATGGTGGGAGCACAGGATCCCACGATTAAGATAGTACAACAGTGTCAATATGGCATGGTGGGGAGCGAAGGGTCCCTCCATCGAGATAGTACAATAGTATCCATATGTCATGGTGGGAGCCAGGGTCTTGTCCATACCTCCACCCAGATAGTACAACAGTGTGAAAATTGGGAAACACTGGCAAAGCTACGAGGATGCATAGAAACTGTGCAACACACGCCTGTAAAACGCTAATTTTTAAAACTTTTCTTACCTGATTTTCAACATCAGCATTACAGGACCTCTCCTCATGAACAGTGCAACTGTGATTTTGCAAAGTGACCATGCCATTCTGTGCTACAAGTGTGAAATAACATTCCAGACAGGATGTGCAAAATGACAGCTGTTCTGTTCATAAGTTGGTGTGAAAAAGTGGCAATGTTGAAAATCTGGAGGGAAAATATGAAAAACTGACAAAGTTACGAGCGTGCATAGAAAGTGAGCAACACGCACCTATAATCAGTCATTTGTTGGAATTTTTTCACCAAAATTTGAACATGTGCTTTATGGGTCCTCCCCTCATGAACAGTGGCATTGTCATTTTGTTAATCCATCCCGAAACATGATTTTGCGCAGCAACCGCGTCATTCTGCGCCATAGGTGTGAAAACACATTTTGGGCATAATATAAAAAATGACAGCTATACTGTTCATAAGGAGGCATAAAGAAATGGCAATGCTGAAAATCTGGAGTGAAAATATAAAAAATTGGCGAAGTTATGAGCGTGCATAGAAACTGAGCAATGCTTGCTCATAATGCAGTCATTTTTTGGAATTTCCTCACCTAAATTGCAACATGGGCTTTTTGGGACCCCACCTTATGAACAGTGGCACTTCATTTCATGAATCTGTCCCAAAAGGTGACTCCACCCAGTGACCACTAAATCACCTTTTGAGACCGAGAAACAAAATGACAGTGACAGTGTTCACGAGCAAGGGTCCCAAGAACCCCATGTTGAAATTTGAAGCCAAAATTCCTAAAATTGGCCGAGATATCAGCTTAAGTGTAACCCCCCCCCATTCAGTCCCATTATACAGTGCTTATCTGATTCCTCATTTCGTAGTTCTGTTTTGAAGAGTGTGGATGTCTCCCACTCCAGAGAAGTCCTCTGGAGGGTAAGTATGGGTGAGGGGGGTGTTTGGAGGTGGAAGTGCAGAGGGAGGGTTGGGATGGGGAGATGACAATGTACCGTTTTCTTCATTACAGGTTAAAAAAATTTTAAATACTTCGAGGGATGGTTTTCTTCATTTACAGGAACAAAGAAAAAAAAAACAATTTGGACACACTAGGGTGTGCTCCCAGTGTGCCAATAAGTTTTTTTGGGGGATCATCATGCTGACAGGGTAGTGGGCACCTCCTCTGCAGTAAAAGTGAGCTTGGAGGTGGTGGGAAAGGGGCAAAAAAAGGAGGGGGGGTGTTATTATGTTGATGGGGAGGGCCTCATCGCACATAAATTAGGAGCAGGGTAAGCCACCGGGGATTGGGCACCCCGGTCAGCAGTTTAGCGGCCAATGTGCCACCATGTTAGTAGCTGGTGAACACGTAGGAAGGTCCGCAACGTGTGATGAGCATTGCAGCGGACCTTTCCTTAGATGTGCTCACCACAGTATGTATGTATGCATGGTATGGCGCCGGCATGCAGGCTGATAGGGGAATGAGGGACGCACCTACTGGTGCATGCCCTGCATTCGCCCAACAGTGACTGCGCCTCCAAATCTCCACTACCGCAAGATGCTGGCAAGCGCGCCAACATAAAAACAGGTTTATGATTTTGAAAGATAACTTTTGTGACATATGGAAATTGTGAAGGATTTCTTGTTTCAATGATGGGGATTACTGAGTTCATGCATGATGACAGGCAGAGTGATGTGTTGGTGCAGGGCCTGGGTCCTGCATGTTCTGTCATGAAAGTAGTTAAACAGCAACCCTGCACTTCAACATGTACATTCATAAATAAAATGTTTTAGCTAATACAATTTCTTCAGTATACATTTCTTCCTTTTCAACATTTATGGCACATCTTGGTAGTCTATATAAAAAAGTCTGTATAAAAAAAACTTGCCTCTCCCCTAATGATCTTGCAGTGCCTTAGTTTATGACATCATATTGCTCACCATGACAACAGTCTGTGATGTCACAAACAGCAGGGGGAAAATAGCATCGGCTGAGAGGGTGCCGGAGCGGGGTCCACGGGTGCTGGCCATGGGGAGGTGGGCACAGGAGTGGAAAGAGAACCCCCCCAGGTGAAGAATGAGGGGAGATCAGGCTTTTGGGAGCTGCTGGTGCCCTGCAGCATCTGCCCCTCTGAAGGAGGAGCAGAGCTGGTGGCAGTCCCAGAAGTAGAGACTATCACTGGGGGTACGGGTTTTGGAGGGGTAGTCCCTGGGGAGACTGGCGATCACCACACCTGTGCCAGCCAGAGGGACTCTGGTCAAGCCACCTGAGTGCCTGTGGAGAACAGGGGCTGGGGAGCAGGATATGGAGTACCCAGACCCAAGGAGCTATTGCCTGCAAGGGAAACATGGGCAGGTGGTGGGGCCACTGGTAGCCCTGTGGGAGAAAGGATGCGTGGGGCAGAGGAGGTCAATCCCCCAAGGGAGGAAGACCCAGACACTTTTGAAATCTTCTTGTGAGGCGACCATGAGCAGAAGGTGGACTGGGGTCAGTCACAGCCCTTGTCCCAGTGCTTGTACTTCCTGGAGGCCTTATGCCAGGACTTTTATGATGAAGACCCCAAGGACTGGGCTGGGGAAGTGGAGGAGCTAATGACCTGCAGCTCCCGTTCAATCAAGGCAACCTTCTGTTTAAGAAGTTACTTCTCTAGGATCTTCTGGCGATGTCTGCAGTTGGCTGGGTTGAACTTCTGGCAGGCCTCACAGGCTTGGACATCATGGTCTGGGCCTAGGCACAAGATGCAGGCAGAATGGTCATCCTTGTCTGGGATCTGTTTGCACTCTGGCACACTCCTGGCTGACGCCCACAGGACCTGTGCCAGTCCTTGCCATACTGCAACTCACTGGTCCCACAACTGCCAAGCCAGCACCAGCACCAGCCAAGCCTGTGCCAGCCCCACAGCTGATTCCAGTCAGGCTTCCACCTGTGTGGCCACTCTCGGCTACCACGAGATTTGCGCACAGCCTACCATAACCAGCACCTGTTGTCTCACAACCTAGGTACCCTTTATCACCGTCTGCAGGTCTGGTGCCTCTCTACCCCTATCTTGCCTGGGGGGACCTGTGCCAGGTTACCCATACCCGATGCCTACGGGACCTGTGCTGGTTTACCCCTACCCAATACCAGGGGGACCTGTACCAGCCCCTGTTGATTATGATGGCCTGATCTCTGCTTTGTGGTCCTTCATGAAGATGCAGGCTCCTGCCCCGAAGGTGATGACTCCAGCCCCCCCCAAGGGCCTCCTATGGACCCCCTTCCAGCCATGGTTCACTTGTGCCCCAGTGTTCCTTATGCCCCCAATGGGAGGTCTGATGCCGGGTCTTCTTGACGCTCAGCCGGGCATCGACATGAGTACAGTGATGATGGGGACGATGGTGAGTAGAGTGTCGGTTGTGATTCCTCCACTCCCCCTGAATCCTTGGAAGTGGAGGAGGTCCCAGCTAATGTTTGCAAGTCCCCTGCTGATGATCCTACCTTTATAGCCATCATGCGCCACATTCAGGGCACTATGGAATGGATGGGAGACTGAGGAGCAGGACCCTGAGAGGTGCGAGTTAGGTATATAGCTGTACTATCTTGACACCCCTCCCCTAATAGTCCCTCCTATTTTTGACTCCAATGAGTATGTCACCCGAACTGTCTGGAATCGCCTTCACACAGTTCCGTTGGTCTCCATGAAGGTGGACAGACTCTATCAAGCCCTGGCTGGTAAGCCATATATTGGAGAACATCCCAAGGCTGATTTGGTCATCATCAATAGAGCACATGACCATACCAAGTGGTCCAAACATTTAAGTTCTCTCTTCCCCCGGACAGGGAGTCTCGCCAACTAGACCAGATGGACAAACGGGCTTTCGCATCTTCCACTTGGGCCACTCGGACCATCAACCCATATGGTGCAGCCTCAGAACTTGTTGTGGGATCAGGCTAGAGAGGCTCTTCAGGCCATGCTGGATGACCCTTCCAGGTAGCAGACCCTTCAGGTCCTCAAGATGGATTTGGATGTCGGTACCCACATCCTCTGGGATGCCTATGACGCAGTCGATGCCTCAGGCTGGGCAGCAGCCATGGGCATCTGCATCAGGCTTCACTCCTGTCTATGGGTCTTGGGCTTTGCCCCAGATTTCAAGTCCAACATAATGGATGCCCCTTTCAGGGGCCTCAAACTTTTCAGAGGTGACGTCTAGGATATCATCTTTGAAATACAGATCTCAGGACAGGCCCTTAAATCTGTTCACTGTATATATCATACACAGACTAAATCATGACAGAGGGCTCCATTTCATTGCTATTCCCACAGGCAGACCTGTCCTCCTCCAAAGGCTCAGGGCAAACACAAAGCTGGGGAGGTCTCCCTACCCCCTTGCCACTGCCACCCATACTGCCAGAGGGGTAGCAGCTGCCTCAATGGCTACCCCTCCCACCTCCTGCCTGCTTGCCAGACCCCACACTCCAGTGGAACTTCAGAAGGTGGTCATAGGGGGTTGCTTCTCTTTTCACCTGGACTGGTGGAGGAATCACCACAGACAACAGGGTGCTGCAGCTCATCGAGCATGGTCACACTCTAGAGTTCATAGAGTGGCCTCCAGAAAACCCTCCAGGCCAGTCCTCTTATCCTCCACTCACATTCCTCTCCTCAGGAAGGAAATTCAGGCTTTACTTTGAAAAAAAGGCCATAGAACCAGTCCCACTATGCCAGCAGGGCATTGGGTTCTACTCCCACTGCTTCCTGGTACCAAAGCAGAAGGGAAATCTTCAATCCATCCTGGACTTGAGCCAGCTGAACCTGTTCATAGAATACAAAAGATGTTGATGGTTACCCTTCAAGGTTTGCTGCCCCTGCTGCATCAGGGGGACTGGAACTTTCTGGGTGATGATGATGATGATAAAATGTATTTTTACACAGGATACATATTGATTAAAATGTGACCCCCATTTACAACAATGTCATGTGGCTATACATGTAAAATACAACAGGTATTTATAAAAAAATCACATGATAATAACAAACAGACATCTTATTTCCTATGACAAAACTTAGTCTAAAACAAGCATGCTCCAGTTATCTAAATCAAACACATTTTGAAATCAAATGCTTGTGTAAGGCAGTCTTAAAGTTAGAGGGTCCTTCCAATAAGCTTAGCTCTAATGGTAATTTGTTTCAGTTCCTTGCCAAGCTGTATTGCAGTGTGGAATCCCTTAATCTATTAAGGGATCTAAGCATTGGAATGTTTGACTTTCTCAATTTCATTAATCTTTTACTTGCTGGTTCCAATGTTATATACTGGGTAATGGGTGGTTATCTTTAGCGTAAATTAGTTTATGACACCAACTTGGCCACAGATAAGATCTTTTTGACTCTGGTTGAAACCAGTTTAGTTTGTTATAAATATTGCAATAGTGAGTATCATATTTACTTTTAGTTATAAATTTACCAAACCTATAATATATTTGGTTTATTTTGTATAATGATTGCTTATTTGAATTCATATACAACAGAGATCCATATTCGAGTACTGGAGTCAGTAATTGTCTTATTACCTTCTTTCTCTTACTTCTGTTGCCAGACACCCCAAAACCCTTATTAGGGCACCTAGTCTCTAGTTAACTCGCCTGACTTATTGGTTAATATTTATCAGTATAAGTTAACCTATAGTCAATCAGAACCCATAAATGTTTTTAATTTTAAACATTGTTTAAAAGGGTTCCTTCCGTGAGCCTAAGTCGTAAATCAGTTTTTTTAGAGAAATTCCAACAGAGAACATCATACTTTGTGTTTTTTCGCCATTAAGCAATGAGCCTGAGGCCTTAAACCAGTTCTCCATTGTTTTCAAGTCCTTCTGGAGTTTCTGTTCCAGAGGTGAGTGACTATCTGCTGATGACACTAATACTGTATCATCAACATGTAGCCTGATTCCATTATTCTCTATTTTGGATGTTAAGTTATTCACATAAATATTGAACATTAAAGTGCCCAAAATTGAGCCCTGCAGGACTCCTCTATTCACCTCAATTAAATCCGAAACAGCAGACCCACATGATACACACTGCTTGTGATTTGAGAGATATGATTCAAACCAGTATAATGGTTTCTCTTGTACCCATATGTCATGTAATCTCTTCAACAAACCATGGTGTTTTACCAGGTTGAAAGATTTACTCAGGTCCACAAACATCGCCCCACTACTCATACCCTGATCTAAAGAAGCTGACACCAGGTTATGAAAGTCAACTAGAGCGGTGTCCATGGACCTCTCTACTCTAAACCCATGTTGGAATACTGTTAATAGTTTGTTCTACTCCAGATAATGGTAAAGCTGGCAGTGGATTTGTTTTTCAAAAACTTTGGATAACATGGGAAGTAAGACTATTGGCTTGTAGTTTGAGGGGATTGTATTATTCCCACCTTTGTGAATGGGTATTATTTTTCCCACTTTCCATATATCTGGGACTGCTGACTTGCATAGACTTCAATTGAAGATGTAGGTTACCATAGGAGCCAAAATATCTGCTGCTATTTTCAAGAAACTGTCTTCTACTCCATCCGTCCCTCCTGCTTTCGACTCGTCCAGTTTACTCAATTACTTTTCCACATCATTAACCTTTATTCTCTTTAATCTAAATCTAGGAATGTGATCTTTTTTAAAATTTCTGTCTTTTGTTAAGTTTTTCCCCTCTACTATTTGAGGTATAGAAATATCTGATGTTCTTATTTTCGTCTTGGTTAGGTCCAAATCTGGCATTTCTAAAATATGAATGAAATATTCTAGCTGCCTCATTTGGATCTTCCACTACAGTATTGTTATTATTAAGTTTCGCTGAAACCCTTGACCTAGCAGGATTCTGCAACTTTTTATGCACTAACACAATTTCTTGGGGTCAGTTGCTGTTTTAATATACATAATATATATAAATAATATATAAAGGATGTCTATCTGCATATCAAGATTTTCACCCCCAACCAGCGCTTCTTCCATTTCCACTTTCAGGGAGCCACTACCAGGTCAGGGCTCTGCCCTTTGGTTTGTCCTCAGTGCCCAGAGTTTTCAACAAATGCCTGGGAGTGTTGGCAGCTGCAATGAGATGGCAGGGTTTCTACATTTTCCTGTATCTGGATGATTGGCTCTTAGCGGCACCATCCAGGGAAGGTCTGCTTCAAATCCTGGCATAGACCCAGTTGTTCCAGGCCTTGGGCATTACCGTCAACATGCTAAGGTCTTTTCTTACTCCCTGCCAGCAGCTCCAGTACATAGGGGCAGTCATGGACACAGCCCAGGGTATGGCTTTCCTGTTCTCAGACAGAGTGGAGCATCTGATGGACCAGGCCCGACTTCTTTACTACAGCCATTATGTTTCAGTAAGAGCCTTCCTACAGCTTCTGGACCTCATGGCTGCAGAAATTGCCATGGGTCCCTTGGCCCGTCTGCACATGTGAGTCCTTCAATGAATGCTGAGGGTCCAGTGGGACCAACACATGGACACCCTGGATCAGCTAGTTATGGTTTCTGATCTAGTCCGGAGGGTACTGTTGTGGTGGCTTGAACCCAACAACCTGCTTCAGGGGATTCCCTTTTACATTCCTCCTCCTCATAAAGTACTGACAACATATGCTCCGAAGCTCGGCTGGGGGGGCTCACTTGGGTGTCCACCAAACTCAGGGTACGTGGACCGAGGTGGAGAAGACACTCCACATCAATGTTCTGGAGATGCGAGCAGTCTTGTATGTCTTGCAGGCCTTTCAGACTCAACTATCCCCAGGTCCACTATTAGTTCAGATGGACAACATGTGTGTAGTTTGTTACATAAACAAACAAGGGGGGGACTCATTCCAACCCCCCTGTGCAAGGAGGCAATGAGAGTCTGGTACTGAGCCATAGAACACGGACTGGTGCTCTTGATCATTCATGTTTCCCTTGTCCAAAACATTCTGGTGGACAGTCTAAACTGGTCTTGGTCAAGATCCCACAAGTGGGAGCTTCTGATCCTTCTAGTTGAAGACCTCTTCAACAGATGGGGTTGTCCTGAGTTGGACCTTTTTGCATCCCCACACAACGCAAAACTGCTCCTATTTTGCTGGCATATGGTCGATTCGTTGCATTTGAATTTGTCGCGGTCAAACTGTAGCAATGACAGCGTCAATATTCAATCTTGTCGCCGATACAATATGTAGCGGGCACAAAGCAGCTGCTACATTATGTCCTCTGATGTATGGCGACATTCTACAGTATACTTTGCAAGCAGTAAGTGTCCCTCTTTAAGATACATTCTTTCCTCTAAAATGACAAGACCAGTTTCTGTGGTGTTTTAGCAAGTATTCTTTTGGGAGACAAGCATTTATTTTACCCCTCCCGATGGCTGGTATTTCAGCCAATGGCTTGAGTATCACTCTTACTCTTTAAAATGGGCTGCATATAGAGTGTGCCTCTCCTGATTTGCAGACTCGAGGGGAGAGACAAACATAACTCGCAGTGTACGTCTAACTTGCAGGTGAGTCCAGCATTCACAGACTTGAGCTGAGCAGGGATAGGCAGGGCTATCACTGCAGTGCTTAGAGCATACCAGTCTACCGGGGCATAGCGTTTACTGTTACAAAGCGGAGGTTCAAACAGGCAAACACTTCATTGGGAACACAGCTCCATTTGTAACACAGCAAAATGTTTCTTGTGGGAAGTACCTTATGCCCGCAAGTGCGAGACAATGGGTGGACAAGGTCCTGCACCAGTTAAACTATTAATTGGAGCAACGAGGCTAACAGAAACAAAAAGGTGTACAAAAAGTGTACCATGATAACTTTTGCCATTATTTCTAGTTCTGCTAGTTTTGTATTACAAAAACAACTGCTCCATTACAGAATCATGATACAAATATACAGTCTCATGATACAAATATACAAATGATTAAGCAGGACGACGTTTTGTCTGCCGACAACTTAGTTCGTGCCGCATTATATACTTGCGACCAGTGCTGGCAGCGACTAAGTGATTGGTGTTCTTTTGTCCACAAGTCATTTAGACCGCATCATTTTAACCGCGACAATCTGTCTGGGGACAAAATGACCGTACATGGTTTTGCTTGCTAGATCCAGGGCCTGGAGTTTTCTGGTGAGACACGTTGTCCTTCTTTTGGAAAGGAGGGTTCCTCTATGCTTTTCCTCCTTTTCCACTCCTTCAGAGGGTCCTGATCAAGATTCAGATGGAAGGGGCCACCATAATACTGATTGCTTCCCTTTGACCTCATCAGATCTGGTTCCCCTTGCTTCAACTGCTGGCTATGGAACCTCCAGTTCTCCTCCTCCTCCTCCTCAGTGCACAGGCTTGCTCTCCAGCAGGGCACCCTGGTCCATCCAGACCTCAGATCACTCCATCTCTATGCATGGCACCTGAGGACATAGCCATCACCAGGTTTTGGGTGTCACCCAGGGTGTCAGATGTACCTGGTCAGTATAGCACTTCAAAAACAGCACATGAAGAACCATGCTGTGCGAAGTGCGAATGCATTTACAGTGACAGGAGTATAACAGAGGAAAGCAATTACTGCTACCCCTGTCACTGACCTCACAGTTCAAGAAGGAGTCAAGAAGCCTGTGCTGCTCTGCCTAGCTGAGCTGCTCCCATGGTGTAGTGGCAAAGGTACCAGGACACAGCAGAGATGGAGACTTGGGACTGTGGTTCAATTCCATCCAAGGTCTCCTGGTGTTTCAGTTTTTTTTTTTAGACTAATTTCCCCCCTCCTGAGTTTCTCCCCATCCCCAAAGTCCCCCACCCCCGGAGATGATTATTTAAAGTCTGGGGATTGGACTCCGCATATAAGAAAATTCCCATTGTTTTCAATGGGGTGTTTGCGTTTCTTTTGTTGTCACTGTTGTGTCCAACGTTATGTCGGAGCACAACATTTTGACTGCGGCATTGTTTTCTGCTCTGTTTCTGGTTACAGTGATATGACCCTGTGCAGTATAAATTCAATTATATCAGTGAGACTGGTGCAACGGTAAGTCCTGCTACAAAAATAAACAAAAATAACAACATAAAAAATGCAAGACCAGGCAAGACCATTCTTGTTAGCACCAGCCAAGTCTTGTTTTATTTTGCACACTTCTATTAGGGGAAACTGTTTAACCAGGAAAGGCACACTAAGCCAGAGCTTGTTTCCAAGTGCAAACTGGGAGCACAAGGAAGTTAAGTGACTTGATAAGAGTCAAACAGTATGCAAGTAGGAGCTGATGGGATTCAAACCCAGGTCTCCAGGTTTGCAGCCCAGTGCCCTTAACAACTATGCTATACTGCATCCTAATTAGATGGAACACTTCTCTTTAACATTTACCATCTTCACCTATGTAATGGAGTGCAGTATATGTCCATCACACTCTCCACACCTGTCAACCCCATCACAACCTCGCATCAGCATAGGTTATGACAAGGGCTGGTAGGAGATCTGAACCAAACCCCTCTAGCATTTGAGTGGTTTACTCATGCCACAGGGACAACAAAGTTACCAGCATAAAATACAGCACCAGCACTTTGCCGACACCAGGCATGGAACTCCAACTATCTGCCATGTGGCAGTAGGAGCAACATAAATTGAGGGGGTCTACACTCCCCTCACCCCCCGACTTGGAGAGCTAAACCCTCTGCATCCTCCATTTACTTGTATAACAAACTCCAGGTCACACCCTGGTGCCAAGAAGGGTGACCCAAGGATCGGCAACACTGACAGATGCTAAGAAATCAAAGTCGCACAAGAAGCGTGCAACATTATTCCGCTGGCAACATCACAGCAGCAGTAATGACAGCACATTAATGGGATATTTTTTCAAGTTGGCCCTTTGAGGCATCAGTGTTCTGCTTGCTCTAATTGCTGGCTGTCCCTCGAGGGGAGAGGGAATATTGAAGGGGGAGTGTTAATAGGCAACACCTGAGCCCAATAAAAGGGGAGGTGAACAAGGGGAAAAAAATAAAAGTTTCTTCTTTTGGTTTTGAAGAGATTCGGAGAGACTGAACTAAGAAGGATGTGTAAAGCTGAATGCAAGCTCTTTTGTTTCTTTTGATGACATAAAGCAGTTTTCCTTTAAACTAAGCTAGTTTCTGAAATGTTCTCTCTCTCTCCGAGTGTTCTCCAGTAAGTCACCTGCTTCGCAACCTTGTTACAACCCATTATTGCACAATTGCAGGATGATCAGAGTTCTTTTTTTAACAGTGACAGAATGCAGTAAAAGTACCCAGGCACACCTACTTTGGTGTTATGCATTCCTTAAGAGCTAGTGTACTGAATAAAGCCAATTTTAGTTTCTAAAGCAGTTATTCACTTTTATGTCTGAGGTACTTTTTCTGTTCCCTCTGCTGAATTATATGATTTTTTTTTTAATGGCAATGGAAATCCCAATCTCCTGATTGGCTAGCAATATTCTATTGCCACGCATTTCATTTATCTCTCAGCAGAGACCAGTGCAAAAGAAGTACCAGCTGTAGCTGAGCTAGGCAGCCACAGCACCCATCAGTATCACTGTGCCACCTGAATGACAAAGTTATCAATGGCAGCCACTATTTACTTCAGTAGCCTTGACAGAAAAAATAAAGAGTGTCTGACAACAAACCTGTTCAATTTAACATCCTTGCAGATCAGGACATCAATGTTTTGTTCAGTGTGCTGAGCGAGAAGAGCAGCAGCAGTGAATGCCAGCTTTAAAAAAAGCAAGAAAGGAAAAAACATAGTAGTGAAAATTGGCACTTCTCCCTCATGGTTCATCAGCTGTCCCAGATTGAAACCGACCGTGAAAAGCCCAACACAAAAAAGAATACCATATGGGCAGTTTCCATTATTGAGGAATGGGCAACCCAAGAAAACATAGAATTAAACTGAAGAACAGACTCCCTTGAAGTTTTAAACAATATTCTGCACCAATGTTATGCCAATGTCCGTACTGCTACTGGTGAACAGTACTCCATGTCAGGATACTGTTCAGTTCGAGCTGGTATCAATCATCATATAAACAGTCCAGAGATCACTTGAAACCTTAACATTATTAGCAATCCAATATTCAAATCAGTCAACAATGTCTTCAAAAGCATCTTAAAACAATTCAGAAAAGAAAATAAAGACACTACCTCCCAACATACAGCAATAATGTAAGCTGACTTATGAAAACTGATAGAGTCCACCACACTTTTGCCTGGCATCGTGCTTGGCCTAGTGTGGTGAGCCTGGTTTGAAATCTAGCTTCATATGGCCAGGCATGGGTGGGAAGGCTTCTGAGAGTTAATGCCACAATCATTCAAAATAGAAAGGAACAAAGTGGGTCAAGAGTATGTGACCTTATCACATAACCCAACAAGTACAAATCATAAAGATCCCTTAGAAATAAAGAATTACAATGTGGCTACATGTACACACAACCTGAAAGTCCAATGTGTCCTGTGGCAGCATTTAAAAAATACATAAGTAAAATACCAGCAAATGCAATGGCAATGTACAGTACCTGCACCCTCACCGCCTCCCCCACACATACTTGGACCAAGAAGAAGTCTGGTACACTATTGTGCCCATGGGGAAACAACGTCCTGGGCTCCCTAATGAAAAAACTTAGCATCGAAACTGGCCTCATCAAAACCTACACCAACTCCATTCAATCTACTTCTATGCATATTCTCTCCAACACCAGTCTCAAAACCTGACAAATAATGACAATGACCGACCATCACTGTGAATCCAGTCTGGCTTCTTACTGGTGTCCAAAACAGAGTGACAGAAAAATGTGGAGCACTCTTTGCAGGCAGCAACTAGAATAAAGAAATATCACACCACTCAACAAGTAAAGCCAACACAAGCAGAGCTGCACCAGGAATATCTCAGTCCAGCACTTCCCTGCCACCTAGAGGTCCTACTGAATCAACCACTCACCACAGTCCCTTCAACTTGATGAACTGCACATTCATGGCTCCTGTGAATTTCATAGACTACATTATAGACAGAGGGAGTACTCCCAACCAATCAAAATGGTCCTTCCCTCTGCACATGCGACACTCTTATTCTGTGAAGAGTATTTCATGTGCAGATGCCCAGAAAATGGTGTTTTCTAAAAAAAGAATATTTTGTTCACTAAAAATACCGCCAACAGCTTAATCTGGTTCAAGGTTAGTTGGCATTCATCTGTATCCCCCTCCCCCCTCCCCCAGGTTGTGCCTGAAAATAGGCAGGATTTGTCTAGTGCACTTACCCGGTGAACAAAAACTAAATAAATAAATATTGATCGAGGTCACTTTTGGTTTGCAGTTCTCATATCTTAAGAATGCATGTGAGACCACTCTTACAAATGTAAAAATGATCTCCACAACAGCATTAACATACAAAAAGTAATGAGTTACATTTGTTATTTTGCCCATACCCAATACCAGTGTTCAAGATGAGTTCAGATCATTTTATTTTTTTACCCACCCATCCCAAAAAGGGATTATTTTATCTCATATTTACTTGTTTGCAATTTGAACTAGTTATGTGTCTGTTTATACTTATCATATTAGCTATTTTCTATGTGTAATAGTACCCTCCAGGGTAGGCAGTATTAGGCAATACCGGACCTTCCAGGGTCTATGAGGCCCTCTGTCTGCTGTGTCTGGTCTCATTATGCCCCTGGGAAGTCCGGTATTGCCCAATACCACCAACCCTCCTCAGGTATTATTGCTTACTTACTTGTTTTTAGAAGGTGTAATGTGTGGAACAGCAATCTGTTTAGCAGCTGACTTATGTATCTTTGTTCCTCCACTACATCATCACCTCACTATGACATCACAGCTGCTCAGAAACAGCCACTCAGTAACTGTCAGGTCTGTTACTTGTGATGTCACAGTGAGTGAAGTTACAATGTTGAAGATGTAGTTGGAGAAATAGAATTTAAATATGTCAGCTGCCAGACAGAGTGCTATTCCACACATCCAACATAATACTGTTATATGGAAAACTTTCTAATGGGTAAAAAGGAAAAACAAAAATATTTTAGAAATAAAAAGTTACAACTGACTACTTAAAATTTATAAACATTTTCTGACTGCTATTTTTGGTTCTATTTCCTCTTTAATCTATCAGGGATACTAGAAACTAGAAACATGAATATATTAGCAAATATGCTTAAGTCAACACAAAACATAGCACCAAAGCAAACCTATATTTATATCACAGATTTGGCATCTTTATCTTACTATGCTTTTAGAAACATAGAAACACAGCAATATGTTGGCAGGAAAAGAATTGTAGTCCCTCATGTCTGCCCTTATTTCCACCTGAGTCATACCATCCTAACACTGGACTGCCTAGGCTGCACATTCTAGCAGCAGCTTGGCATCTTCCCCCCCTGCCCCCACCCATCTCCTTTCTTTTACCTTAAGTTTTCCCTTGTAGCTATCCCTCATTCTCTTGAAGTCAATCACTGCCTCAGTGTTTAATGCCTTCCAGGATAAGTCATTCCATTTATCCACCACTTTTTCCATAGAAAGTACTTTCTTATGTCCTTCCTGAAGCTACCCCACCCCCCACCCCATCAGCTTATAGTTCTTCTCCCTGTTGTTAACTACTCACTACCCTCATCAGGTCATGACTCTCCATGGTGTCTATTCCCCCAGTCCTCCAATGAGTACATGTTCAGGCTGGCTAGATGCTCCTCATATGTCTTCTCCTGTTGACCTTGTATCATCTTTGTAACTCCCATCTGGATAGACTACATGGCCCTTATCCTTTTGTGGTGTGGGCTCTAGACCTGGACACAGTACTGCAGTTGCAGTCTCACCAAGAATCCATAGAGGGCAACAGTACCTCTTTTTTCTAATGGAGAAACCCCTCTGTATGTATCCCAGCATCCTGTTCGCCTTTCCAAGTGCCCTGGTGCACTGGGCAGTTGAATTGAGATTATCACTAATGATGACCCCTATTTTAGGTTCATTTCCTCTGTGGTTTGGTGAATTTTTTTACCTCCCCCCCCGATTTCCCTTGCTTGTGTGCAGAACTTTCCGCTTTTTGTCATTCAGCTCCATTTGCTACACCTTTGACCATCCCTACATTTTTTTTCCAGGTTCTCCTTCATTTCCCCAATCTTCTCTCCTGTACCTACCCTACCACGGAGTATATAGTCATGGCAAATTGTTCCCTTGATCCCATCCCCTATGTCACAGAGGAATACATTAAACAGTACTGGTCTCAGTACTGTCCCCTGTGGTATCCCACTTGTGACTTTCTGATCTCTGTGTGTTCTGAGTTAATGACCACCCTCTGGGCCAGCCTTCCAAACCAATTTGCTACCCAGCTGGTTAAATTCTTAGCATTACTCACCCATAAGTTCATCCACCAGCTTCTCAACAAGCCTTCTGTAGGGAACTGAGTCAAAAGCTTTACTGAAATAAATATAGAAAACGCTGACCATCTGGCCCTTGTCCATTGCCCTCATGACTGAGTTGAAGAACTCTATTAGATTAATATGGCATGCCCTTCGCTTCAAGAAGCTGTGCTGCCTTCTATCTTGGAGCTCATTTGCTCCTAGAAGGTGAACCAGCTGCTACTTAATTATAGTCTCCAGTAGTTTCCCCACTATAGAGGGCAAACTGATGGTCCTGTAGTTTTCTAGGTCCTCCCTGCTCTATCTTCTGTGCAGGAGGACCACATCTGAATTTCTCTAGTCTTCTGGGACTACCCCAGTCTCCAGAGAGTAGTTGAATAGATCTGCCAGTGGTGCAGCAGGCTTCTGCCTCAATTCCTTTAGCATTTTTGGGTGCAGCTCATCTGGTCCTAGAGACTTATCCACCCTCAGTACTCATAGTCCCTTAAATATCCTTTACCTGACATTGATCAAAATTACAGTTCCCCCTCACCCCCTATACTTTTGTCTACACTCCCAAGTCTGAGAGTGGTCCCATTGCCTCTGCAGTGAAGACTGAGCAAAAGTACTCATTGAGGAGGTCAACCTTTCTTCCTTTTTCCTCTACCCAATCTTTTCCTGATTTCATCCTCATTATACCCTCTTTTTGTTTTTGTTTTCTTTCTGATATATGTAACAAAGACCTTGCCATTTTATTTTACTCCTTTAGCTATCCATAATTATTTCTCTGCTTTTGTCCTCTTTTTGACTATTTGCCTCGTTTAGTTTTTTATAAGCATGGGTGTCGGCAGGCATACTCAGTGTCCTTTGCTGAGTACAGTACAATCTGCAAAATCCAGGGGCAATATAAGCCTCAGACCAGGGCAACAAATATAGATGGAGCCTGATATATTTGGACAACTGTACTTTCCCTCCTTGGATACTTTAGTGTATGTTTGAGAATGATCTTTGGAAGATGTGTGGTTGCTAAAGTCAGAGACCATGATAGTATGAGTGACCCGACTGAGTATGTACGCATGAGCCCCGGTGCAAATGGACTTCTGTAAGGCTGGATACCTTGATGTGCTAGAGAGGCTTATCACAATGTTTCCTAAATATTGTAACTAAAAGCCAGCCAACTTCTGTCTGTTTGGTATTGTGTGTGTTAGAGTCACAACATTTTATTTTATCTATTAGAATAATTGGCTTATTAGATATTGTTATCAGAAATGGGGGTGAGGCAATGTCTGTGTGGAAGGGCAGCACATCTTTTGGTTTGCATTTACGGGGGTGGGGCAACAGTTCCATCCATCAGCTCTAGAGTACAAATTTAAAACTCCTGGCTACACCCTTGTTTTCAAGTATATCTCCCTATTACCTTCATACTAATAGCCTTTGTACCTCTTGAATGTTGGCCTTTTTGCCCTGACTACATCTCTCACTTCCCTGGAGTACAAGATTATTTTTTTCTCATTTGTCTTAAACAGGTTTAATAACCTCTGATGGACTCCCTTTGATGATCTTCCACTTGTCTTCCACTTGCTTAATTCATTCCATCACCCTCTGTTTTACCTGGAGCTTCTCTCCTATTCTCCTCAAATCTGCCTCTTCAAATCCAAAACCATTGTCTTAGTCTTGGGCCTTTGGGCATCTATGGTTATACTGAATCATACTAAGTTATGATCATCTCTCACAAATGGCTCCTTTACCCTACTTTCTCTCAACATGCCCGGGTTCAACAGTGCTAGGTCATTGATGGCTTCATCCCTGGCATATTCTTTCACCAGTTCTACAAAGAAATCCTCTTACAATGAATCTACAACAACTTGTCTCCTTGCACTCCTATCTCAGAGCATAACTCAATCCGCATCAGGCAGTTCACAGCATCCCCCATCAGTACCACGTTCCCAAAGGTGATGGTCCTTTTGATTTGCTCCTCTAGTGTCCTGTTCACCTCCTTGTACAACTTTTGTGACCTGTATGCCACTCCTACTCTGAGGTTCCCCTGCCTTGCCTACCAGCTGCACCCACACTGTTCATCCCATTTGGCAATGGTCTAATTACCACATGGGTGTGGACAGCCATTGGTCAATCAGATAAGTGATTTTTTGTTACCCATTTTATTGAAGTACTTATCTTTAATCAGTGAATTGTAATATCGCTGTTTCTACTGATTTGTATGGTACTTTGAACATTATTTTGGAAAGGCACAGTTTAAAAAATTGATTGGCTGGCTCCATGGCACCGAGTAAAGGGGTTTGCTTGGCATGCTGGTGACCTGGGTTCGCTCCCGAGCCCGGGTACTAGGAGCAGAGACTGACAGGGAGGGAGGGAGCTTACAAGAGTCCATTGGACACTTCCCTCCCAAGGGGTGGGTTTTGCATGGGGCTTTGGAGGTGGATTAGCAATGTACATAGGGACATGATGTCTCAACATGCCCCCCCCCACACATCCCCACCTCAGGCAGCCCTGTGCTCATGCAAAGCCAAGAACTGTGAGGTCGGGGTGTGGAAAACATGCAAAATACATCCCAACTGGCTGGATGATGAGTGCCCGGCTCCTGTTGCCCGAAGCCCTGGAGTCAGCCCAGAGCCAGCCCCACAGCACCTGGAATGTGTGCCACAGGCTGCCAAGGCCCTTCCTCCTTGGAAGAGAGGGACCCTCCTGGCAAAGGGCTATGCTGGGGTATCTAGGTAGGCTGCAATTAGGGGTGGCAGTGGTGACAGGGGTCGGAGGGCGGTAGGGTAGGTGCTGGTGCTCTGAAGGAGTGGGCAGTAGGGCATAAGGGAGGAGCATAAAGAAATTACACAAAAAAAAATTGACTGATTGAAACAGCTGAAGGCCTTAAATATGGATTTCCTAGGGCTGTCCTTCCTGTGCAGGGTAGGGCTATCTCCTGTGGTGCTGACGACCTGTGTTCAGGAATGAGCACAGAGTATCAGAGGGTCATCTGTGGGGAGGTAGAATGAGCATCCCATGGACAGCTGCCCTGCTCTGGGGGGGGGAGGGTTGTGGTTTCTGGCATGCCAGGGATACCCAGTGGAGACTTGGTATGCAACAGCCAGGACCCCCCGGTAGTGTGCGGAGGTGATGGTGGACATCTGCAGGTTAGGTGCGGAAGTGTGTCCAACCTATGCTGATATCATTGTACATCTGTGCCTCCTAGGGAAGGGGAAAACCTAAGGGGAAAACCCTTGGGCCAGTTGTACTGTGAAGCCCCTAGACCGCCACCTGAATGACACCCCAGGTGTAAGCCTCAGCTAGGGCCTCAGGTGTGCCTCAGCCTCCCCCCTTGGGGAGCTCCACCACAGGGCAATCTGTGGACCTACCAGTCTGGGCAGGCTGGAGAAAATGCTTGGTGATTCGTCCAGGTGCTGATAAGTGGGTGCATCCCCTGCCTGTAGCCCAAACAAGAAAAAGAATTGGAAAAAAATCAATCGATCAATCAATCAATAAATATGTATTTGCTGGAGGCCAGGTGGGGAGGGGAGGGAAGGGGCATGATTGAAAAACATAAGTTTCTAACGGGTATAAACAAGGTAAACAGTGAGGACCTATTTGTGAGATATAGGGATGCAGTCACTAGTGGGCATGACTAAAGGTTGGTGAGGGGCAAAGTCAGGAGCAACTTGAGGAAGTTCTACTTCTCCTAGAGGAGGTTAGAATAGTGGAACAAACTGCTGGCAGAAGTGGTGAGGGCAATTACCCTTAATGGGTTTAAACTCAGTTGAGACAGGGCAAGGGGACTCACAAACCTCAAGTGGCAGCAATGGTCTGAGGCATGAGGTAGTATAGTAAAGACAGACTCCACTGACTTTCAGTTTGCTTTTGCTGTCAAATTCTACGTTTCCATAAAAAAAATTGCTACTATATTACTCTCATATGCAACACATTATAATATTAGATTATACAACTATAAGCTCATAGTGAAATACAGCTCACATATAGAAGCAAATAATGTAGAGTACAAGCATCCCACTACAGCAGGGAACAGTCACACCTGACACAGAACAGAGAGTACCAGCATAGACACTGTCATAGGAGACTGCAATTTTGCAATCCGTGCAAGCTAACAAAAATCATGTGTAAGTGGCACCACCACTCTAACCTGATATCTGATCTGGTGCTGCCCCCACCTCCAGAGCTGATGCACAGCCACATATGCATAACCCCTCTCTGCGCAGATGCAAGCTGCACTGACGAGGGGCAGATAGTCTTGGTGCAGGTGGCTGTTTGGCGAAGTCAGCAGTAATGGAACGTATGACGCGCAGACTGCTAATGCCATTCCTTCTTGTTGCCATGCCTTCTATTAATAAAGGAAGCACTGGCAACTAACATACAGAAATGGTGGGCACTGGATGGAGGAAGTTGGTGATACATCCACTGTGAAAGGCATGTGACTGCATGAGAGGGTTAATCTGGTCAGAGATGGATCTCAGATGCTGCCTCCTGGCAGTAGGATTCACACAGCAAGGAGCTGCTGCTGCCTTGGGGAGTGAAAGGGATGATTTTTGGAGCCACAAAAGTAACAGTACATTGACATGACAAGGGTTACATTCAACATATGTTTCAGCACAACCTCTTGTTTACAGACTGGATATTGTGGGAAATGAGCGCATTGTAGCAGAGAGTAGTGCTGCCATTCCACACATCAGCTTCACCGCTTCAATCTCTGCATGTTCCCAACTCTGCTGAGGTCCTAGGAGTGCAGTAAGAAGTGACTTACCACAACTGTGTAAGTGTCCACACTGCCACATGTGCACCGCAACAACTTAAGCAAATATAGCAGTGTGAACTGGCCTTAAAGCAGAATTCCCTTTGAGGTGCAACATCTCCCCATGTTTCACCATAACACCACCTTAGCTTTCCCTGTAACAGAAGCATCTTCCAGAGTTCTTCACCACTACTGTGCTGTATGTGTTTCATACTAGGGTCAATTGGATTCGTTAAAATCCATTCATATGCATCCCTTGTTTATCTGAAATTCCAGTTTTGGTTCTGATTCTGTTCCAGTGCCAATTAAGGCCCTAGAATTGTGGCTGGAATCAAAAAGGGAATCTTTGATTCCTCATCTAACTACAATTTAAATCTCCCCACTAGTAAAAGGGCTGATGAACCTAATGAAGCCTACCTAGAGACAAAATTCTGCCTTCTATACCAGTGCTTCCCCCAAACTCCTCTTACTGTATATTAGCGCTGCTTCTGCTTGGGGGGGAGGGGTCTTCTGCTGCTGCTGCTGCTGCTGCTGGATCTCATCCTCTATTCTACTGTGCCACCATTATGCCAAATGATGCCAAATAATAGAGTTCTCACATCACATTGCCCCACATCCATGCATTGAAATCTAACAGAATAAGATCCCCCTCCTCCAAACATAGCCTACACAGCCAGTCACCTTGATGACCAAGTCCTCCCACTGGATTCGACCAGTTCCTCCTTTATTCATCTCATTTCTGTCTCTGTCTTGCCCCCAGTCTATATAGAGATGTACCTGTAATCATCATCATCAGTTGGGTTCACCTTTAAAACCTAAAAGAAGTCCTTGGCATCATCCTCCTAGCCACTAGGCCAGCCATGCTCCACTTTACTGACTGGAATGCCAAGGCCAGCAGCCATCAACAATCCTCTCTTTTCCAGAGTGACCTAGGGTAGGTGGCTGAGCTGGAGAACATCCTGGATTGCCCTCCAGATACTTTACTCAGGAAGCATCTAGGATAGTTTATAAAAAACCCAGGTCATTGCTGATGTCAGTCACCTCCTACCCAGATCACTCTTGGACAGAGTGGATCATTGCTTACTCTTGGCTGAGTGTATATTAGTCAATGACATGGAAGATGGCTTGGCCAGTGGCTAAGGACTGACGCTAAGGACTTTTTTTTAGTTTTTAAAAGCAAACTGAACTGATGATGACAGACAACATCTCTCAATGGGGGGGGGAGATGGAGGCAGAAACAAGTCAGGTAGAGGCTGGCAGGTCAGTGAGGGTGGAGTGAGTTCATGGTGGTCATATCAATGAGCTGTGTTTGGGGTGGCTTACTCTTTTATACTAAAATTCATGCATGTGTGGCAGATAGTACAACTTGAGGCAAAGAAATATTTGGCAGGCATCCTGGTGGTACAGCCAAACTGATGGGAACCCCCTCTGGCAGCAGCAGCAGCATCAAACCTCCACCCTAAGCAGAAAAAGCAGTAAGATAAGTAGGAGCAATGCCTCCTGTGACTGCTTCAGTTAAATCACTGTGGGTCTACTCCATGCTGCCTCTACCCTGCCCATTCAACTGTTCCTCACTCCTCCCCATCCCCACCTCTCTTGCTTCCTCCCTGATACCTTAATGCCCCTCCTTTCTCTCGCTCTCTCTCTTTACCCTCCTATTGTTTCTGCCTCCCCACCCCTCCTCCTCTCCTGCTCCTAACCTCTCATGCTCTCTCCCTGATACCTCTATGCCCTTCCTTTTCGCCTCCTCACTCCCTATTGTTCCTGCCTCTACGTCCCTCCTCCTCTCCTACTCCCAACCCCACCAATCACTCTAGCTCTTGAATCCTTCTGCCTCCCACACATACACAGTAACCATCCCCCACCAACCCCCTCTCCCCTTGCCTCTACCCCATCCACTTATATTGACAAAGCCCCATGCCACCCCTTTTGTAATCCATCCTTCACTTGCCTCTTCCTACCCCCAACCCCCTCTACTTATACTGACAAAGCCTCCAGGCTGCTTTATTTTCCCCCTTTGTAATGTATAACTATTAACTCTTGGAACTACGATTAACTGTCAGACTGCTACAGTATTGTCTTGCCATTGTAAACTCCTTGTATGCCTATTACTTTGCGCTTTTTGTTATTGTTTCTCACTGTGCCAATGTACTTTGATGTGGAACCTATGCAAATGAGCTTCTAGCTCATAGGTGTTAATCCGAAATTGAATAAATAAAAAAATAAATACAAATGTAAGGTAAGGTAAGAAGAGACTTGGGAAAGAAAGGACGGGGAAGGGGAAGCTTGCAGGGTCTAGTTAACGGCAAATGTGGTTCTGGGTAAGAGAAGTTTTATAAGCATTTTGATTTTTTTTTTCAGAATTAGTATTGCTGGCCTCAAAATTTAGAAAAAAAACCAAAATATTCAAATCCATTTATATTCTATTCCATAAATTGTATCACAATCAACCCTATGTTTGTTTATTCTTTATTGAGAAATATTCAGAAAGACCTTTGAGTCAGAGACTCATTTACAAAGGTTCCACGTCATACAACAGGTACAATGCAAATATTAGGGTACAGTACAGGCAGTTGAAATACAAAAGAAAGACTTAAGGTGGCATTACAGGATTAGCAGGTAGCTAGGAATCACATTACAGTCAGGATAAGAGATACAGAGTAGATCAGAAAAGTAGAAGGGTCACCGGTCAAGCCCAGCCAAAAATGATGCAGAAAGGTCTGCACCTGGCTGTTTGTCGAGTAGCAGGTTTTTGCCGAATTAGCACCAGGGCAGGGATAATTATAGGGCGTGGTCAGGTGCAGCCACACACGTTAGCGTTTTGGAGGTACTCCCTCAGTTTGGTTTTGAATGGACCTATCCTTGTTTCATTAGTTATTTGGATAGGGAGAGAGTTTGTCAGAGCAGGGGCTTGGTAGCTGAAGGTCCTTTGAAGTTGGGAGGTATGTGGATGGGGAACCTGTAGCATCTGCCTGTTAGAGTTTCTCGTGGATCTGGCTGGTTCAGCAGGGTGGATAATACCGGAGAGAGAGGGAGGGAGGGGCTAGTCCAAGGAGGATCTTCTTAGTTATAAGGCATGAGTGATACCAGATCCTGTTATCAAGGTTTAGCCAATTAGAGGAGTTGTAAAGTGTGCAGGTGTGGGTGTGGCAATCACAGCCAAGTATGAGGTGGCAGGCTTTGTTGAGAACAAGGCAGAGACTGTTTAGCACCGAGTTGGGGTCAGCATAGTATATGGTAATGCCATAGTCAAGGTGGGCAATGACAGAGGAGTTGACATTGAGCCGTAGGGCTTCCGGGGTGAGGCAATGTTTGTGTCTATAAAGCACACCTAATCTCAAGTTTAGGGCCGAGGCCAGGAGGAGAATGTGTTGCTTATAGTTGAGGGCTGAGTCCAGAGTGATCCCTAAGCATTTAAAGTAGGTATCTTGCTCCAGTGGGGTGTGGTTGGTGGTGAGAAAAGGGGGACAGAGTTGCTTGCAAGGGTTTTGCGGGTGGGAGAAGATCATGACTTTAGTTTTCTTATAGTTGATAGTAAGCTGCTGGGTGGAGAACCATTTTTCTGCTTCATGGAAGCTATGTTGGAGTGTAATGTGGAGCTTTCGCGGGTCAGAGTCAGAGGCGAAAAGTACAGCGTCATCTGCATAGAGGAGCAGATTACTGGGGACAGCCAATGGGAGGGAGTTTAGGAATAGGCTGAAAAGTAAGGGGCTAAGAATTGATCCTTGCGGCACACCAGAGTGGACGGGGAGGCAAGGGGACAGGACAGTGCCTACCTTTACCTGTTGTGTTCTATCTGACAGGTAGCTGGTGAACCGTTTTAAGGTATCGCTGGAGAAACCACTGGAGGCGAGAGTGAGTAGGAGAAGGCCATGATTGACGGTGTCAAATTCTTTAGAGCGATCCAAGAAGATGGCACCTGTGAGGTGACCGCAATCCAGGGCAGAGTGGACAAGCACGGTGAAAGCGAGAAGGGCAGTGGTGGTACTGTGACCCTTACGGAATCCATGTTGTTGGTTGCAGAGGAGTTTGTATTTAGTCAGGTGGTCAGTGATTTGGTCTGCGACGATTCATTCTAGGGCTTTGGGGGGGGAGAATGGACACCGGACAGTAGTTGTTTGTGGAGGTGCGGTCCCCACTTTTAAAGATAGGGGTGATGTTGGCCAGTTTCCACTGTGAGGGAAATTTACCTTGACAGAGGGAGCAATTTAGGATATGAGTGAGGGGGATGAGAACTTCCTGGAGAATAAGGTGGAGAAGCTTCAGGTCCAGTGGGCCACTGAGGTTTGTAGAGTGGCTAAGGGCTTTTTTTAGGTAAGGTTTGGTATCAGCAGGAGTCAGGATGCGTAGGTGAAAGGGCGGGGCAGGGGAGAGGGTTTACCTAGGTAGGCGGTGGATCAAAGAAGTTAGGGGGGAGAATGTGGTTGAGATTTGTGAAAGAGGAGTTAAGGGCTGAGGCAATGAGGTGGGGGTCATTTGCAATGACTCCATCTATTTTTAGTTGGTCAGGGGGCTGGGTAGAGGGTTTGCTACAGAGTTCCTTGATATTGTTCCAGAATTTCCGGCCATCTCCCCAGGTGGAGGTTAAGGATGCTTTGTAATAGTCCGGTTTGGTGGTGCGTGGGGACCCGCGTGCATTTGTTTGAGCCTCCTAAGCGTTGCATGTGTAGCTGGACATTTTGTTTCATTAGCGATATGCAGAGGAGTCACGCAGTTTCATTAGGCCCAGGAGATGATCAGAGAAACAGGGACCTGTAGCCTTTGGTCAGTTTCTTGTAAGGGGCAAACTTATTACAGATCCTATTGAACGTTAGGGTGAATAGGTCAAGGGCAAGATTGGGGTCAGGGATGTTGAGGAGGGGTGTCCAGTCCCAGTTTCTGAGGACGGCCTTGAGTTTGGCAAGTTTCACAGGGCCAAGGGTGCGCTGAAAGGTAATTTTGGGGGGATGTTTTGGAGCCCTGCAGGACCAAGAGCAAAGGACGGAGGAGTGGTCACTTAGCATGTTAGGAAGGACTTGGGTGTTGGTAATTCTGTGGAGGTGGTTTGTGAAGACCAGATCCAGGAGGGACGATGTCCCTGTGCGGGGATTAGTTCTCGTGGGTGAAGTGACAACCTGCGTGAGGTTGAGTGCTGAGGCATTATTGGAGTAAGGGGCCGCTTTTGTGGAAAACCAATTTATGCTGAAGTCACCCATGACTATTTTTTCATATTGAGGTGGAAGGGATGCAATATAGCTCAGGACAGTCTGGAAGGAGAGTTTGTGTTCGTTTGGTGGAAGATAGACGATGGTTAGTAGGAGGGGGGCAGTCAAGTTGCCTGGGGCTATTTTTAGCGTTAGGGTCTGCGCTCTCGATGCTATTTGAGGGATAGAAGCAGTTAGCCTGATAGAGAGTCTTTAAGGTATACAGCGCAGCCACCACCTTGTTTACCCACCCTATCAGATCGGTAGAGGCTGTAGTCAGGGAGGCCAACCGCAGAGTCCGGTACTGAGGGGGTGTCATACTGTATAAGCCATCATTGTAGTAATTTAAAATCATAGTATGTAATATATAAAGTCTCTAGACAGATGTCCTAATGTACATGTAAGGTAGCCAAGCAGAACAATCTAGGCTAAATAACAAAAAAAAAGTCTGTCCTGGCAGGACACCATGACAAAATAATGTGACCTAAACTATTATGCAAAGGTACTTTAGAAATCTACCTTCTGACAATTTGCTGCTACAGTTTGGCAGTTAGAGGCATTTTGTGGAGAGGTGCTTTTACAATCATACCAGACTGGCTTTATGTACGTTATAAATCACTTAACATCCACCAGTCAATTAATGATCAGGATCTGCGACATACTCTTCCATCTCTTAGGCTGTGTACTGTTGTAGTTTAATGCAGACTGTTCAACCATTGCATCCTCTTCTACTGAAAATGGGATTGGAATAACTGGACAAACAGGCAGTGTGCTCTAGTGGTAAGAGCACTGGCTTGGGAATCAGAAGATCACAGGTTCATACTCTACTAGAGCCAAATAGTGATTGTGTGGCAGTGAGCAAGTTACTTAACCTTCAGCTGTTCTAATTCTCCTCACTGCATAAATGGGGTGAAGAAGGAACCCATTGATAAAATAAGTTGCTGGACTATTCTGGCTAAATGCTAAATTGTATCACAAACTGTTTGACAAAGCAATCTTCCATTTTGAGGGGGAAATATGTTAGCCTTTTTCCAGTATGTACTGTAATTTAAATTAACAGTACATAGTATACAGACTGAAAAAGTCATATGACTAAATTCTGTTTCTGTGTTTCAAAACAGGAAGGAAAGAAGGCACCTTCTCCAAGATTACTGTCAACCCACATGCACTATGAAAACATTTCTGCATCATTTTTTGAGAATAAAACAAAGGTACTGTTATTTTAAAATTTGTGTTGTTTTTCAAAAAAAGGTATTTACTGTTTAGAGATCTAGTTTGGATATCTTGAACTGACCAAGTTGTACACTGACATGGTGGGCCTGCATTGTGTTGCGAATGTATGAGCCACCCAACATTCCCAGATCATGAGTCATCAGGACAGCCTTTTGACATGTAACATTCACTACATAACTACAAAACGCTAATTGGGAGAACTAAATCCATTATAGTAAATAAAAGAAAAACGATTCTGATGAAAAAGGAGTCAATTTATTCAGGTAGCAGCAAAACTTGTCCATGAGCTAAACATGTTTTTAGTATTAATTTTTATAATGTTTTTTATGGCTTGAATGCTAGCTTAGATATTTATAGAATGTATTCTGTTTTGTGCAAAGTTTAAGATTTTGTCATGGACAGTATCCTGGTTAAAATATAACTATATAGGGGTACATTTTGTTTATTTAGAAAATTTTTCACCAGGAAAGGCAACATGAGCCGTAAACAGCTTGCTTCCCAGATACGTCCGGGGGGGGGGGGGTTACAATGTTGGGGGAAAAAAAACAAGAATACAGAGTAATACATTGCAGATCAAATATACAATAACACACCTTAACAGAGTCATACCAGAGGGAAGCAGAATGACCCAGGCCAACTTGCAGGGGAAGAAACTAGGTGGAAAGGAACAGGAAGTATGACCAACCAGGGTAAGGGAATAGAGGTAGACACAGATTGAGTGCAGAGGGAGTAGACAGTGTGTGGTGAGAAGTGCTTGAGTAAGCCCGTAGAGACAGAATGGGCACATTGGGGGAGGTGGAATAGAGAGGGCGAGGATGAGGATAGGGTGAGTGAACAGGAAGAGGGGGCAACCTGGAGGCTAGACCCCCTTAGGATGCAGAAAATCCTGCAAGAGGAAAGTAGGACCAGGCAGTGGAGAAAAGGTGGTGGGAGGGAAGAGGAAAAAAGGGGGATGACCTGGAGCCAAGTCCCCTTCAGGATGTTGAGAACCCTGCAAGGGGAAATTAGGACCAAGCAGTGGAGAAAGGGAAGGGGGGAGTTGGGAGATAAGGGGCAGGAAGGGGAGAAGGGGAGTAAGGGAAAAGAGGAGTAAGGGGGCAGGCAGAGAATTTGGAAGGCAGGGAGGGAAGGTAAGGGGATGGTGGAGAGAAGCAGCTCACTAGCAGGATCTAAGCCCCTTTAGAAAGCAATGAACCCTACGAAAGGAATGGGAAATTGAGAGAGGAAGAAGGGAACAAAGGAGATGGGGAGGAGGGGGAGGAATTGCACCCCTTCAGGATGAAATCAGCACTGCAGGAGGAGTCTGACACTGGTCAGAGAGACAGGGATGGAGGGGGCATGCTCAGAGATGGACAAAGGTCTGAGGGAGTAGGGAAATTTGGAGGGGTAAGGCAAAGGAGAGAAGATAAGGGGAGATGGGATTAAGGCAAAATAGGAGGGAGGGGAGGTTAGGGGCAGGAGCAGTTAGGGAATAGAAATTATGAGGCAAGGAGAGAGAGAGAGAGAGAGAGAGAGAGAGAGAGAGAGAGAGAGAGAGAGAGGATGAGGACAATGGAGAAGGATAGGTGAGGGCAAGGAGTTCCAAAACTTAGGGAAGCGGTATGAGAAGGCTTCCTGGCCAATGGAGGTAGAGCGATGAAGTATCACTAGGATACAAGTGTCAGAGGATCCAAGAAGGCAAGTGCAGGGGGAGGAGCAGAGAGGGAGTAGGTGAGGTAGGAGGGGAGAGTACCAAGCCAGAATTTAGACATGAACTTGGCACAGTGGGAGAGACTCCTGCACTCCAGAGGGGGGGAAGCGAGCGTGTGGTACAATGAGCAGTGATGAGTGTGGGAAGGGTTGTCAAGATCAAAGTGACAGAAAGCACTGAAGAGAGTATCCAGTCTGGTGAGGGAAAACTTTGGAGCCGCACTGTAGACTATATCATAAAAGTATGTAGACTGTACACATAATGGCCTGGCTCAAAATTTGAAATTTATCTGTAAGTATGAGGGGACCAGACCATAGCAAATGATTCACAAAGTCACAAGTGAGATATGAAAGTCCTGTCCCCTCACAAGTAGAGAAAATGGTGTATTTTGAGTCAAGCCATAGTGTATTTGATTTATACAACATCAGTTTAACAGTCATGACTTTTTAAATCTGCTGTTTGTGTGGAAATTTCCCTGTTTTCCATGATTTGAACTGCTGGCTTGAGTGCTGCAGAGGCCAGTTACTGTATGATGCCATCACCACTGTGATAGCTGCTCTCGGATTGGTTCAGCTGTGTGCAAAGGTCAAGAAAAGTCATTGTGGCATATCTGACCTTTAGATAAATATTGATCTGGAGGTTATACAGCATGATAAACTAATTTATCAGATGAAATGTATCATCACTGGTGTTTGTATATTTTTTATACTAGTAGTTCCATCATTTAGACTACTTATGGTATAGACTTTAAAATATTTATGGTTTTTGGTTTAGCCTCATTTGGGCATGGGCTGACGTAAGCCCTTTACAGGGGTCTTGATAATTTTAGGTAGTGTTAGAGGTATTAACCCCAAGTGTGTTGACTGGATCAAAACATACAACTCTCTTGATTTATTGCACTTCTAGTTAGTCTTTTTTCCCTGTTTACTTTTTTGAGATCTTGTACTTAATTTAATCATAATCCATCCAAGCCTTACCAGGAAGATACATTTAATTGTCAAATTAAATTATTCCTTCTCTTACTGTAGCTGTAAAAAAACAGCTACCTAACATATATTTTTATGTTTGCTTGCATGCATGTGCAAGAAACATAGTGCCATCATCTGAGTTTTCGGAGATGTGTCACCCCCTCTTCCAATTCAGTCAGTGTGTTGGCAGGCACGGCCCCAGTCCTCCAATGCATGCTGGAGCTGTCTATGACAGCTCAAAAATGCAATGGCATGTTGAAAGGGGAGCTACGCTTCAGTGACAGCGATCAGATATCGCCTGCTGTGGCAGCTCCCCTACTACACAAACACCGCATACGCATACTCGTGCTGCCCCCACGCACACCTGTATAGCCAGCAGGTTTGACTACGTCGGCTGGGCTGCACTCTCCCCAAAGTTTTCTCACATGCCACGCTGGTGCCCACCCCAGCATGGCAACTCATGGTATAGCCAATGGGGGTGCCCAATCCACCATCGGCTCCACTGCCCCCCCCAAGAGAACAGGGTGCCACGTTGGGAGCCCACCCCAGCGTGGCAACAGATGCTATGGCTGACGGGGGTGCCCAATCCCCCATCGCCCACGCCCCAACCAGCATCCTTGTGCCACGCTGAGAGCCCATCCCAGCGTGGCAAACATCCCACGTCGTCATTTTAAAAAAACAACCTGTAAAGAAAAACAGTCCCACGCAGTCTCCCTGCCCCCTCACAACCCGCACCCACCCATCGCACTCTTCGCCTCCCTACACACCCCCCTCACCCCATACTTACCTCCGGAGTCCAGCGACGCATCTTTCGTGGACCGGGAACACGTCTGCACTCTTCAAAGCCGATCACGAACTGAGGAAATACCGGTAAGCTGTATAATGGGATAGATAGGGTTTTTTCAACTTTGTTGCATATCTCAGGCATTTTTTGGAATTTTTGCACCAAATTTTCAACATGGGGTTTTTGGGACCCCTTCTCATGAATGCTGTCACTGTCATGGCGTTATTCAGGCAGGAAGGGTGATTTCACAGTCACTGCATGAAATCACCTTTCGGGACCAATTAATGAAATGACACTGCCAGTTTTCATAAGGTAGGCTCTCAAGAAGCCTATTTTGAAAATTTGGTGGAAAAATTCCAAAAAATTACTGTTTTTCGGGCGTGCATGCGCAGTTCCTCATACGCTAAATAGGATTCCAATTTTCAATATTTTCCTCCAGATTTCAACATTGCCATTTTACCACACCTTCTTATGAGTAGTATAGCTGTCATTTTTCACAACTCACCCAAAGCGTGCTTGCCATGTAGAGCACAATGGCGAGTTGGTGTGTGAAATCAATGGGACACATTAAGAAAAGCACAGTGACACTGTTCATGAGCAGAGGTCTTAAAATGGCTATGTTGAAAATTTGATGAAAAAATTCCTAAAATGACTGTTTCACGAGCATGTATTGCATAGTTCCTCACATGCGCTTCGTAAGTTGCGGAGTGTCAATATTTTCCTCAGATTTTCAACATTGCCATTTTACCACACCTCCTTATGAGCAGTACAGCTTTCATTTTCACATCTTGCCCAAAATGTGTTTCACTTATAGCGCATTACAATGGCGCAGTCGATGTGCTAAATCAATGTATGGGACACATTAAGAAAATCACAGTGACACTGTTCATGAACAGAGGTCTTAAAATGGCTATGTTTAAAATTTGGTGAAACAATTCATAAAAATTACTGTTTTACGAGCGTGCATTGCGCAGTTCCTATGCATGCTCGTAAGTTTGCGAATTTAATATTTTTACTCCAGATTTTCAACATTGCCATTTTATTACACTTCCTTATGAACAGTACAGCTGCCTTTTTTCATGTCGCCCAAAATGTGTTTTCACACATGTAGTGCACAATGGTGCTGTTGGTGTGCGAAAGCAATGTTTGGGACAGATTACGAAAATCACAGTGACACTGTTCGTGAGCAGAGGTCTTAAAATGGCTATGATGAAAATTTGGTGACAAAAGTCCATAAAATGACTGTGTTATGAGTGAGCATTGTGCAGTTTCCACGCACCCTCGTAAGTTCATGACTTTGTAATATTTTCAGTCCAGATTTTCACCAGTGGCATTTTTCCACACTTCCTTATGAACAGTACAGCTGTCATTTTTCACAACATGGCCGAAGTGTGTTTTCACACTTTCAGCGCAGAGATGCTTGGTCACTGTGGGAAATCATTGTTCGGGACAGATAAAGAAAATCACAGTGACACTGTTCATGATTGGAGGCACCAAAATGCCTGAGTTGACAATCTGCAGTAAAAAATCCCCAACCTAATTATATTACGGGTGTGCGTTGCACAGTTTCTATGTACGCTCATGACTTCACCAGTTTTTTTAATATTTTTATGCAGATTTGTTTTTTTATACCTCCCCATAAACAGTACAGATGTCATTTTTTACATCCTGTTCGGAATGTTTTTGCACCTGTGGTCCACTAAATGCGTAGTCGCTGTACGCAAAAGCAGCTTTTACATAACAAACTGATATTGCCACTGTTCATGAGGTGGGGTCACAAAAAAAACATGTTGAAAATTTGGAGTGAAAATACCAACGAATGCCTGAGGTATTAGGGTTTCCAACCATAACACCCAATCCTGTAGAGAATGACAGGCATCAGGGGTGTGACTTGGGATTCTTGCCTGTAATGCTCATACCATTCCACACCCTGCAGCTAGTGAGAGGCATCGAGGAATGCCTTGGACTCTTCGGCCCCAAAGTTCACCCCATTCTCCTATATTGCACCCATCTCAACATATTTCCTAATGGAATGGAGTGCGCATAAGGGCCAAAGACCCCAAGGAACACCGTGACACTTGTCAGTGTCTGCAGCGTGGGGTGTGGTGAAATGGCATGGCCGTTATGCCTGATGATCCAAAGGCACACCCCACTGCCTGTCACTCTCTGCAGGGTGGTGGTGGGGTTGGCTTCAGTTCAGTACTTCACTGCCATTCCTATTACACAGCTCTGTAACTTCTACACTACCACTGCCAATGCCAGCAAGCAAACATTCAGCATTGACAAATGCTTGTTTTCTGTTGTTTTTCAAAGTAAAAAAACTGTTTCTAGAAATATATTCAAGTTGTAGCTGTATTCCTAAAATCTGTCGTTTACAGTAGACCTTAATAACTAATAAATTGCTTTGGTATAATTTGGCTACTGTTCTTTGTCAAAATTGCTATAATGTTCTTTAAATATTATATATGTATATTATGAATTTTCCCAATATATTTTCTGAATGATCTAAGCATAGTGTGTTTGCCCTTCATGGTCATAAGTGCATGGGATAGCAGTTGAATTTGCATAATTTATTTGCATATCAGAATGCAAATTTTAATACAATAAACTAATAGCTTTTACTGACTATGCTTCATTCCCCTTCACCCTCATTATTTCCTCTACAGTTGTGGTCAGCATCATACTGTATTGTGCCTTTTCTCCCTCAACATGTTAATGAAATATATTGCGTCCACCATTGATGCACCACTGATTCTGTGCTGTGGAGCTGCCGATTCCAAAATGCTATCACAGACCCCACTTGTGGGTGGAACTAACAGTTCATTCACATTTTCATTGCAGTTTGTCCATAATGTCCTTGCTGCAGATTAACCCCTTAAACACCCACACTCAACCCTTGTGAAAAACTTTGCCTTTATTATTTGAACCCAGCAGATGGTGGTCATCAGGAGACCCTTTGGGAAACATGTGCCCCAAATTTTGTGAAAATACACACACAAGTGCCTAACCCAGGGGTGCTGTTATGAGTGTTGTTTTTCAAGCGCAAGCACTGAGAAAATAAGTTAAGGATTCCTACAGTTTAAGAGGCGACACACAGAAACCACTTCTTATTGTTTGAACCCAGTCATCTGGTGGTCATCAGAGGACCCTTTGGGAGACATGTGCCCCAAATGTTGTGTAAATACACCAGCAAACACCAAACCTGTTGGTGCTTTTATGCATGTGGTTTTTCAAACACAGGCCCTGAGAAGAAAATCAAATGCTTCCTGTGGTATGAGAGGTATCACACCAACAAATGCTAAATCTACTGTATGGCTGAGAAGAAAGTAATTTTTTATTAATAAAATTTAAGATAAGCTAACCCAATCAAAGTGATGGCAATGTCATGGGGAGGTGGGTCCAGCTGCTTGAAAAGCAGTCCATCATCAGGCATGGCAGTGGCTAAGTATCAGGCAAAGTGCAATATCCAGAGTCTGACTGGAAAGATTGGGGATTGGGCCACATGTCTGTGTTCTGTGGGACTATTGCCTTGTTTTTAACAATCACTACTGTATCAACAAACTTCTATATTGCTCCTGTGTATATCATAATTTTTGAAATTCAGTATGTTATATTGAATTTTGTGCAGCATGAATATTATAGGGTTTCACATAAGTTAACTGGATGCTGCAGTATGACATTCAGTAAACAATAACAAAGTACAAAACAAGATGGCAAACATAAAAAAACAAAACCCCAAAATGGAAACCTCCCCACCACCCCTTATCTCTAACCCCTTCCTCAAGCATTATATGCTGCAATCTAGTGATGTGCTTAAAACATTCATTCATATGCAGAATGATCCTGGATTTCAGGGTTTCCAAAGGGAGAGCAGTGTTGACAGGGGCTCCTAAATGGAGCAAAAGTACTGAGGTCTATGATGCATGTTTGCAAAGTGCCTCTCTAGCTAAATTGCCAGAAGAATTTCATGGTGCCATTCGAGCACAGTGGGTAAAGAGTCCTCTTTCCAGTGCCAAAGCATAATCAATTCAGCTGTGGAGGCCACAAGTGTAATGTGAGCGTTTCAAACCCTGGGGGTCCCTTTCAGGAACACAGATAGTATATTTATTTATTTGTGAAAAATCATTTTACAACCTTTGAGCCAGAGGCTCGTTTCCAAAGGTACCTCGTCACATTAAAGACATACATAGAGATTTAGGTTACATAGCATAGGTTTACAAAACAATAGGCGTTCAACAGAAGCTTTCTGAGGTAAACAGGGGTTCGAGACCCAAAAAGGGGTATAAGGTTTGTTTATGGAGCTCCAGAAAGCCAGTGTTTTTGAACAACTCCATAACAGATGGAACAAAGATATTGTGGCTTCCTTGCAATGCTTACAAAGGGGAGAATCAAGCCTACCTATTTTATATAACCTAACAGGGGTGTAGTACAGGTTATGCATAATGTTAAAATGAATCAGATGAAGCCTGTCCTGTTTAAGGTGTTTGTAAACTGTGCTCCAGGCTTTCTTCAAGAAGGCAGAATCTGTTGGGAGGAATAATTCTTGTGCCCAGTAATAACAGATGCCAGAGGGGAGGGACGTATCCAAGGTTTGCAGTAGCTTGTAAACATTGGAAACTATGTGCTCTTGCATTGCCATCTGCAACAAAGAGGAGAGATCCTCTTTCGGGAAAGGAGGCCAAGGTTTAGGGCCCATAAAGGAGAGGATCGCATTTTTAATTTGCAAGTATTTAAAAATGTCTCAGTTTTCTAGATGTAATTGGGTTTGGAGAACTGGGAAGGAGACCAGATTAGCTTCTTGGAAAAAGATGTCTAGGGTGCAGCCCCTAAGCTGTGGGAAAAAAGTAACTGGAATGGTTCTATGGTCTATTTGAAAGTGAGGGTTATTTAAAATGGGTTGGAAGAGGGACCTGTGCCAATTCTTTGACAATTGAGTTTGGATCTGAAGTAAGGTTTTAAGTGACCAGCCTATCGGGGTGTTTTTTAGATGCTGAGGAAGGGAGGTAGGAGACAGGTATACAAGTGCTGAGAGGGAAATATGAAATCTAGCTGCTAGGGCCTTTTCAATTTCGACCCATAAATGAGTGCATGCATAGGAGGTATGTAACCCTAGGTCCCTGGTCCAAAAAGTGAGCTTACTGACATGCAGTTCACCATAATAATGGAAAAAAGAAGGGAGGGCTAACCCTCCTTGTAACTTGGGGGCAGACAGCTTGCTGTATGCCCTCCTTACTGTCTTGTTTTTCCAAAGAAATGCGTTAAGCATTTTTTGGAGACGGGAAAACCATATCTTGGGGAAGAAAAGGCCTAACATAACTAAAGTGTAAAGGAGTCTGGGCAATACATTAATTTTTATAATGCTTATCCGGCCCCATAAGGAGAGTGGCAGTAATCCCCATCTGTCCAAGTCAGTCTTTAAGATTTTGAGCAAGCTAAAAAAGTTTTCTTTGACTATTGTAGGGATATCCCAGGAAATTTTAATACCTAGGTAGGTCAGGAGTTTGGACTCCCAAGACAATTCCAGGTGGCTGACATCCGCTTGTGAGAGATGGTTATTAAAGGTAAATATCTTAATCTTGGAGGGGTTTAGTTTGTACGAGGAGATTGTGGAAAATTTGCCTAATTCCTCTTGTAGGGCTGGGATGGAAACAGTAGATTCTTCAACATGTAGGAGGAGATCATCGGCATATGCCGAGAGCGTGTATCACTTTCCTTCAAGATGAATTCCCAGAACGGAGGGTGAATTGACTATCCTACGGATTAGGGGCTCAAGGTAAAAGTTAAAAATTGGGGGATAGTGGACACCCCTGATGGGTACCATGATGAAGGGGAAAGGGGGTCAAAAGAGAACCATTACACCATATTCTAGCAGTAGGAGAGGTGTACAGCACTTTCACCCAACAGACAAAGTCCTCTGGAATTCCAAAGCTACTTAGGGATGCAAATAGGAATTCCCAGGACACCCTATCGAAAGTTTTTTCGGCATTGAGGGATACCAGGGCCGCTGAGACCTTAGACTCCCTTGAAGCCAACATCAGATGGATGAGTTTCCTCATATGATCCCCTGGGACCTTCCCTGCATAAAGTCGACTTGATCTGGGCTAATGACTTCACCCATTACCTGGGTGAGACGATTGGTGAGGATCTTGGCTAAAATTTTCACATCCAGTGTTGAGAAGTGAGATTAGCTGGTAACTTTCAGGGAGTGGCGGGTCCTTACCTGGCTTGGTAATCAGGGTTATTAGAACTTCCAAAAAGGAATGTTTTCCATACCTTCTTCTAGCCAAAAGTTAAATACTTCCACTAATAGTGGAGCAAGTTGTGGGATACATAACTTATAAAGATCACTGGGGAGGCCATCTGGGTCAGGTGCTTTGTCCTGGGGTAGCTGTTTAATGGCATTAAGGGTGACTCTCAAGCCCAAATGTGTAACAAGTTGGGGTGATACTGTGGGAAGGGCAGCCGACTCTAGATAGTCAGTGATAAGCGGATCAAGGAGATGGGCATTCTTTCCCTCTCATATAGGCGTTGAAAGTAGATTGCAAAAGTGTTTAATATTTCCTTGGGATCTGATATCACTTTTCGATCTGGGATGGGGTGCAGTTCTGGAATAAATTTGCGTGCTTCTGCTTGCCTGAGCCTGAGGGTTAGCAGTTTGCCCACTTTCCCCCTGATTCTAAATAGTTTAGTTTAGTGCAGTGGAGTGCTAACTCAGCTATTTGGGCTACAATTTCAGTACATTGGGATTGAAGATGGTGTAATTTAACCCAGTCTAAGTCAGGGGAGGAGCGGCTCAGGGTTTGCTCTAGCTGTTGGATTTCCCCTAGAAGGGTTTCTAACTGCTCTTTATTTTTACAAGACAGGGTGGCTGTAAGTCAAATGAGGTCACCTCGGAGCGCACACTTAAGCATGACCCAGACTGTTTCAGTTCTACCTATGGTGCTTCTATTAGTCTCCAGAAAGGTGGAGATAAAGTCATGAATGTGGGTAAGTGAGGGTGATGATCTTAAAAGTTGGGTGTTAAGTTGCCAAATTCAGTGTCATCTTACTCTCGGACCCAGAAGGTATGTCAGGCTAATTGGGGAGTGATCTGACAAGACCCTGGGGAGTATGGAGGTGTCTAAAACTCCTGGTAGGCAAAAGAAACTAGTTAAAAAGTAATCAATATGTGACATCGCTTTTGTGGGGTGGGAAAGTAGGTGTATTGGCGGTCAGTGGGGTATAATGAATGCCAAACATCAATAAGTCCTGTACTCACCATAAGGTTCTTCAAGGCCCTTTGGGCCAGGGAGAGGCCTATTATTCTATTATCTGACCGGTAGATATATCTGACTGAGGTATCAAGTTCCTGTCCCCTCCCAGGAATGTTAAGATGGGAGGATCATTAACCAGAAGGGGAATAAAGTTGATGAAAAACCCTGTGGAATCCAAGTTTGGGCCATACACTGCCCCCAAAATTACAGGGTAGGATTCCAACATGCCCCGGACTATTATGTATCAACTCAAAGGGTCCCACAGTTCCTGTGTCAAAGTGAAGGGGACAGACTTAGCAATTAATATTACTGTTCCACCACTTTTTGTGGAGTCCCTGACACCAAAGACTTGCCCTACCCAAGTTTTCCAAAAGAGGAGGACATCTTCCCTACATAAGTGGGTTTCTTGGAGGCAAACTATTTTTGCCCCAATGTGGTGAAGATGGCATAGTACAACTGCATGCTTGTGCTTGTCTTGGGTCCCTTTTACATTCCAAGAAACATGGATAGAGGAAATACTGAAGGGATAAAATTAGACCAACTTGGATTAATTTTGACAACTCCATCCTGAAGGCTCAGTATTTTGAGAGAGCATGTCCCTGATCTAGTATCCCTTTGAGAACCTAAGTACTGAATTGTCTCTATGCACAGAATGCTATCCCCATCCCATGATGACCCCACCAACATACTCCCATCACCCTCCCACCCCCTAGCAACATACAGAAGCACAAGTGAGAACATTTAAATAACACACTAACACTACCCCAGTTCTAATAACCAAACTATCTAAACTTACTGGCAGATGATGTAAGATCCCCTGCTCTTGGAAAGATGCCTTAAACACCCCCAGCAGAAAAATGACAAACATGGCTTAAGTTATTGAGAAAAAGAGTCTAGGTAACTATCAAACTGGAGTCAAGCTAACACCACCGAAAGGATACAAATAACACAGAACAAATATGTAAAAGCAACCAATTGCAACAAATAACTAGAAAATCATGGTGTGCAACACTTTCCTTCAGAGAGAATGCAGTCTGTTCTTCTTGGCTAGTACAACTACGATGCATTATTAGACCTGTGGCAACTCTTAAAAAACATGCTGGTAACTACAGAAGTAAAAATTGCCTAGTGAATGAGCTGCGCCAGTAATTAAGGCATGTTGCGCACACCCGTACGCATATGCAAAAATAGCCAAAAACATCTCCCGTCTCCCATATCCTTTCTCCCCAATCAATTCATATGGTTCAGATTCTAGACCAGCAAAGTATAGTAAATGTCTGTTATCAGTCTCTCAAGGGGGAAATGCCGGGGCTTGCAGTCCACACAGCCAAATGGGCAGTAGTACAGGGAGGACTAAGCTGAGAAAACATGCTAAACTGGCCCAGAGAAAGCTCCAGCTCTGTGAGGGAAAGTCTGGTGAAAGAAAACCTCACTGCTGCAAGGCAAGAGTCACTTAGGGGCTAAGATGCTGAATTTCTTGGTAAAAGAAGAGATATTTCTTTTTAGGTCAGTTCAAAGTCACTAACCACAAGTGCATACTCCATACTTCGCTACTGTACTAAAACAAAACATCCCATATCTCACCACTGTGATGGCAGTCACTTAAAGAGATCGGGCAAAGAGATCTAAAGCTCTGTTGCAGCCTGCTCTGGGGTTTCAAAGGAGTGCCACTTGTCCGCAAGTTTCACTTGCAGTATGGCAGGGTAGCGGACCTCGATAGGCTTCCTTGCTGCTATGAGCTTTGCGACCGTTGGATGCAGTTCCTGTCTTCTTATTCTCACGGACTGTGGCAGGTCTTGAATAAATCTTAACCAGTGCCCCACCCATTGTATCTCTTTAAGGTCTTTGATCTTTGCAAGTATTTGGACGTTATCCTGAAAGTTCAATAGTTTGAAGATTAGTGATCATGGGGGGAATTCAGGTGGGGGGTGCAGAGAGCAATGGGCTCGCTCGATGATGTAAGTGCCATTATTAGGAGAAGGGGTGGTGATTTTTCTCACAGAGGTTTCTGGCAGTCCGATGACCAGCAGGTTACTTCGCCTGCTGTGCCCCTCCAAATCCTCCAGTTTATCCTCCAATTTTTTTCAGTCTGCGTTGGGTAGTCATGGCATCTAGGTCCGATTTGTCTTATCATTTTTCTATAGAGGACAGCTAAGCCTCCAAGTCACCAACACTAATCGAGAGAGGATCCACTGAGGTGCAGATCTGGTGGAGATCTGCGGCGATTGCAGGAGATCATCTCCTGAAGAGGCTTCATCAGTTGGATAAAACAGTCCTCAGAAAGTGCAGGGGCATTTGGCTGGAGTTTACTTATGGCAGCAGGCTGCAGTTTAGGCCTCTAAGTGGCCTTGTCTTTTTCAGGAGTGGGAGGAGGTGAATGATGCGGCTGGGCTTTTCTCATCTCGACCTCCATAATTTGAAGCAGAAATTCTGCAAAGTAGCTCTATCAGCAGCTTTAGAGGTATGTTTCGCTGCTTTCTACCACTTTAGGTGAGGTGGAAATGTAGTTTTAAGTGGGAGAGGAGAGGAGCAGGGTAAGAGAGCAACCCGTTCCTCAGGCAGCCATCACGTGACCTCCCATGTATATCATAATTTAGTCCAGTGTACTCCTCCTTGAGTTGCTCCTGGAGTTGTTATTTTACTGAAGCAATTTTGCAACTACTTAACTGAAACAGAAAAGTTTGCTTTTTGGCACATCCAAAAATGGCCAACAGGTATAGGTATAGGGTAGTTTTATATACTCATTGTTTTAATTATTGACCATCTACTAGCTAGTTTTTATATTGGGAAGGATGGGTATGAAAAAATATTGTATTGCAATCCTTTTCTATTTCAAATGGTGATTTTAGTTTGACACAGATGCGTTTAATGGGTAGTAATAACAAACTCTTGGGCTACAACATAGGTTATTACATACATAAGAGTAAATCTTATTTTGCTTTTTTAACTAGGCTTCCAACTCTTATCTGTTTACTCAGTGAACTACTACAGTCAAGTGAATAGAGGTGAACTCTGGCTCTTATGTGGTTCCTAATATTACTGAAAAAAATTATTGCATATCTGTGAATGGAGGGTTAAAAACTGTACATTGTAATGCCTGTAGCATAGTTACCAAGCTGTGCAAAACTAAAGCTTGGATTACCTACTATAAGCATAATATATTAGCAATTAGAGAGACCTGGTTTTGCCCTTCTGTACCTGATAGTGACATAATGGCTCTAAACTATCTTATCTTTATAAAGGATTGTCCCAAAGGTAGGGGGAAAGGTTATTTATGCAATAGGTGTGTGCAGATAAACAGTGGAATAAATTCATTTATTCTCACTGCCATGGGATAAACAGTGATTCTAATATTTATCCCACACCCTGCCATCAATCAACCACCTTTTATCCCACACCCTGTCATGAATCAATCCCCTGTATGCTGGCACTACCTTCAGTCACCCTTACTTGCAGTTTCATTATACTTAGACCACCAACCTCTTTCACTTTCTTTAGACACCTCCAGCTGTAAATCCACACTAATAAAAAGAATCAGAAAATCTTCAGGCTCTTCCAGCCCTAAATCCACAGTGCAAAATAAAACACCCCAAATGACTTCCACCCAACCAATGAAAAAAGAAAGATCCCTTAAGTCTTCAGGCTCTTCATGCCCAAATCCAGAACTGCAGTGTAAAATAACTCCCCGCACTGGCCGACTCCATATCCTTCATCATAATCCATAAAATGACTTGTCCACGGACACCCCAGTACACACACCCTGGCAGATCCCTCATCCACAGGCTGTCCCAAACTCCATATCCCACTCCTTGAAGCTCTCCACTGCCACTCCACTAAGTCCTTCCTCGAGACATCCCTTATACACCGGCTCCTTCATAACCTCTCCATAGCCGCTCCACCAAATTCTTCCCCGGTACCTCCCTCAAACTCCTTCTTCTGCTCTTCAATAACTGAACTAGGCCCAATCCACTGAAACAAACTACGAATAGCACGAAATAACATTCCCTCCCAACTCCACCTTCGACGACTGAAAACCATCTACGCCATACAAGAAGCTTCACCCACTAACATGCAGTCACACCCCTCAGCCAATCAAAATAATATTCCCATGCTCCAAGCAGCCAATCACAATTTCAATACATCGCCCATTCACAAAACACTGGTCAATCACAATTCACGCACTGCTTAACCACACAAAAAGTAAAATTCCATGCTCCCAACAGGTCGCATCACAAATAGTCCACCTAAAAAAACACATAAAACATTAAAACTAACAACAAAAAAATAAAAGCTGCCTATTGCATAAATCGCAAATGTGATGGGCTTCTGTGGGATACATCATTTATTTGAACTCGCAGTGTGTGACCTTGGTACCTCACTCATGGCTCTGCCACTCGTGAGGTCAACCGAGGTCACTCACTGCTCGTTCAGATAAATAATGTATCCCACAGAAGCCCATCACACATCCCCTATGTTTTATGTAAAAAAAGGTTAATGATTTATACAAAAAATTCCTGCCTCTTTAGATAACAGTTTTGGATATGTGATTGTAAAAGTTAAGTTTGCTGACTACAAAAAGTTGAAAGTGTGCTGTGTCAGCAACACTTCAATATGAAACACAAAGAGTTTCAAGGATTTTGTAAAATTAACATCTCACTTTAGTAATCAGGAGTTTATTACCTTAAGCAGTTTAAATTAAATTGGTCTCGGGGTGATGATCTTGAAAGTAAAATTGACTGTGGACTTCAACAGTTATTTGAAATTCCAACTCTTTGAAATATGAAAACTAACAAACACACATTGTTGTACTGGCTTCTTACAAATAGGACAGAACACATAGTCCCATTGGTGCTACTGGCAGGCACTATCAGAAATCACCATCCCATTTGTGGTATCTGGAAAAAGTGGATGCAAATGTAAAACCTCCCTTATGATCTTAAGAGTTTAGGGCTACTCAAGATTAAATTACCTTGATTTCCTGAAAAGTTTGGCTGAGATGGACTGGTTAGACCCAAAATTAATTCCAGATGTCAATTGTTCTCTAGATTTAAAAAAAATGAATATATAAAAGTTGTTGATAAACATGCTCCATTTGTAAAGAGAAGAATTAGTGGTAGTGACTCTTACAGGTTGGATGAAGATATATTTAGGCTCATGCAATACAGAGATAGAACTTGGTCTACCTATACTAATAGTGAATTGCCTCATGACATAACTATCTATAGACATAAGCAAAACTTATACAAGAAAGAAATCAGACTTGCAAGAGCATTTTTTTTAAAGAATCAACAGTTTAAACATTTGTCCGATAATAAAAATGATGGCAGGTTAATTAAATCTGTGTTAACCCCTCAGCTGGGGTTAGCTTATGTATGACAACAGAGGAGACACTAACATGCTCTGATGATATTGCCAATGAGGTAAACACTGCATTGACAAGTTTTGATCAATATTGGGTTGGTCTCGGTGGCAAGTGTTCAGCTCTATGAAGTGACCATGACTTTAAAAGACCATGCTTTTATTTGAGGGCTGTCAGTAAACTTGAAGTCCTTAACTTTTGGAAAAAAACTTAAACACAGCAAATCTAGTGGTTGTGATGGCCTATCCTCTAATTGTCTGTTCCTTACTGCATCTGAAATGGCATTATCAGTTACTATAATTTTCAACATTCCTTTCTCACTTGGACAGGTGCTGAAAGTATGGAAGCAGTCATATGTTTTTTTTTCCAGTCCACAAAGCTGGCTCCTTGTTTAATTTTTAACACTGTCATCCAATATACGTACTTTCAGCCATGTCCAAGACACAAGAAAAAATAGTTTATCATAAAGTTCATGAATATATAACAAAGTTTGGTTTGATTTCTAAGAAGCAGCATGGGTTCAGAAGGGGATATGGAACTGAGACTGTTCTGGTTAGGTTCATGGACACAGCCAACAGAGCAGTGGAGGCGGATTGTCTTACTGGTGCTACATTCAAAGACCTGACTGAGGCATGAAATTTAGTTGATCATTCTCACTTGATAAAATGCCTTGAGTACTTGGGTGCTGGCAAATCTGCATTACTGTGGTTGGGTGACTACTTATATGATAGACACCAAAGGGCTAAATTTGGAGCCTCTATTTCATTATGTAGGCCAGTTCAGTATGGTGTCTCTCAAGGCTTCGTACTGGGACCAGTAAAGTTTTCTTTTTTTATTGATCCTACAACAAGTGTTACAAACACTTGTGAGCTTCTTTACCATGTGGATGACACTGTGCTTTATTTTCATAGTTCCTCTGTAGGTGAGCTTAATACTACTCTCACCAGTGAATTTGCTACAGTGCATAAATAGCTAATACAAAATAATCTGGTATTAAATAAGTTGAAGACTAATGTTATATTATTTGGAACTACCCCTAAAGTTAAAAAATATGCAGGTGATTTAAAGGTCATTGCTTATCTTGGGGTTATTTTATTTTTATAAAATTTTTGGATTCAAAATCTTTGAGCTGGGAGCTCATTTACAAAGGTTCCATATCAGAAATACATAGCAGAACATACATTTAGAGATACATAGTAGACCATACAATTCAGTGGAACACTATACATAAAAGATGGCCTTTCATATTTCGGCCAGTGCAAACCTGAGCAATTCTTTTAGTACAGTTGACAAGAGAATTCCAAACAGAGAAAAAAAAATAGGTAAGTAGAACATGGTGGACATTTGCGTAGTCAGGGTTGACTTTGTCAGGGTGGGGGGTGTTAGTGGGAGGAGGGGGGTATGACAGGAGGGCTAGAGGGGCAGTAGAGGATGAGGTAGGGCTCCAGAGGGTTGGTGGGGTGATGGTAGTGTAGGGGATAGGGGTAAGAGGCAAGGGGGAAGATAAGACAGGGTGGTTCCTGTTGTTAAGTGCTTGGGATGGGCAGAGGTTCCAGAGGTGACTGGGGAGATCCCTGCTTAGTGAGAGTGGTTACAACTACTATGTGCAGAGTGGTATTGGCTTAGCTTACTCTTCAAAGGTCCCAGCTTGGATTCTTTCATGATGTCACAAGGAAGGGCATTTAACCAACTGGAGGTGTGGTATGCAAAGGACCCTTGTCCTTGGGCTATTTTAGACCCTGTTGTGAATTACAGCACTCATTTGAATAAAGTTACTTCTAAAATTCACTCGAACATTTGTACCCTTTTTAGAATACAAAAGAAAACAGTCTTGCTGTTGCTTGTCACAATTTGTTACCAGCATTAAATTATACTTCACTAGTGATTGACTCAATCCCTTTTAGCACATTAGCAAGAAAAGAATTACTGCTCCAGAAAATTTGCCTTATTGGTTCCAAATGGAACCCACCATTGTGATTTACTGGATAGCCTTAACTGGATGTCAGTACAGAACAATTATATATTGGCTATATCTTACTTTGTTTACAAAATTAGAAATTCTAGTGCTCCCAGTTGTCTAAGTAATTTGATAGTTAATATAATGCTAATTATGATTCACGCTCTTCATCTGATCTTTTGTTATCACTACTGTTAGCACGTACTGTATCAGGACAACAGGTATTTGTTTACTGTGCTTCTTCAATCTGGAACACAATACTTACTCACATAAGATGTTTTCCTACTTATAACTTGTTTTCTGCTGCATCTCAACATTTTAGAAACCTTGTTGTTTGTACTTGTTTTAGCTAGTGCTATCAGAAATACATCTTGCGTCTGTATATGACAATAAGGATTGTCCTTAAAAATTATTGTAACCTTATATGTTATCATGTTGATCTCAGGTCATACCTGGAAAATGAATGTATATTCCAGTGTGCTTACCTGATATCAAAAGAAACGAAACAAAATGAAAAGTCTCCTTCCCCCCCATCTAAACCACTGCTCTACTCTCTCAGTTATGCCTGTTTCATAAATTCTGTGACTGCCTCCCATAATTGTTAGTCTAAAACAAAGTGCAAAAGTATTTTTAGTGTGCTACACTATTGCAGCATTAATGTGTTGTAATAGGAACTTGCATTGTATTGTATTGTACTGTACTGTATTGTATTGGAATGGAGTGGATTGGATTGGATTGTGTTGTAAACAACACACAGAAAAGCACTCATAGGTTTGCCATTTGTTGGAGTATTTACACAGAATTTGTAGCACATGTTCCCTTAATAGGTCCAACAATGGCCACCAGATGCCCAAGTTCGAATATTAAGGGCAAAGTGATTATTGGGGGGGCTCTGTGTGTTATATCTCAAACCGCAGTAAGCCTTTATCTTTCTTTTCAGGTCTGTGTTTTAAACATGGTTGACAGAAGAGTGCACATAGGTCTGCCATATGTTGCTGTATTTACACAAAATTCAAGGCACATGTTCCCCAAAGAATCATCTGATGACTATCAAATACCATGGCTCAAATATTAAAGGCAAAGTGGTTTTTCATAGGAGATCTGTGTGTTGTCCCTCAAACCACAGCAAGCTTCTGTCTTTCTTTTCAGGGTCTGTGTTTGACAAACAGCACAGAGTAGCATTTCTGGGTGTACTAAAACCAAATGCTGGGTGAATGCTCCTCATAGGGTCCTGTGACTACCATAAGATGCCCAAGACCAATACTGAATAAAAAGGGGATTTTGATTGCACTGTGCCATCAATGGTATCTTGCCTTTATGAGATAAGCAGAGGCAATCAAGTGTCACACAGAGGTACAGGTCTTGTACTGTGGCTCAGTAATCTGAATTTTGAAGCACAAGCAGGTGAAGTGCTGCTGATGCAGGTGCATCATGGACTGCTGACAATGCCACCTTCTGGAAGTTTGATCCAATGACCTGAAAACCACAAAAGAAAAACAAAGATACTGTACAGTGGAGGTAACATGACCTGAGGACCAAGAACTGATGTGGGTAAACAAGGCATTGCTGCACTGCCTAACAGAAGAAAACATGACACTGGCCACAACTCTATCTTATTCCCCATCTCACTGCCTCTATCCCCTCTCCTGCCTCTCCTAACCTTCCATCCTCTTCCCTTTCCTGGGCTGTTTTACTCTCTTAATCATTATGCTTCCCTATGATGTTTCTCTCTAACCCCCATCTCCTTACTACTCCTGAGGTCCTGTTCATAGGTGCAGGCCTCACACACTTATGCTCCGCACAACCCTTCTGCTACTGCACTAAACTTTGATTCCCATTTCTTCTCATCCCCAGTGCCACATGGCTGAACATTTTTCATATAAACATCAAGGGCCCAGTTTTCAAATGCTGCCATAACACCTACAGTAATCCTGGTTGCCTCTGTTTGGTGCTGTGGGTGCACCATGTCTAAATGTCACAACCGCACTTGATTTTCCATTCCCGGAAGCACTTATGTCACTTGGGCCTGCTTTACTGCAGTTTATTGCTAGAACTATCCACAGGCTACTAAAAGCTGCATGCATGAGGCACCAGCCTGGATGCACACTAGACCATAACAATGTGGTCTAGTTGTTATCTAAATAGCACGGGGATGAAGAATCAAATCTCTCTGCTGAAAAAAACAGTGTGGCTTTCTTTAGATGCACTCAGGATTTGCGGCAGACAATGCGGTTTGAAAATCAAATTCCAAGAATTTACTCCTCAAGCATGTCCAGCTCAGGCTGCGGGCTGTACACTGCAATCCTGATGCCTTGATCATTATAGTAACCCAACTCTGCCTTAATCAGTGATGTAGAAGTTGGACTCTCTTCCTGAGCACCTGTTCATAGGTGCAGGTCTCACATCCTTATACTCCTCACACCTCTTCTGCTTCTGCTTCTGCTGTCTGGTGATGTGCAGCTAAACCCTGGTCCCCCATCTTTTCCATCCCACCCACTACTCATTGGCTGAACATTTTTCATATAAACATCAGGATTCTACACCACAAGATCATGGGTCATACATTACAGTCATGATGTCCTGATTATTACAGAAACCTTGCTGTCAGCTCGAATCAGTAATGCAGAATTCTGACTCATTAGTCAGCTGGCTTACAGGTAAAAGTGTGTGAAGACTGGTGTTTAGGTTCTTCTATACATATGTCACAGCCTTAACTGTGATGCTGTGTTTGGTTCCATCATCCCATCTTCCCATGAACTCCTCCTGTGCAGGCTGTCTTTTCCCCTGCTCACTTTCCATTTTCATCAGTGACATTTTCTCCTCCCTACAAGCTAAGCCTGACTCCTGTCTTACCACTCGCTGAGCTATTTTCTCCCTTTTAGCTTTAGGTGAGATCATAGTCCTTGACAAGAAACACCAGTCACCAAACTGAGTGTCTCAATCTTACACAACTTATTACTGAGCAAACCCATCTCACACCATTACAAATCCATCCCTCGTTGACTGAGTCATGTCCTCACACCCCACTGCATTATTTCTGTTACAGTTAAAGCTGCTTAGTGTGATCACTTTCATCTTTTTCCGTTCTGCCTGCAATATAGAATGGATGATTAAACAAAAGTCGAAGTTGCCCCAACAGTCGAAATTGCAATACATCACATGGTCGCATATATAGAGCCAAGAAGCAACATTTACAGTAGTGAGCATTATACTTTATTAGCAACATAGTGAGAAGTCAGAACTTTAAATTAAAAAAAAACAACTAGCATTTTTTGTGGTAAAGTACTACTGTATTAGCTACAAAGTGAGAAGGTAGAACATTAAATTAAACAAATAGCTAACACTCTCAGTAGTAAAGTAAATTGAGAACATATGAAGGGTGCTTCAAGGGGAAAAAAAATATTAGATTCCTACTGTGAACCAACTCCTCTTGCAGAAGAAGTCTATGATTTTTGTTCTGTTCCACTGCTTTCCTCAAAGTGAGTAGAGCAGACCGGACATTCATGTTTCCGTCGACCCCACCTTCAGGTTCCTCTTCAGGTTCTGCATTTTGCATGTGAATGAATTAACAAGACGATTAGGAGCTGATAACATGTAGAACTTATGTGCATAGGAGGTAAGCTGATGTCAGTTACAGCAGTGAGGAAATAATTGGTGCAAATTACATGTAAATTACATGCCATTGAAAACATCTGAAACCAATTACATTACTGGAACCATGGAGACTAAAATGACTGCAAGAGTAGTACAGTACTAAACAGATAAAAAATGGATGAAATACAAGGCAGCTAATGTCCATTATAAAGCACAATTTTTATAGTGTGTTCAATGGGAATGGCAAATGGTTTCAAGAAAGTGCCAGCAGAAACTGACTGACCAGTGTATCCACGGGAGCTATAAGTGGCATTAACCGTAGTACCCAAATGCATGCTTTCAGTGACCATCCCATGGTCTGCTGCATTCACAAAATCTACCACATTAAAGCACTAACCAGGTTTGTCTAGTATAGGTTGCTTAAATCTCTTGACCCACCTTCCGTACTAGACGATCTAAAGACCACTGACTGGTCAGCATTCAAATCATCCACCAATATAGATGTTGTTATAACCTCTTTCACAGCCAAATTTATTGCAATGTGGAACAAACTGCCCCTCTCAGAAGGTCTCATGTCCATGTGTCCCACCTTCCCTGGATCTCTGAGAGGTCTTTGACCTATCAAAGCTTGTGATTCTGCCTGGCAACTTCACAAAGCCCTTGGCTTCCCATTTTTTTTTTTTGTAAATGTAGTTTTTATTGCAAAAATTTTCAACATACAGTTAAGGAAACCTTACTGTTTACACATTGTTTTCACCTTGAATTAGTTACATGCATAGGAGAGAGATGCCACACCTGGCTGAGCCCCCAACCCCCTCACCCCACACCCTCAGACATATGACATTGTGATGGTTTTCAGTGCTTCCTCTCCCTTGAGTGGTAAAAGTGTAGACTAAGACATATTGATAGGTAACCAGTACTACAAAAGGTGAATGAAAGAAACTGTTTCTGCTCAATGGGTATGTCCCTCATGTGGAGGATGGGAGGGAGGGGAAATGGGCCCCCAGATGTCTGGTGGGGGAAGGAACCAACCACCAAGATGGGCCCACTCTTTGGTCTGCCTTTTCTACAGTCTATATGGTTCCTCTGGTTACATTTCTGTATTATCCCCAGCACCCAACCAGCATTCAGGGTGATCTTTCCCTGCCCCTTGGGCTAGGGTTACCCATTACCTCAAAGGACAAAAGTATCATTTCTTAGCATGATGTAGATAACCCATCTAGTCCACCTGGATGTGCACTTTTCTCTTTAGTCATTGAGGCCATAGTTGAGCACGTCCATGCAATATATTTGGTTTACTATTGTTCTCCATTCCTGAACTCATGGGATTCTGGGGTTAAGCTAGGCCTTGGTGATGGCCTTCCTAGCTACTGTTATGAGTATACCAAGAAGGTACTTAGTGCTTTGGTCCCTAAATCCCCTTGTGTATTGCAACAGCACAAATAGGTCCACTGTAAGCTGTAGTCCTTCTCCAAAGACCTCCTGTATTTCCCTATAGAGCTGCTGGATTAAAGGTTGTATGTTAGGGCAAGACTAACTCACATGTGTATGGTGCACACGATTTTCCCTGTATTTGCATCAGCACTCTTAACGTCTCTCCGGATCATAGCGCCCAGTGATGACAGGAGTATGGAAGTAAGGCAGGAGATGTTTCCAGGCATACTCTTGCCATTGATGAGAGCTGATAACCTGAATGCATTATAATATGCCCTATTCCAGCACTCTCTATCAACCTGGGTCTCCAGTTCTTCCTGCCAGGACAAGATAATCGAGGTAGTATTATTCTCCAGGGTAGATACCATTGGCTAGTATACCTGGGAAACCAGATGCCCCTCTCCTGGGTGAGTTACTAAATCACTGAGTGTGCTGATTAGAGGGGGATGACTAGATTGGTCATGTACTCCTCTGAGGAGGACAGCGTAATAATGGCGGAGCTGCAGGTACCTATAAAAGTCCTGCATGGGTAGCCCGAATGTCTACTGTATCTCATTAAATGATATTGTCTCTGGTTAGTAGTTGGGCAAGGTATTTCAGTGAATATAGTTCCCATTCTTGGAATTTATGATCCAGCAAGGCTGGTTGGAAGTCTGGGAGGTGGGCTATTGGGAAGAGGAGAGACAGAAATGGGATAAGGTGGATTGTTTTTCTGATTGTTGTCCACCCAGTAACATAGAGGTTAAGCCATGGGTTGGGTGGGGCTGGCTCTCCCTGTTGGGTGCTGGTGTGGCAAAGAGCAGTTTAGTATGCACGGTCTGTTAGTATTGCTTTTTCAATGTATAGCCAGTGTGTGAATGTGGTTGAGTTCTGTCTGGCTATTATGTGGGTGGGCAGTGCCACCCAGTAATAAATTTGGAGGTTAGGAAGAGATAGCCCCCCCCCCCAGGTTCCTCGGAAATGTGAGTTTTGAATCTGACCCTTGGTCTCTGTCCAGCCCAGATAAATCTGGAAATGGCCTGATTTAAAGTCTGGAAGGTAGTCTGGGATATGGTAATTGGTAAGTTTAAAAAGCGATACACTGCCCTTGGCAGAGTTACCATCCAGATCAAGTCTATCCTCCTGGATAAACTCAATGGGAGTGTGTTCCATTGGGCCAGGTCAAACTTGAGTTGAGCAGTAAGGGGGAAGTAATTGTTCCTATATGCCTGGGAGGGATTTTGCTCAAGATAAATTCCCAGGTATTTAAGTTTTTGCAAGTTCCATCAGAAGGAGAACAGTCACCTCATCCGCTAGGAGGGAGTGTAGTGAAAGATGAGTGCTTCTGTCTTATTTGTGTTGAGTGCATACCCGGATAACTCTCCAAACTCCTCCACAATATCCTTTACCACTGGGAGCGTGTTCTCTGGGCTACTCAGGAGCAAAAGAACATCATCTGCATATAATGCAATCCTATGCTCCTAGTCTCCCACTACGATGCCCTGCACATCTCTGGCCTCTCTTATTTTTTGCACCAGGGTGTCTTATTTGTGTCCATCATGTGGAGGACATGCAGTGCTCTCTTAATGTTATCTGTAGTGGTTCTGCCATGAACAAACCTGGTTTGATCTATCCCAATAATTTGTGATAGTAGGGTATCTAAGCAGCGTGTGAGTAGGCCCATGAACAATTTGTAATCCTTTTTAAGGACAGAGATTGGTTGGTAGGAGCTACATAATAGGTGTGGGGGTTTCCCTGGTTTAAAGAGTACTGAAATCCATGCATATGCCCAAGTGGGAGGGGCCATCTCCCCTTCTAGGATGAAGTTAAAAAGCTGTATCAGTTCAGGAATAAGTTGTGATTGGGCTGTCTTATAGAATTCTGCTCCATATCAGTCAGGCCTTGGGGATTTCAAGGATTTACTTCTAGCTATTGCTGTTGCTATCTCCGCCTCAGTGATGGGTTGAATAAGTTGTTCTCTTGGTCCTCAGTCAGACGTGGTATAGAGAGGGATTGTAGATAAGAGTTAATGGTGGTGTGGTTTGGTGTATGGGAGAGGGTATATAATTTAGAGTAGTATTCAGTAAATCCCTGGGTTATGTTGTGGAGAGTCTTAAGGGGCCTTGCATCTTGGGGATGTAAAAGGGTTGTTCTGGTCAATGTTTTCAGGTGTTTGCGTTGCTGGTATGCAAGCAGGCGTGTTGCTCTGGGACCTACTTCATAATACCGTTGCCTCACATACATCAGGGCAATCTCTGTATTTTGTTGAATTAGTCTGTTGAGATTGTTTTTTCTTTGTCTGAGCTGTGAGATTACTGAGTGATCCCCCTGTTTGTTTGCCATTTGTAGGAAGTGCAGAGTGTCCTCCAGCTCCCTCTGTTTTTCTCGACAGATGTGGGACTGCTTTGCTGTGTACTGAATGATGTGACCATGGAGGACTGCTCTTAGTGTGTCCCAATGTATTGCTTGGCTGGATTCATTTAGGGGGTTATCCTATTGTATCTCCTGCAATTTTTGGAAACGTAATCCTTGAATTGCTGTGTCTTTAGATAGTAGTTATTTAGGTGCTAAAATGTGTGGCATCTCTGTAACCCCACTGCCCATGTGGTGAACAGTGGGGCATGGTTCGAGTGCACTACATCCCCTAATTGGGAGTCCACCAGCCATTGTAGGTTTTCTACTTGTGTAAAGCAGTGGTCAGTTCTGGAGTAGGTCTGGTGGACTGCTGAGTAGTGGGTGTAGTTCCTGACCCAAGGATGGAGATGTCACCATGTGTCTACTCAACCCTTGGTTGGTGGAGTCTAGGTTGGGGTCAGGTGTAATATTCAGGTCACCTGCAAACAGCAGCGTTCCCCTTGGTAAATTGGATTACTTTATCTAATAGCGATTTCATTTGTGCGGTCAGCAATCCTGGGGGAAGTAGGCATTAGCTAACGTCACCTCCCTGTTTTTGATGGTTCCCTGCACCAGCACCATCCTACCCTCTGTGTTCTCCCATGTTGCCACTGGATAAAAAGGTGTGTGTCTCAGGATCAGGATAGCCACTCCTCTCTTCCTGCCTCCTCGTATTGAGGAGGAGAATACCCCACTCATCCCAAATCTGGACAGTTTGACATGTTCCACCCTGGACATCTGCATCTCTTGCAAACAGATAATGTCTGCCTTCGATTTCCTTAGGTATGTCATTATCCTAGCACTTTTGATGGGGGATGACAAACCATTTACAATACGTGAGAGAAGCTGCAAAGTCAGATTAGCCATTCATGATGACTTTAAATTGCTGTGCTTCTTCTGGCTTTGTCTTTCCTTGATGGCAGTCCCCCTTCCCACGTCCCATCCTATGCAATATCTTGGGGTCTAGTTGACTGTGTTTTATAATAACATTATAACTTATACAAACTATGTACATATAGATGTATATAGAAACATGGACCTCAGTCCGTCTACAGATCTTAACCCAAATCAGTTCTAACAGGGTGATAATAGTATAGCTTATTACAAACAGAACATGCAAACTCCAACACTGGCCCAAAACTGGCTGACTATACATTGGGCAACTTGTACTTCCAAGCTGGCTAGATGTTACACTCTAGCACACAGGGCTTGCACCTTGTGTTGAGGGAAATCCTCTGTCGCGAGAGCCCTCTTAGGTAGATAGTACCAGTGGGAAGAGGCCTAGGGTCTGAGACCACTTACCCCTCCACAGGATCCACTTCTAGGAGTGAGGTTTTTGGTGAAGGGGTACTGTTGTATCCCGGATGAGGTGTAAAGGTGAGGGATCCCCATGCACCTGCAAGAGGCCATACCCAGGAGAGGGGAGGCCCCCGGCTGGGGATGAAAAATATGGGAAAATGGACCTTACCTCCTAACAATCCTCCTGAAACTTCAGCAGCTGGTATAATGTACAGCACAGGTGGTCCAAGCCCCAAAGCAGGAATGTCATCGCATAATGGAGTCTCTGAAGGGGTTCCTCTGGTGCAGGTGAGGTGGTTCAGTCATTGGCTAGGAAGGGAAGGTACAGAGGTGTCAGGGTGTTAACCAATTGAGCTGAGCTACATTCATTATTCAGAGAGTTGGAAACACCCATCCATCCTCTCCCCTCTGCTTCTTCACCTGGGGGGAGTGTACAATAATCACCCAGTCCCTGAGTTCAAGCTGACTTTTCATTGTGATCAGCTCCTGTATATAGTTGCAGGGCTGAATGAGATTTTGATCTGCTATGGGGTATGAGATTTCTCCCCCCCTCGGGGGCACAGAGGCCATGTCCCTTGGGCCCTCCCTTTCCCTTACCTTCCCCTCCCCAGTTTCCCCCATGCTGGGTGCTTCGTTAGGAACATACAAGGGGATCCCCCTCTAGTCCCTTTCCTCCCCTTTTCCCTATATTAGGGTAGAGATACTCAGAACCATACTTAGAGCCACACTTAGAGCTATAAGACAACAGGAGGTGTAAGCCCATGACAGTTGTCCCCACTTCTTAGTGGAGGCAACCGAAGTTGTCAACTGAAAAATAATGATCTAACCTTGCCTTAGCGATATCAAAACTGGGTACCAGAACTATTTCCTCTGGCAACCTGTCCCACATTCTGATAACTCTAGGCTTAAAACTATGTCACCATATGTCAGTTCTGCACTGCACATCAACCAGTTGCTGAGTATTTCCTCCTTATAAATAGTTTGATTCCCTATAATTATGGTCCAACTCATTTCTTAATGCATCCTGCTTAAGAATCTTGTATAGCAATAACACATCCCCTCTTGCCTGACATACTTCTTGTGGCCATAAGCCCATTTTATTTAACCTAGCTTCATAAATTACGTCTTGGAGCCCTGTTATTAATTTGGTAAATGACCTCTGTGGGTTTTCAACTTCCTTTCTATCTTTTTTCAAAAAAAGACTCCAAATAGGCGAACAATAATCCAGATGTGGGTGTATGTACGTTTTAAATACAGGTAAAAGAATACATTCATTTTAGGAGAAAAAAGTTATACGGATACAGTTTGTAAGATGCATTGTCTTGTTAGACATGAACCTACTGTGTACCCCACTTCTCAGATCACTCCCAACAAACATTCCAGATCCTTCTCACAGCCTGAATCCCTTAATCTAACCCCCTGTATGTTATAATCCTGATGAATGTTATTTCGCCCCATGTGCATCACTGTACAGCTGTGTAGACTAAAATTCATTTTATTACTTACTGCCCACTCATTAATGGTTATTATGTCTTGCCCTAAGATTAGTCTGTCCTCAAATGTATCTACCACTCCCCCAAGTTTTACATCATCAGCAAATTTGACCAACTTATTCCCACTGTTAATACTCAAATTACTGATTAAAATATTGAACAACAGGGGTCCCAACACAGACCCCTGTGGCACACCACTTGTCATCTTCACCTCCCCATATATCAATCAATCAATCAATCAATCAAGTCTTTATTTAACCAGGTGTTCAACATTGAGCAGAAGCTCATTTGCAAGATAGACCTGGGTGGAGCATGAACAATTGTATATACAGGTCAACACAGGTATTTACAAGGCAATACAGATAATACTCTTTACAGAGAGGAAGAAAAAGAAGTTCATATGTACATAGAATTATACAGATATTGTACAGATTACATGGTAATTACATACATAGAAGTGTCTATAGGAAGATAAAGCAGGTTATCTAGGGTTGCAGGAGGAAGTAACGGAAGAAAAAAATAAAAATAAAAATATACACCAGGTAGAGGTGAAGGTAGGAGGGAAGGGAGGGAGATAGGGGAAGAAAGGCTAGGAGGGCACGGTACACAGAGAGGAGTTGGTGAAACAGGATGTAGAGAAGGTGGATGGAGAAAGGAGTATGTGTGAGCCCTAGGATTGAATGCTATAAATTACGGGGCATGGTAGGATGTCACAACCCAGGGTAGTGAGCTCCTATCCGAGGCTGGGAAAGGAAGAATAAGGGGATGGATGGGCCTAGTGTTGATAAGACAGGGGGATAAGACAGAGAACAATTAGGCTGGTGAGGAGCAAGCTGGGGGGTCAGTACTTAAAATTGGGTCTAGGTATGGCTATATACCAGTGCAGACACCGGTACTGGGTCTGAGTGGGTGAAGCAGTTACATACTTCTCTGATTGTACGGAAATAAAGCATCTTGAAGGCATTTATACTGATTAGAGTGCTTAATTTGAGGGTTTTTGTAGATCGTTCCATAAAGTAGGTAGCATGAAGCTTATGGCTGCTCTGCCGAAGCGGGATTTTGCTTTGGGTACTTTAAGTGTAATAGCTGAGTAACTTCTTAATGCGTATTTCCCAATTATACTCAGGGGAAGATAGCAGGAGTTATAGTAAGGCAGCTTATTAGAGATGGCTCTATAGGTCCAGAGAGCAGCGTTTCTGTGGCGCCTGAACTTTAGTGATGTCCACCCCACTGCTGCATATAGGGTGCAGTGATGCATGTCGAAGGGGAGTCCTGTTATAAACCTCAGTGCTCGATGGTAGAGTGTGTCCAGTTTAGCCATGCAAGAGTTGGGGCATTGGCTGTAGAGGAAATCAGCGTAATCAACCAATGATAGGAAAATGGATTGGACCAGTTGTTTCTTGGCATCTCTGGTGAGAAATTGGTTGATTCTAAAAAACAGTCCAAGCCTTTGCCAAAGTCGTTTTAACAAGTCCTCGATATGTTCAATGAAGGAGAGTCTTTGGTCTATCCAAACTCCCAGATACTTGAATTTTGTAACAAATTCTAGTTTTTCACCTAGAACTGTGGTAATTTGGGGAACTGTCCCACTGGACACAGGGTTAGCTGTACGGATAAAAGGGAGAGGACCATTGCTTTAGTTTTTTGGCATTAAGGGTAGCTTTTTTGGAGGAGTTGACTTTGCAAAAGGTTGAATTCTGACTGTAGGTCATTGCAGGCAGCTTCAGGTGTTGGGCGACTCACGTAGAGAACTGTATTATCTGCAAACAGATGGATGTTGGCTTCTTTTATACAGTAGTCGATGTTATTAATGTAGATTGCAAAAAGTAAGCGCCCTAATATAGAACCTTGAGGTACCCCTCTTTGCAGAGTTTTTAAGGGGGACAGGTCTCCTTCGGCTTTAACTTGTTGAAGGCACCCTGTTAGATAGTCAGTAAACCAACACAGAGAGGAGGGGTCCACACCTATGGTTTGAAGGGAGGAGAGGAGCAGACTATGGTCGACGGTGTCAAAAGCCTTGCTTAGATCAAGGAAAACAGCACAAATAAAGATCTGCTCTCAAGATTATGCTGCCAGTCATTAGTAACTTTGGCGAGGGCTGAGATAGTGCTATGTTTAGCTCTGAATCCGGACTGCATAGGATTTAGCAGTTTCCTAGACTCAAGGTGAGTCCTCAGCTGTGAATTTACAATTTTCTCTAGGAGCTTGGACAGGACCGGAACGAGAGAAATTGGCCTGTAGTTATTGAGATCGCCAGGGTCACCTGATTTGAACAGTGGCATGACATGTGCTGTCTTCCATATAGGTGGTAAGGTGCCCTGAGACAGGGATAAGTTAAAAAGGTGGGTGACGGGTATTGCTAGTACGTGGTAGGCAATTTTTAGGAAGTAAGGGTCAAGGGTGTCGGCCCCTGTACTTTTTCTAGTATCCAACTGAAGCAAGAGGTCCTCTACCTCTTTCAGTGGGGCAGGTTGAAGCGAGAAAGGCGGCAAAGCTATCAGAGTTTCAGACAGTTGGCTGGCAGTCTGGGAGCAAAGTATGTTTGCAGGGGAGTTATCAAATGCCATGCCTGCAGTAGCAAAGTGGTTATTGAATGTGTCAAGTATATCCATCTTTTCGGTTATAGTCAAGTTGCCAGAGGTAATCTTGGTCGGGAGTGAATTTCCTGGGGAGTGGCCTAGCAGATCATTGATTGTGTTCCAGAGCTTGATTGGACTCTTTGTGGCGAGTTCAGATTTGAAGAAGGTGGCCTTCGATTCTCTGATTGTTTTGGTACATAAATTTTGTAGTCTCCTGAACTGGTTCCAGTCCTCTGCAGTGTTCAATCTGCACGCTTTTTTCCAGAGCTTATCTCTTTCTAAAAGCAAGGACTTGATCTGAGGGGTGAACCATTTACAGGTTTTGGTCCTAGTTCAAACTTTAATCAGGGGAGCATACTTATTAAGGGCCCTTGATAGAATGTTGTGGAAGATATTGTAAGCTGACGTAATCGCTTTGGCCAGGTAGAAATCTACCACTGAGGGAGTACTTTAAGCTCATTTAGGTAGGCATGTTCATTGAAGTTGCGCCTGGATCTCTTCTATAGAGAACTTGCTGATGGGTGCTGGGTTGTTGGTGATCTTACTCCGCAATAAAACAATGGTCGCTAAGCCTTGAGAAGAAGACATCAGCATGGGAGAAGAGATGAGGTTTGCTCACCATTAGCACATCCAAAAGTGCACTTTTACGGGGTTCTTCACGTTTGGTGTGTTGGTTCAGTAATAAGTTAAAGTCAGCCCATGTTCATCACAGAAGGATGCAAGGGGGGCAGCTGTGTTAGAGAGCCAGTCAAAGTTGAGGTCTCGTAAAATAATAGTTTCTGGCAGCCCCTGTCCCAACTTGTTACTTAGATATGACACAAGCTGTAGGCCAGCAGACGGTGGTCTGTAGCATCCTATTATGCAGAGTGCAGTAGTCTGTGTAATTTCCACTTTGAGAATTAGGCATTCAAATTCGCTGGCGACAGATGCCAAGGATAAGCAGAAGGCAGAAAATTTGTCTTTAACGTAGATAGCTACCCCTCCTCCTCCTCTGGCATGCTTATCAGCTCTGAACAAGGCATAGTTGAGTATGTTTACTTCTCTATCAGTGGTGCTGAGTCTAAACCAAGTTTCGGAAATCACAAGTTTGTCAGGAGATGTATGATTTACCCAGGTTTGTATTAAGGTTATCTTTTTAAGGAGGCTACATATGTTAATATGCAAGAAGCTTATTCCTTTTAAATTTGCTAGTTCTGCTGGCAAAGCAATAGCTTCTGAGGGGCCAGGGTTGAGTTCTATGTTGCCTGAACATAGTAGGAGGATAAGTAGGATTTTTCTAAGAGTGCTAATTATAAGCTTGTAATTCCTGACTTTCTCCCGTCTAGTAGATCTGATGTTTTTAGGGACTGGAAAGTAGCCACCATAGAAGAGCTGATCTGTTGTAGCAAGAGCTAGTACCCCTACCACAATAGGTGGGGAGGAGATAGAAGTCTGTGTGGTGGGAGGTGGGCCTTGTGGTGGGGGAGTGTTACAAGTACTACTGGTATGTGTGGTCCAAGAGTAGGGTTCAGGTATTGGTACTTGGAATCACGGAGGCAATTAAAGGATAAGTTGCCATGTGGTATACAGCACAAGGTGCCATTGTAGACCAAACATGATGGTAGTTCACGTGTCCAATGCTGGGCAGCTGGTATCAGCAGAAAAAGGGGCAGTATAAGGAGCCATATAGGGCCCAACATGATGGTACCTCAAAAAAGGAGCCACTCAATTAGCCCAGGAGCCAGTGGGTTGCTGGATTAATGCAGCTTATCGGTAGCTTTCCGATCTAGGTCAACCCAAATTTGATAGCATTTAAAAATATTTAGTGGTGAAGGCACAGCCAAGGAAAGCCTATGCATTTTAATAAAGTGAGGCCCTGAGAGTTGGATCCCGCAGGCTGGACAGAGAAGAGGGGGATCACGAGCTAAGTCTCTATTGGTGGGGCACTGAGCCAGGGGACGTGGACTAATATTTTGGCAGGAGCTACTGTATTTAATAATCAGGAGCTACTGTATTTAATAATCAGTGGAGGTGGGGGAGGGGCGGTCAAAAAAGTTGCGGCAGTTGCCGTACCTTGTAGAGCCTTGGGTTCGTGTCTGCGGTCTCGAGTGTCGGCTAGAGGGGCGCCGACCGCCCGGTAGCCGGGAATCCCGTGGCTTAGGAGCTGGAAGCCTGGGCAACAGTTCCTCGACTGAGGGAGAGAAGGAGAGTGAGGGTTAATAAAGGGGATTCACATAAAGGATTAGACAGAACAGCGGGGAGTCCAAAATTTGCAGAACAAAAGGATGTGTATTACTTTGGCACCCAAAAGTGTCTAGGGCCAGTGCATGTATGCAGGGAAAGGGCTGTAAACACTAGATTTCTTTCCCAAACCACAATTCAAGTCCTTTCGATTACAGACTGGGTTAACACTTCGACTTTTTAACATTTGTCCCAACATAAACATTTTTAGGGTTTAAAATCAAAGAGCAGAAGCTGGCTTCTGCCAGAGACCAATCAGAGTGTGGTCTGAGAGGGCGCTCGCAATCCGGTTGGTTGCGGCAGATGCCGTACCTTGTAGGACCTTGGGTCCATGTCTGCAGGCTCGAGCATCGGCTAGAGGGTCACCGACCACCCGGTAGCCGGGAATCCCGTGGCTTAGGAGCTGGGAGCCTGGGTGGCATTCATACAAAGGGTCAGACAGAACAGTGGGGAGTCCAAAATTTGCAGAACAAAAGGACGTGTTTGGTACCAGCAATGCAAAAAGAGGTAGTGAGGAGTAGTAGTAGGTGGTTGCACCCCATGGTAGTTTGTTTGGTGTTGCTGGCCTGCTTAACTGCTAGCTGGTTTATAGTTGGAAGGGTATATAGTCGAATTAGGCTGAGGTCCCTAACAATAGGGCAGGTAGAGCAGTAATTGAGGGGAGTTAGATGGAGTGGCTGGAGAAAAGGTTGAGAGCAAATGTGTGATCCTGTGGGTGGGACTGCTTTAAAAAGGGGCGGTGAGAAAGTGGGTCAAGTCAGGTATTGAAGACAGGGAGGCCAATAGCATGAAAATGTGCAGCAGTGGAGTGACCAATCTGCTGCTAGGCTGAGGAAGGAGTGGAGTAAGGGTCTATTTAATACAGCAAGTAGGAGGGGGATGGGGGGTGGGCAAATATTCAGTCCAGAACACAACACAGAAAGAGATTTCCCTGAGATCAGGAAGCACCAGATGTTGGAAAATCAGCCAAGGAGTAAAGCTGCCGATCAGTGCCTTGTTCCTCCACTGGGCATCCAGTCAAAACAGTGGCATTCAAAACCACGAGTTTCAGAGGTCCGGTGCGTGCCTGAATCTGTCCGGGGGTCAGTCGGGTGGTCTGTTAGCTGTGGCCTGCTCGGAGAGAGCCAAGGCCACAGGAGCAGCTTGGGAAGCCCGCAGATGGACTGTCTGTGGAACAAGGAGGGAAACACAGAGGATTAAATACAGCCAGAGTACAATAGCAAGCTCAGTGGGGGGCAGGCAATGGGGAAAGACAAAGCATGAGATAAAGAGGTGGTAAATGCAGGGCAATTATTTGGAACTAGAAGAGGAGTTAATGGGGGGGGGTCTGTGCTTTGGCACCGGGACATCTGAGGAGGACAGCAGCAGCAGGAGGGTGTAAGGAAAGGGTTTGTAGGTAAGGCAGAGAAGAAAGTAAGGTGTTTAGAGAGACAGCATTACAAGTGGGGCAGAGAAATTAATAATTGGCAGAGTGACCAGCGAGGGGAAGGGGCAGAGTTTGTCAGCAGGGCAGAAATGAAAAACTGCAGCAGTCTTGCTCAGTAGCTAGGTCAAGCAGGCAAACATCAGCTACTATACAATACAGTTTGTCCAGCACTAAGTAACACTGAGAGACTAGACTAGTGGTTTGTAATAGACTAGCTAAGCTGGCAAGTAAAGTAAGACCAATTGATGCATAACATATGTAGATTACATTAACATAAATTCAGTCCAGAACACAGCACAGAAAGAGATTTCCCTGAGATCAGGAAGCACCAGATGTTGGAAAATCAGCCAAGGAGTAAAGCTGCCAATCAGTGCCTGGTTCCTCCACTGGGCATCCAGTCAAAACAGTGGCATTCAGAACCACGAGTTTCGGAGGTCCGGTGCGTGCCGGAATTTGTCCGGGGGTCAGTCGGGTGGTCTGTTAGCTGTGGCCTGCTCGGAGAGAGCCAAGGCCACAGGAGCAGCTTGGGAAGCCTGCAGATGGCTGTCTGAATCTGTCCGGGAGTCAGTCGGGTGGTCTGTTAGCTGTGGCCTGCTCGGAGAGAGCCAAGGCCACAGGAGCAGCTTGGGAAACCCGCAGATGGGCTGTCTGAGAATGATCTCAGTATGGAAAGTGCTGTACCTGTGACAGATATATATATATATATATGCCCATTCACCCCCACTGATTGTCCTTTCCATCAACCATTGCTTAATCCATGCAATTATGGTGCTATCAATAGCCATTCTCACCAGATCAGTAATCAAAATCCCATGAGACACAGTATCGAAGGCTTGACTGAAGTCCAACATCAACACATGCACTGCTGCCCCTGATCCACACAGCTACCTACATAGTTGTAAAAGCTAGTTTTGTTAGTGTCACATAATTTATTCTTAGTGAAACCATGTTGCTGCTTATCAGCTAGGTTCCTATCTATCAGGTAGCTCTTAATCTCATCTGAAATTATCCCTTCCATCAATTTGCCGACAACTGATGTCAGGCTCACTGGTCGATAATTTGCTGCCTCCTCCCTGTTACCCTTCTTAAAAATTGGCACCACCGTAGTTGTTCTCCAGTCATTTGGCACATAACCCTCCTTCAAAGATCTAGCGCCAATATCTGCTATGATTGGTGCAAGTTCCCTACCTAACTATTTAATAAATCTCAGATGGAGGCCATCATGGCCCGCTGACTTGTCGACTTTTAGAGCCTGGATTTACTGTACACCTTCTCCACTGTAATGCACCCATTTGGCCCAGAATTCCCTGTCACAGGTATAGCACTTTCCATACTGAGATCATTCTTCTGGAAAACCTTACTTAAGAAGATGTTAAATTCTTTATCTAAAACATCTGGTTTAGAGAATTACTACACTATCAATGTTTAGTGGCCCAATATTTCTGTTTGTCCCCCTCTTGTTGTTGACATAAGCAAAGAAACCCTTCATATCAGTGTTTGATGTGGCTAATCTGAACTCCACTTGTTTCTTTGTTTTCCTAATTTCTCTTCTGAGTAACTGTAAAGTCTTCCTATACATGTTTTTGTTTTCCCCAGACTGTGTTCTTTTCATTTTTTTATATGATTGTTTTCTTTTGATCAATTTGGTGATCCTTTTATTTAACCGTGAGGGTTTTTTCCCCCTATTGTTATATGCTGTTCTTGTAGGAATATATTTGACCCCCAACTGATTAATGATTTTCACAAGCAAGTCCCAACATGCTTTACTGGACAAACCTTTGAACAAGTCCCAGTTAATTTCTACTAGTTATTTCCTTATTGCTGAGTACTTAGCTTTATTGTACATTTTATGTGTCGTTCTTCCCCTTATAATTTCCTAGCACTCTTAATTTGGAAGGTAATAGAGTCATGATCAGTTGTGCCTAGAGGAGGGGTAATCCTGATATTTAAAACAGTATCTGATATATTCATTAGCATGACATCTAAGGTATTATCTCCTCTAGTTGGCTCCTGAATACACTGTTCTACCCCAGCTGATAAGAGATCATTCTGGACCCTGGCTGCTAAAGAAATATTGTTAGCTGAGACTCCCCCAGTCTATGTCTAGAATATTTGGATCTCCCATCAGTAAAATATCTGATTCTTCAGCCACAGTACAACATAGTCAATGAAGGATTCTGTATCACTGACCGGGGTGTCAGGTGGTCTATAAAAGATTGCTAACTTAATTTTCTTACCTGTTACTCCCACCATATCCACTCAAATAACTTCAATATTACCAAAGTTGCATGTGCTGTTACAGAGACACTCAATATCACCTTTAATATATAAGGCAACGCCTCCCCCCATCTAAATATCCTATCATTATTAATTAGACTGTAGCCAGCTAACTGTATGTTCCGGTTTGTTTCCTGATTCCACCAGGTTTCATCTACCCCTATAATATCATAATTTCCCTCACTTGCTTTGCTATCCAATTCAGCCAATTTATCCTTATTTAAACTCCTGGCATTACAGAACATAAGCCATTTTAGCTTTCCTGGTGGTCCTATTCTCAGTGTACATAATGTGAACTAATCTTGGTCCTAAGCAATTTCCCCTCATCGCCCATCCACTCTGTTTAAACATCTATCATGATTTCACAGTCTTTCTCCGAAAGTTTTGAACCTAATTTAATAAACTCTTTTTGAATTGTTGGAAGAGATTTTCTACCTACATGCACTGCTGCTATTGGATTTGATCCTGCTCCCTTAAAAATGTTATCTGCCATTTTGTATAAATTCTGAACACCAACTCCTGAAAAACTACTGACCATTGTATTTGCTTTGTCATCCCTGCAAATATATTCATCAGTGTACTTGATAATAGAGTCACCAATCAATATAACCTGCCTTTTCTCATGGTTACTATTGTTTTCCCGGGTTTCTAGACTAATATTAGTTTCTATTATGTCTTCTTGTTCACCTGGTGATTCTACAAGTATCTGATAACTGTTTGTTAGTGTTAACTCATACCCCCCTCTTTCTGCCACAGCTCCACTTGCAACTAAGCCAACATTTTCATTGTTAATTATTGCAGTAGTCCCTTCCTCTAAACATGTTTCTTTATCGCTAATTATCGGTTTAAGTGGACTCCTTCCTCTTCTCTTCCATTTTACTGTGCTAATGGTACACCACTCATTAGCCTCATTTATGTCTGAGTTACTGCTGTCTGTAATCATCTTCTTCTTGCCTTGACCTTCTGTTATTGCATCGTTATTATTTTATTTTGGCTTGATAAAATAAGTAACTTTTCAGTCATTTCCCTCTGGCTCCGCTCCAAATACTCTAACTTATTTGTATATTTACTTATGTTTTGCACCAATTCATGATTATAAGCCCATTTCTCACATTCAAACTTCTCAAAACTTGTTCCCTCATCAACAATCTTATACATGGAGCAGCCACTACACTTTACACAAAGATCGCCATCTTTAGTTAAAATTGACTCAGCCATAATGCAAACTTAGACAATACAGCCATTAAAGCAACCACCTTGAGAACTGTTTTCTGGTTTTTCAATTGGTGGTTTCTTACCCACATTCCTGCACCCCATCTCTCTGTCAACACATGCTAGACGCACGTGTTTCTGTGTGCAACATTGCACTACGCTCACTCTCGTGCCGCTTGCAGAGCTTCCTAATAGTCCTGTACCAGCTGGGAAGTTTAAAAAAGCAAACAGTAAAACACTTGTAGTTCCTTGCTGCAACTTCAGGAACTACAGCCCCAGTGATCTTTCAGTTTTGGTATATGAGAGCCTATTAAAATAAAAGAACACCAGCTCCTTTTTCAGCATGCGAGTTAGCACAGTTTTCAAGCACTGATCCCCTGTCACATATAATTGCAAGTGGTCCTGTATGTGTTAAAACCAGTATTATTTATTTATTTAAGAGTTTTACCAGGAAGGCATACTGAGCAGGGTACCACTCAATTCCAGATGCGCCCTGGGGGAGTGGGGAGAGAGGGAGAGGGAGAAATACAGTAGAAATAACATATAGAAATACAATCGTATACACAGATTAGACAACAGCAGAAAAAAAAGTAATACAATTGTATATACAGATTAGGCAACAGCAGAAAAAAATACAATTGAATGAGACATGTACATTCTGAGCAACTTAGTTGTACCCCTAAAGAAAGAAGACAATAATGCAACATGAACGACTAACGCAGTGGGAACAGTTGAGCGGAACCACTGGCTACTAGCTGAGGGGTCAGACTGCTTAGCAGTATTCACATTGCAAGTTGTAGAGCAGAAAACACTGTGTTACGGCATTATCCCTCCCCCAGCCCTATCTGAGGTTCTAGTATGAAGTTGGATACTTATCTGCATGAGAGGTCCTCCGATATTGGGTATGTCTCCTTGTCTTGGCTTCTGGAGCAGCTGCCATGTCCCTGATGACCTAGAATGGAAGGAGCACACAAAGCATCTTTGCTAATATAGAAGTCATAGCCCCTCCAATCATGTCTCTGTCTTCCCCTTTGTGTGACCTTTCCTTTACTTCCTTTACTTTTTGATCATTAACCCCCCCCCATTAACCCCCACACATGCTGTCAGTGCTCGGTTTATATTGGCTATGTTGGGCTGTAGAATGGCTGCGTTCCTGCTCATAATTTGATTCCCAGCACCTATTTCAATTATTTACACAAAGCCTGATCCTGGAGCTCCATGTGTTTGAGCGCTTGCTGAACATTTTAACAGTACTAAATAACTTTACCCAACCATCCCTTCAAACCCCTCCAACCCGCATTCTAACCCTCCACCCCCCTTCCCTATGGTTAGATGAAGCTTGTTATTTGAGGCACCATATATTTATTGTACATGCATAACAGTGCTGTTTTCCCACCACTCCCCCCCTTAAACCCCCCTACCCAAAATCCACATATAATGTCACAGTATTATTTACGAAGCCAAATGTCTCAGAATATTACTAGGTCACAGTAAATTAAAATTGAGAGTAGCATTGAGGGGATATGCTTACCTGAAAGGCTCGATGGGTAATCCGGTGTCTGGAATAAGTGTGTGGCACAGCAGCTGCAGTTCAGGGACTGTCTGGAGCCAAATGTTAGATGATCTTTCCTCCCTACACCTCTCCCCTCCATGCATGCCACGTAGCACCACTTTGAGGACAAAGTTTGAAGATAGCGATAGCCATACCTCTCAACTGTTCCACATTACGAGGTACAGTTCCTCATTTTACTTCACAAAAGCTCCCTGTTCCACATTGTGAGGACTTGTTCCACATTCAGTGTCAACATTATAAAGCAAAAATACATAGTAAATGATGTAAAAATACATTATTCAATTAATAACAGACTTTCTTAACAGAAATGCAACATTTTAACAGTGTTCTGAGCTTCTTAGGTAAAGATTTGATTAAGTGTTTCACATTTTGCCCATTTGTTCCACATTTTGACAGACAGTGTTCCACATCTGGGTGACAAAAGGTTGAGAGGTATGGCGATAGCTGTGTAGCATCACAACATGCTCCAGAGGTCAAACTTAAGTCAGGAGAAAGTTAACCTCACCATGCAGTAAGGCAAATCAGCAGCTGTTTCAGGGGGATGCAGGCTGCAAGGCTGAATGTGTTGGCCCATCCTGCTGGTTACTTCTGAGGGACTTGACTATCTGGTGTAGTGCCTCCACTCTCTGTCGTTGTCTGGAGTCTTGCTGGCCCACCGACCAGATGTGTTGAGACAGCTTGGAAGCCAAGGTAGGTGTCACTGATAGGGTCCCCTCTGGCAGCTTGATTTTCCTTTTAGCCAGCTCCTCGGATGCCTCGGACACTGTATTGAAAGAGAGTGGGCCATACGCAAAGAAAATCACCGTGCACACTAGATAGGGGGTCCTGAACTTTAAACTGGTTGTTTTGAGGGCTCTCATGATAGGAATGTAGGTGCAGTGCTTGGCCATCACTTAAGGCATGTAGTCATTCTCAAAATAGAGCCTCTGTTCCCCCTATTTAGCTATACCTTTCTTCTAGGCTGTGTGCAGCAGGGTCGCCTTCTCTTGCAATCTCAGCAGGTGAACAAGGATGATGCATTGTCTAGCTCCTGCAGCTGGTCTGGGGCTGTGTCTATTTCAAGGGTGATGTCCTCAGTCAGCTGGAGTGTGGTCCAGAAAAGTGTTTGTGGAAATGCATTCATGTTTGTACCCTCCAGACCTTCCGGTATAACCGACAGGTGAATGTTGTTGCACTGGTTGTGGCTTTCGGTGTCTTCGGCCCTGTCCTGTAATATAGTCACTGTCTGGTGGAGCTGCACCAGAGCTCTTTCTGCCTGTCCCACCCAGTGGTTGTTTTCAGTAAGCTGGATGTTGCTGGTATCCTGACACTTTTCCAGTTTGGTGACATCCATTCTCAGGGCTGTGACTGTGCTTTGCATTTCCTTCCTGAAATCTTTAACCTCCATTAAGACTTGTACCATTTATTTCTGCAGACCCAATAAGTTAGGATATTCAGGCCTGATGCGGTCCCATCTCGAGGTGTGGGAGGCCTGTGAGCGCACGCTCTCCGATTCCCCTTCGGATAGTCCATCTCCATCCTGGGTCTCATCTTGTGAATTTTTACTCCGGTCCCTTCCCCTTGGCAATGTAGTGCCTTTAGTTGAGTTTTGAGTTTGTTTTATATTATAAAAGGCAGTTTTTAAAGGCTTGTTTTATTGGATCCTGCAGAGAGCTTTCAGTTAGCGTCCAGTAGGTGGCATGATGTCACTAAAAGTCCCCTAAAACTATAGCACTTGGCTCTCCTGAGGACTTGTTCAGATGCAAACAGCTATGTCACACCAGCACTAAGGGCACCAGGGAGGCCAAACCACTTTAACTTTCCTATAACCTACAGAAAAAATTCCCCTGATAGGTTTTGGTAAGGTTAGTTACTCCCTTCTTGACCCCTTACCCAGTCTTTCTGGCTAATATGCAGGGAGCTGGCAGAGGAACTGGCTGAACCCCTCGTAGGACTATTCAACCACTCACTATGGATGTGGGGGAGTACCATACGACTGGAGATTGCTGAATGCTGTTCCACTCCATGGGGGGAAGGAGGGACAAGGAACAAGCAGGGAACTACAGGCCTGTCAGTCTGACCTCCATTGTTGGGAAGCTGATGGAGTCACTGATCAAAGAAGATCTCACAGACTACCTGGAGAACAACAGTCTGCAGGATAGTAAACAGCACTGGTTCATGGAAGGAATATCATGTCAGAAAAATCTGATAGTTCTTTTTGATTGGATGATGAGGGAAATGGATAGAGGCCATGCCATGGATTTGCTCTATTTTGACTTCAGCAAGGCATTTGACTTGGTGCCTCACAGACGCTTGCTGAAGACGATGGAAGATCTGGGTGTGGCAAAGGACACAGTTAATTGAAACAGGCTAAAGGGTAGGGATCAGACATTTGTGGTCAATGGGGTCAGATTAGAAGACAGGGAGGTCATGAGTGGGATTCCACAGGGATCTGTTCTGGGCCCAGTCCTCTTCAATATGTTCATCAGCAACATTGGAGAAGGTATTGGTGGCAAGTAATGTCTCTTTGCAGATGACACTAAGCTCTGTGGGAGGGTGGATAGTGATGAGGGAATCAGAGAAATGCAAAGTGACTTATCAAAGCTAGATGGGTGGTCTAAGGTTTAGCAGTTGAAATTCAACTACAAAGTGTGTGGAGGGGATCCAATTTCAGTCACACCTAATGTTGATAGTTAATTATGGTGCATTGAGATAGACTTCCAAGCACAATACCATCAAAAACAGCGGAGTAGCTCTATCAACCAGTTAACTACGCTTTAGGCATTGATTCAGTTTCACAAATTCATGCTTATCCCCAACAGTTTTGCTTGCCCCTTGCCAGCTTTTTCAAGGGGTATGGTCCTATGAATTAAAAATATATGCAATATATGTTCAGATAAGAATTCAGTGTGGCAAATATCTGTTGCACTTTGAAAACAGGTTACTAAAAGTATTTACATTTATTTCACATTTTATCATTTTTTGAAATATTAAGAAAAGATCCTTACCAACTCAGTATGTAGTTCTAGGTTTTATCTACACCCTAGTGACCACGGAGTAACACTATGCATAGAGAGCAGGAGGAAGACGAATGAGGAAGTTTGTAAGCTGTTTTGTATTCACTTGTGCTTTATGGCATTTTAAAACCTTTGAAAACTTAAAAACTACAATAAAAGGTACATTTATGCTGCACATTGAAACGATAGCACTGGGTGAGTCTTTCATTTGTTTTAAGCAGGGCCCCTGGTGTTCTGCGGCATAATTTTCTGATTTCTGTGGCAGGGCTCCTTGACTTCTGCGGCAGCATTTTCTGATTTCTGCGGCATGATTTATTCATTTCTCTGGCAGAATGCAGTCCTGTCATTGGCTAAATATGATGTGATGTCATCGATGACATCATATGCTGAGCACATAGGAGGGGCTTCAGGATAAACGAGGTGGGAAAGAAAGCCTGACACTATGGAAAAACAGTATATTTATATGAAAATTCACCAAAAACAATGAATTCTGTGGCACTATATATATTCTGCGGCATGATGCAAATTCTGTGGCAAATTCCACAACTGCAGAATCGCAGAATTCAGAGCCTTAGTTTTAAAGGATCCACGATGGGTATTTACGACAATATTTGTCGAATGCCCTGACTTAACACTGGCAGGTTGACCACATTTTGCACTCACCTGCAGGTTTCCGACTGTATGTATTTTCTTTGGGGGCTTTGCCGAACACTCCATCGCAGGCCAAAATCAGCACCTCCACTTTAGGATTATCAACTCTGAGTTGGAGCTGATTTTGGAGGGGTGCAGGACCCCCAACAGACAGCGCCAGGCTCCAGTGGGTTCCCTACAGTGGCATGATGCTGTAGTCACTGTAGGGGATCTCACTGTCAAACTGTCACTGTCGGGTTGGTAACCGCATTTGGATCAGAAATTGTGTTTTTGCTAAAGCCTTGTGATGGTGCTGGTCCCCCAGTGCTTTCACATACCACACTCCTTACTGTTTTCTTGACTGTGGTATTGCAAATCCCTGGTGCCATTGCACCTTACTACCCTAACACTTTATCTCTACCCAGCAGCTCAAATGGCTTGTGTGTAGCTGTCCATAGCCACTATAATGCAGGATCTTGCTATGTGCTCCTATTAACTAGCTCTGGGATTTCACCACATCACACCTCTACTATCTGACAAGATAAAAACATAAACCACTTATTGGCACATAATATGTTTTTATTGAAATATACAAAATGCTTAATAATCAATAGATTGTGAAAAGGTTCCTGAATGTAAAAGTTTCAAACCCACAACTGTGATTTCTGTGAGTCTGTGCCTTTAAATCTAGTCATTCATAATCACAATCACTCCAATTGAAGTGGGAGGGCCAATACACCACTGCCAGAGATTAGGGGTGTGACCTCATGGGTCACGGTGTATGAGACAGCTGCAGATTCAAAAGCTAGCCAGAAGGAATACACAGCCATATCTAGATGGCTGTGGGGCTCTTAACAGTTACATACAAGCCATGTGAGCTGCTGAGTAGAGATAAAAAACAGAAATACATACTGAGTTGGAAAGTACCTTTTCTTAATGCTTTGAAATAAAATAAAATGTGAAATAAATTAGGGATGGGTGGGTCAGATGTGACCTGGTTCAAATTCTGACTCAGATTTTTTCCAAAAGGTTCTGATTTACTCTGATGAAATGTAGACCTATTTTATTCTATATGAGTATGAGCAATGCATCAGTATTGTTCTTTTAGAGCCCTCTGTTAAAAAAATAACCTATTTATAAAAAAAACTTTTTGTCTGTATTTTCATGTGGTTTGGTCAGCAAGCAGCCAACATCAATAAAAATATATATAACAATCACCAATACTAAAATAGGGAGTCAGTGAACAAAGAAGTCAGGGCAGGATACCCCAAAATTATATGGCATGATTTGTGACGACATAGCAAGAAACAGAAGATACCATGTAAAGTGTTGCACCCCAAAATTAAGTGGTATCAAATAGAAGATGCAATAACACTGAAAATCACTAAAGGTGCTACAGAAAGACACTAACAAAATGATTTACTTAAACAGGGACAGGAAACAGAAGATTCAGTAAACAAACAGGGTTACACCCAAAAATTAAGCAGCGTGATTCATGAGGATCGTGACTAACTGATGTGAAACAGAAGATTCCATGAACAGGGTTGTCACAGGGTGCTTCTGTGAAGGGTTGAGGGCCCCCAAATAATAATTGTAAAAATGCTGGATACCTGAAGGTTCGTCTGTTTGTTGCCTTAAAGGTGCTGCGATAGTGCGCATCATCGCACAGTCAGGCTGTTTAGTTCAGCCTGATGTATGTCTTTGAGTTGATGGATGTGAGCATGTTTGTTTAGTTATAAGGCAACCGCTATTCTAGGGGGCATCCTTTGAAATAATAAAAGAAGGGAACCTAGCAGCTAAGCCTTAAACTTGTTATAACCTTATAATTTAGTGTTTAAAAAATTCAAAATGAGTGAAAGAGCTATGAGTATAGAACAACATTTCTTAATGGTGTCTCCCCATTTCTCTGCATTATAAAATAGGAAGTTAGTGCTTAGATAGAAGTGAGTGCTTTAGGTGCTGCATTTTGCAGCAATGAACAGAATCTCCCGGTTTGTCCTACATAAAAGATAGTTTCCAATGGTGCAGGCTTCCTGCTTGTATAGTAGTGAGGGTTTCTCTTTTGTGAGGAAATAGTCCTCCATATTGCAAGGTGCTGCTAATTCTGTTTCAGCCCTATTTTGTCCTTGCTGTGCTTTCAAGGACCTAGCTCTGTAAATAAATAATAGTGAGAACCTGTTGGTTCTCTCCTACTTTCATTGTTAAAATACCTACTTGTAGCCTGAAGCAAACACTCAGTTCTGTAAATATAGGGTGCTGTTTTATAATGTACTAAATAAAACATAACATTTTGTGCTCTACAAACCTTCTGAAGGTGGAATAAAGAGGTTTGGTGCTACAGTTGGGACCTCTTGAAAGCGAAGGTTTGTGCTGTTTGTTTCAGAGCCCGAGTGGATCCTTTCTCAGCTGCAGTAGTTTTCCTTGAGAGCCAGCCGGCTGTTTCCTGACTGCCTTTATACTGAATAACAAGGGGTGGTGCTTTCTGGGATTAGAGATTGAATTAAATATTTGACAGAAAGACTGTATTTCACCTCACTGTATGAGACTGAGTTATTATGTCAATTAGACAATGTTTAGACATTCAATATAAAATATACAAGTTGTAAATAAAGAGATAATATTTGAAATAAAGTATAGGGGTGGGGTTAAGATGTCACCTGATCCCTGCAGTGTATAAAAGCTGAACATTGAGTTTGGTAATGAGATTTGCTTGTGAGTCTGGAGGTACACTCCAGGAAGTTATTGAAGGTGCTCTGTGGAGTTTCTATGTGAATATTTGCTGTTCCAAATGGAAGATTAAGCTGCCAGATTATTCTGCTGTAGTGAATTTGTCCTGATGTAAACAACTTCTGAAGAAGAATTAATTAAAACTGGAATTTTAAAAATAACTGGTGATGTATGTTTCTCTATGATTGCCCACTTACAGCTTCGCCCTACCACAAGGGTTACATCCAAAAATTAAGTGGTATCAAACAGAAGATTAAATTACACTGAAAATGACTAAAACTGCTACAGAAAGACATGACCCCCCCCCTTTACAAATCTGTATGGCACTATGACCCAGTAGCAGTTCAGGCACAGAGATGGGCATCACAGAGTCTCATACATAATGTCCCCCCTTCACAATCTATATGGCACTGAGGCACAAAACTGGGCATCACAGCATCTGGGCAGTATGACCTTTAAGGGCAGAACAAAGATTAACAATGCAGAGTCTTGGGCAGTATGACCTTTCAGGGCTGCACAGAGCTGGACAACACAGACTCTGAGATATGGGTGACACCCCCTTCAAAATCTATGGCACTATAAGTGGCCCCTCAAAATTATTGAGGCAGTATGACCTTCAGTAAGAGTCCTCCCGTCCTGTCTGACTCTATTGAATTCCTTTCTCTCTCTCTCTCTCTATATATATATTTATATATACATATACATACACACACTCTCTCTGACTAATGAAAATAGTTGTTTTATTATTTTACTGAGGAGTCTGCAATGTCTGCACTGTGCTGCTGTGTACTCTGCACTCTGCTGTTGAATTTGTTGGTTTCTCTCTACTCTCTCTCTCTTTCTAGAAAAATAAAACCTTTTTTTAATGAGTACTCTCAGTCTGCTGCAATGTCTGCAGTACTCTGCTGTTTTCTGCTGTCGGTCTCTCAGTCTCTACTCTCCCTCTCTCCCTCTCCAACAACATTTGCACTATTTATTTGGGGGGGTCTCTACACACAAACACACAGCTGTTTCCATTGACTGCAAAGACTAAATGCACTAGATACTCGGTTTTCTAGGGAGGTCCTGTAGTGGCTGACACAGAAGATTGGCTAGGACATGTGTCAATAACAGAACAGAGACCCTCACTGATTCACTTCCTTCAGTGCCCCATGACCACAACTGTTTCCTTTTGTTGTTCATGTGACAGTCAAAGGACTCGGGAGTCTTTGGCAGAGATCGGGGGAAAAAAAAGAAACACATTTTTTCTACACTTTTCTGCATTTTGTACCACATTTTCCATGTTGTTCTGGTGGTGAGAGTGTTATTCTGGACTGGACCACACTTCTGAACTGGGCCAAACTCAACAATCCAGGTCTAGCCATGAAAGGCTATATTTCCTGGTCAGAGCCAAACAGGCCCAGTTTGGGGGGTTCAGAACTGCAGCAAAGTCAATTCGTCCATCGCTAAAATAAATGTAAATACTTTCTGGTAATTTTTTTAAAGTGCAACAGGTACAGTATTTATCACATTAAATTGTTATCTGAACATATATTGTATATATTTTTAATTCACAGGACCACTCCCTTTAAAAAACTGGCAGGGGGCCAGTGAAATGGTTTTGGGCAAGCAAATTCCATGACCAGTATGAAAATAAAGATGTATTTGTGGTATTGTATCTGAACGTAAAGCATGGTTAACTGGATGATAGAGCTACTCTACTATTTTAGTTGAAATTCAATGCCAAAGACGCTGGTGAACCCATGATGGCAGTCAGAGGATGATGGTCGAGCTGAGTACACAGGCGTTCCCCCACTGTGAGGTTTGCTAAGGAGCTCAGCAGGCAATGCTACCTTAAAATCTACAGATAGCACATAAAATTTTGTTAAGATACATTCATGAAATGGCTCTGCTGTCGGTATTTTGTTTTTCTATAACCATTCTGGCTCCAAAAGTGAGTGACTTCAGTGGGCTATCCCACTATGTCTAAATTGGTCCGACTAGCCTTTGAACTATCAGAGCAGTTGGAACCTGAAAGATCTTCAAAAGGAAGAAAAAAGCCATGCACTATAACTACGAAGAAGAGCATGAAGTACCAGAAGAAAAAAAACAGACTCCAACAACGGATACAACAGCCCGAATGAGACTATGATAGCAAAAATTTCAATTTAAAATGCTGAATTTCTGCCCTCTCTTATCCCCAGTGCCATAATCCATAGTGGTTGTTCATTCATCATCAGCTATAGTGCAGGCCTTTGAAATTGATCAACTATCAGCTGTAGAAGAGACGGTGCCAATGGATGCTCATTCATCTCAAAGAGCTGATACAGAAACTGAGCTAGAAGAACAATCTTTCACTACGGTGGATGAAGAAGAAGAAATGTCCTCAGAAACTGAGGCACACGTTGGTCAAATTCACAAAATGGAATTAGAGGCAAGTAAAATCTCAGATAATTTTGAAAATGGGGAAGAAAACCAAATATGTGATTTGAATGAGGGGGAGTGGAATACAGTTAATGGGGCACTAATGCAGAGCTAGGGGGCTAGTAGTTTTGAAAGTGAACAAACATGCAGTAGTTCGATTAATTCAGAACTTACTGGCCCAAACATTCAACCCCAGACCAACGCAAGTGATTTTCATGAACCTAGTTCAAGTACAGAGGCCCTAAACCAATTGAGTGCCGAAATTAGGAAGGACATACAGGAGGGATTTACCTAGGTAACTTTGGCCCTGACTAATTTAGCTAGCTCAGTCTCTGAATGGAATATTACATTTGCGCAGCTACAACTAAGAACTAATGAGATGGAAAGAAGAGACCTGGAAGACAAAGTTAATCCGAATTCTGCTAAAATATCACAACACAGCCATATTATTTTGGACTTACAACTTAAAATGAATGATCTGGAGGATAGGTCTTGGCGACAAAATGTGAAATTAATCAGAATTACCCGAGGGTGTGAAGGAAAAGAATGATCCAATTTCCTACTTCAAAAAACTTACTACATTTGCACTCAATAGGAAATATCAAGAAGAAAAATCATATTGGACTGAACACGTAGAGGTGGGTGGGTGAATGGGGGGGTTAAAAAGAGCAGAAGATACCTCAATAAGACAACCACGCCCAGTGTACTGTACTTAAAGCCACATTATTTTTCTGACCGAGAACTCATTCTCAGACAAGCAAGAAGTAATAAAGGCCTCACTGCAGAAGGTCTTCATTTCTCAGTGTATACCAACTTTAGTGCAGCTACATTACAATCTCAGCAAATGTTTGAAAATCCTAAAAATATACGAAGGCAAAAAGGAATATGTTTTAAACTGTAGCCACCTTCCAGGCTAAGATTTTTTCTGCAATGGAAAGGTGCAGATATTTTTGGATCCCCAAAAAGCTGAGGTATTTGTATTAAACACAGAAAATAATGTGGGTTAAGGAAAGCATCTAGGAAATGAAAAGGTCTGGCAAATCTCCCACCCCTACACATTATCTTGGATACATGGACACTGAAGAATTGTTTATGACTGCTTCTGTGAATCACATGAAGATGGAAGAAACAAGATGGAAGTGACCAAAGATATGGGAGGACTGTGTTTTTTTATTTGTCTATTTACAGCAGATTAAGCTCTGAATTATCAAAAAGAACATTTGAGTGCAGGGTCTTTCCCTATGCTCTTTGGAGTTTCCTTTTTGATTATTACTTTTTTCTCTTCTTTTTGCGTTGATTTTGTGTCTTTGTGTGTTTTTTTTTTTTTTTGCACAATTGCCGAATTTATGGCTGGATCAGAAAAGAGGGTAGTGTATCAGGGTTATCAGGGTTTAAGGAAAGAAAGGATTTGAATCAAGTATAAAAGGGCATATAATAATGAATGGGCTCTGAGGTAGGATTATTCTCTCATTAACGAGTGGGAGCAGGTGGTGATGCATGGCCAGCTCATGGAACCCTTCACCTGTTTGCTTTCATGGCTGATGCAAAGGGTGGGGTTACTGGGACTCCTGCAAGTAGAACTCATGGCCTGGGTGACTGTAAATTTACAAAAATATATGATAAAAGTGGGAGTCATACAGTGGGGGGGGGTAATACGAGGGAGGAAGGGGGGCTCCTCCAAAATGTATGTGAGTGCTAGAGCCATACAGAGGGGGCAGGATTCACAAAGGGCTTACGCTCGGTGCATCTCAGATGCCCCAGTGCAAATGAGATGTGCCAAGCACCAAAAGTGGTATTCACAAAAGATGCACTGGGGAATGCCCCTGGCTCATCCCCTCTGTGAATAGCACAGTTGCACCCAGCCCTGAATGCACTGGTGCAACCCCCTTGTTGGGCTGGGACTCCAATGGGGCAGTGCATCTCACAATGTGCCGCACCCAAAATCACCATTCAGAGCCAACAACATGCAAATGGGGCCATTAGGCATGCATGGTGCAATGGGGCCATTTGCATGTCATTATGGCCTGATTTGTAAGAGCCATGCAGGGATGCACCCAGCCAAATGTGCCAGGTGCCCTGCTAGGGCTAAGGTCCACAATGAGAGCCCCAGCCGGTCCAGATGTACCCCTGCCCTCCCTGGGTGTCCGCATCCCACACACACCTGGCTGAATCCCTGGCAGTCCAGTGTGCCCACATCCCCACCCACATCACCATAATAATGCCGCTTCCTGTGGCGATAAAGCAATAATGAGAGACCCCTTTGCCCGCACCTCCACTGTGATGCCGTTCCCTGTGGCAATAAAGTGATTAAGAGAGACCCCCCACACCTCCATTACGATGCTGCTCCCTGCAGTGATTAAGTAAAATGTAAAGAACACCCCCTCCCCATCCTGAGTCAAATGCACCGGCAGTACAAAGGCCCCCCCAGCTCAGCAGACCACCCATCCTCCCACCCACTCAGGCACCCTACCCACCCTGCTCCCCGCCCCAGCATATTCCCACCATCAGCTGGCAGCACAGCCCACCCTCATACCACCACAGCTGCCTGCCAACAAAGCTGTCTACAAATGACAACTACTGTACATCCTGCAGCCCACTGGTGAACCCTGTTGGCCAGTGAGCTTGCAGTGTGTACTGTACACTGTCATTCATAAGTTATGCCCACTGACGGTGGGAATATACTGGGGTGGGGAGCAGGGTGGGTAGGGGTGCCTGAGTGGGTGGGGGGTGAGGGCCTGCTGAGCTATGGGGGTGGTTCCTTTGGACTGCTGGCACTGGTACATTCAGCTCGGGATAGGGAGGGGTTTCTGTACATTTCACTTACTCATCATAATGGAGGTGTGGGCTGGAGGTCTATCATTATCACTTCTTTGCCGCAGGGAGCGGCATTGTAATGGAGGTGCGGGTGGAGGGGGTCTCTCATTATCACTATATCGCCACAGGAAGTGACAGTATTCTGGAGATGCGGTTGGGGAGGGGGGCACACTGGACTGCTAGGGTGTACAGGCAGCTGTGTTACTGTCTGCAGTATGGCAGCCTGCCTGTGGGTGGCCTTTCATTTAAGTCTACTTGAAGTAGACTTATCTTTGGGAGGTGCATCTCTGGACTTGCCCCGGGGATGCGCCTCTGAGTTGGGCTGTGAATGGGGCTGTGCTCCATATTCATGGGCATGCCCCCTTCACAGCCCCTCCAGATGCACTGCATATAATTATGCACAGCATGCAGTGCAGCTACGATGCATTGGTGCATTTGCGCACTGGGGATGTGCCGGCGCATTGGTCCCCTGCCAGAATTGCAGAAGGTGTGCACAAGTCGAGGGTGCACCTACGCATCTCAGATGCACTGGGTGCATCCCTTTTGAGAATCCTGCTCAGGTTATTTTGCTTTAGTGCCTTCTATTATTGTATTATATTTAATAATAGGTGCGCTATTATGTGTGTTCCACAATTTAGGTGTTTGGCGATTACAATTAGATCCCTGCAGTATATGAGTTTAAGTATATTTAAGATAAAAAATAAATGGCATTAACTATTAACTATATGACACAGAATGTTACAGGGCTTAAAGATTGGATAAAAGCTAAACAACTGTATAATTATATTGACAAAAATCACATAAACTTTGTATCATTACAAGAGACACATTTACTTGATGAACATTTTAACTTTTATTGCAAGAAATGGGGACATGGAATCAATACCCCACATAAAAAAAAAAAAACTCTACAGGAGTTGCTAGCCTAGTGAAGGTGGGTTTGTGGCAGGTCATTTATAGACAAAAATGGCAGGTGTATAATTGCCGAAATTATAGTTTCAGAACAGAAATTCACTATCATAAATGTTTATGGGCCAAATGAAAATTCACCTCTCTTTTTGATGAATTGTTTCTTGAAATTGCCACCTTTCCATCCCTCTTTGTAATGGGGAGGGGGAGGGACATTAATTTAGTCATTAACCCCCTTTTGGACAAATCCACAGTTCTAGAAGAAAAAAGCACATCAGCTCGGTCAAGCTGAAACAGTTCATGACCGACTAAAATATTATAGATATTTGGAGACATAATTATCCTCTTACAAAACAATTTTCCTTTTTCTCACAAGTCCATCAGAACTATTTGAGACTTAATATGTTCTTAATTTTCCACTCAATTTTGTACAGTATTAAAAAGGTAGAATATAAAAATATCATAATATCAGATCATGCCCTGTATGTCTCCAAATACAGTTTTCTCCTATTGAACAAAAAATGGGCTTTCGCTTTGACTCTATTATATTGAAAGATAAAGGATTCACATGTTACATGAATGAAGAAATTCAGTGTTTCTTCCTAAAGAACAATCCAAAAGACACCAATTGGAATTGCACTTAGGATGCCTTTATGCCTGCCCAACAGTTGAAGCTGCAGCACTCTGCTGCCCCCTTTCCTTGCACCACAAGCCTCCTGTCTCCTGCCCCCATTTGAGGCTGCTGCATTTTGTTGCCCATCTTCACCACACAGTCAGGGCTGCTGCACCCTACTGCCTCCTGCACAAACAGTTGAGGCATGCTGCACCCTGCTTCCCTCTGCCCCCCACCCCCACAGTCAGGGCCAATGCACTCTGTTGCACCCTGTTCCTGTCTCCACAGGTGGAGCTGCTGTGCTATGATAAGTCCTATAGTTCCAAGTCCCCTGCCTTCACAGTTGGGGCTTTTGCACAATGCTGCCCCAAGCAACCAGAGGTGGGGTATTTCCTGCGCCTGCTACCCACTTCCATTGCCCCAACTGGGCAAGGTTGTTGCACCACAAACACCCTGTCCCACAGTCAGGGCTGCCATACACTGATGTCTCCTTGTGTCCTGCCACACAGTCGAGACATCTGCACCATGCTATCCTCTGTCTCTGCCATCACATCCAAGGCTGCTGCACCTTGCACTTGTCTACACAGTCAAGGCTGCTATGGCCGGCTGTGCCCTGGAGCTCCATGCCTCCACAGTTAGGACTGCTGCTCCATGCTGCCACTTGCCATAAGGCAAGGCAGAGCATGTGCTGCACCCTGTCCCCTGCTACCACATTTGGGGCAGTTTCTCACTATTGCCCCCTGCCACCAGAGTCAGAGCCTTTGCTACACCCTGCTGTCCATGTCACATATTCCAAACAGGTGTGTCTGCTGCACCCTGTCCCACAGTTTGAACTGCTGTACCCTGATGCCTCCCCTGTCTCCTGCCTGAACAGTCAGGGCTGCTGCACCCTGCTACCCTCTGTCCCCCACCCTATAACACAAGATGAAAGTATGTTTTGTTTTTAATTTGAGCAGTTTGGACAATGTACCAAAGGATCTGACTCTGGTAGCAGGGAGCAGCATGGTGCAACAACCCTAACTGTAGAGTCAAGAGACTCTATGGTGCAGCTGGGCATAGTGGTGGCAGGAGACAGAGGACAGCATGGTGCAGAAGCCTTGGCTGTGGTGCAGGACACAGTAGGGCATCAGGGTACAGCAGCCATGACTGTGAGACAGGGTGCACAAGGTGCAGTGGCCCTGCCCATTTTGGGCAATGGAAGTGGGTAGCAGGGTGCAGTAAAAGCCCCACATTTGGTAGCATGGAACAGTAGCCCCAACTGTGGAGGCAGATGCCCTGGGACGCTAGGGCTTAGCAGAGCATAGCAGCCCTATTTGTGGAGACAGGAACAGGGGCCAACAGGGTGCATTGGCCCTGACTGTGGGGATGGGGACAGAGGGAAGCAGGGTGCAGCAGCCTCAACTGAGAGGAATGAGACAGGGTCATCAAGATGCCATATAGTATTTCTAGTTATACACATATATGATATATTTTCACACAGAAATCCTCAAAGAACTGAATTTTATGAGTTCATACAGTACATGCTCCTGAAATAGCAAAGTGTAGCAGACACCCATTTGTCAATCTGACATAAAAACAAATGTTCTCACATGAACCTACTTATGGAGGCTACATCAAAGACACACTGCTTCTATGAATTAACAAACTTTAGATTTATTTTTCATACATTAAACAACCCTGTGTTATATAGCCAGAAAACAATGCAGAGTTTTGATGAAAAAAAAACTGACAGCAGTAGTATAGATAAGGTAATTTCTCACAGACATTCATTCATACCACTTCAGTTCAGAACTGACACTCAAATGATCAACTTTTTATGAGAACAGAATGATAGATTTTAAGCAAATATATCTAAACACAAACCAGATGGGTTAATAACAAACTGAGTGAAAACAAATAGTTCTACAGACTGTTCTGACTGGGAACTGAAACAACTTCTTCAGTCAGTCAGAGACTTACTTGCTGAAGCAGCAGGCTAGACAAGAATGATGTCATCACTCACTGATGAGGACAGAAACATCTTCATTGTTTTCAGTTGCTGCAGAGCACATTAACAGATGCTGATTTAGAGAAAATCATAAAACCAAACAGCATGTTTTCAGGAAACACTAATCATGACACAGGGACTTGAATTCAAGTGAATTCAAGCTTTTCTTAAATATGCACATCTGATCATTAAGATAATTTTGCCAGTGTTTGACTACTTGGATGTAGTCTACAACACAGCTCCAAACTCTACAGTTGCAAGAATGGACCCATTTTTTCCTTCTTCCTTCTACCACTTTGCTCTTAGTGCTAAATTTCTCACCCATCACTCCACACTACACTCTCTATGCTCATCTCTCTTGCTCCTCCTAGATGTAAGGCATCTCTCATGCTGTTCCTTCTTCTTGGCCTAATAGTGGCTTGCCATTGTTGCCACTTACCTCCCCTCTCTCTTTAACCCTGCCATCTCATCCACCTGCTTCCTCGGATCATAGACTGCTCACTCCTTTCATGTCCCTCATAGCAAATCTGTAGCAGACCATTCTGCTTTCTATATCCTCCTTCCAACACCATGAAATGAGCTGCATCTCCCCATCTGTCTCTCAGTCTCATAGTTCTATGATTTAGAAACTGGGATGTTAGAATAATTATATATTTGAAACATGTGTTATGGTATTACTGACCCTGCCTACTGCTACTAGCCTGAACTGCTGCACCAGATCCTTCTTTTTGGACTGCATCCCTCCTGTGGATAGTTAACTACCACTGCAAGAGGTTGGAGAGTCAGAAGAGGTTTCACAAAGGCTGGGTGCATGACCAGAGAGTAGATGTCACGGTAGGTTGAACTAGGAGTGTCAGGCAGAGAAGGCAACCTGGGTTTAGGAGGGCTATTGAGTAGGTCTTCCTTGCCACATCCCACTTCCAAGGGAGTCCCCTAGCAATGGGGAATGGATAGCCAATGGTCCAGCTACCCCATCTCGTGTATGTTATGTAATACCAGCTCTTTTAGGAACAAGACTTCAGTGATCTTGGTCTGGATAGCGGATTCCTCAATAGATCTGGTATGTCTCACCAAAACATGGTTGAGGATAGCTCTGGGCCTTCCTAGAGGCAGCCAGCCCTGATGATTGCTCAGTGATACACTACCTAAGGGGGAAGTATAGGACTAGCAGGGTGGCCACCCTTTTTAGGTCCTGCTTTGAACTTATAGCATTCCCCATAAAAGAGATGGGGTTGTTTAAATGTGTGGCCATAAAGAGTGATGTAGGTGTGAGGTGTAGAATACTCCTGGTTTCTAGACCTCCAGGTAGAGACTAGGGGCTGGATATTCAAACTGCGCCATTCATAGGCGCAAGCCCTTGAGCTGCGCAAAATAGTTGCGCAGGGGTGTGTCTTGGGCGATATTCAAAGGAGTTGCGCTATTGAGCAACTCCTTTGAATATCACCCCCCAGCCACAGCCACTGTGCATGGCGCAGTGGAACTTGTGCCACCGCAAGTTGACAGAGTGGAGCATTCAACTTGCGGTGGCGCAAGTACCATTGCGCCATGCCAAAACTCACGATATTCAAAAGGTGACATGCAAATAGGGCTATAATCATGTGAAGGGCACAGGGGGCCATTTACGTGATTATGTCCCCATTTGCATGCCATTAGCTATAGGTGCACGATCCCCAAAGGACTTGTGCCTGGCGCCTGCCAGGTAGCAGCTGCCGGGACTGACGCCTCCCTGCAGCCCGATCGCTGGCATAGTGTACTCCCCACCAGCCTGATCGTGGGCATCAATGTGGCCCCCACCCTCCTCCCGCACATATCCCTGGTGGTCCAGTGGACCGAAATGCCCGATCGCTGGGCGGTATGTATAATACTCCCACCCCTCCCGTTCACATCCCTGGTGGTCCAGTGGACGAAATGTCGATCGCGGGCGGTATTGTGATAAAACCACCCCACGAGACATAGCCCTGGTGGCTAGTGTCCCCCACCCTACCCATCCACGAGCCCACCACCCCGCTCTCCCCGGCAGCCAGCGGGCGGCAGCATCCCACCCGCCTGCCGCCCCACCCCCGTCACGACGACTGCCTGGTGGGGCTGCATGCCCATTGGTGCAGAGTAAGAGCCAATGGGCGTGCAGCCCATACCGTGACATGACAGTCCAGATTAATCTGGGGTGGTGGTTTTATCACACATACCACCCGCGATCGGGCATTTCGGGTCCACTGGACCACCAGGGATGTGTACGGAGGGGGGAATTATTATACATACCGCCTGATGGGGCATTTCAGTCCACTGGACCACCAGGGATGGAACAGGAGTGGGGAAGCACCGATGCCCGCGATCGGGCTGGTGGGGCGCAGCATGACAGGTGGCAGCTGCTGTGATAAGCACCTGCAATGCAGCTCACCTGTGGGTGGCCCCCACTTAAGCCTTTTTTGGCTCAAAAGTCCTGCAGGCGCAGGTTGGGGTTGCGCCTGCACAACTCTGCACAGCCCGGCTGAATATCGGGCTGTGCAGTTTATGCATGGTTCCTCCCCCTCCAGTTCAGCATGCATTCATTTGCATTGCACTGTTGCTCAGCATGTTTTCTGTGGCGCAACTGCCTCCTGCTGAATATCGCAGAATGGAGCAAGTTTGGACTTGCACAGGCTCAACCCTATTGCCCATGGCGCAACCATTTTGAATATCTGGCCCTAGGAGTTTATATAGGAATTTGCAGACTTCATCATCAAACTTTCATTGAATAGCCTGATATAGAGCTGTGGATTAAGGATAAATCCTCTCAGTTTGTTCAGCAATTCTTAAAGCTGAGGGATTCATGGGAGCTCACACAGGTGGTTTCTACTGATACCCATGAACGTGGACACACCTTAAAACTTGACTTCTCTTTGGGGAAAGTTCAGTCCAAAATATGTAGTACTTACCTCTGAACAGGGCTGCTTCAGCTCTCTGCAGTTGTTTGGCACCTCCAGCCACTGACTGAGACCAGGACCCTGGACTCCAGCACAAGCAAGCTGTTTGCCCTTGAACAGGGCTACTTCAGCTCCCTGTGGTCAGTCAGCACCTCCAGCTGCCAGTCGAGACTAGGACCCCAGACTCCAGCACAAGCAAGGTATGGCAGCAGTGCAGCCAATCGGATCACGGGCACTTCTCGCTTCCCCACTCCGATTGGCCAGGACTTCTACACACTTCTTTGCCACCTGGCGCTCCTTTGAAACAGCATTTTTCTGTCATTGTAAGCAAAATTAAGCTAGCTGCTACTGTATTTGTGAAAGAAAGAAAAGATTGTTGCTAATTTTAAAGTGTTACAGCTCCCTTCTGCTCAATTGTATTGTAACTCTCCACCTCGGAGCCAACCCTCTGTTTTGGCACCCAAACCTCCTAGCTCTTTGTCTTGCTAATGTGGTCAACCCCCCCCCCCAAGCTCTGTCTGCCTATTTAAACTCTCTTTTCTCTCTACCCCCTCAGCTGCTTGCCCTTGAACAGGGCTGCTTCAGCTCCCCATGGTTGGTCAGCACCTCTAGCTGCCAATCGAGACCAGGACCCCAGAATCCAGCACAAGCAAGGTACGGTGGCAGCACAGCCAATTGGATCACAGGCGCTTCTCACTTCACCTGCTCTGATTGGCCAGGACTTCTCCATACTTATTTGCCACCTGGCGTTCCTTTGAAACAGCAATTTTCTGTCATTTTAATCAAAATTAAGCTAGCTGCTACTGTATTTGTGAAAGAAAGAAAAGATTGTTGCTGATTTTAAAGTGTTACAGCTCCCTTCTGCTTAATTGTATTGTAACCTTCCCCCTTGGAGCCAACCCTCTGTTTTGGCACCCAAACTTCCCAGCCCTTTGTCTTGCTAATGTGTTCTACCCACTCTAAGCTCAATCTGCCTATTTAAACTCTCTTTTCTCTCTACCCCCTCAGCTGCTTGCCCTTAAACAGGGCTGTTTTAGCTCCCCATGGTCAGTTGGCACCTCCAGCTGCCAATTGAGACCAGGATCCCGGACTCCAGCACAAGCAAGGTAGGGTGGTAGCGCAGCCAATCAGATCATGGGTGCTTCTTGCTTCCCCGCTCCGACTGGCCAGCACTTCTCAACACTTCTTTGCCACCTAGCACTCCTTTGAAAAAGCATTTTTCTGTCATTTTAAGCAAAATTATGCTAGGTGCTACTGTATTTGTGAAAGAATTTCAGCCCTCTCTCTCAGCCCCTGCCCTCTCCACTCTTTAAATACACTATCTCCCCACTCACATTCTTTTCCTCTCTCCCATTCGTTACCAAGATCCTCCCGCAATTGGTCACTGGTCCCACTCTGGACCCTATCATATTCTCTCAACCTTCAACCCTTTGTTCCACCCTTCTCCTTCTTAGTGCTGCCTCTATAGCTAGGGCACCTTCTTCTCAGTGCAAAGCAAAGCCCCCCCAGCCAGTCTACCTGCCCCTTTTTATTTCCATCATCATCATCTGCCTCCCCCACTCCTCTCTACCATGCCACCTACCGCCCCCATACTTCCCTATCCCTTCCTGCTAATCCCCACTGGAATCTATTACTACTCCAGCTTGGTAATCACCTCTCCTTACTCCCACGTCTGGGCCCACTCTGTCTCACATCCCTGCCCCTTCCTTTTCAATCCCTCTCTCTCATGGTGTTGATGGAACACCTTGCAGAATATTGTTGACTCATCTGAACAGTTTTGAAATTATTTGAGTCTTTCTTGTCAGGTAGAAGATCATGATTGGAATGTTCTCATCTGTAGGGGTTCTGCAATGGTTGGTTCTATTACCCATGCTATTGGCAGTGTACTATATTTGCTACCACGGGGAAGGGTCATTAGATGGTACAGCATGAAGTTTTCACTGCTATGCAGATGACACTCAACTATATCTGTCTTATACACCTGATGGACAAGTGGCAGTCTTAGTTCTGGAGCAAGGCCTTCAGGAGATAGTAGACTGGATGGCCTATACCTGGCTGAGCTTAAACACATTCGAGATGGAGCTGTTATTGGTGGAACCAGGTCTTCACCAGTTGGCCATCAGACAGCATGCCATTGTATGGCTGTCTTTGAATGGCTTATCTTTGGTAGTCATGGGTGGGGTTCAAATTCTGGGAGTTATTTTGGACTCCAGACTGATGCTTAAACATCATGTCTTGTCCGTGGTCCGCAGTTAATTTTTCCTAACTTAGAAATATCTCACAGGTTAAATCCTTTCTGATGTATGAGGATCTGGTGACCCTGGCACATGCATTTGTAATCTCCAGGCTAGACTACTGTAATCTTCTTTACATAGGGCTATTAGGGAGGTTGGTGCTATGACTACAACTGGTATGTCATGGCTAGGTTGATCTCTGGATCAGTGTGCATGGAACACATTATGCCTGCATTGTAGCACCTTCACTGGCTTCTGATTAGTTGTTGCACCACCTTAAGATTGCATTTTCAACCTGTAAAGCCCTGCACAGTTTTGGCTCTGGCTAATTCAAAGACCTTGAAACCTATTGTACACCTGGCTGAGCACTTTGCTACACTTAAAGGTTCTTTTTGGCCAACTCAAAGGCACATCTTTAACTATCTGGTGATAGGGCATTTTCAGTGATTACCACTTTCCTGGTATTCCCTTTCATGCTGTACCATGCCAAGAGTTCCACCTTGGTGGAGGTGTTCAAAAAGGGGATACAAATATATTTATTCCCCTTAGTTTACAAGCTAGACATTCAATACAGTCCCAATATTTTAAACACTGATATTTATAATTTTTTTGTATTTGTGCTGAGTTCTTTGTTAAGTGATGCCCTTTGTTAAGTTTAATTTGTAAAGTACTCTGAACCTTGTTGGAGAGGGGACTATATTAAAATAAATGCCATGCCATGCCTTGCCTTCCTGCATGCTCTCAAACCATTCCAACTGGTATACCTCTCAAAAGCATGCACCTGCAGCTAGCTTTTTCTCTTCTCACCACATTACAACAACTCGTGCCCTATCCAGCTTTACTATTCATCCATTTTGCCTCTTGCACCTTTTGTATAGCTTAACTCTCACTGTATTCTGTAATACGAATTTTACGCATCTGTGATTCTGTTATGAATTTCTTGCCATACAACACTGGTGGAACACTCCCCTGGCTTTTATCCTGGCTACCTCCATAACTGATGTTTTTGTTCATTTTTTACATACTGTAGTTTTTTTTTTCTGCAGTTAGTACTTATGCCTTGCTGTATTGTCCATGTGCACGCACCCACTGATGTCACTTTATTGGTTATTATTTTTTCACTCCCTTTTGTATCCCCTCCCCACAGTTGTCCCTGGAAATGAACTCTAGCTCAGTAAGCCTGTCCTTGTAAAAAAAATGTAAATAAATGACAATAATAACAAATTTCTGCAATTTGTGAAGAAAGGTTTATTCAAGGAAAATAATTACTCAAACATAAAAAAGTTAACACGTCAACTCACCACATCTTAAAAGTTTTATTTGAGGATGGCACAGAGAGCAATCAAGCCATTCTATAAGTTATTAATGTAGAGAGACTCCATTAGAAAGAAGAACAACAGTTGTAATTAATAAGTAAACAAAGGCTATTTCAAGGTATGTGTGGATAACATGTGTTCATTATAGAAGGTTAACATTGTTTGAAAAAAATGAAATTACCTGAGCTATGATGAAATTTGCTTTGTAATCCAGGAAACATCTGAAAATAACAACCATGGATTGCCATGGATGATAACAGTTGACTTGAATAATTCTCAAACTGTATTAACCATGGTAATTTATGATCTATCCCTGGGTTATCTGCAGTTAGAGATTGTCCATGAATAACCATAGTTAAAATCATGGACAAACTGTGAATAACAAGGCTCACTGACAATGGACAACCATGGTTAAACCATGTAGAACTGTTTTTTTCAAGGCTATAAGAGCAAGGTATGGTGTGAAACATAAAATAAAAAATGCTGCTTTTTTGCTTCCTGAGAAATGTTTGGTTTGTAATTTCTTTATTATTAAAAAAAAAAACAGAAACCTACCCTCACACAGCCTGGTTGGATTCCAGTTTCCATTTTTACAATGGTGAAACAGCAGAAGATGTGCAGTTATTTTATTTTATTTATTTATAAAACTCTAGGATTACAAGCACCTTTGAGCAGGATCTGCTTATTTACAAAGGTTCCACATCAAAGGAGGGGGGAATATACAAACAGAGGTTGGAAGTGGTATACAGTCAATAATGGTATACAATCAAAGCAATGGTATACATTCAAAACACAGGCATGTTTGACATAGTTTAACAGTTGTTACACACTTGAAAATAAAAGATGTTACAAACACAAACTTAATATTGGCAGCTAGATGAGGTGACAGAGGAAGGAATTAAGAAGCAGATGAACTATCGGTGGGAGATAGTGAAGAAGGGGGAAAGGAAATAGGCAGGCAGTGAGGCCATTGTCAAGAGGGGGGAGGGTAGTCTAGGACAGTGGAATATGGGCATAAGTCAATGGGTAGGGAGAGAGGAGGGGGACTAGGAGGAGAATGAGGTAATAGGTTTGTGGTTGGGTGTAGGAGTGTGGGGGGAGTGGATGGGGGGATGGAAGAGAAGAAGGGTAACCAAGAGGAGCAGGAGTCATAGAGGGTAATGTTCAGGACAGAGGCGGGTTACAAGTTTTGAGCATTTAGACAGAAGTTGGATCAGGCTTTTAGGAGAAGCAATCACATTGAGAGGTAGAGGTGAGGTAGTTGCAGAGATTCCTTTTAAAGGGTCCAAGCATTGCAGAGGAGAGTACTTCTTTGTTGAGGGAATTGAACCACTGTGGGACCCTATGGGTAAAGGACCGTTGACCCATGGAGGTACGACATCTGGGAACCAGGAAGGTTTGGTATTGGGCACTACATGTATGCTGTTTACCACTGAAGGCAGTGAGGAGCTTATTAACACCAAGAGGCATAAGTTCAAGGAGAACCTTTTTGGATAGCAGGCAGGTCTGGTATTGTATTCTATCGTGGAGTATAAGCCAGCCAGTCTGTGCGTAGAGGTCACAGGTATGTGTAGGTCAGTAAGCACCCATTAAGAGCCTGCAGGCTTTATTGAGTGAGATTGAGAACCTGTGTAGGGCAGTTGTGGAAGCTGAATCGTAAATGGCCAGTCTGTAGTCAATAATAGAGGTGACAGAACTGTAGATGGCCAGCCTAAGGGCATTCTTAGTCATACAGTGCTCGTGCTTGTGTAACAGACCAATCCGTATGTTGGTGGCCTTGGCAACAGAGTCAATATGCCTAGTGTATGAGAGGGCACTTTCCAGTGTGATTCCAATATACCTGAACTCCTGAACATGTTCAAGCAAGCACCCGGCGTTGTTCTTGATAGTTCTTGATAGTGAGAGAGAGTTTTGTGCCTGCTCCGTGGATTACCGAAGGTCATAACTTTGATCTTACTATAGTTCAGGATGAGTTTATACATTTTGGACCAGTTTTCGACACGTTGGAAGTCAAGCTACAGCTGGGTTTCAAGGATTTTGGAGTCATGGTGGCTAGAGAACAGGACAGCATCATCTGCGTGCAGTAGTGTTTTTTGCTGGAGACTGTTGAGGAATAGGGAGAGGAGTAGAGGACCAAGAATGGACCCTTGGGGGGCTCCGGAGAGGACTGGCTTTAGATCAGACACAGCACCTGCAATCCTGACACGTTGTACCCAATTCCCAGGGTAACTATCAAACCATGGAATGGCATCATTGGAGAGCCCGATGGAGGATAGCTGCCTGAGGAGTAGAGGGTGGTTAACGGTGTCAAAGGCCTTCGTTAGGTCTATGGATACTGCTCCCCCACAGTTTCCGTTGTCGAGCGTGTCATGGAGAAGCTAGTGAATTCCAATAGGGCCATGGTGGTGCTGTGCCCTTTTCTGAAGCCATGTTGTTCTGGGCATTGGACTTTATATTTTTCCAGGTATTCAATTAATTGGTCTGAAACTATTCATTCCAATGCCTTGGATAATGGGGGGAGGAGTGAGATGGGTCTGTAGTTGATGTGAAGAGACCGGTCTCCACTTTTGTGCACCAGTGTGACTGTTGCCTGTTTCCAGAGAGAGGGAAATTGTCCCAGTCTTAGAGAGAGGTTAAGGATCTTTGTCAGGGGTTAGGTTCTGTGTGTGCTAAAAATTAAAGTTAAACAACAGGTGGTGCAAGTTTCCATTTTAATTATGATGATTAGCCAGGTATCACTGAGAAGATGTGGGTCCCGACTCCAGGGAGAATATGAAGCTATCCCAGTTTAAAGTGTGGACATTGATTTGTGAGTAGATTCCCGTTTGATTTACTGCAAAATGTGAATTGGTTGCCTCTGGTTCCCATTCGCGCTGACCCATGGTGGCAAGGTAAAGAGGTCTGGTGTTTCATTGTATGAAATGAGTGCTCCTCTGGATGAGATACGCAGCAGTATATTCCTAGATGTAGGGTGTGCTCAGCCCTTACACCTGTATCATACGCTTTGCTCACTGTGAGATTGTTGTGAAGATGAATCTTCCTGCATTTACCTGTAGAGTTGTGTTGTATGACGCTGCCCCAAAATCCACCTTTGCCAAACTTGATCCTCTCTTCCTCTCCAGTTTATCATTGACTGCCCCACCCACAACAACCACTGTTCTCTCTACTCCTTACTCTAACAGCCCTCTGTGGAGGGCAGACACCTCCCTTATTGTGTCTCCTTTTTGCCTAAATTCTAGTTTGGGTCCCAAGGTATCTCAGCTCATGCTTGTTCAGTCCCTTCCTCTTCTCCTTCCACCTCAGAAACTGACTTGCACACATTCTTCCCCTTCACTAAGATCTTTATGAGGCAGGTTGCTTCACTTTATAGACTCCAATGCCTTTGGTCTAGTTTCTTCTTTCATCTGCTCTTTCTCCTACACTGCCCTAAAATATCTTCCCTGGGACCATACGTACAATTCTTGTTCTTGTAATTGATCTCCTTCATGCCTCTCTTGCTCCTTGTATGGACCACCCTTTCTATCTCTTTCACCCCTTCCAATTGGTCTACTTTCTTTTTCTCTCACTTCATCATTCAGAATTTTTGACCCAGGCCCATTTTTTCACATTCTGATGCTTGTCAAGCCTGGATGCACTTCCATCAGACTCTCCAAAAATTGGATCACAATTCTGCCCAGTGTTGGCTTCTGCTGATGATCTGGTGCTTTTGTTATTATCACGTAATGGGTTGGAAAAAAAAACTAAACTTAATGTTCTTTATACTATCTTGGAAAATCAAAAATTAACCTGGATAAAAGCTAAATAATGGTTTTTGGCTTTAATAAAACATCTTACAATTGGAGAGTGGTAGCAGAATCTTCAGGCGTGGTATGAGAGTATGTTTACTGTGGTATCACTTTTTCTGGTAACTGGCACTGGAGAAAACATATTAGTAATATAGAGATAACATTTAAAAATATATCATAGGCCTAAAACAATTTAGGTATATATAAGCCCTAGTCACAGTGCCTCCAATTTTGTAACCACTACCTGGGCTAATCTAGGTTTGGGGAGAAAACATTTGCTCAGCATTTTGGCTAGGTTTGTACTTCTGGTCAGTGGCACCCAAGTAATTCCATACACAGGAAGCAACAACTGAAAATGTCCAAACCAGAAATGGGATTCTAGAGTGTGGCTTTTATTCACATCAACACAGGAGTAACAAAGCAAAGATGGTCTCCCACAGGACTATACTCACTGGCAATGCAAAGTTACAGAGGACAGAGCACATCTTCTTCACTACATGAAAACCCTTAGATTTTGAACACATCTGGGCTCACTAGCCTGAACTGGTACTCTTACTCTTGGATTCCCTGGCATGGCACCCCGTCCAGCACTAGGACACTTTTCCATATGGCATGGAGTTTGGTGGTGATTCCCTAAACCACCCCTATGAACTTTCTAGCTCTAAAGGGAAAACATCCTTAATCCCACATTTGGGTACTTTCTGCAAACACTGGCCAAGTGCCTGGGAGAAAGCTATAGGTGCCCAAAGTGAACCCGGAGAGGTAAACCTGGTTACTCCAAATGAGGGTCTCCCACCTCTTGCTCCCAGTTCTATACTCGGCCATTCATTTGGATCAACACCTTTCTTTAAACTCTCTGGTTGTAGATGCTATCTCAAAATGTAAATCACATTTAACATCCTACTCTGTATTTAGCTGGTGTTCTGACTTGAAAAGTTCTGTGAGTGGCTATGTCCATCTTCCTAGATCCCCACTGTTTTAGATGCTTTTAAGCCATACACAAAATTAAAAGTACTGTACTTGGCTAGTCTTCACCTGACCCCACAGATGGCAGTTACTTTTACACAGTTCTGTCTTGATGAAACATGGGTTCTATTTCAGAGCAGACTCACTGTGGTATGCAGGTGCCCCCAGGGCTTCTTTCCACAAAATACAGATTCTCTGGTACCTCAGTACAAACTCTTCTTTCATGCAGCATTTTTCCTTTCCAAGCAGTGCCAGGGGATTGCCCCTGAAATGTTGCTTCCCTTCCCTTCCCTCCAGGGATGGGGCACTTGAGCAACACAGGGAGTGGTTTCTACCACTTTCTTCAGTCCCTTCTGTGTTCCTCTCTAGAGTGAGAACACACTACCCACTTTCTGGTGTAGCTCTATAACAGAGCTAGGTTCTGAGGGGCTGCCAACTGCAGCACACCTCCTCCTCTCTGGAGTCTCCCTCTAGACTGACTTGAATTCCCCAGCATTCTACAGCTAACCCCCTGCTGCAGCTTTCCAGTGTGGCTTATGCTGCTGCAAGAATTCCATGGTGATGTCGGCCCTCCAACTCCGCTGAGACTGAGGACAGAGTGAGACAGTGTGAAACCCATTTAACTGGTGTCTCCCAGGTTGCCTTTCCCCTGCCTGCCACTAGTTTTAAGTGGGGTTCTAGTAACCCCAGGTGACAAGGGGGTTACATATAGATATGGGGGATGCTCAGCAGTTCCAGCATTACTATAACTCTATAATGTATGAAGAGCCCTTATTATTAACTGAAATTAGGCAGATTACAACCTTGTTATGTCATTGCTATGACATCACTCTGTTGTTAACCCTTCTTAAGTATGTCACATCAATAGTATAACAAAACAGAATGCTCACAACAATCAATGTTCTGCAAAGTAATCCAGTAAAGTAATTCAATCTGCGATTACACAATCTTGGTAGCCCATACACTATAAAATATAATGTATGGTTTTTGGTTAACAACCACTCTGAAAACACTTCTTGAGGTTGCCATGACATCTGAAAACCTCTCGAGCTGCACTCTTGAGGTTTACAATGTCATGGCAACCTCTCGAAATGATTACAGCATGGTTATTAACCAAAGACCACACATTATACTATATATGCCAAATAGAATGCTTGGGCCCTGTATTGGGCACAGATATGGACTGATGCAGTTAGAAACAGTTTGCATAAACCTGTATCTCACTTCTTCCAGTCAATATTAGGTATATCAAAGTCTTTTCCATCAGCTTATTTTGGAGCAGAGCTTGCTTGTTCAAGTATCAAGGCACTGGCTAATGTTTGGAAAATTAAAAATTGGACCAAATACATTTGTGAATCACTCTGCAGCCCCACTGACTTGGGAAACATTAATTGACCTAAGGATCAACACACATAAACTATCAACAGGAATAGATTACCCAGAGATGGGCAATGAAAAGGACAAGAACAAAAGACAAACATTTGTTCTTGGGGACTCCATAATCAAATTCTGTGCTAAGCAAATATTTACTAGAGACAAAGTAAACTACACATGTAGTAGCTATAGAGGTATAGAGGTGCAACAGTTGCAGACATCATGAGTCAGGTGGACCTAGTTCTGAGGGGATTCATGACGGGTGTTCGACAAAATTTCTGTCGAACACCCCGACAGCGAAACAGGCAGGTTGACCATGTTTTGCAGTCGGCTGCGAGTTTCCAATGGCAGGATGTGTTCTCTTCAGGGGCTTCACCCCCAAACCCCCCCTTGTGGGGGGCTGTGCCCCCTGCACTCCCTCACTTAAGGATTATCAACTCCGAGTCACAGCTGATCTGGGGGGGTTGCAGGACCCCTGACAGACAGCGCCAGGTTCCAGTGGGTTCCCTATAATGGTATGGTGCTGTAGTCGCTGTTGGGAACCTCGCTGTTGAACTGTCGCTGTCGGCTGGGCAACCCATTCTGAGGGGTGCTGGTTCAAACCCGTTGGTGGTCATCCATGCAGGGATGAATAACATTAATAGATCCAGTATTGGAGTAATGAAACAAGACTACATAACCCTGCAAGAAAAACTGGAAACATTGGGGGAAGGGGTAAACATTTACTATTTTGAAATATTACCAATCCCAAGATCAGGCCACTTTAAAAATAAGAAAGCTAAAACAATAAATGAGTGACTTAGAAAGTGGACTCTAGAAAAAGGAATTAAGTTCATTGCAAATTGGGAAGCTTTTGAAGACAACTTTGGGTTATATTGCTGGGATGGACTACACTTGAACAAATGTGGAAGTAACTTACTGGGCAAAAAAATTGAAAAGTACATAGAGGAGATGCCTGGACAAGAAGACTTTAAACTAACTGTGGAGGGGTAAGGGAATATCAGTGGTGAAATTCACACTATTTATTTATTTTTATTTAGTTTTTGTTGACCGGGTAAGTGCACTAGACAAATTCTGCCTATTTTCAGGCACGACCCTGGGAAGGGGGGATACAGATGAATGCCAACTGACCTTGAACCAGATTAAACTGTTGGTAGTATTTTTTTTTTAAACTAAAGTGCAATCAACGGAAATAAAATTTTCGGTAACAAATGCTAGCAGTCTTAATATAGTAAAAAAGAGCAAACTAGAAACAATAATACAGAGGGACAACTTGGATATTAGATATTATTGCAATAACAGAAACATGGTGGGATGACTCCATCTTGTGGTTTAGAGAGAACAAGAGTTATAAGCTCTATCACAAAAACAGATCAAACCAAAAGGAGGCAGTGTTTGCCTATATATTAAGCAAACTCTGGATTTAGTGGAACTAGAAATAGATAAGGAGGCCACCATATATACTGAAACAATATGGATTCAACCACACATCCACAACAAAAATACAATAATAATAGGAAGTTGTTACATGCCCCCCAACAGTCTAACTAACTACAAAAACCAACTTACAAAGGAAATGTTGATAGTAGCAGAAAAATTACAAGTTATCATATTGGTTGACTTTAATTATCCGGGAACTGGGGAAATCTAACCAGCAACTCAGCCAGTGAACGGTCCTTTTTTGAATTCAGTGTCAATTGCAGATTAGATCAATTAGTTCTATCCCCCAACCAGAGGTCAACACATACTGGACCTAGTAATAACAAACATAAACACTGGAATCATGGAAATACAAACAAAAGAACCTTTGGGTAGCAGTGACCACCTCATGATGAGGTTCGCCTACTCTAGTAAGAGAACAGTCAACAAAAATAAGTTAAGAATAAAAAGAATGACCACAAAGCAAACTATAATAAAATACAGGAGACCCTTGAATCAATAAACTGGGAAAAATACTTACCAAGCTGAGTGCAGATGATTGTTGGTACTGTATACTATTGAGAACACAATAAAAACAACTGAAGACTGGGGTATTCCCAACAAAGCAATATCAAATAATAAAGGTAAAATATGCTTATGGATAACCAATAAATTTAAAAAACAAAAAAGAAAGAAAAGGCTTACAAAGTCTACATAAAAAGAGCCAACCAGCAGATTTAAGATACAAGGAAGAGATAGGGAAACCAAGCAACTCATTAAACAACTGTTATTAAGCCTCTTCTCCCCCCCCCACACCCCATGTGTGCCATGTGCATCCTTTGGTAAGACCATAATTGCTTTGTGCGTATTAACTACTTATTGTTTATACTTCATTTATACTAAGAAACAACTCCACCCACCAGCTCCTGACTCATATCTGCTACCTTGCTGCAGCAATCTAACTCCTGCTATCCCTTCCCTCCCTACTCCTGGCTCTGTCTACGTATATACCCCTCTGATCACACTATCAAACCATTCCTACCTCCCCTATCCATTTTATTCTGTATTTGTCCCATCTGCCAAAATGTATTTATTGCAAACACCAGTACCATGTTTCAAGTATCAGTATGCTATCTATAAGTCGCCACCCTGTATTACTTTAGTTATTACCACCTGCGGTCATCCCATGTGGTGTCATTGTATGTATATCTTGCTTGTATTATGTGACGCTTGCATTTATGTATATATTGTTTATTAACTATTTATGTATGTATGTTGTGTAAGTTTATATGTCACAGGACCTCCTTGTGAATGAGCTTGCTCAATGGAGTTTTCCTGCAATAAACTTGAACTTGAAATAAGAAAAACATAATCTTGAATTTAGAATTGCTAACACCAAGGGGGATCAAAAAACATTTCCTCATATGTCAATAACATGAGTAAAAGTAATAATACCATAGGACTATTAAAAGTCAATGGAAATAGCATAAATGACCCAGTTGAAATAGCCAATGTCTTCAACAGCTATTTTACTATTGTTTTCAATAAGAAAGATGAATTTATTACACTACAAAGTAATAATAACCCTCCCATGAAAGGATTCTTATTTGAAGAAGTTTTAGCAGAATTACAGTCCCTAAAACCTCACTCCTCTGCAGATATTGATGGGATCCACCCACATTATCTTAAAAAACAGGCCAAAAATCTAAGTAAACCCTTTAAAATCCTATTTAATAAATCCTTATCCTCCGGCATAGTACCCTCTAAATGGAAGCAGGCAGTCATTACTCAAATTCATTAAAAAGGTAGCAAAGTAGTCCCTGAAAAGTTTAGGCTTATAAACCTTGCAACTGTACCAAGCAAGGTTATTGATTGATAAAAGTTTATTTTTATACAGGATACATAATGTTAGGGTTTTATCACTATTTTTAACATTGTCCTATACAAAAGCAATTAACCACATACACACAATACTTCAATCACATGTCATTGCAGTACAGTATTCATACATACAATATACATATGAGGACATTTCATTCAAAAAAATGCAGGTAAAGTGCAAATGTTCTTTCAGGCAAAGTTTGAAAACTGAATGAATTTTTATGCTTTTTGTATCATTGGGCAATGTGTTCCAATGCCTAGCCATGCTCATTTGTAAGGTGGAATCCCCCATTCTATTATAGGACCTATGTGAGGGAATATTTAGTCGATTTTGTCTCAGATTGCGTTTTGTTTGATTTGATGTTTCAAATATTACTGATTTTCTAAGGGGATGAGTCTCTCTTGTGTTCATAAGTTAGTGGCACTATCTTAGCCAAAGATATTGAATTTTCATTCTAGGCTATAGCCAGTACAGCTGTTCATATACTTCACAGTGGTGGGTACCATGTCTACTTCTGGATACAAACTTAGCTAATCTATAATACGTCATATCAAGTTTATTCAGAGATGTTTTAGGTGAATTTGTGTCTAATAATGATCCATACTGTATTCAAGGACCGGAATTAACAGCTACCTCACAACTGTAGACCTCACTTCCCCTGAGAGGCAGCTGGATACCCTCTTCAAAGCACCCAACCTTTGATTTACCCTTCTCACCACGTTAATGTGTTCTGTGCAGGTTACTCTACTGTCTACCAATACCCCCAAATATTAATAAGTATTAACATTTGCTATCATATTTCCATCCAGAAGTGCTATTTCTAACTTGTGCTTTACTTGGGGACTTGTTAAAAATATTATACACTGTTTTCTTGGAATTTAACAATAATCCAAGCTATGACTGGTAAGTAGCACACACACATCCCAATAACTTACATAAAAGAAGACATTTTAACAGAGTTGGGCAGCTTGGGCTTTTGAAGCGTACTGTAGCCCACCCCCTTGATGGAACAGCCAGTGACCAGACTGCCCCAAGCTCCCTCTGCAGCTGTTATGAATTACAAAGCAGCAGACACTGACAGTCAATGGCAGCAGACTGAATAAACTATTGCACCAGTCATTTAAAGTAACATTACCAGGTGTGCGTCAGTAAAGCACCATTTCAGGTAACAGTTTATAGCAGCATTAATTACCTGCCCTTAGCAGCTCTCTCCTGCGGCCATAGAATCAGGGCCGCAGTAATGGAGGGAAAAGTGAGGATGTTGTTCGGGACCCCCTGAGCTGGCATTACCCCTGGCATTAGCTGCTTTGGGAAACAGGGGCCCATTTCAAGTGACTTGTCCTGGGCCCCAAAATTCATAGCTGCATCCCTGCGTAGAATGATGGCAAAGATGGTGCTGGCGCTTTTCTTCCATCAGGCAGCTTGGACTTTTGAAGTGTACTGTAGCCCACCCCCTTGATGGAACAGCCAGTGAGCAGACTGCCCCAAGACCCCTCTGCAGCTGTTATGAATTTCAAAGCAGCACACACTCACAGTCAATGGCAAAGGGCTGAATAAAATAATGCAGCAGTCATTTAAAGTGTCAGTACTGGGTGTGCTCCGGCAAAGCACCATTTCAGGAAACAATTTATAGCAACATTAATTACCGACCCTTAGCAACTCTCATATGCTGCCATAGAATGATGGCTAAGATAGTGCTGGTGGTTATGGAAGAGCTAATCATGGCTCGAGTTTGAGGATTAGGCTACTACTCTGGACCTAGACGATACTACCCAACAGGGGTTTAGTAGGGGTAGATCCCACACTACAAACTTGATTACAGTCTATGAATTTGTAAGCACTTGCCTTGCCTCCGGAAAAGCATGTGATGTGATCTATTTGGATTCCAAAAAGGCGTTTGATGCAGTCCCCCACTTTGAACTCTTACAAAAATGAACAACTATGGGATTTAGTGTGTACTTAATGAAATGAGTAAAATCATGGTTGGATGGTAGGACCCAAAGAGTCAGGATTCAGGGCAAAATTTCATCTGCAGGAAGATCAACAAGTGGAGTTTCCCAGGGGTCAGTTTTGGACCCTTATCTGTTCAGCAGTTTTATTCAAGACTTATATAAGGGATTAAAAAACAAATCAATAAAGTTTTCAGATGACACAAAAATAACAGGGGAGGTGAACTCCGAAGAAAGACACCAGTCCATGGCAGATGACTCAGAACAAATCCTGGAATGGACCAAAATAAACAAAATATCTCTGAACCTAGATAATTACATTGTGTTGCATCTTGGCTGTAATAACAAAATGAAACCATATTACATCAGCAATAAACCATTACTGGTAGTAAGTACTGAAAGAGATCTAGGGATTATAATTGATAATTCTCTCAATATGCATACACAGATACGTAAAGTTACACTACTGACCAACAAATACACTAACATAAAAAAAAAGTATTTATTCCTGGGGATGAGCAGTGCATCATGAGTCTATACAGGAACTATGTTCGACTGCATTTAGACTACAGGTTGCCCTTTTGGTCACCATTGCACAAGACAACATCAAAATAAAAGAAAATTGTACAATAATTTTAGATTTTAAACATTTCTGAGCAAACCGTTATGAGCCCATTACAATCAATCTAAAAATCCAGTAGATAATAAATATTTCTGTGAGCATGGTGGGATTGATAACCTGAGTCACATCATGCTGGAATGTTCCTGGTATAAAGATGAAATAAAAGGAAAGTCTGGCTTGGGAACTTCTAATAATACTCATGACAACTGAAGACTTATAGGGCCGGATATTCAAAGGGGTTGAGCCTGGCACAACCGAGTTGTGCTTGTGCAACCCCGCAATGCGCACTGGTGCGATATTCAAAAGGGTGCCTTGCACAGCACAAGTCCCGATGCACTGGGGCGCACTGATAATGTATGCAGCGCATCTGCAGGGGGTGTGCCCATGCATATGTGGCACATCCCGATATTCAGCCTAGGACGTGCAGCACAGCTGTTGGCACAACCTTCAGATGTGCCACATACTGTGGCACAAAGTTGAGCCTGAAAATATCAGCTCAAATGCTGGCCACCCACAGGCAGGTGGCTGTATTTCAAGGCACAACACAGCAGCTGCCAGCCGATGGTGGCCGCCTGCCCACCCGCCCAGAACACCGTACAGAAGCACCCATCTGTGCCTAGGTAGGCTAGTGGTCCCACCTCTCCCTGTATGCCCGATTGTGGGCATTTGTAATACGACTCTCTAACCCTGGTAGTCTAGTGATCCCCCAACCCCTCCCATAACCTGATTGTCCGAAAGGACATCTATGAACTGCCCTGGTGGTCAGTGTAACCCCCTGCCCCCCTGTAGCCCTGATCGTGGGTACAGCTCCGTAACTGTAATCCCTGGTGGTCCAGTGGCACCCCCACCCCTCCCACCTGCAGAGAACCCCTGGCCACCCAACTCCCCCATCATTGGCGGGCAGCTGCACCCTGCCCGCATACCGCCCAGCAACCCACCGACTGACAGCTTACAGGATGTGCTGTAAGCCTATTGGTCCACAGTGTGGACCAATGGGCTTGCAGGCAACACTGTACCACACAGGCACAAATTTCTCCCTGTCCTGGACCCGGTGCATCTTGGATGTGCTGTGCCCCCACTTGTGCCATTGCCTGGTGCAGTATGAATATCCGGCCCATACTGGTTAAACAACTGAATAAAAAAATTAAAAAATAATACTGTTTAGAGAGAGTTTTTAACTATTTATGTACCATAACTAAAATCAGATAGAGGAAATTTTCAATTTTTTTCAGCTGAATGTACTGTTTTTGAAAACAGCAACATAGAAATAGATTACGTGGAATGGATTATAAACCATGTGCAGTACGTTACTGTAAACACTTTATTGGCTTAGTCAAATATGCATATAAGCTATGTTACTTCATCTTGTTTTAATCACTCTTAAAAATGAGATAATGTTTACTTAAAGATGCACTGCCATGAACTGCAGTTCTTTCTACTCAGAAATAAACATTGTTTTCATTATTTTATAAGGGATTACTGGCTACATTACATTTCGGGCCATGTGGATAACCAGACCCGAACCCCGATATGTCCAGTTTACATCCTGATTACATGATTAGCTAAGTGCAATACATTTATCAACACCATTCTTTACTGTCCTATAGTCTTTTAAAATTGTTTACAATTTTTTATGAAAATATATATTGAAATGTATGGCTGATGATTAACTTATGTCTTGCCATGAATGATGTCTTTGGTGTTTTTAGTTGAACTTCAAGTGCTTGTGACATCTCATTTTTTGACAAATGTGTTTTGTACTTTTGCTTGATGCAGATTTTTAGTATTGTTACTAGCTTTTGGCATAAGAAGCATGTGTATAACAATACAGCAGTTAACATAGTCTCACCATATTACTATACAGTAGTTAGCACAGTATCAGCATTTTTCAATAGCTACCTCTGTATTATTTTCTTCATAGTGATGTGGTGTTGTCTAGTAAAGTAAGTAGTAAAGTAAAATTTGTGCTACAGAATTCACTTAGTTCATTTGTAAGTCCATGGGTGCATCACTTTACTATTCCTCCCTTAAAGAGACATGCATGTCTTCCAAAACAAGCCTCTTTAGTAATTAATTGCATTTCTTCTCCTTTTAGGAGAAAGAGCTTATACAAGAACAAAAGAATACTGTGTCTGCCATTTTTATTTGATTTGCAGGAAGGTACTTAAAACTGCCTGGCTTACATGTTCTCTTTGTGGGGGGGGGGTAATGTATACATTCCCAGTTTTCTGTTTCTCTAGTGTAACCCCCTTCTCCCAAATGGGGGCTTACCTTGTGGCACATCTCTCCTGTAAGCTCTCATTCTGCAGAGCACCTCCCGTGTGCCTGCTGGTCTCCCCGAGTGTTTCCCCAGTCACCGCCCACAGCCCGAGTTTAAAATTGGGTGCCCCAGGTCCCTGTGCCTCTTCAGCCCATCTTGGGCTCACAATGCAGAACTGCAAACTGCCAGCATTTTTGGGCAGGCTTGTAGGGCTCATGTGTGTGGTAGAAAGCACCGACTCCTTCTTTGACAGCACTCGTGGTCCAGCAGTGGCTCCTCCGGTAGTCCCAGCCCCTAAGAGGACTGGCATATGGGGATAGTAACTCTGTTGACCCGAAGGGAGCCAATAAATTAACTAAATAAGGAGTGCCATGTGTGCTAAAGGAGCAGGCTAAACTTCATGAATATTAATGAATGGGGCATTATTATTCATAAGCAGGTCGGCTAAGTATACCGAGGACTGCACGTTTCAGGGGGTTGCTGCTGCTGGAAAATTGTAAATATTAGTGTGTTAAGGGCAGCATCTCCATGGACACTAAAGTGGTTATCAAAATGGTGGAAATTATTTAAATAAATAAATGTACTGACAGCTCCAGAGCTAAAACATTCGGGACTCAGATAAAAGCCTGCCTGCTGCAAGGTGGCTCTAAATTTTGGCAGCAGCGACAGGCTCAGGACTGAACAACAATGCTTAATCTGAGCAGCGATCAAAGGGGTATGCAAAGGACTATTGAACAATGGGGCAAGCAGCTGAAAAAATTAAATATCCTGGCTGTACCAGAGTTCTGGAGTTGGGACTGTGTTAAAGTTGCAAGGAGACTGTGAGTTTAGCAGCCATGATAGTGCAGCAACAGTCAATTGGAAAGCCACGATTCTAAAGCAAGAGCAAGGAGTGCTGGGTCAATGCCAGAGACTTGTGAGACTTTACCTAGTGCTTATGGGGAAGCTGCAATGACCTAATTCAGGCACCAAAACAGGGAGCCTATTGTGCATCAAGTAAGGTTAATGAATATTAATTTTATAGACTGACAAGCAGTTCAGCCCATTATTGTGGGAGCAGCAAATAGCTTCAGCCAATTGGGAGCCTCAGAAGGCTTCAATAAAAGGCTGTGTTTTACCAGGCTGAGCAGTTCCAGCATAGGCCCCCCCCACAGGGATGGAGGCTCAGGCCCTTTGCTCCAGAATGGGCCTAGTGATCCAGTGCAAGCCCTTCCACAGGGAAGGGGCCTTTCTTCTGCCAGAGAGACAAAGTGACTGCAGGAAACAGAAGTAGCTGGCCTGGGGGTTGCCAGAGAATTGTCCTCCAGGGCTGGCCAGCACCTTTCCACATTTTGGGAAAACATGGATGAACCTGAACCTTCAGCTGTGAGAGAGCTGCACACATGTTCTTCTTTAGCTGTGAGAGAGCTGATGACAGCCTGAAACCTCGGAGAAAAGAATGCCATTTCTACAACTGATCTGAGTAAGTAAACTGTGTCTGATAAGTACAAGTGTGAGAATTATTTGAGGGGCAGTGAAGCCCAGAGCATACTAATTGTAACTGTTTGTCTGCACTCTGTGTTTAACCCAAAGCACAGAAAGGGTGGACATCTGCTTAGTAACCAGAGAAGGATCCAGTTTAAGTATATAAATGTGACTGCTCTGATAAGTGTCTGCAGGGCTGGAAGGGTGGTACTCAGAGCTGGGGCACTTCCTGATAGTGCCTAGGGGTTGTTAGTGATTTTCCTAAATGTCCATTGGAGAGCTGCAAACACCAGTGAGAGCCAAAGGGGACTGGTCAAATGTTTAAAGTGTCCAAGTTGGAGCTGCTAACACCAGCAATTGCCACAAGGAACTGCATATTGTGTTTGTGAGCCTGAGAGAGCCACAGTAATTAATTTGCTGCCAAGTAAAGTGTCTGAGTCTGAAAAGGTCTACAGTGTCAGCTCTGCCAACAAGTGAAGTCTGCTAAAGAGTAGTGAGCCATGCTTCAAACTCAGTTCAAGTGCAAGTTGTTTCAATGGCAGTGAGCCGAGCCTCAAGCTCAGTCGAATACAGATGTGTTTCAAGTGGTGAGAAAGACAAGCTGCAAATATTGTCTGCTATAATGCAACAGGTGCAATCTAAGCTCCTGAGTTGATAATAGTGGACTGTAATAGTTTGGGTCACCATGGCATTAGGTGAACCCACCCATGCTGAAAGGACTGTGTCTTGTGATCCTCTTTGGGAACCATCACCTGGGTTCTGGTTGGGAGTGTACCTCTGGCTCTAATGTTCTCGCCCAGCTAGCAAAGGGTGATGACTGCCATGTGAGGCACATGGAAAAGGAACTGTGACTACTTAATACAACTACTGAAAGTATGAATGTGCTGATTTGATAAATGTTCTGAATCAAAACATCCATCCAATTAGGCTTGGGAGACAGCCTGGTAGTGTGCCACCTAGGGTGCTGCCATATGCATTTCCCTTGGGGGGGTATAGCTCAGACCTAGGGTTTAAACGTACCAGCCCCAGTCCTAGCCTGGTCATCCAGTGCAGTGATTTCTGCTCAGAGATGGGCATTGCTGAAAGAAGTTAAAGTGTCATTATATAAGACCCTTGCAGTCAGTTTTGGGTCTCCTGCCTGCAAGCCTTTGCTAGCATTTTAACCTCTGGACACAGAGCCTGCCTGCTGAAAGCACTTAATCCTGCCTTGTACAGATCAATGATGACTACCAAACTGTAAGAAATGCAGGGTCCAGCCCTGTATCAAAAGAAGTGATTTGTACATAGTTTAGCGTGGCTAAGTTCTGCAAGCTACAGTTAGTGTGTGTTCAAAAGTACAATTTATGGTTAATCTGCTTGTTTCTTTAAGGGCCCCAACTAGCTGGCCAACGAGAGCTGCATCGAGTAACAGGCCTGCACCTTAAGAACTTTAGTTACTGGGTACCCAAGTTAATGTGTGAGATTGGGGGGGTTCTTATACAGTTTGGGGACTGGTACCAGTGTGGGCATTTGTTGCTGTTTTCTAAAAACTGTGTTAACTTTCTAATTGCAGCTAGCCTGAAAGATAGTCAGGGATCTGACTACCTTGGATCTATGTGATAATGGAAATTGCGGAAAGGCGATCACCGTTAGGGCAAATATACATCGGCGAAAATCCATTTCGCCAATGTGCAGTCCCGGCGCATGACAAAACGTGCACCGGTACTTATATTTTTTGTTTATGCAGGTGGCTGCACCCCCGCACCTCCCTTACTAAAAGGTTTTCAGCTTCAAGAGCGTGCATGTCGGGGGGGGGTGAAAACAAAAAAATTGTTTTTATGGACAGGTGCAAAAATCCCAAGGTGTCTAGCACCGAACCTGGCACCCTCCCAACCCTAGCCTGAAATGAACCCACCAAGCCACATGGTCTGCTCGGCAATCCACCATCACGCTACACCTCACAAATCCTCCCTCCCCTTCCACCTGTCACACGGCATGCTCACTCCCCCCTGTGTGTGTATACATATAGCAACAGGATGTCGCTATACCTGTATTCTCACCCCCATCCACTAGCCCCGAGAACAGACATTGCTATTGAGTCTCCCTTTTGGTAAGTGCTCAATAGCGGTCACCCTTCCCACAGGATACCAACTACCTCAGAGATTGGTGGGTGCCACTGTGATTAATGCCTAAAGGTAAAATGCCAAATACATCTTGTGCTTTTATGCCAATCTAAACCAATCAAACCTAACCCTTCCTTTTCTATTTTGGATACATCTGGTGCTTTATTAGAACAGGTTTATGAGTTCAAGTATTAAGTGTTTTACTTGACCCATGACTGAAATTTAATTCTCAAGTTGTATCTACCTGTCATACTATAAACCAGAAGTTGGGGGTACTTAATAAAGTTAGGCGTTTCTTTTCTCCTGGTGTTCATAAATCGATTGCCCTGGGTTCTCTTATGCCTCATTTCGATTATTGTGCATGTTTATATTTCAGTATAGGTGTTAAGGAAACCAAAATGTTGACAGTTGCATACAGTAGTATTTGCTGATTTGTTTTAGGTTCATCCTACCAAACCCATCATTGTTTGTTGTATTCACATCTATCTTGGTTATCCCCTAAATCTAAAATTGCAGATTATTTTGGTTGCTAAATATTTACGTTTATTTTTTTGTCCCTGAAGTTTGCTTTAGCTGATCTGGTGTCTATTCATAACCCCCGTTTTTTTGAGATCGTCTCAAAGTATAGTCTTACAATTTATTTTTCATAAATCTAAATTAGGGTCATGTTCATTTGCTGTTGCAGCCCCCTTGTTTTGGAACAACCTGCCTGATAACCTTTGTGCCTCCTCCTCACTGTATATGTTTAAAAAGTTAATTTCAAGCAATATTTAAAGTCTTCTGATAACTGTGATTATTTGTAATTTGCTATATTTGTCTGTGCTGTATGATTATTGTATGTGATGTTTGTATTTTGTGTCGGGCTGGGCCTGAAAAAAGACTTGTTCCAGTGCCCTGTCCCAGTTAACAAAATAAAAGTGAAATGAAACCAAATGTGAATACTGTAAATAGCTTAACCTTTAATGCCAATTCACCCTTCCTAACCCTTCCCCATGTAAATAAATTGTTTGATGTTTTTGCATAATCTTGTCTTGTGAGCATATTATTAGTAGAGTCATCAATTAATCAAAAGTCTAAAATGTGAGGAAATGTTTAATGGGTCATGCTTGGGTTGGCATATGGGTATTGTGGGTGAGTACAGCATCCTAGAGAGTTGTACCAGGTGTTAGCTAGCCCACTGAAAAGTATACTCAGATGGAGGCAGTGCACAATGTTATTATCTTAGGGAAGAACCAGTTTTCAGTTAAAGTAAGAACCCAGTCCCCTCAACCTGATTTGGCCAGTCAGGCAGGGGTAATGTAGCCCTTCAGTTACACAGTACCAGGGATACACTAGGTATCATGCCATGTAATGGTTCCGGTTGATAACATCGTCCACAAAATAAAGTGGGACACAACAACGCAGGAATAACATAGCGGTCGGAAAGACTGCCTGGCCACAATATCATGCTGCAGAATACCGCGGCCAACCTCTCAACCTTGCATTGCCAGAGTTCCACAATGCCAGCAGGACATGTACGGACAACAGGGCACAATGGCCAATGGCCAAATCGCGGTGTCTGCCCCGCCAGAGGAGGATGGTGACTTCTATGTTAGAGAACAATTCTTAGAGAAGTCACACACTGGCTGAGGCTTCCCGAAACAGCAAGTGCTGCACTTGCAGTGGTGGTGCAGGCACCAGGATTCAGCCGTTGGTCATTGTGCTCTGTTGCCGTACATGTCCTGCTGGCACCATGGAACTCTGGCAACACAAGGCGGAGTAGTGGCCTGCGGAATTCTGCACCACGATGTTATGGCCAGGTGGTCTTTCTGACCACAATGTTATGCCTGCGTTGTTGTGTCCCACTTTATTTTGTGGGCGATGTTATCAGCCGGAACCCTTGTAACTATCCTCCACTCTGGAATTCTGTCACTTGCCATATTACTTAAAACCATTCTCCTAGTACAGCAAATCAAAAATAAACAAAAGCTTCCTTCCCACCGCCCACCCTCCACTCAGTCCCAACTATGCATCCTTCTGGTCTCAGGAGACATTGAACTTAACCCTGTCCTGCTGTTAAATCTAGTATAAACTCAACAATTAAGCCCCCAACACCTAACCCCACCTGGCATACTGCTAAAGGGCTCAAAATAGCCCATATAAACATATGCAGTATCAGGGGTAAACTGGCTGAACTAGAAGACGGGCCTCAGTCATACGAACCCGACATCCCTTGTATTACAGAATCATGGTTCAAACCTAACATGCTATCCCATGAAGTCGACCTACTGGGCTTTACCATGTACCGACGGGATCACACATATGGGAAGGGAGGCAGAGTTATGATCTACACTAGAGTTGGTTTAACGACCTCTGAACTAACTGAAGTGAATAACAAAATGGATGCGGAGAACTTATTTATCACCATTACGCTTGTACAAACCAAAAAGCTCATCACTGATTGCATCTACCTCCCTCCTAAACTAACATCCTCATTTGTTGAACTCTTCACCAGTTTAGACTCTCTTCCAAGGCTTGACACCATACTTTGCAGAGATTTCAACCTTAACTAGCTAGGACCCCTTTGATCGCAGTATCAATCTGCCCTAACTGATTCTAAGCTTGAACAGCTAATAGAACAACCTACCAGACTCAACAAGAAGTCTGGTAAGCATACTGTATTAGACTGGATTGTAACCAACAATCCACCTCACACTAAGTTTGCAGGGATACTGTCCAACTCCCTTAGTGACCACTCTCCTACATACTGCACTTAGAAAATAACTCCCCAAGCCCCACTCCATAATCCACAGAACTAGGGACCTAACGAATTTCAATGAGGAAAGTTTTGTATTAAGTCTGGCCTCTGTCAATTGGACACCTATAATCCTCCTCCCTGACATTAACTAGGTGTTAGACTACCTTGTTACAAGGTTCACATTGATCCTTGACTCTCATGCTCCTTTTAAGGTGAAGAGATCAAAAGGCATCTACTCCTTCTAGCTCATCCATGAACTGCGACACCTCATGTGCTCCCGAGACAAAGCCTGGAGAGTCTTCAAATCCTTCAGACTCCAGTCTGATTGGACCCACTATCGCCAACTACGCAATGTCTGCAAAAGTATGGCCAACAAGGACAAAAGAGCCCACCTAACATCACTCCAGGAGATGCATCTAACCAACCCTAAAAGTTTCTGGAAGAAAATTAACATGCTACTCAAGGGTAAAGAAAGGATCATCCCCCAATGTATGACAGTGAAGGGCTCTGTTATCCTCAACCCTTGAAATTGCCTCTGGGATAAATACTTTCTTTGCTGAACTTGATACCTATAAACTCAACCTATCAAACAACCTGCCCAAGCTGTCTGCTGAGCATCAAGACAGCGCACACCCCCTATTCCACATAAAAACCACCACCAGAAAAGAGGTTCTCAAAATTCTGAAGGGTCTTAACCCTAATAGATTGCCAGGATTGATACCTTGTCCCCCAAATTTCTCAAAATAGCAGCCAAAGCACTTGCCCTCCTGTTCACCCTACTTATTAATGGATCCTTCATGACCCATTCTATCCCTGACAAATGGAAAACAGCGGTCGTTGTCCCCATTCATAAAAATAGTTAGATCAATCTCGTTGAAAATTACAGACCCATATCTATACTATGTCCCCTCACAAAAATACAAGAATGCATACTGTATACCCAACTATATTTGTTCCTTGAACTAACCAATGCCCTTATCGACCACCAACATGGTTTCCGGAAATCCCATGCACCGAATCTGCTCTCTTAAGCATCACCTCTGATATATTCCAAGCCATGGATCAGAGAGAAGCCACTGGAGCAGTCTTTATCAATCGTGCAACAGTGTTCAACCTAGAAAACCACCCCTTGTTAATCTCTAAACTACTATGCCTCAGCCTTGATGACAACTCTCTCGCTTGGGTGTCAAAATACCTCACCAGTCGACACCAATGTGTCAAATGAAATGGAGCTTCTTCACCTTTAGCACCTGTCACTGATGAGGTTCCCCAGGGGTTCATCCTAGGCCCACTATGGTTTTCCATATTCACTAACGACCTGCCCAGGAACTGTGGCAGGGCTTCCATTCAGCACTATGCTGATGATGCCATTTTATACAGATCCTCTAAGAACATCACTAACATTACCTCTAACCTGGTAAATGACTTCCACACTCTAGAGGCCTGGTTTAAGGCCAACCTGCTGGTCCTGAACGTGAAAAAAACTAGGTCCATGCTACTCCACCATACCTCCTTTAAGGTGTCTGCCTATCCTCCCATCATTATCAAAACCTCATCTGGGGTCCACCTTGAAGGGATTACCTCTTTCAAATACCTTGGCTTCACACTCGATGAACACCTATCCTTTGAGCTGCACACAACCAACATCGTCAAGACCACTAATCAAAAACTGGGTCTCCTATATCGCACTGCATTCTACCTCTCGGACAAGACGAGGAAGGCAATCTCCTCCTCCACCCTTCTGTTGGGCCTTTTCTATGGTGCCTCAATCATCCTCTCAGTTAAGCCTATGCTCCTGTCCAAATTAAAAATTACCTACCATAGAACTGTCCAGTTCACTGATAAGGCTCTGGCATGGACCCATCACTGTGCAGAGTTAACTATACTAGGTTGGCCCTCCTTCGGTGCCAAGATGGACCTCCCTGTGCTTTGTGCCACTTTCAAGCTCATCCACCTACCTTCGCCACCCAGTCTAACCAGCCTGCTTAACATGAAAACCTTCACCCAGGCCACCAGAGTATCACACCTCCCATCGCTCAAACAACCCAAAACTTGGCTAGTCATAGGTCAAAGGTCCTTTACCTTCACTGCACTTCAAAATGGAACAACCTCTACCACATTCTGCTCTCCTGTAAGACTCTTCCACAGTTCAACAAAACGCTACAAAGAAACCTTCTTTCTGCTTCCTTTATGTAATGGCTCCTGTAACTAATCTATCACTGAATTCCTCCTACTGCACTGCTGTTCTGTGTCTAACTGCTCCAGTGCCACCTGCCTCACATCCTTCTGTAGGCACGCACTATTCCCTTCCCACCCCTCTTTTGCTTCTTTATTCTCACTCCCTCTCTCACCTGTAAGCTAAATCCTTGAATTGTTATACTACCTCAATGTTCACATATGGTTCATAGCTGTACCTTAGATAACCATGAAAAATCCATTGTAACTATTGCTATGTAGCATCGTGTTGGAATTGGAAATCAATTATTGCTGTCTTTGCAACAATCTTAACTTAACCCTCTGTAGACCATGATTTGTACTTCCTATGTTTGGACTATTCTGAATCTCTACCTGTAATGTATTACTTATACCGTATGTTGTATGGAATGCCTTTGTTCCTCAGGCCACCACTGAAAAAGGGTCTTGCTTGTCTCAGCTGGCCTACCCGGTCATCAAAATTCAAACACATTTATCCATATGTGATCTAAGATTTGCAGAGATATTATTAACTTTTGTTGGAGTTTTTCTTGCCTCTCTCTAATTGTTGGCATCTCCAGTGACAGCCAGTGTCAGCTGAGTCCTTTCACTGCCATCAGACAGAAAATTGTAGCAGTTCTTTCTGTGCTGCCTCTTTGGGTGAGGTGTGGGAAGCCACAACATCAAGGTTCCATTGGTATATGAAATTGAGAAGCCCCAAATTTGTTCTGTTTCTGCATGGATCACTTGCCAGTAACTTGGATTTGGGGGCAACTCCAAAATATATGACAGTGTGTTCCTCTACCCTGACAACCCCTCCAATGTCTTTCTGAGGTGCCTTGCCCAAAATGTGCCATTATTGTTGGAGTGTGAAAGAATTGTACTAAGATTTTCCACCGATATTCCCACCACATGGGGCAGGATGTAACCTTTCAACCCCTTTCTAGAATGTTTTTTTCCAATTCACCTCTGAGGGACCAGTGTTTGTCTTTAAGACATACTGCCCAGAAAACAGTCCTTTGATTTTGACAGTTCCCTTGTTACTAGTTGTCTGTTTTCTTCAATTAACACATAGTGCCTCATCTGCAGAAAGCAGTAACGATTGCTATTTGGCAAATGAAATCTGGCTTGAAAATCTGGGTTTGTTCAAGGGAGCACCTTGAAAAAGTGTTGAGTTCAGTTGTGAATCTTTGGTGAACAATGAAAGGTCCATGGGATGTGGCATGCTTTGTATGCTTTTAAATGTTTAAAAAATGTATCTTTTTAATGTGACCATGGAGCATGGTGATATAATTTTTGTTTGATAAATCTGGGTTTTCTATGATTCTGGTGAGTGGGTCTAGTCCCTCCCTGGTGCATGTCTCCCTTTTCAGTTTTTGCAGGATCCAGAATGAAGTTCTGGTCCAAGGCTTCTCAGTTTGCATCATGCTAGATCTAGACCAGGGTAAGAAGGGTAGGGTGTGTAGGGTGCCAGGCAGTGTTTTTCTGTTTTGCAGTACATACCATCCAGTCTCTATGTTTTCTTTTGCCAATCCTATTAGTTGGGCTGATTGACAGTTAAATAATACCCCCCAAAATTTGGGAGTCCCATACTCCCTTGCTCCCTTGGGAGGTAGAGTGTGTGAAGTCCAACTATCTTCTTCTGATCCTGCCATAGAAACATGAAGACTATTTTGAAGAGCTTGGTCCAAAATACTTTAGGGATCTGAATGGGGAGAGCCTGAAGGTAACAGAGCAGTCAAGGGACCACATTCATTTCTAATGTGACTACTCAGCTTCCCAGTGAGTGAGGAAGTACTGTCTAAGTATTCAGGTCCTCAGCTACAGTACTTCACTGAGGAGGTCCAGGTGATTAATAAAGGAATAATGCCCGACAGGGTGGGTGTTATGCTGGGATAACATCCCACCTTAGGTGGTTGGGCCCGAGGCCAACGGCCGAGGGCGCCCAACACCTGAGGCGGATGTTATCCCAGCATAACACCCACCCTGGAGGGCATTATTCCTGTTATACAATGGCTCGAATGTGTTAAATGAAGAGAAAGATAAGAAAAAGTAACTTTAAATTATTTTTTTATTGATTAAATTGTGAAATATCCTTCCACTGCATTAAATAGTTCTGTTTTTTATATTGTAAATTGGTTACAAATATGTGAATAAATTAAGTATTTTTAACATGTGAAAGGTACACAACATTTCTCAAACTTAATAAAGTTTTATACTATTTTATTATTGTGGAGAAACACTGAAGACTTAAATTTTGGTTGTTTAAGATCGATTTAGAAACTGTAGAAACTGATTGTGGTTTACAGGGTAGTACTTTAACTTTAATTTAGGAACGCTAACAGGTGAGTAGTTTTAAATTCAGTTAGAATTAGAAGAAGCAACATGAAGGACGAATTAGAAGGAACATGAAGGAGGAAGTGCTAGTTCATTTACGGCTTGTAAATATTAAATACACACATGCTGTGGCCTTGGATGTAAAATTGGTTGCTGTTGCTCGTAGTTTGCAGGGCAGTATTGCTGTTTTCTTGCTCGATGCAGTCTGGTCGGGTGTTTCTTGGTGGTGGGATGTTTACTGTTGCCATGGTGTGATCAGAGGTAGGTGTCGATGGTAGTGGTTCCGGCACCATGACGTTTGCTGTGTCGCAGGTTTGAGGCATGGATCCGGTGCTTCCTGTTGTACCTGATATGATAGCACTCCATTGGGATCTTTGTTGCAGCGTCAGTTCCCAGTAGCTTTTAAGAGATGATTCCTGTTTGTGGCCAGTTACGGTTATTATTTGACGGCTCTCTAGTCCGGCGTTACTTAACAATTGGATGGCTGTCGCTCACAAGGAATGATTTGTGTATGTGTGTGGGAGACCTGCAGCATGGAAGAGAGGTAATTTTTGCCAAAGGGCTCCAAGGTATACCAGACTTTTTCTGTTACCCAGGGACTGGCAGGCTTTTTCCTAGGATGCAAAAACAGGCATGGGCTGTTGCTGGGGAGTTTTGAAATGTATTTTTTTAGGAGAGCAACTGGGCATTGAGGATGGCCTTGTATAGCAAACATTGTGCCCCTGTAGCGATCGCGGTCTTTTTCTAGTGGGTCGCAGTGATTCTTCGTTTTTTCATTGAAGTTCAGCGTGGCATATTCAAGTCCGGTTTCTGTTGTTTTAAAGTCAAAACTGGAGGGTTGTAGTTGTCTTTGCCCCTCGCAACCGCGTCTGGCGAAATGCAACTGAACTTCTAGCCAGACTCGGCGTAGAAGTCCTTCGGGGGTTTCTGTGTTGAGTGCCTCGGATTGTCTGAGGAATGACAGTTCGGTCTCCGTGAGGGGAGCGTGGTGTTGGGCCTTGTCCTTTCCATCCCGTCTGAGGCTTTTTATTTGGGCTGTAAAAACGTTATTTGCAGTGTGAAACTCTGTGTGGGTGATTATATTTATGTTTCTTGACAGCGGGGGCTCATTCAGGTAACGGTTAATCCCCGATCTCAACCCGATGAAACTGCTTATTCCGTACTGGGCTCCGTTGCTGGTTCTGACTGAGGCATAGAATTTCCGTAGCATTTTATTTAAGACACTTTTGGTTACTGTTGCTAAGTTAACTTCGGTACCTGTTTCTTTGATCCAGTCATTTAAGACGTTAATGGCCCACACAGTTTGCCGCCTTGTGGATGGTTCATTCCTGTCGCATTCAATTTGATCTAGCTGGTTGTCGTGGATTTCAACATGCCTTTCGCTTTTTTTTCTTTTGGGTTCAGTATTTTTTGTCCTCTGAAACCATTCATCTATTGTTGCCATTTTGAACAAATTGAAATTTAGCTTTGGAAATGCTGACATGAGTCTGCTTTATTTTGTTTAGTATTTCTGTCAGAGTGGTCTTTGTCAGCTGCTGTGTAGTGATCTGTCTTTTGATGTGTAGTGATGTGGTTGACAGCTGGCTGGCAGTACAGCTGGGATGTTATGCTAGGATAACATCCCTGCTGTGGTGGGCAGCTGACCAATCAGAGTCCAGGAAATTTTCTTGCCATTGTATAATTTGATATAATTTAGAAGCTGAGGAGTGATTCTAACCCCCAAGTAGTGGATCCGATTATGTGATGCCCATTTGAAAGGGAAAATATTATTGAAATGTGCTGGGTGATGCTGTGAGACCAGTATTGTCTTGGACTTGTTCTAATTCAAGTTTGTACCCCAAGAGTCTGCCAAAATGTGTCTATTCCCCAGCAAGAAGTCAGAAAGGAACAGTCTGGCTCTCACAGGAAAAAAGGAATGAATTGTCTTCCTATAGTGCCAGTTATTGTTCTGCTCTCCCTCTCCACCTTTATGCCCTTGATAGCTTGGTTTTGACTCACTGACAGGTATAATGTCTTTACTGGCATTTCAAAAATGTTAAAACACACAGTACAAATACAATACATTATTAACGTCACAAACACAGCTAGCATAGTCTATGATGGGTACCACCAGTGGCCCTCTAATGGTTCCTTAAGTAGCACCCCTTTCATTGAGAATGGCCCTGTACACTGGAGGGCCTAGGCCTAAGTGGCTGCTTGTCAAGGCTTGGATTCTCCTCCCTCATCATCGTAGCTAGTACCATAGGCGCCAGGTTGTATGGGCCCGTGGAACATTGGCCCCATCAATGTTTATTTAGCTGGGCTGAGCCCCAGCAATATTTTCCAGTGCTGCTGCCTGCCTTGACTTTCCCCCCCTTAATTTGTGGCTCACTGTGTGTGCGTGCCCTCTGCTGCTGTAAGTCAGTGACCTGTGCTGGCTGCTGGCATGATTCACCCCCCCCCATTTAATTTGCTGGTGGCGGGCACAGCACTGGCACATTATTTAAAATGTGTGCCTTTTGCTTGTTAACCCCCCCACCCAATCATCATTGTGACACTCTGTCTGTGACTGCCTAAATTCTAGTTGGTTGGCAGCCAGTGTCATATTTCAATTTGCCAGCACTGCCGGTGTTTGCCACACTGTGATTGGCCAGGGGGAGGATGTACTTGGCACCATACGTGTGTGTTTTGGTGTTGTGAGGCAGCGTGCTGGGGAGAGAGAGATGAGTAAGACGATCAACGAGTCCACGATGAGAGGAACGACCGTGACGGGCGCCGGGTCAACAAAGCAATAGCAAGCAACCTTTCAGATTCTACTGGCCAGATTTGGAGTCGGGTCATCATGGTGCGTCGGTGACAGTCAGGAGTCCAGGTCTCCTGGAAGAGAGAAGAGCGAAGAGCAGCCAGCAGCAGCAGCAGACGAGAGGTGAGGTGGTGCTGGTGGTGTCTTGTCTTGTCTGGTCAGTGTGTGATGGTCCGGGGGCAGCCGGTGTGATTCCGGTCCGAGAGGGAGAGGGCCCACCTGAGGTGATTGGCGAGTGAGCAGCTGCTGCTGCCGGCATCAAGAGCCATGATATGGCTACAGTGCTGCCTACAAACTTGGGATTGTAAGCATAAACTAATGTCAGTCATTAGTTACAGACTTATTATTCAGAAAATGCATTTTACTCTAACTCCCTACAACACCCTGACATGATATCACCAGTTTTTAAGCTATGCCCCTGATTTTTTTTTAAGCCGTGTCCTCCCTGATTTATGAGACGTGGGGTTAAGAGAGATGTAAATGATTGATTTTATTATTGCCATGTTAAGTAGCACTGAAGTGGAGGTGCAGACTGCTATTACAGTCAGAAAGGAGCAAAGTTTTGTTTATTTATTTAGTTTTAGTGAGGTGGTAGAACAAATATGGGGTTTGGAGGTCTGGGTGACATCGATCCGAAAACTGTAATCTTCGAATATGTGTTCTTTTTTTTGGGGGGGTGGAGTGGTGGTAGGCATTAAACTTTCCGGGCATTGTGTAGGTCAGAACTAAAATTAACTTTACAAGCAGATCCTCATCCCTCCTGCAGTGCTTCAAGGAAGCCGAAGGACTCAACTGTTTGTTGTGGCCAAATCTCATTATCTGATGAAAAGATAACCTGATAAACATGTATTGACCCAGGGAATCAGGCCTTAACATGGAGGAACACTTGGAGAACAAGCAGTTTAATAGGACATCTGAAGCTTAGCCTCTGCCCACTCACATCTCCTGATCATCTAATTCGGAAACACTTGAAGTATGGGCAGCCAGTGGTCTGTTAGGGGTGAAATGATTTTGCATTTTTTCTGTACAGCATGGGCATTGTTTTATGCATCCCTTTGCTTCCCTTGCTAGACCATATAGTTTACTGTTTGCTTCTATATCTATGTAGTGCAGACTCATGGTCTGGGACCAAATGTGGTGGCCATAACATGCTGGAGCATGAGAACTTGGAATACATCCATGTTTCTCTAATCATGTCATCTTTAAGATCTGATAAGTGTTATCTTCCAGTGATTTAATGAGCTAAGATATCTTCCCAGAAATGGCTGTCAAATAAATGTTTTATATTTTGTAGTTCTGGTTGCTCCATATGGGTTGGAATAGGTAAGAGGTTTTGCTTTTAGAAGGTTATGAGGTTATGTTGCAGCTTACATATGCACACTGAGTTCCCAGTTGGGATGTGCATAGGTGTCCTACGGTGTTTATAGAATTAATAAATTTCATTCTTGGTGGAAATGAGGGTGGGGGGGAAAGAGAAGAGAACAAGTGCCGTGTTACTGCAGTACCTGCATTGGAAAGTGGAGAAAATCTGTGTCTGACCAATTGATTTCTTTATAGCTTGTTCATCAGGGGTTCACTTTCAGCTTCTGGGGTGGGGGTCTGGACAAGGGGGGAGGGGTAATTTTATAATAATGGTTTAAAGAGGTGTGGCTGACCAAACCTTTGATTTTATGGCATGTTCAATTTATTTTGGGGGTGGCTTGCTGCTGGGGAGGGTGCCTGGATGACTTTAAAAAAAAGGGGGGGGGTTTAACGGTTAAAGTGCCAAACTGGCTGGAGAAAGAGCACTGTGAGAGGACTGAATTTGATATTTGACTACAAAGTTCTTGCCCAGTGCTAACAGGATGGTGGAAACTGGGTGGGAGGTGGGGGGGCAGGGCACGAACTGGATACAAGCATTGTGAATATTCAGTTAGAAAATGTCTGCCAGTGCTGAAGTCTACTTTTGACTAGTAGAATGTATGGAATGTTTCTGCTGGCACATTCATATATTCGTATTCCCTAGGAACTATTTTAGTTACCCTCCTCTGGACTGCCTCCATATTGTATGTTATTGCGGCGATGGGGTCTCCAGAAGTTTTATACTGGTGGTGCCTCTCCCTATTTTTTTATTTTTATTTATTTAGCTTTTGTTTACCGGGTAAGTGCACTAGCCATAAAATGACTATTTTCAGGCACGACCCGGGAGAGTACAGACATGCAGAAACTTAACAGGATAACAAATTATAAGTGCTTTACATACAATGAGTTGGAGAGGATACAATATATCTGAACATACAAAGTAAAGCGCTTTACATACAATGAGTTAAAGTGGATACAATATATCAGAGACATACAGAGTACACCATTCATAAGTTCATAGGTGCCTATCTATGCAATGAATAGAGAGGACCTCGGACATTAAATTTTCAGGTGGCACATCATATGAACAGAAACAAGGTACACAAAAACAAAACAGGTAATACAAAAGGAAGAAATAACCATTGAGAGCAGGGAGTCTCATTAAGGAAAAGGTCAGTAAGTGAGGAAGAGGGGAGCAAGCCATGAAATTAGATTATGAGTGTATGTAAGTGTAAGGGAGATGCCTGCAGTGTAAGATTGTATATGGGCAGGGAAAGGGAGCCGGGACAGGCTGAGGCAGTAAGAGGGTTATATAGAGGTGAGGAAACACTATTGTATGGCCAGAGACATCAGTCATTAGGTAGGGTGAAAGCAGGAACAGGTATCAGCAATCAGCAGATAAGAGCGCAGTTTTCTCTTAAAGCATATGTGGGAGCTAGAAAGTCTAATGTCGAGGGGAAGGGAATTCCACAGCTGTGGAGCCGCATGTTCAAATGCAACAGTTCCTTTCCTCATGTGGCACCTCGGCAAATTCAGAAAGGATTTGTCAGCTGATCGTAGACCATGGAGTGTGTCCTGAGGAACAAGCATAGCTGCAAGACACCTAGGGGTTTGATTTCGAATTATCGAATCAATAAGAGAGCCAAAGTAGTATTTCCTACTAGCTAATGGAGACAGCCAGCCAAGATCATTATAAAGCTGACAGTGGTGTTTAAGCTGAGGAGCAGAAGAGGCATAGTGACATATGTTGTTATACGTAATATCCCATCTGAGTAGGTCAGTTTTATGAGCAGCCCCAAATAAGAAAGCCCCATAGGTTAGGGTGGGGAGCAGAATCCCCCTCGCATTTTAGCTGATGGCATGAGCATATAACTAGTCTTATATGCAACACCCAGTTTGGAGTTGACAGCTCTGCAAACAGACTGTACATGAAGATTAAGATCAAGAGATTGATCTAGCAGGATGCCCAGGTACTTGAAAGAGGTCACACATTCCAGTAATTGACCTTCTAAGTCCTGCACCATCAGTGCTGTTGTGCAAGCCCGGAGCTTTGGGGCCGATCCAAGCAGCATGGCTTTAGTTCTGCTAGCGTTGACAGCCAGTTTGTGGTCATATAGCTAGTTTTGTATATTGTTAAAGTCAGAGGAAAGGGTTGTGTTGATAGTGTCTATATTAGTAGAACTTGTATAGATGACAAGATCATCAGCATATAGAATAGCAGAGCAGGATTTTAGAGCAGCTCCAATGTTATTTATATAAAGAGAGAATAGGAGGGCCCTAGGATGGAACCCTGAGGTACAGTAATGTTAACGGTGGTACTGTTCGATAGAGAGGAATTAAATTTCACCACTTGAGTTCTATTTGTCAGATAGCTTTCATACCAGTCAACAACAGGGGAGGAGAAATGCAGGTGTCGAAGCGAGGAGAGAAGCAAAGTGTGATCAACAAGGTCAAAAGCCTTTGTGAGGTCAATAAAGACAGCCCCAGTCAGATTGCCAGTATCCATTTTTGAAAGAGTGTCAGTGGTGAATTTAAGGAGTGCAGCCGTTGTGCTATGTCCTTTCCTGAAGCCATGTTGGGTATCCGAGAGCAGGCTGCGCTTAAGTAGATAGTCAGTTGTCTGAGTTGCCACAATTTTCTCCAGGATTTTGCTCAGTGCTGAAAGTATGGCAATTGGTCTGTAGTTCATGACAACCTTAGGATCCCCCTTTTTAAGTACAGGTGTGATCTGAGCAGCTTTCCAGAGGTCAGGGACCACTTCACCTGAAAGTGATAATGTATAAATTTTGGCCAGCGGTAATGCAATAAGGGGAGCTGCAAGTTTCAAGAGGCGGGTTCAAGGAGTCTGAGCCAGAGCTGGTATGATCATAGATGGACCTCAGGAGCTTCAGGACTTCCTTTCTAGACACAGCCTTAAAATAGAATGGAGGAGTATAAGGAGGCACAGGGGACAACACTTCCAACTTATCCAGACAGGTTCCTGATGAGGAGTGGGAGGACACTGCAGTGGGATTGAAGGAAGAGGTATATTGGGAGAGATCAGAGAAATGCAGGTTGAAAGAATTAGCTATGGTTTGTGAGTCATTGCAATGCACATCATTTATCAGCATATCACCAGGGGTAGTTGACTGTGAGGATCCTAGGAAGGATTTGATGTGTGACCAGAATTTTCTGGGATCATTGGCTGAGTTAAGCAGTAGGTCTTTACAGTACTTGCTCTTAGCATCTCTGACTTGTCTTTTACATGAATTCCATAGCGTACGGTGAGCGTTGAAATCTGTTTGCTGGCCTGATGTTTTGTAGCGCTTCCAGAGTTTATCTCTAAAGTGCAAACTTTTGAGCAAGTCTTTATTTAGCCATCTTGTTTGTTTACCCCTCACTCTCCTGGTGATCTTTGGGGCATGTTTATATTGAACCGTAAGGAATTTAGTGATGAAGAGGTTAAGAGCATCCTGAGAACAGTGTGATAGATAGATCTCTGACCAATCAATTCTGGAGACGTCATACAGAAACACCTCTTGGTCTAGGTGAGCAAAGTTTGTGAGAGTGATGAGAGGTGGTGGAGGAGATGGAGGTGCCCCCAAGGACAGGATGCAGAAAGTAGGAGAATGGTCAGTTAAGGCATCAGCAAGAGTACCAGCGGCTGAGATGTTTTCAATCCGGTTCACCAGCACCCAATCCAATAGTGTGCCTAGTGGTGATGAAGGCAGACTTCTAGTTGGCACTGTTACCATCTGATGCAGGTTGTAGCTATGAGTCAGAGATTGAAGAGAACTGAGAGCTGCCCGAAGCCAGTTTAAGTTTAGGTCCCCTAAGATGACAACCTCATTATGATTAAAATTCTGAGAGATATTTTGCAACAGGTACTCTAGACCCGCAATCCCTCCTGCTGGGGGGTTATACGCACAGATAACATGCAGTTTCTTGGCTCCCAAAGCAAGGGTAGCATGCAAGTATTCACATACTGATTGAGCATCCGGGATAGCGAGAAGAGAGACAGTCAGATTATTTTTGTAGTACAGAGCAACTCTACCACCACGTTTGTTCAATATCCTATCCCTTAGAATAATAGAGTAATTTGGCAGGGAGCAGAGGGAGTCAGTAACCAATGGTTTTAGCCAGGTCTCAGTGAGACAGAGGATATCAGGGTTGTACAGTTTGACCCATGACTCCAGTTCCACAAAGTGACACATCAAACTTCTTATATTCAAGTGTGCAATTAACAGCCCATGTTTGGACATACTATGTATGTCATCTGCTGAGAAATAAGCATCTAGTGGCCCAGGATTTGTCTCTATATCCCCAGATAGCAGAATGGCAATGATGACAAGGAACCACAGCCCCACGTTTAGAAAAGGATGGGATAATGCAGACTTGTTCCATAGTTTCCTAAACATATAGAGAGAATGGTAGGGACAACCCTTTTGGTAGAGAAGATTAGTTTGTAGTATCCTTGTATTATAAACAATAAGGTTGAAGAAAGTAAAATCATAGTGCTCAGTCCTAGATTTATTTGAGCCATCTTCATTCCATAAGGATAGTGTAATTTTGTCAAGGCAAAGTATGACAAGAAAAGTTACGAGGGCAACCCCCAGACAGCTGTTGGACATGATGTGACTTTTGGTACAACATTGGTTCAACTCATGACAGAGGTCATCCAGGTCCACAGCTAGGCAGGGATTGACAAGAGGCTTTAGCTATGCAAGACCTTGCAGGCATGCACTCCCCTGCCCCATTACATTGACAGCCTGGGGCACACCTACTCAAGTACAAGTGCAGGATGTGAAATCCTTTTGTCTTTGTGCTTCCTTTGTTATTTAAAGAGGTTGTTTAAAAGCCCACAAATAGATCCCTTGTTAGCAAGCCAGACGAAAATGTGGATTGAGCAGGACCCAGAGTCACTGGAGTTTGTCAGACCTAGTTGCTTGATTTCTGTTTTGCTTGGGATATCTTCCAAAAAGTTAATTTTAAATTGAAAATGCAAATACCTTGTGGTGATGTTTTGCAGAAAATCAAGTCCAGGAGACTGTCACAGATGTAGTGAGCAAGAATGGTGTAGTTACTCCAAGCAGAAGATCTTGTAAATCCCCAAAAACTTAGCTACAGACATAGACAAACACAAACAGCCACCCACACTTCCAAGGTGCATTCAAATATTCCGCCAACCCTCCTTACTGCCTTCTCACATTGCTTGGCTACCATTAGTTCATCTGGTGTGACTACAGGTCCCTTTCTATTTTTGTTCTTGGTACCCCCTTCCCCCCCCATTGTGTACTCTTCACCTGGGTTTTTGTTTCCTAGGTGCATAATGTTGCACTTCTTTGCAGTGAATCTAGTTTACAGTTTGTGAAAATGTCTTTTTAAGCTCTACAGAGCTCTTCATTCCTGGCTGCCTGAAATGTTGGTCATGGTCCAGCCATCTCTGCAAAAGAGGCTAACAATAAGAATGTGAATTTCTCTTCCTCATACAAAAATATTGGTCTCTAGAACTCATCCTGTGTGGCCATTTCAATCTTTGCTCACCTAGACTTCAGTCTGCAGCAAAAGCTAAGGGAAATAAAGACTGAACTCCTCCATTTTGCCAGGCTCCTGTAAATCTGTGTTTGAGACCCTGTGTGGCTGCCTGCATTTTATACAGTGAGTCTCATAGTCCAACTGCAGCTGAGCAAATGCCTGATGCATTTTTAATTCTGGCCTATTGTTGTGTATAGATTGTTTTTCTACATTTGCTTTATCGGCCAAAACAGTTGTGTGGATTAGGATGCTGAATTAATCTTATGTCCTGTATTATGTGTAGATATTTTTATGCAACTAAGTCAAAGTACTACAAATCCTTGGCTCATACAGGTTTTTTTTGTGTCCAGCCCTGTGATCTAGCTACAGGGGGTCTGTCACAGTTCAAGCAAGATAGGCAATCATGGCTTAAATACACCAGCTTGTGAACTAGGGATAAAGTTTTCATCCAGAGCCAAATACTGTGTAACATTGGGCAAGTCACAGTAAAATCCTAGTGCTAGTCCACCTAGATACATATTCAGGGTTCATTTCAGACATTTATCTTGATGGAATAATTGAGCCATTGAATAGAAAAAGTAGGGTTAAATGAAAAAACTAATGGGCAGGGCTTGTATTTGCATGAGTAAAATGGTGGTCAGTACACTGACCCTGGCTATCCTCCGGTAAGGAATATATTATTAGTATGTTGTGAGCCACATGGATGGTAACTGTCCTGACAGCCATGAGTGACAGAGAGATGACAGATGACTTCTTGAGCTTTACAGTTAACCACAAAATGAACCACAGTAACCCAGGGCTTCTCTGGGCCTAGCTTCCCCCAAATCCCTAATATCTGGCTGGCTTGTGGCTGCAGGATAAAATCATGCTTCAGTTCTGTATGTGAGGTTAGCAAAATGTTGACATTAGCCTGACCTATGTTAAGATGGCAGGTGATGGCTGCAATCAATGTTTGTATCAGTTATAATGAAAATCAGCATTTTGCTAAACTCACATGCAGAATAGTATTATGTATTCACCCTACAGCCAGACACCATCATTTTAGAGCAAGCGGGTAGAGTAGAGCTAAGATAAGATATATGTAGCATCAAAATAAGCCACAGTCTATTAAAAAAGGAAAAAAACACCACTTGAGAAAATCCTGGTTGGGGCCTACCAGCACCCAAATTCCTATTATCTGACTGGCTACAAGGTGAATAAATACTTCCGTTCTGTACCTGAGGAAGAAAATGCTAACATTCATTGCCTGGCTTATGTCAAGCCAGCAGGTGACAGCTGCAGACAATAAATATATCACTTGTATGACAATCAGCTTTTTGCTAACCTCATGTAAAGAATACAAGTATATAGTGTATAGTGGAATGTTGTTCTGTATAGAATTCCATCCCTTTCAAAATGCTGTTCTACCAGAGTTCCAAGGTCATGGAATGCTGTTCTACCCTACTGTGGTACAACAGCATTCTAGAACCTCTAGAGACTGCATGAATCAGTTTTATTTTTAAAGCAAAAGAACTCACAAAACACATTTTTCACACAGTACTATACACTATAAAAAATACAGGATGAGCAACTCTGTGCACAACCAGTGTGTTTTGCCACCTCAGGGTTTTGATTCCCATGGACCTCTCGAGCTTCGCTTTCGAGGTCAGAGGGAATCATAATCCCTCTGTGGGAGAACACACCGGTTCTGCATAGTTGCCCATCCAGTATTTTCTATGTATTCAACCTGCAGCCAGACAATGCATATGTTTACAGCAAGGGGTAGAGGAGAGCTAAGATAGGCGTTATGTAGCTTCACAATAAGCCAGAAAATGCACCACAGAGCATCTAGAACCCCTAGGCTTCTGGGGGCTTGGCGGCCCTCAGACCCCCACCTTTTTGAAGAAGCCAGACTCCAAAAAAAGAACCCCCCATGTAAAAATCCTGCCAACGGCCTTGGGGTACATTACCAGGGCTCTGATATTTCTGCTTGCCTTGGACTGGCGCACAGATCACTTTCCATGAGCTGCCACTGTGGTCTGTACCTATTTCACATTGGTCCCCAGTCACATCTTTCTACCATGAGAACTGGCTAGCTCTGGAAGCTAAATATTAAAATTTGAGATCTGGGAGTTGAAGACACCCTTGTGGTTTACTGGGAGTCAATTTGCTATATGATCTCATGGCAGTCATTCCATTCCATAAAACATTCTAAGTGTGGATTACCACCAGACGGAATACTGTAAGGGGAGTTGCTGCCCATGGCAAATGTTTGCTGCTCTTTGTAAATCTAGTCCATGCACTTGCTAGAGACAATGATTTATTCAAACCTCACTGTCTATAATTCAGCCTTGTCTGATAAAGTGTGCTCCACCTTTTGATGCACAGAACAGAATAATTAGACAAGAATGAAGTGACCTTTGGAAAATCTTTTTCTATTTCCAGATCAAAAGCAGACTAGGTCTACAGAGCTGCAGCTCTCTTGAATCTGGTTGCTTTGGTTACATCACAACTGGCTACCAAATCAAGTAAGCATTGCTACAGGTGTGGTATTCTATGTAGGAATATTTCAGGTCTACTGTTGTATCTGGGGATAGGGGCTTAACACACAGACCCCCACATTATGATACAATGTGCTCTGCTCCCATACATCCCTGGTGGTTGTGAGGTTGATCTCTGACCCCTAGCCCATGGGTGTGGGGCTTTGACCCCAGAACCCTAGTGTTTCATCTCTGACCCTGGGCCAGGGGCCGGGGTTTGACCCCTGACCCCGGGCCCCACCAAAAATTTCATAAACCCGGCTCCTATGACTAGTACTGTTCTAAATATATGCACATATTTTAACCATGCACTTCCAGTTATTCCCTCCAGTATGGGATAGATTGTCTATTCCAGCTGTCTTACTAGTTCATCACGTGGCCTGCAAACAAACACAGTCCAATGCATAACACCCCCCCATCCCCAAAAATGGTAAATCTGAAAATTAAAACATTTTTACTGGGTTCTTTGAGTTTTCAGATTGGAATTCTAATGTGAATAAGATAACCCACCAGATGCAAAGGTGGATCCCTATGGTTTGGTCCTAACTATGAACTACCTGCAGTGGCTACTCTTAAATAGAGTGCATTGCCTAAATTGGCCCCTTTAAAATAAATGGCTTTCCACCTAGGTAGTTAACAGGTAATCAAAGGGAACATGCTAAAAGGAGTGCAACAAGCTCTCAAACTCTAAACACACTCCATAGCTAGCATGCTCTAACCTTTGCATTATTCACAAAGTTAAAATCACAGTTCTGTTGAGGAGTACTACTGGTTTTGTGGCATGTAACAAACAAACAGAGTCCAGTGCACACAGCCCACGTGATAAATCTGAAAAGTAAAATATTTTTTATACCTAAATTGGCTATAGTCTTACTTTTGTCTCCATGGGAAAAGGGTTCCTTAGTTTTCAGATTGGAATTCTAATGTGAATAAGCCAAACCACCAACAAACCAGCGATCACATGGCTAGGATTCATTTCAGGCTGTCTGACTTTACCCCCACCTCTCTGTGTTACTGCTTAAGCAGTAAATTCCCCCTGTAAAATTACTTGAGTGGTATTTACAGGCAGCCGTGTTAGTACCTGCCCCTGGTCTGTTCAAAGTTCTCACCTCTACCTCTGTGTATCAGGGTTAGCTGCTCCAAAGGCATTGCGTCCACCAGTAATCAGGGCCAGTGTCCTCTTTCGGAATCACCATGGCTTACGGAAGTGTTCAAGATACTTTTTTTGCCGGGTAACACATTTCTGAGGAGCCTGGGGAGCAAGGGAAAACTGTCCTCCTCCCTTTCCACCCTCATCTGCATAGCAATGGGTGACATCTCCAGTATAATGCCTATAATATCCTTAATGGTCTCCCTGATTCCTTCCTTCCTTCTTTCTTTCTTTCTTTCTTTCTTTCTTTCTTTCTTTCTTTCTTTCTTTCTTTCTTTCTTCCTTCCTTCCTTCCTTCCTTCCTTCCTTCCTTCCTTCCTTCCTCCCTCCCTCCTTCCTTCCTTCCTTCCTTCCTTCCTTCCTTCCTTCCTTCCTTCCTTCCTTCCTTTCTTTCTTTCTTTTTCTTCCTTCCCAGGGATTGTTTTCAGCATTTATTCTTTTATTTATTAAACACTGGTAACCTGGAGGGCACACTGAGTAACAGCTCATTTCCAGGTGTGACCTGGTAGGAGGGGTATAGGCAGACAAATACATTTAGTGGAAAAGTGAAATTTAGGAACAAACGTTAAAGGGCAAAACAACTCCTTTAAAATGTGTACTGCATGTCCTTAAACTTGTTACACAATAACAGACCCTTATGCCCATTTCATATTTCAGAGCAAGTACCTTCTTCTAGTGTAACACAATTAGCCTGTTCCTTGTCCTGTTGGCACAGAACAGATGGATCTGGCTTGTTTGTAGTAAGGCTTTCTACACTTCAGTATGGTACCCTTTGTCATCAGCCTCTTTCTCAATACAGTAGCAGCCATCATTACATTGAATTATGGTGCACTACCATGAAGACAACACCAGAAAATATCAGAAATGACTGATATCAGGATGTGGCACTAGATAACTACACGTGGAAATGGCTCCCACTGTAGCTGTTCTTCTTATGCACTTGGTCCAACTGTTTGCTTAAGACCCCTTGGCTTCCTTCTCCAGATAGTTCCTAACCTGAAAATATCTGAATATATGCAGCCTTAGTAGGCCAGTAAGATCCCTCAACTCATTTAAGGGATAAATCTCTGAGGAAGGACTTGGTTGGTCTGAAAACTTAGACATTGTTTTCATTTTGTAGCATCTATGTTTGTCAATAAAAGGTATCACATCATTTGATTCTGGGTCTGTTCTTATAAGGTCCAAAACGGCAACTAATCTATTCCTGTATGTCCTCTTTCAAGGGAGGAATCCTTGCTTTAGTAAGAAGATCCCTCATGTTCTTGCTCCTCCTTTGTGCAGTCTTGTTAGTCACTGTTGATTTTTCACTCAGTTTTTGCACATGCATCATTTTTTTTATTTTCATTGTAGAATTTTTACAGCTTTCACTACTTTTATTAATTATTGGGGATTTATTTCCTTTGTATTACTCCTTAGTCTCGCGTAAGGATGAGCCAATGTGGAACTGGTGTTTGGTTCCCTTTGACACTTCCATGTTGTGATGCAATGCGTTTTATACAGTAGGTAGCACACATTAAGCATGTTCAAGTTGATGGCAAGCCACATGACCTACAGCAGTTAACCAGCAATGCTGGAGAATGAGAACTCCTCATACTGCTCACATCTCAATGCCATTTCCAGCTGTCTCTCACAGCAGAAGGACTTGGTGCCAGTGGCTACTGAAGCAGCTCCTGTTATTTGAAAAAGAGTGACTTTTGATCAAAAAAACTAGAAATGATCAAAGCATCATGCATTGTCATTCCAGTAAGCTAATTCTCACTACATTTAACTGTTGTTTCAGGCAGGCAGACAGGCAGGCTAGTGAAACTGTGCAGCAGATGTAAGGAGAGAATGCACAATGTGAGCCTGCACTGGCAGCTGCAGGGCCTACTGCAGTAGCAGGCACATGTGAGTTAAGCAGACTGGGAAAGGTGTAGGAAGTATTTTTGAAATATTTATTTTACACATATATTTTACTGAGTGCTTGTGATGTAGTAGGCACAAAAATCCATATTTTATAACATTTCCCCATGCAGCAGAAAAGCAGATTTAATTTAACAGATTGGGAAAGGAACGGGGGGATTTAGAAGTATTTATTTGACACATATTTTTTACTGGTATAAAAAAACTGGTATGGAACCTTCGGTATAAATTGAAGCCAGGATTCAACTAACAAGCTCTTGTTAACTAAGGCCTGGCTTTGATTTATACCAAATGTCAGATTAAGATCAGGAAACTAGCTTTAAAAATGATGTGTCATAGACTTGCATGGAGCATGCCCTCTCCCTTTTCTTATACTTACATCACATAACATACGAGCATGGAGGGAAGTCAGGCATCAGGAAGTGAAATGGATAATGACACTAGCCACTTGAAGACAAAATACAATCCCTTCCCTTCCCTTCCCTTCCTTAGTGTGTTGATAAGGGACTAGGGAGTCTTAAATAAGGGCAACCAGAGTAATTGAAGGGAGCCTTACAATTACCATGGCAACCTGTGAGATAGAAAATGAGATCAGATATCACAGTGCCAGTTTGGAGGTTTGAGTCTGAACCATTAGTTGAATACTGGATGCACTGTATGAGAATATGCATCAATAAAGTGTTGCTTATGATCTTAACGAACCCTTTGTTTTGTATACAACAAAACAAGACATGGTACCTGGAGTGGTTTCAGGATCTTCATGGAAAAATTAAACAAAAGAGAAGTAACAAAGTTGGAGAATTCTTGTGCAAGAAGAACAGTCAAGCCACACACTGACACAAGTTCAAGTGACTGCAGATTTTGGCCAACTAATCTAACTGACACTGGAGTCTGCTGAAATGGAGCAAATATGACCACCACCAGAGATCAGGTTTATGGGCAATTTTGAAGAGAATTGGAAATGCTTCAAGCAGCGTTTTGACTTTTATTTACAAGCAACTGGTGCAGATGGAAATGAGGGTCCACAAAAAGTAGCTTTGTTACTGACTATAGCAGGCTCAGAAGCTCTCTCTCTCTCTTTCTCTCTCTCTCTCTCTCTATATATATATATATGTATGTGTATGTATATATAATACTTTTCAATTGTCAGAAGTGGACAAGAAGGACTATGATGAAGGTATGCAACAATCTGAAGCATACTGTCTGCAGAGGGAAAAAAAATGAGACTTTTGAAAGATATGTTTTCAGATCCCAAATATGAAAAGAACAAGAAACAGTTGAATAATTTGTTACTGGTTTGAGACTTAAAGCACAGTCCTGTAACTTTGGAACCCTTGGCCCATCTATGATCAGAGACCGAATAGTGATGGGCTGCTCAGATCCAAAAGTCAAAGAAAGTCTATTAAGAGAAAGTGAACTAAATCTGAAAAAGGCAATCCAGATTTGTTAAGCTGCAGAGCAGACTCTTATGCAAATTCAGTGCCTCACCAGAGCAAAAGAGACAAAGGACAGTTTGGAGGTTGCTGCTCTGTAAACCACGGAAAATAGAACCCAGAGGTCCCTTACAAGTTGTACAAAGCAATAGGTACAACAAAAAGAGACAGGAAGAACAGGAAACACACAAAGAAAGGGTGCAAGTAACCTCTGCTGCAACTGTGGTAAACACCATGCACACAGAAAGTGCCATGTTTATGCGCAACAGTGCCGATACTGTGGACAACTTAATCACTTTGCAAGATGTTGCAAACAGAGAAAAGCAGTGCATGCAGTTACAGAAACAGAAGACTCAGACAGTGAAAATGAAGTCTTTATAGGCAAAGAAATGCAAAAAGGTCACCTTGGAATCATGGGTGTGTGGGCCAAAAAAACTAACAAGCACAGCAAAGAAGGCTCGCACTTCAAAATCCTAATGGTCACAAAATATTCATCACAAGTGATGTGAAAAAATGCAAAAATATTTATTAACACTTACACATACCACTATAAGAAGCTAGGCATATGATTCATTGTCCCACAGCACTGAAAAAATACCTGACCGCATTTCATGCCCTACACTTGACAAAATGCCAGTGTAGGGCACAAAACACCATCAGGTACTTTTTCAGGCTATAGGACACTGAATCATATGGCAAGAGATCAGAAGCACTGCTCCATCCTGGTGCTTCTTGATCTCTCTTCAGCTTTTGACACCGTGGACCATGGGGTGTTGCTTGAGTGCCTAAGGGTCATCTGTGGTCTGGCCGGTTTGGTCCTCAGATGGTTTCAGTCATTCTTCACTTGCAGATCCCAGAGGGTGGTGTCGGGGATGTTTTCCTAGGACTCATTCTCTCTGCCATGTGGGGTCCCTCAGGGCTCGGTGCTGTCCCCAATGCTGTTTGTGGTGTTTATGCTGCCTTTGGGAGGCATTGTGAGATGTATGGGCTGAGGTTTCACTGTTATGCAGATGATACCCAACTGTACTTGTCTTTTGTACCTGACGAGGATGGTTTAGTCTTAGTCTTTAGTAGTTGCCTCGCAGAAATCCAGGACTGGATGAAATCCAGCTGGTTGAAGTTGAATTCCAATAAGACTGAGGTATTGGTGGTTGATCCAAGTCGCTGGATAGAGGGGTTGGTGGCAAGGTTCCCCTCTGGGCTTTGGCTCGAGGGTTACCAGCTGCCTTCCTCTGAATGGGTGCAAAACATGGAGGTGATTCTTGATGATGGTCTGACACTGCATTCCTAGTCAAGTCCTCATTTTATCATCTGAGGAACATCACCCAGGGCAAGCACTTTGTTCCATCCAGCGACCTTCAGACTTTGATCCATGCCTTTGTGACCTTGCACCTGGACTACTGTAACTCCCTTTACCTAGGGCTTTGGGGGTTGGTATCCACCACCTGCAGCTGGTGCAGAACACTGTGGCATGGCTGTTGAGGGCATCTCCTTGCTCGAGCCACATCATTCCTGTGCTGCGTGAACTGCACTGGCTGCCTGTACAGTATCAGATCATCTTCACAGTCGGTCTTCTGACCTATAAGGCCCTGCACGGACAGGGTCTGGGCTACCTGGAAGAACTCCTGAACCCTTACTGTCTCAACCAACCACTCCGCTCAGCTGACGAGGGGTTGTTAGAGATTTCCAGGGTACAGCTGAAAACCTTTGGGTCCCGAGCTTATATGTATGCAACTCCTACCCTGTGGAATTCTCTACCTTATCAGATCCAAGAGTGCTGGACTGTGGAGAGCTTCAAGATGGCCTTAAAGACCCATCTGTTCTACCTGGCCTATGGGGATCTTACTTATTATTTCTGTTTTTACATTTTTTATGTAATCTGAAATTGGATTGTTTTATTATATTATTTGTTTTAATGTGTTTCTATTTATAATTCTTTACAATGCTTTGGTTTTGAATTGCTCTTTAGAAATAAAGTTTATTATTACTATTATATGCTTAGCTTCTTATATTTGTATGCATAAGTGTTAATAAATATTTTTGCATGTTTTCACATCACTTGTGATGAAAGGTTTGTGACCATTAAGACCCTATAGTGAGAGTCTTCTTTGCTGTGCTCTTTATAGGGACCCTAGATAAGCAAGACATCTCAGAGAAAAATTAATGGACTATTCAACTAGATACTAATGGCTTGAAGGTACAACACATGATTGACACAGGTACTGAAATAAATGTGCTTCCAGCTTGACTGTGGCATAGGATACCAAACAAACCATGCTAAAGAAAAATACTATTCTTATGGAGGCACATAATGGACTCACCACACCCCACTATAGGGTACTGCGCACTGAATCTCCAGCACAAAGGCAAGGTCGGTGAACATCACTTTGTAAATGTTACTGGGGACAAGAAGCCAATTTGGGGGCTATAGACCAGACAGAAGTTGGGTCTGATAGAAAAAATATTTGCAATAGAACATGACAAGCCTGTTACTGATAATATCCTGTCTGAAATTCAAAATTGTTATTTATTTTATAAAGATGATAGCAACATAAAGCACCAATTACATGGATAATCTTCAGAGAACCCAAAGCAATACACAACCCTGTCAATCCCTTCCCCCGTTCCCCCTGGAGCGTACCCCTGAGAATAAATAGAAGCATTAACAATACATTGAGGGTGACCATTTGGAGAGTTAGTCATGTCCTATCCTCATAATGTAGATACAAAGCATATAACTTGCCCCATTTTTTATCAAAGGACGCCAGCCTGTTATGAGAGCTAGCAAGTAAATGCTCAGTTCTAAAACATGCTGAGAGTTCATTCAACCATTCAGTATAGGATATAATGAGTTGGCCCATCCATTGCTTGAGCATTAGCCTCTTGACTACAGTAGATATTAAAGCCATGTGAAATCTATGTTCTTTGACCCTAATGTTGGTATATATACCCAGAATACAAATTTTGGCTGTGAAAAATTCCTCCAGACCCAACAAGGGGTCGATCTTTGACTTAATATCCTGTCTGAATATAGTGATATATTTAAAGGACTGGGGAAGTTATCCATTACACATAATATCACTGTGGATGATAATGCAGTCCCAGTAGTTCAAGCTGTGCTGATCCCCGTGGCCCTGAGAGATAAGCTGAAAAAGGAATTGTGATGTTTAATAGATATGGATGCCATTGAAAAGTGGAAGAGCCAACACCATGGTTTCACTCCTAGAAGATCATTGAGAAAAAAGATGGATCACTAGGCTTGTGTTTACACCCAAAAGAGTTAAATGCATGCACTAAAAGACAGCATTTGCATGTCCCCACTTGACATGAAATTTTGGATGAAATGTCAGGGACCAAATATTTCTCAATATTGAATGCCTCCTCAGGATTCTGGCAAATACCCCTAATACCAGAAAATGCACGCTTATGTACTTTTAATATTCCTTATGGGAGGCACAGTTTTAAAAGACTGTCATTTGGCATATGCTCAGCACCCAAGATTTTTCACAGAACCATGCACCAACTGCCAGAAGGCACTAAATTGGTTAAAGTTTACACTGATGACATACTCATCTGGGGCTCATTCAAGGAGCAACATGACACTGGACTGGAAAATGTGTGATAGGTGGGTAGGGCAACAGGCCTTAAACTGAACTTAGCAAAATGCCAGACAAAGAAAACAGAGATTTTATACCTCAGTGAAATCCTTTCAGAGGATGGAGTCAAACCTGATCCAGCAAAAGTACAGGCCATAAACAGAATTTCACAACCTAAAATGAAGGTTTACAACAGTTCTCAAGAATGGTGAATTATCTGGGGAAGTTCATTAACAATCTGACTGACAAGACATGCCACCTGAGAAAATTGTTAATTAAGTCAGCCAAATGGTTGTGGACAGCAGCACATGAGCAGGAATTCACAGCTATTAAAAGGCTCCTGACCACAGCACCTGCCTTGCAATATTTTGATATTACGTGTCAGACAAAGGTTTCCACAGATGCCTCAAAAGATGGTACAGGAGCAGTACTGTTACAACTCAGAAATGGCAGCTGGCAACCTGTTGCATATACCTCAAGAGCCTTTACAAAAACAGGATACAAATATGCTCAGATCGAAAAGGAGATGCTGGCCATAGCCTTTGGTTGTGAGGCTTTTAGTAATTACATTTATGGAACTCCCTTTGTGATCAAAACAGACCACAAACCTCTGATAACCATTTCAAAAACAGATTAATAGCAGGTACTGCCATAGATTCAGAGACTGTTAATCAAACTACAAAAGTATGATTACAAGATAGAATACACATCGGGAAACCATCTGATTGTAGCTGATGCCTTGTAACAAACTTGGGACAAATCACACAGGAGCAAAGATCAAAATGGGGACACAGAAGTGGACATTCACATAAATAGAATAAGAACTTCTGGAGTGGTGTCAGCCTAGATGTGGGAAAGACTGAAAACTGCAACAGCACAAGCTGAAACCCTACAGGCAATATTGTCAGCAATGCAAAAGGGGTGGAAAGGACAATACCACAATGCAGGTATGTGCCATTCCAGGCTGAATTATCTGTGGTAGATGGGGTACTGCTTAAGGGTGAAAGAATTGTGGTTCCTACTGACTTAAGAAAGGAAATGCTACATAAAATTCATGAGGGACATATGTGCATTGAAAAATAAAAACACAAAGCAAGACAGGTTGTGTTCTGACCAGGATTTACTAAAGATATGGGGAATACAGTTTGGGCATGTCATACATGTTGGACATGCAGGCCTGCACTGCAGTGCTTTGAGGACCCTTAACTTCAGATTCAGAAAATGCCAATGTCTGTGAAACAGTATATTGATTTATTTGTATTAGAAGGCAGTGAGTACATGGCTGTAATTGATGCATTCTCATGTTACCCAGAAGTTGTGAAGCTCAAGACACCCACCTCTAATCAAGTAATTGAAGAGTTTAAAGTAATCTTTCCAAGATTTGGAATATCACAGACTATAAGGACATATCATGGACCTTAGTTTGCCAGTGCAGAATTTAAAGCCTTTGCAAGGTACTGTGGGTTCAAGCACATAACCTCCAGTCCAACATATCCACAAGGAAACAGGTTGTCAGAATGTGGTGTCAAATTTATCAAGTCTCTAATGAGAAAAGCAAAGGAGGAAAACACAGATCACTCCCTTGCATTGCTGAACTACAGAGAAACTCCTTTAGAATATGGCAAATCCACAGCAGAACTGCTCATGGGATATCGGGTTCGAACCCGACTACCTCACCTCAAACTTGAATACCACACAGACAATAAAGAAGAAAAAAAAACAATGCAATCTGAGAAACAATGTGAGACATATGACAGAACAGCAAAATATCAGAGGAAATTGCAACCTGGATAAACAGTCAGGTCGAGAAGTGAGGGTTGCTGGGGAGAACTGGCATTTATTCAGAGGTTTGCGGCTCCGGTACTTACTGAAAGTGGACAACTGCTAAGACAAAATAGGAGACATTTAATGCCAGTGCTGAACCAGGACAGTTTCCTGCACCACAAGAGACTGTAGTTACAGACACAGAGTACTTGCCTGAGGAATCCTGGACAGTGCCAAAAACACAGGCTGAGGAAAGGGAAATGCAAAGGAGTGTAGACACTGAACAAGAAAGAAATGCTATTTCTACAAACAGGGCTTTACCTGACTTTTGTGAAATGTTGCAAAATAATACTGAACTGAAGCTTGTGCTCAGATGTCTAATGACACTGTTACTCACAAAAGTCCTGAACAGTTGCGCAGGTTGAGAAGTGATAAGCTAACAAAAAAGGCAAAGAGACTCATTGAAACATTTTAAACGTGAAATGCTACTATAATCCTTTCTTTCATTATTAGTGAATCCTGTCACAATATCATGTGATAGTGGCATACTCCAACTAGAACTTATTTAGAGGACTTGATTGGAATTGTTGTTATTCTTTCTTTTTAGAAAACAGGGGATATGTTAGTAAGGGACTTCCGAGTCATAAATAAGGGTAATAAGAGTGAGTGAAGGGAGCCTGACAGTTACCATGGCAGCCTGTGACATAGGAAACGAGATCAGGTATCAGACAGTGCCAGCTCAGAGGTTTGAGTGTGAACCATTAGTTGAATACTGGATGTACAGTGTGAGCAGATGCATCAGTAAAGTGATGCTTATGATTATAATGAACCATTTGTTTTGTATACAACAAAACAAGACACCTAGCAGGCTAAATATAAAACTTTAAAACTGCAGTGGAGTAACTCCCATTCAGGTAAGCGCCTCCTGTTTATTCCTTAATGCACAGGGAAAGGTGGTCTTTAAGTAGATTGCTGTGTGAGACACAAGGGGGGCCCGATTTTAGAAGGTTGATGCAGGGCTTGCATCAAGCTCTGTGTCAACCAGGGTGTTGGGCGCAGCTGCGCTAACCCCCATGGACGCAGTGCAGCCTGATTTTAGAAGGGTTGGCGCATTTGTGACATTTGTCACAGTTTGCGACAGCTTGTGCCAAAGCTGTGGCACAAGCCCCGTAAATTGGCTCCCCCAGTGATGCAAATGTAAACCGGGGGAGCTGGTCAAACTTCTTGCATTTGGTGTAAAGGACTTGCATTGGAGTTTGTGGCTGGCTCACTTGCAAAATCATGAATGCCGCAATGCCTGCCACAAGTCGCCCCTTGTGTCCGACTCTCCGACACAAGTTCCTTGTGTTGATCTATGGCCCTTCTAAAATTTGGGCCCCAGGTCTCTCAGTGGGGTGCGGTGTGGTGGCCTGGTGGAGTCACTCTTCCCTGTCACCTCTCAAGCTGTACAGCACAGTGGCTTTATCTGTGCACCAGGTGTGCATGTTATGTGAGCATATCAGAATCATCAACTACTATTGTAAGTCATCATTGTTGACATCCAGTGCCAGCTGGCTTTTGTCATCAAGTGTTGTGCATGTGTTGTTCAAGCATATAGAATATGTAAAGAGAAGAACAGGAGAGGCAAGGGATGCAGGAGGATGAAATGAGCAGATAAGAGTTCTACTACGTCAGTTTCAATAAGTATATATTCTGCGATGGGTTTTGCTGGTAAAGGAGCTGGTCATTTTGGACAGGGACTGGAAATCATGGTTGTAGGGCTGTTAGGTCAAGGGCCAGCTGTATGATCATGCAGCCAAAGAAACCGTGGTTCATTAATTGCCAGAAATCCACTGGCTTCACTCCCACGTCAGTGCAAGCCAATACACATTCACAGCCACTTCACAACTTGTCTCTCATTGCTTGTAAAACACTTTGGGATGCAATGTGTATGAAAAGTGCTATCTAAATGCAAAGTCTTCTCCTTCATTCCCCTTGATACATAGACTCTGTCAAACAGAAACTGTTGTCTTCTTCAATGTCTTCATAAGCGACTTTGCAGAGGAGCTTGAGGGGAAGGTGTGCCTCTTTGCAGATGAAATAAAAACCTGCAAAAGGTTGACACTCAGGATGGGGTGGAGAAAATGTAAAGGGATATGAGGAAACTAGAAGAATGGTCTAGTGGGTTTCAATGCCAAAAAGTGCAAGGTTATGCACTTAGGGCTGTGGAACCCAGGGCCTTTGTAAAAGAAGGAGGGAGTGGAGCTTACAGTCACCAAGCAAGAAAGAACTGAGGGGGTCATCATATCTGATGACCTCAGGGTAGCTGGACAGTGTGAATAAGCAGTGGGAAAGGGTAGCAGGATGACGAGGTGCACTGGGAGAGGGATTTCTAGCAGGACAAGGGAGATAGTTCTGTCGTTGTATCGCTCACTGGTGAGGCCCCACCTGGAGTATTGTGTCCAATTCTGGAGGCTGCACCACTGCAAGGACATTGAAAGGTTGGAAGCGGTACAAAGGAGTGCAACCAAAATGCTGAGGGGGCTGCATGAGAAGCCATATGCAGAAAAGCTGCAGGAACTCAATATATACTCCCTGGAAGAGAGTAGAGCAAGAGGGGACATAACTGAAACCTACAAGTAACTCAGGAGTGAACAAGGTGGAAGTGGAGGGTCTATTTCAGAGAAAGGAAGGCACTAGAGCAAAAGAGCATGAAATGAAACTAAGAGGGAAAAAGCTTAAGAGAGATGTGTGGAAATACTTTTTCATGGAAAGGATGGCGGATGACTGGAACAGTCTGCCAGAGGAGGTAGTGGGAGCAAAGACTGTGAGGACCTCCAAGCATGCATGGGATAGGCTCAGTGGCATATCACAGAGAAGGAATGGGGAAGGGAGTGACACCTATGACCAGCTAGAGTTAGTGATGATGGAACAGGCAGGGACAAGTGGCAGACTGAATGGGTCTAAATGTCCTTTTCTGTCGACAAAGTCTATGTTTCTATGCATACATTTACAGTGGAGCAGCAAAGACAGTTTGAAGAACCACCAAGAATGTGTATACAGTACAAAGCCTCCATTTCTTATTCCTCCATCTCCTCCTTTTCTGCTGGCTTCACATGAAGGCTAGATACCAAGAATCATGAATTGTTAGTCTTTCTCAAACTAACCTTATCAAAGATCGAGTTTAACTATTTATTTGATTATTCATATTTCTAACAAGTGACATCTACTACTAGTCCCACTCCTAAATCTCTTGGTGGAACCATAGTCCGGCTCACCAGTCCTGTCGGTAGCAGAACAACTCCTCCTCCTGAAGAAACCTTCAGCAAGTCTCACATTGTCATCATAAACATGTTCAATATGATCAGGTGAGCCGCTGGGAACACAGAGTACACCGAGTCAGTATCAGTAACAGAAGATGTAAGATGAGCAATGGAATGTCAGGAGGCCTTGTAGTGCGAAAAAGCAGAAAATTCAGGGAGAGAGGGGATGCGGTCACTGATGTAAGCTGAAAGCCGGAAACAGTCCACATTATTTCAAGCAGACGCGATACACGGAGAGGTCTTCTTCTGCTGGCCATTTTCTTATATTCTTTTCACATCTTTTTTTATGCTTTTTGGAGGCATACATTTGTTTGGAGGGGATTTATTATATAATTTGAAAAATAGATGGGGATAGACTACAGAAAGAGAATATAATAACTGACACAGAGCAAAGTAGAAGCTACAGGAGGTCCACACCTTGAGGCCATCAATTAATGGTAACGTATACTGTAGCTTACACTGGGCCAGGGTGATCTTTGTGGATTTTGCAGACTCTTTACAACATCACAAACAGTAATCATCTGCTGGTGAATGTCAACAGCACCTGTCACAAGTACTGTAAGCTACAGTAATTAATATTCATTGCTGACCTCAAGGCTTTTTTACCCCTTACTTGTAGTCTGCTCTACCTCATGCCAATTACTGCATTGGGATCCAAAGTGGTTTGGCTGAACTCTCGAAGCAGAACCAATTTTATGGGTCCCAACTCAAACCTGAACTGAAGTTGTATGTACTGGCCTGTGTTTTTTATTGATAAGATAGGATTCAGAGTCCTACAAACTTCAATGGTCTAAACCACAGGTTCTCAGACTTTGTCAAGGTGAGTCTCCCCTATATGCCAGATAAAGTGTGGGCCTCGCTAAGTCTCACACACAGTAGCATGCCCCAACCCACCAACTCCCAGGACAGACCAGGAGGTACATCACTTCAATCCTCCCACAAGCCACACCAATAGTCCACATTCCCAAGCTAGACCAGCTCCTTTCACTTCAACCTCCCACAAGCCACACAACTAGGCCCTTCACTGCAACCCCCCAACCAACTAGGAGGTCCATCGCTCCAGTTCTCCTGCCCCATGCCACACTCAAATGCTGGATCCCAAAGCCAGACCAGCAAGTCTTATGCTCCAAATCCCCTTCCCTGCACACACAACACCAGCAGGCACCATTAATCCAACAACACCCACAACTCACACAAAAGAATTAAAGCCCCACCACAGCAGCCAGCCAATCATCAGGCCATTTCACCCATCACACTACAGACAGATGTTTCATTTCTAAACTCTTATCCATCATCTCAAAGTCAGTACAGTCAGCCTTAAGTTTCAAGTCCTTCACCCATAGCACCAACAGGCACCATTACACCAACACCCCCAACACAAAAAATATCCCCTTCCCCCCAGGCAGCCAGCCATCAAGCCATTTTTACCCTCACCCCAATGACAAGTGTAAGAAATGCTCCTTCCTTAACGGTACTGAACAAGGGTATTGCTCTTAAATCTGAGCCAGTAGAGGTCCAGGAGAGGTCTGGGTCAATGTCTGAGATGGTTGAGGTTGGCTGGAGGAGATCATCTGGGGTGGTGGCTTCAGATGGTGTGAGTCGGCAAGATGACATAGTCCGGGTCGGTGGCTCGAGATGTTCCAAGTCAGCGGATCTGTGCAGTCCAGGTCGGCAAATGCAGCAATCAGCAAAAATTAGTCATTTGTAAGGACAGGAAAAACTTCCCTGTTTCTACACTGTTTGTTGCCAAAACAGCATTCCAGCCAGCAAGCTGACTGGCTGCTGACTTGTGAGATCCAGTTGGCTGTAAAATCTCAGTTCTGATTGACACCTTACACCACCCACTCATTGTTGGAAGACTGGCTGCCTCATGATCCTGACTGTCTGTCTTACATGCCAAGATTGTACCTCACAATTTTTACAAGTATGACAGGGGTTAGGAAGACAATGTCAGTTGTACTTGTCCTGCACTGCAGGAGGATTGTGTATTGTGGCCAGACTGCTGAACTTGGGAGAAGGAAGTTGGCAGTGCATTTCCTCTGATGCACAGTGGTGAAGGTGGATTGCACAGCTCATACCGAGTAGGGTCAGTGGTGCATTTCTTGTGCTGCACATTGGGGGGGGGTGCAGAGGGGGAATGTGCAATTTAGGTCAGGGAGTTGTGCCAGATGGCTAGAAAGGAGAGAGGAAAGCAGGATTGGGGATGTTAAAGCGTGCGGATACAGCCGTTGTACAGCAGTATGTTGTGTGTATACACACAATGTACACAAAGTCAGAAGGGTCTCAGCACCTCCCCAAGAACAGCCCCACACCTCACCAGTTGAGATACCCTGGTCTAAACATATCAACTAACCATTGATGAATTCCATAATTCAACAGCTGTGTTTCTGGACTACGTTCTAAAGTTAGCAGTGACCTGATGTCAAAACGTAAAATCACTACAATCCTGTTTTTCAATCAAACTAGTGACTCACCAAGAAAATAATTCTCAGCTGAGCTGCACACAACCAGCACAAGAAGCAGAACTGATAAGAATCCCTCACAACAGCTTGCAATTACAGTAGCTGAACTGCAGTGCATACAGCCTACGTATGGAGTGAGCCTCCACTTTGTTAATGTGGCAGTGTGATAGTAAAAGGGGGATCTGCAGTGAAGTAGAACTATAGAATAGAAACTACTTTAACATGCTAAAGAACATGTCATCAATTTCTTCTTCTTTAAATCAGTTTAAAAACCTTTGTGTGTATATTGTATTTTTCATTATTTTATCAATTTTTTTTCCATTTTATAAATGCAATAGTATAATAAGCCACTCTGCGGCATAGGCATGTGCTAAATTAATGCATGCTTTAGCTTTATAAGGCACTCAGCCATGGTACTCATGCCTTACTATGAAGCCATGCACCTTCTGGATTTCCAACTCATTGCTGGAAACTGGGGATACTGAGAAGGTGGGTCACTGGCTGGATATGTGATCCAGAAGTGGGAGCAGGGAAGAGTAGGATTGGGAATGTCAGGCTGAGCAGGTGCTCTGGGTTTAGAAGGTTCATGGAGTGGGGTCCTACCTGTCATGCTCCAATCCCCAGGGAAGTTCTAGGAGTGTGGGCGGGGAAGGCAGCAGAAGGGCTGACAGCTCCAGCTCCTCTCCTTCATGGTGTGATGTGCACTGCCAGATCCTTGAAGAATGAAACAGCTGTGATGTTGGATTTTATCACAGATTCCTCTGGGGACCTGGTTTGTTTTACTGAAACTTGGCTTAGTGATGTCTCTGGGCCAGTCCTAGAGGGGTTACTCTTGGGAGTACACTGCCCAAAATAGGAGTGCAGGGCTTTTGGGGTGGCCATCTGATTTAGATCCTGTTTGAAGTTAGCAGCATACCCACTGGGGTAGGTGGAGTCATTTGAATGTGTGGCAGTGAAGGGCTATATGGGCATGAGCTGTTAGGATTCTCCTGGTGTACCACCCTCCCAGTCAGGAACAGGAGTTCTTATGGAAATTTGTGAATTTTATTGTCAACCTATCACGTATGCCCCAAAACATATTGTGCTTTTGGATTTTAATGTATGGGTTAATGAAGAAACCTTGCAATTTGCTCAGCAATTCTTCCAATTTATGGAATCATTGGGCCTCATTCAAGTTGTTTCCTCCTCCACCCATAAACATGACCACACCTTGGACCTCCTCTTCTCTTTGGGGCTGCACATCTTTGATGTCAGGGTGCATCCAGTAGGGTGGTCAGATCACCATGATCTTGTCTTTCTTGCAAGGATTCCATCTAAACTATCCTTTCAGGTGTAGGTGATCCAATACCTTCCCAGATGTGCTTTGACACAGGAAAATCTCCTGGTGGTTTTGGACATCTCGGGCATGGAAACAGCATGCAATAGAATTGTGGAGGCAGCCATTGATGGGTATAATTTGGCCATTGTGGTACTTGGTTCCATTGCACTGAACCATGTCCACCCACTGACCTGCTGTCACAGCTCACTGTGGTATAATGATGATCTAAGGTGGTTGAAGACAACTAGGTAGAAGTTGGGGAATTACTTTCTGGAAGAGGTCTGTCTCAAAGGATGAGTGAATGACTTTGTGGTCCCACTATTAGGACTATCAGAGGGCAAGAACCCTGAAACGGCAGAGATCCTGTTATAGGTTATTACCTCAGGAGGAAGTAGGCCCACTCAACTCTTCCACACTGTGAACAGGTTGATTAACTCTGACTATTTACATTTTGGATTAGTTTTTTCTCAAAAAAATGTGAAGAGTTTGGACTTTTTATTTCTGGGCAGGTTGTCCTACATTCAAGCAGGGATCTTAACAGGTTTCCCATCAGGTACCAGCAGTGGTCTGAGGGAAAGGCATGAGGGCACTCCGTGGGTCTGGTGTTAGTTCCAGCCAGTTGTCATAGAGAATGTGTTCAAAGTTATTGCAGTGCTGCACCCTACTTACTGAATGCTGGATTTGAGAATCACTAGCCAGCTGTGTCCTGGGTTCCCAAAATGGAGGGTTGTTTCCCATTGGCTCTGAAGAAAGCTGTGGTAAGATTACTCTTAAGGAAACTATCTTGGGACCCAGATGGGTTGGCAAACAATGAGCCAGTCCCAAATTGTCCACTTCTAGGAAGATTATCATGAAGGTAGTGGAAGCATAGCTGAAGGCTCACCTCAAGCATTAGGACATCCATGAGTTACTCCAATTGGGTTTCAGACCACAAAGGTATTTGATAGATGGGGGAGTGCTCAACTGTCTTTCTCTTTAATCTCTCACCAGCATTTAACACTGTGGACCATCCATGGGGTTTTGACATAGAGCCCACTAGGGAGTATGGGGAACTTGCTGGAACAACACTAAAGTAGTTTGAGTCCTTTCTGAATGGCAGGTCACAGCAGGTTGTGATGGGAACATCCTTGCTGCAGCCAGCTGTGATCAGCTGTGGTGCTCCCCAGGGTTCGATTCTGTTTCCCCATGTTGTTTGCAATGTAATGTATATGCTGCTGCTGGGATAGATTATCAGACAGTATGGGGGAGATTTCACTGCTATGCAGATGATACTGAACTGTACATGTCCTTTACATTGGATGGATGAGAGGTGTTCACTTGCTGGAGCACTGTCTAAAAGAAATCTCCAGTTGGATGGCCTCTTGCTGGCCAAGTCCAAATTTGACCAAGAAGGAGCTATTGCTGGTGAAACCAGTTCCTTGTGGATCAGCTTGAAGATATGATGCTGTCAGAATTCCATCTCTGAAGGACACATTACTGTCAGCTGTTTATAGGGTTAGAAATGTAGGAGTCATTGAGGGGTGACATCTGATACTCGAACAACAGGTGTTGGTTGTGATCCATAGTGGATTTTTCCAATTAAGGAATCTTTCACAGGACAGCCACAAACAGGGCTGATCACACTGGTGGCAGGGTGCTGGTGGTAACAGGAACAAGTCATGAAAAAGTAACTGCATGCACACACTCATGCCAAACCTGAAAGGATTCCAGGAATCAAAAGATGTGCTAAAGTGCTCACTTTATTACCATATAATTACTGGTGATCATATATATCAATTGGATTACTGTCACTGGCAAACACCATAATAACTGTTTTTTGGATTATTATGCATCAAAATCCATAATAGCCCAAAATCCAGTTATTATGCTGTTTCTCAAACTGGGAATCCTCAGCTGGTCACATGCCACTCCCAGCACAAGACACTTTGAGCATTTACTCATGGTTGTCTGTTGTGGCACCTGAGATACTCACAGTTCGAGGCTCTGTGTGACATGTCCTATGCGCTGACACAATGGAAAGACCCTCTCTAAATGGAAACACTTCCAGACCTTCATTCCCGATTTACACAGCAGGAAATGAACTGTTAAATCACTCCTAAAAACTTTTAAGTTTGACTAGTAAACCATTTTTTTTGATCCATTTACTGTTATTTTTAAAAGTTTAAAACCGTGATACAGAGAAACTAAACACCGGCTGGACTAGTGTACCATGATAAAATCCAGTGTTTATGTTACAAATGTCATAGTTCTAACTGTTACATTTCAATGTTTCCTGAACCTGTTTCATCAGCATTATTTTCTTGTTCTCATTGATACTACACAGTTCTTCTATGAAGAAATGTGTTTAAAAATAAAACTGCACTCTGCTAAAAACATTTTTCCCCATGTTGACTACAAATGCAATGCGACTCCCTGCACCAGCAATTATAAAAAATAAAGGATACTTAAGTGTGCTATGGATTTTTTTCATACACCCTCAGTGTGTGATGACCTCATAAACCTCTCGAGGTTTATGGGTCATCACACACCGCGGGTGTGTGAAAAAAATCCATAACACACACTTACCTATCCATTATTCTCTATGTAGCATCAAAACAACATATTGAGCAGGAACTATTAAGTGCATCTGGACCACTCTGATGTTTCATGCTTGCAAACTTTTTCAAGAGGCTGCCATGGTTACAGGCCTAGTCTCTTAAATGCTGGTGCTTTCTTAAAGAGACAGATACATACAAAATGTACAGGTAACCAAAACAAGCTACTAAAGCATACCAAGTGCAACTGCTGGTGCAAAAATGCTATTACAGAGTGCAAAGAGCTAAATCTAAATAAATAAGGTACACTATATAAGTACAAAAAAGGCAAATGTTAAAAACAGACTTCATACTTCATATTCTAGTTGCTTTCCTCTGTTTTAAAGTTAAAGGGTATAGAAAACAAAAGATTAATGTTTTTATTCTGCAAACAAATCTTGCAAAAAGCAAGGCACTGACTGCTTTGCCTGCTTTGCCATAAGATAGGAGACACTGTCATCAGGATCTGAAAAACATGAAGATGTCATATTACCACAAACACTGTGAATACTTGCTCAGCATAAGTTACAATTAGCACACAGGGATACTGGGTGAAAACAGTACTATATGGTTGAAGGGCCTTATCTATAGAAAAAATGTTTATAGATATGACATGATTTCTAGTCTGTTGTTAAGACCAGGGGGTATTATAGCTTTGAGTATAAAGGTCCAGAAAGACTCACTTTGTATTAGAGTCTTTTCCTGATCACCACCCCAAGCCCCCACAAAGACCATCTCAATACCAGTAAATGTCTGTGTGTGGATACCAGAGGAAGAGGGTTAGTGAATGTGGGCAGCAGTGACATATTCCAAATTTGCATTTGTGATAGCTCTCATGTGGTCACCTGTTCATTCCCTTAACTTGCTCTTAGTCTTACCCACATTTTAGGGCTATGTACCTATATCAAGGACACTACTCAGGACTCCAGTAGTTTTAATGAATCCCCATGTTGAGGAATCACACTATCTGGTGACCTTTGATGTGAAATCCCCTATACTAATATCCACCAAGGGGGGGGGGGTTGAAGGCTCTGGAGCACTATTTAAATCTGAGACTCTCAATTTACCACCCACAGCATATTTGGTATGGCTGCTAGATTTCTGTTTCAATTCAATGCATCATTCACTTCCCTCGGGGAGTTCTTACAGCTCAGTGATATGGCAATGGGGTGACTTTTCCCCAGTGTTTGTAAACTTATATCTTGGGCTGTGGGAAGAACAATATTGGTATAATGGTAAAATGAATACTATTTTGGTCAGAACTGTCCTGTGGAGGCACTGTATTGATGATGTCCAGGTGGTGTGGTGTGGTGTGGTGTGGTGTGGTGTGGTGTGGTACCAGAGAAGAATCTGACTTGTCAAATTTTTGGAACCAACTAATGAACATGTCCATTTTAGTGTTCAGTGCAGTTTGTCAACTGTATCATTTTTGGGCATCTGCATTATCAAGATTTCTGAACATGGCATAGAAATGGATTTGTACTGGAAGCCTACTGACAGGAGCACTGCCCTGCTGACATGTTCCTGTCTCCACCACCTCAACGTCTGGAACATCCCTACCAGTCAGTTCATCAGGGTGGGGCACAACTGCAGCACACATATAGGATAGTGTATGGCCTCCCATATACAACAAGGCAATTCTTCACCCGAGTGTTTTCTATGATGGTTGATGACCTTGAGAGCTCCTATCACCATTCTCAGCCCTTGAAAGTTTAAAAAAATACAAATCACTCTCTGGTACAGTTTGTATTCTTAAATTGCCTCATTTGCTTGTGCTAGTGCTCCCAGGTCAGATCAATGGATTCACAATCTGCACGTGACCAACGTGACCAATAACAAAAAGAAAACAAAAGATTATCTTTTTATATTACATATCATAGAATGATAGATTATTTTATATGTGTACTGTATCTCTTAAAGAAACTGCACTATAAAAATACAACTAGGGAAGCCTACCAAGGACGAAAATACAATACTGTACTACCAAAAAAACATCAAGTTCACGTAGGCAGAGGAACTATTTTGGGCAGCATTCAGACAAAGATTTAACTTTTTTATTTCTTCAACTTATTATTTAAATTTTTACATGCAGATAAGCTACAGAGTCTCATTTTATGAGCACAATAAGACTCTCCGGGAGTGTACATTAGACATTTCTAATGCACAGCAAGGGGATGAAGGCACTCGGACTGTGGCCTTGTGCCTCACTACACCGGTCCCCTTGCCATGTATCAGAAATGTCTAATGCACACCCCCTTGTGTCTTATTGCTTACTTATAAGTGGAAACATTTGGATATGCATGTCACGTTGTTGTTCTGTGGATATAAACTTTTGAGTTTGTTTTGCTTGCAAAATTGAAAATAAAGTTAAAAAAATCTTACCCATCTGTTACTTTTTTGAAGCAAGATGTTACAGATTGCATCAATTAGCATAAATCTGTTCAGCCCTTTGAAAATAGGGCAAGGACATTTAGTGACATCTGGGAGGACACAAAGAGGTGCAGCTAAAAATTGATAGATATGTCTGTATCAACCCCTCTGAAAATTCTGCTATGTGCCATGGTCAGCGACATCAACAAAGCGAACTACATACATATCGACAAAATCAACAGTTTGCCAACAGGTCACTGTCTTGGTGCACCTAACACAGGGGCACACTGTCTCCCGGTCCAGCACCCCTTCCCTGAATCAACTCCTACTCGGAGTTGATAATCTAAAGTCTGAGGGCAGAGCCCCCTGCATGGGGGGTTCTGGGGTGAAGCCACCAGATAAAAACACAGACCTGGAGACAATTGGGATTTATGTCGACTGCAACTTGCGGTCGACATAAATCCTGTTGCTGTCATGCCAGTCGACAAAAGTGTTGTTGAACTGGCATTGTACAGCTGAAAATCCTTCCCCCAGTGTTTGTGCATGTCATAAATATAGGTACTAAATACCTTCAATACCCTAATTTCAAAAAGTGTCTACTTTTCTTTTTCCTTAGATACTTCTACTGGTGCGAAACCCAAAAGATGTAGCTGTATCATATTTCCATTTCCATAACAGCAATCCTGTTCTTCTTACAATGAAATGGGATGAATTCATCACGAAGTTCATGGCAGGAGAAGGTATTTTATTTATTTACATATTTATTTATTGGTATCTTCTCATTTATTTTTATTAGCATTTTCAAAACACTTTGTGCTGAACCTTACATTTATTTTCAGAATATATTTTGCATTTCCCCAAAGTGAAGATGTCAGTACCATAAAAAAACAGTTGTGAATACAATTACTTATTCTGCTTTTTAAGGGTCAGTATTTAGAGTCCTTTTTGCATGTGTATTTTTTTCTATAATTCTTTTAAATGATTTACAAAATATCATTATACAAAGTGGTTTGTTGTTTCTGAATGTTTAATAAAGTGTAAAAATGGAACCTGTGTAAATTCAATGTTACTTCATTTACTTAAAGCAGCAGCGCAATGACATTTTCTTTTGGAAAAAAATAGTTTGAACTACAGTTATTAAAAATATTAGCATACCTGTCAAATCTACTTTTCTAGGTACCTCCTATGCTGCACACCTTCAGTTTTTTGTTTATGTTATTTTCTTGATCCTAACTTTTACCAGGTCTACAATGCAGTTTCTAAGCCAAATGTGGTGATCATCTTTATTTCTTGAGAAAAACTAAACTGAAACATTTACAAAATGCTCAACTTTTGGTAGAACTAGAACATTTTATCACCAAATAAAACTAGAAGATGTCTGAACTCTTTTGTAGTGAAAAAGGGTAAAACTGTTGAACAATTTTGTTGTACTGCTGCTTTAAAAGCAGTTGTAGTTCTACTTTAACAGTGACAATTACAAACATTTTATTTCCCATCCCTTTATATTTACAACCTCTGTGAAATCTCTGGCTTCAGAAAAGTATTCATAAATTCTAAGGTGCAGCTGGGTGTGAGCTATTGTTTAGCTCCAGAGCTGCTGAAGTCAACCTCGGGGGTTGGAGTTCCAGCAAAGGGAACAAAACAAAGAATTTTCAGGAGTACCTGTCTGAGTTCCTCCTAATCTTACTGTCAAATAGAACATTATTTCAGTCTAACAGTATCTGGATTTTGAGTCCAAAAAAAGAAACAATTGTTGCAAAAAATTATGCAAATCTCACTTGCATGCATCATCTTTTTACTACAAATCATGACTTTTTGTCACAGTCAGATGCGTCTTTTGAAAAATAGCAGCAGGGCTACTGGAATTTGTTTGAACAGATGCAAAATCAGCATGCTTTTGCATATGGCACGTCTCTTCATCTTTTGAGAATCCTGCCCTAAGATTCTGGATACTACCAAAGACTCTAGCTCCATTAGTCATAGATTGCAGAGCTGAAGTTGTCAGGAGGAAGAAACTTCTGGTGGGGAACTCAATTTTTAGGTGGATAGATTTTGGTGTAGGAAGGAGGACGCAGAGGGAGGTCAGATGCCTATGTGGCACCTTGGTCCATAGAGATGGGAAGTGTATCTTGGGAATCGTGAGGGCAGCAGGGTGGAAAGGGGAGCTGGATGCTATTGTCCACCTGGGGTCCAATGACCTGGCTAGGAATGGGGCTGAGATATTTCAGGAGGAGTTTAGGGAATTGGGGAATTTTCTAAGATATGTAGCATGCTCATTGGCTTTCTCTGAGGTGCTCACTCTCTGCAATGGGGGAAGGAGAGGGGGGTCTCCACTCCAGGAGCTTCAGCTCATGGCTGAAAGAATGGCGCAGTGAGGAGGGGTTAGGCTACATTGGGGACTGGGAATCCCCCTGTATGGATAAAGGTCTATACAGGGGTGAAGGTCTGCATCCATTTGGAAGAACATTCCTCGGGTGATGGTTTAAATGTTACTTTGAACATTTAAACTAGTTGAATTGGGTGAAAGAAGAACTTGAGAAGGTTGAAACTGCCCCCCAACAGGCTGAAGTAGGGATTAAGAAGAACCCATGGAGAGAGGAACAGCCCAGGTTGAAAATTAATAAAAGAAACAGGGGGACAGAAATGAAAGAGGATGGGACTGGAAGCATTAAAAAGACAGACAGAGGAACAGGGGGATAAAAAGGAAAAAGGGGGTAACAAGCAGATTGCTAACAAAATCTGGAAGTGTGACTGCTAGAAGGCTAGGTAATCAACTTCCACACCTAGAGGCCATCACAGCAGAGGCTGACCTGGATATTGTGGCCATTACCAAGTGATAGTGCAATGAAAAAAATGACTGGGACATGGCTGTATCAGGCTATACTCTGTTCAGGAAAAAGAGGATGGAAGGAAAGGAGGGGGTGTGGTGCTTTATCTGAGGGACATCATAAAAGCAATGAAGATAGAGGCAATACAAGAGGGGAAGAGATACTGTGGGCCGCCCTGGAGATGGGGAACAGAGATACTATTCACACTGGCATGATTTACAGACCTCTAGCACTGGAGGAGGCATTAGATAGGGTACTGGTGGAAGACATTAGCAAAATGGCAGAAGAGGGGGAGATGCTGGTGGTGGTGGGGGACTTCAATCTGTTGGATGTCAATTGGATCCTCTGAACTGCAGCTTCAGCTAGAAGAAGGGACATCCTGGACTCCCTGCAGGGGCATTCCTCAAGAAACTAGTGCATGAACTCACATGTGATGGGGCAATGCTGGATCTGGTACTCACTAACAGGGACAGTATTGAAGGCATCAAGGTTGGAGGCCATGTGGGGACCAGTGATCACTGCACAGTGTGTTTCAATACAAGAACGGCTGTGGGATCCAGCCACACAAGGGAGAGGGTCCTGGACTTCAGGAGGGCATATTATAAAGATGGACGAATGCCTCAGGAGTGCACTGGTGGAGAAATGACCTGGGAGGGTGTAGAAACAGTGGGCAAAGCTTAAAGGTGGCATAGCAAAAGTAGCAAACCTCTGTGTCAAGCAAGTGAGCAAGAGCAGGAGGGAAAAGAGACCACTGGGGTTCTTGAAAGAGGGGGCAGAAAAGGTAATGGCTAAAAAGGTTGAATTTAGAAGCTGTAAGGAGACACAGAGGGAGGAGGCTAGGGAGGTGTATCAGGGAAATAGAGGGAAGCAGGAAAAGCAGTAAGGAGCATGAAGGCACAAACTGAAGAGAGAATAGCCCAGGTTGTAACAAAAGGGGACAAGACATTTTTTAGGTACGTAATTGAAAAGAGGAAGAAGAGGGTAGGGATTGTAGGTTTAAAAAGGGAAGGGGGACTGTACGGAGGTGGATCAAGAAAAGGCAGACGTCCTGAACAAATACTTCTTCTCAGTGTTCATAGAGGAAGGAGAAAGGGAGGGACAACAAATAAGTAACAGGAGTTATGAAGAGGAGAGATGGACACTAGTCCTTTTTTGGAGGAGATATTCCTGAAGGGACTCACTAATCAGAAAGTGAACAAGGCAATGGAACCATACAGAGTGCATCCAAGGGTATTATGGGAGCTCAGAAAGATACTTGCTGCACCTCTGACTGTCCTTTTTAACAGCTCACTGGAAACAAAAGTGGTTCTGGAGGACTGGGAGAGGGCATATGTAGTCCCACTTTACAAATGTGGTAGCATGAGGAAGGCTGTCAGTTACAGGCCAGTCAGCCTGACATTGATGGAAATGTTAATGGAAACAGCGCCGAAGGAAAAAATTGTGGAATATCTTGAATCCAATGGACTACAAGACCTGAGCAGCATGGAGTCATGGGGTGGTGTCATGTCAAATGAATCCGATTGATTTCTTTGACTGGGTGACCAAGGAATTAGATCAGGGTGGAGTGGTGAACATGGCCTGCCTAGACTTCAATTAGGCTTTTGACACTGTACCAGATAGAAGACTAGTGATCAAGCTGGGTAGCTTAGGAGTGGGACAAAGGTGGTAAGGTGGGAAAGAAATTGATTAGAGGATAGGAGACAGAGGGTGGTGGTAAACAGAGTTCACTACAAGGAAGGGAGAGTGACCAGAGGGGTGCCTCAGAGACCAGTAATGGGACCTTATTAATGTATTTTTAAGTGACACTGCAGAGGAGCTGGAAGGGAAGGTCTGCCTTTTTGCATATGACATCAAAATCTGCAACAGGGTGGACACTCTGGCAGTGTGTGTGGAAAAAATGAGCAGAGACCTGAGAAAACGTAAGAAGTGGTCAAGGGTATAGCAGCTGGGTTTCAGTACAGAATGGTGCAAATTAATACACTTTGGGCACAAAAACCCAGGAGTGGATTACAAAATGAGTGGAGTGGTATTGATGACCACCAAGCAGGAAAGTGATCTGGGAATAATCATATCAGATGACCTAAAGGTGGCTAGGCAATGCAACTAGGCAGTTGGGAGGGCTGTTAGGGTGGTGGGGTGCACAGGGAGGTGTGTCTCTGGCAAAAAGAGTGAGGTAGTGTTGCCCCTGTATAGTTTGCAGGTAAGGACCCACTTTGAGTGCTTTGTCCAGTTCTGGAGAACACATCTCTGGAAAGACATAGTGGAGGCAGTTCAGAGAAGGGTAATTAAAATGATGCAGGGTCTGCACCAAAAGCCCTATGAGGAAAGACTAAAGGACCTCAATATGTACACCCAGGATGGGACGAAGGAGAGGGTGGATATGATGGAGACCTTTAAATACCATGTGGGAATAAATAAGGTACAGGAGAGAAGCATTTTTTCAGAAGAAAACAAGCCCAAGAACAAAGGAACATTCTATGAAGCTGGAAAGGAGTAGATTCAGGAGATGTGTGAGAAAGTACATCCTCCCAGAAAGAGTGGTGGATGCTGGAACAGCCTTCCACTGGAAGTGGTGGAGGCAAAGACAGTTGTGAGGTTTAAGAATGCATGGGATGGACATAAGGGTATCTTAACGAAAAGGAAGGGGGGAGGGAGAAAGAGCCGGATACCTGCCGTCAAATTTTATGCTTCTATGTTTCTATGATAATAGAAGGGTAAGAGATTACCTAATACAGTATACATGTATAAAATTATTAAGGATACCAAATAGCAGAAGGCCTTGAACATAGCATACATACATAAGGAAATAGATCAAAACCAGACCCTTCTGGTGTGACACAAGATAAACTTTTACACACCGAGGGTGGTGACTGCATGGAACAGTCTGCTGCAGGGAGTAATCGAGCCAGGGTCTCTCTTAACCTTCAAGGCTAGACCTGATAGGTATATGTGGGAGGAAAGAAATGTGGCTCCATTCCACTGAGACATGGGGGATGGTCTTGACTGGCCACAAGGCCTTCTCCCATCTAATGATCTTATGAATTCTTATGAATCCATTCTTAAGTCATCTTAATGTTTGCTGAAATTTGTGGCAATAGACACAGTTTACAGCTGCTTATGGAAATGTTTTCTGGTCAACAGCTATTTAACAAGCATAGTTTATTCCCATTTATGATTACAAAGAAAAATGCCACACTGGCTGCTTTTTATGGGAAACTCTAAAACTACCTTAGCTTACACCATGCTCTACTTTTAGGGGTCCCTGTGAATATCTGGAAGCAGATCCTATCACTTGCTCGGTTAGCAGACTATGGTTTCAGCCAGTAATAAGTTGCAGCACATCCAGATATATTGTGACTTATCACAGTTCATGCAATAGGCGTGGACACAGAAGCCATTGTATAAATCTTGTTATCTGAGCTACTATATTTATAAATGAAATTTATACATAACACTAAACTCATCATCAAGATTTATAGATGTAATAGAGATGTCATCAGTATCCCCCCAACAGCCGGCAAGCACTACTTGCAGAAGTTTCATTTGTCAAGCAACACCCGTCCTGCAGACAGTTCCATCCCAAGCACAGAAATTTCTGTTAGTTTAGTCTCCCTCACAGACATAACAAACCCTTGCAATCCTCGCAACACAATCTGGAGCCACAGTTTCATTTAACTAAAACAGTTTTGAAAAAAGCTTTTCTTTTCTATCATGAAATTCAGACCTTCACTGTTTACTTTCGCTTTCCCTCTGCCCGCTGGATCACCTGCCTGCCTCCCCATTAACCTTCATTTATTAACTCAGCCCCTGCTTTCTTCTGCATGACTTCCGCTCATTTTAAAACACTCAACTGGCCATGTACCTTAGCATTGCCTTGTGCATTACTGCCAAGTTTGTCTGCCTCACTGTGACTCCTGTTCCCGTTCGTGCTGCTGACTCTCGCTCTGCTCCCAGCTCTACTTGCTTAGCGTACTGCAAATATCAGCTGCACTAAAAACATTATTTAAAAAAAAAACAACTTGTGCAGAACAACTCAACTTCCTAAACTGCTACAGCTGGGTGCTAAAGATACAAATCATGGGTGGATTCACCTCTCTCTAATGTGTGTCGCTATGTTTTAGGCATAATTATTCATTAAATGTACTTGCAGCTAATTGCATCATGAGTTGGGGATGCCAAGAGTAACAGGGCACTGATGCATTCCTAGCAACCATCTAGCCACCTCACAAGACAGTAGAGGTATACTAGTTGGATCACAAAAATCCTTTATTATTTATATAAACAAATAAACACTATGAAACAAACCTCACAACACTATTTAGAATACTGCCTATTGCATAAGTGGAACATGTGGGGAAGTGCATGTGTGGTACCTGATTTATCTATACTTGTGCTGCTTGACCTCAGACACCTCAGCCATGGCATATGCCACTCGTAAAGTTACCCGAGGTCATGCAGCACTTATATAGATACAGTACATCAGGTATCACACAGCTCCCCTCTGCATAGCCCTTATATATCATATGGAATCCCATATAATTTCAATGGGATTTTTTGTGTGTTTCAGGATATATTGTGATATATCTGGATATACTGCAGCTCATCACTTGCTGTAATTGTTTATAAGTAGTAACACATGACAGGAAGTGCAGATACAGGGAAATATGCAGATAGCTCTGGTATATTCTTAAGCATGAGGCAAAACCTTAAAACTCACCCCCTGATGTGCATATATTCACCAATTTCCTGTACACCTGGAATGTGTCATTGCCAGGGTTGTACGGATAGTATACCATCTGATCTACCAGGATATTCATAAACATGGAAATGTAGCCAGTCTATTTAGCCTGGATAAAGGGTTCAGGTAGTGCACTGTCACAGATCTAGTTATCCATGCCATCCAAATGGACTGGATAATACTTAAGTAATAAAGCATGACAGGACATGGGTTATTGGGAGATTTACCCAAGCCTCATGTGGTATGCCACAAGACACAGCTGAGTGATTTAACCACATGAAAAGTGGGTAAAGCCCCCAATTACCCATATCCTGGAATGCCTTATTGCAATTACAGAATGTACTGATGTGTAAAATCAATTTAAAATGTGTTTGATCATTTGTTTTTTGTTACAAATGCCCTCCCTCAGCCATGGGCTTTTGCAGAATTTACCCACAGGTAAAGATCTTAACTGACCAGTCAGGTTACAGGTGAGAAAGAGAGATCAAGGGGGTACAGAATTGGCGGGGGGTGGAGAAGAGGGTAGGCAGGAGTGGCAGCTGTATAGGAGGGGAGGTCCCAGGATGGTGGGGGAGGGTTTTGATCTTGGGGGAGTTCAAAAATTAAGGGGGTGAGATGGGGGAAAGGAGTCCACGACAGACAGTAGCAGGGTAGAATATTTACCACGGATGACGGTAAGGAGAGTGGGATCTCTGATAGCCAGGCACATAGGGCAGGAGGGAGGGAGGTAACCTCACATAATAGAGCATCTGGATATGAATAACCTTGCAGGAAGTGAGGTGGAGGTGGTGCAAGAGAGGTTCAGGTAGGTAGGGAGATTGGTAGACTTCTTGGAGGTGCCACTGGTCCCAATGGCTAGCACTGCAAGGAAAATAAGAACTGAGGAATTTAATGTATGACTCAGAGGGTGGTGTGAGGTGGAAGAGTATGAGGTAGCTGATGACTGGGGACAGAACTGGGATAACAAAGACCTGTATGTACCAGAGAGGCTACATCTAAATAAGAAGGGCACAAGGGTCCGGAAGGGTGAGCTGGAGGGAATTCATGGGAAAAAAACTTAATTTGAACTGAGGGGGGCAGCATGGTGAAAAGCACCCATAGTCACTTGATGAAGAAGGCTGATAGGCCTCCCCCAAGTCAGGACAGACTAGAGAGGAGCAAGTTGAGGGGCGGAAGAAGAAAGGACAGACTGAGGGAGGTCGTGGAGGTGGGGGGCAGGGCAGGTGTAGAGGAGGGCTTGAGTCTCAGTGGAGGGTGGTGGCTCTGAACACCAGAAACCTGGGAAACAAAATGACTGAACTGCAGGCACTGGTGGTCAAGGGAGAGGTGGACAGGCACGGGGTCAATATGTTGCACGGTAGAATGCCGTGCGGCACAATCGCATTGCGCGATTTCTTGGTTTCTTTTGTTCTGTGAGGGGCTCAGCCCCCCACACCCTCATTACGGGGGGGAGGCTGCGCCCCCTGGACCCCCCTCACTAGAGATTCTCACTTCGGGGAGGGTCCAACTCAGGGAGCGCACAGGTCCAGGATTCGCCATAATGCCGTACGCTATTAAGCGTACGACATTATGATACGGTGCGAGGTGGACACAATCACAGAGAAATGGGCCACACAGGATTCAATGCTAAGAAATGCAAAATCATGCACTTTGGGCACAGAAATCCAGGGAAGGGTTCTTGATGGTGGGGAGGTTCTGATGGTCACCAAAAAAGAAAGGGAGCTGAGGGTGATCATTTCTGATTACCTAGAGGTAACCAAATAAAGTGAAAAGGCTACAGGGAGAGCCGATGGGATACTAGGGTGCATAGGGAGTGGAATCACTAGCAGGAAAAAAGAGGTGGTGATACCACTGTACAGATCATTAGTGAGACCTCATCTGGAATGCTGTGTCCTGTTCTGGATGCCATATCTCCCGGAAGGACATAGACAGAGTTGAGGCAGTTCAGAGAAGAGCAACTAAAATGGTGCAAGGGTTGCACCAGAAGTAATATGAGGAGAGACTAAATGACCTCAATATGCATTAATTGGAAGAGAGTAGGGGGGATATGATAGAGACTTTCAAATACCTCAAGGGTATATATAAGGAACAAAAAGGTAGCATTATTCAGAAAAGAAAAGGTTCAAGAACAAGGGGTCATGATACAAGTCTAGAGGAGGGTAGACTCAGGGGTAACATGAGGAAGTACTTCTTCAAGGAGAGGGTGGTGGATACATGGAACAGCCTCCCTGAATAGGTGGTGGGGCAAAAATAGTGGGGGAATTCAAAAATGCATGGGATAGATATAAAGGAACCCTAGCAATAGAGAAGAGATGGTAAGCTGCAGACCAGTTAGGGTCTGCGGTATATGCAGTAGGTAGGTAAAATGGGCAGACTAGATGGGTTAGGCAGTCCTTATCTGTCATCTAATTCTATGTTTCTATGTTTCACACTAAACCACAACTAGGATCATACAGTCCTGGGATATAAAATGTATAGGAAGGATAGGCAGACAGGAGGGGGGGTGGGTGGCTCTGTATGTGAAGGTGGGGATAATCTGTACCAGACAGAAAGGGGTGGAAGGAAAGGCAGAAGCATTATGGGTGCAGGTACAATCCTCTAATGGGAGGAAACTGAAGATGGGGGTGGTCTACAGACCACCTTCGTAGGATGAAGAGTTAGACAAGACACTGTGGTCCCTAATCATGGAAATGGCAAGTAAGGTGAATGTATTGATAATGGAGGACTTTAACCTGCTGGGGTGAACTTGAAAATCCTGGGTACCACCAGCACCAGGGAGAAAGTACTGCTAAATGTGTTCTAGAGTGGGTTCCTGGCATGAGGTATCATGGAGCCTACTAGGGAGAGGGCCATACTGGACCTGATGTAAAGGTAGAAGTGCCATTGCAGGAAATGACCAGCACACTGTGTGATTTCAACTGGACATGGGCAGAAGGCTGGTCAGGACCAAGACATGGGTTTTGGACTTCAGGAAAGCAAATTTTATTAGGATGGAAGAAATTTTGGTAGGACACCTTGCTAGGATCAGAAAGGAGATGGAAGTGGAACAAAATGTGCTATTATAAAGGAGAGACTGATGGAGGCCACTAGTGAATGTGCCAAAATTAAAAGCAAGAACTCTAAGGCCAAAAAGCCCAGCTGGTTTGGCAAGGAGGTGGCAACTGTGGTAGGGGACAAGAAGGCAGCCTTCCAGAAGTACAAGCGTACTCAGGAAGAGGAGGTGAAAGGATTATTGTGCTAAATCAAGGGAGGTGGACAGTGCGATTAGAGAGACAAAGACTACAAAGGAAGTACAACCAGCACACAGAGTGAAATCGTGTGAGAAGGCCTTCTTCAAATATATAAGGATGAAGATGGATGTTAAAGATGAAATGGTCAGATTACAACAGGAGGGGGGATGGCTGGCCAGAGGGAAGTAAAGAGAAAGCAGAGGTACTTAACAAGTACTTCTGCTCCAGCTTCACTAGAGGGAAGGACGGGCCAGTGCCATAAAGGGGCAGAGGGGTGGGATGTGGGAAGAGGGGAGTTATGGATGGTGTAATACAAGTGGGCAGGGTGCATAAGGGCCCAAGGGCCCTAAAGGTGGATATATCTGCAGGGCCAGACATCATGTACTCAATGGTCCTAAGGGATATGGTGGAGGTACTGGCAGCCCACTGATAGACTTGTTTAACACCTCTCCGGAATCTGGAAGTGTGCTCCAGGACTGGAGAACTGCACATGTGATGCCTCTCCATAAAGGTAGTCCAATATATGAAGTGGGGAACTACAGACCAGTCAGTCAGACCTCAATAGTGGGGAGGCTAATGGCAACTATTCTGAAGGAAAGACTGGTGATCTTTCTGGAGGAAACCATACTACTGGATGAGATGCAGCAAGATGGAGTTGTATCAGGGAGGTCCTGGCAGACTAACCTAATTTAATTTTTTTGACTGGGTGAGCAGGACAGCGGAAAAGAGTCAAGTGGTTGATGTTCTGTATCTGGACTTCGGCAAGGCCTTTGACTCTGTGCCTCACAAGATACTGGTCAGGAAGCTGGAAGACCTAAGGATGGGGACCAAACTTCATAGATGGGTCAAAAACTAGTTACATGACAGAAGCCGAAATGTGGTGGTGAGGGGGGAATTCTCTGAAGCTAGGCCAGTGGGGTCCCACTGGGCTCAGAGCTTGGCCTGGTGTTAACATCTTCATCAGTGACATACTGAAGTGGATGAGATCAAAGGTAAAATCTGCCTATTCATGGATGACACAAAGCTCTGTGGGAGGGTGGACACGGAGGAGGAGGAGACAGGAATTCAGGAAAGATCTGGCTAGGTTAGACATGTGGTCTGTCATTTGGCAACTGGGGTTCAATGCTAAAAAGTGTAAACAAGTGCACTTGGGGGCAAAGAACCCAGAGACCAACTACTGGTAAGGTGGTGTGCAGGTAACAAAGTCAGAGAAGGAAAAGGAACTGGAGGTAATCATAACAAGTGACTGGAAGCACTCGGCATATTGCAGGAGGGCAGCAGCAAAAGGAAATCAGATGCTAGGCTGAATAGCCAGGGGAATTACCAGCAGGAAGGCAATGGTTATAATGCCACTGTAGAGTTCATTGGTGAGACCACACCTACTTTAAAGTACAGTGATCAGTACTGGTGCCCTTATCTTAAGAAGACTGTCGACTTACTGGAAATAGTCCAGAGTAGGGCAACCAAGATGATCCAGGGCCTACAGGGGAACACATATGAAGAGAGGCTCAAGAGGCTCAACATATACTATCATGAGGACAGAAAGTAGAGGGGGAACACGATTAAAACCTTCAAGTACCTTAAAGGTATTAACAAGGAGAGCACTGAGGGCCTCTTCAGCCTTAGTGGGAACAAGTCCACTAGGGGGAATAGCCTAAAACTGGTAAGGGGAAGATTCAGGAGAGATACAGATGAGGATACACTTTTTCACTAAGAGAGTGGTAGCCAAGTGGAACAAATTGCCAGAGGAGGTAGTCTCCCTGAAAATGGTGGATAGCTTTAAGACAGGATGGGACACAGCCGGCCAAGTGGCATGGAGGGCTGAGGCATCCATGCCTTACCTGTTGTCTCTACTTCGACTTGTGTTCACAGTGAGAGTGAGCTGTGGGGGGTTAGCTGAGGAGGGAGAGGATCGAGCATCCGAAGGACTGCTCTCCTCTCCTAGGGAGGGAGGGTTGGCGCTCCCACCAAATGAATGCCCCTGGGCAGAGGCCCGGTGGTAGTGCAGGACTGTTGGGCACCGAGGAAGAGGGGGTGCTGCAGGACTTCCACAGATGTGCTCATGCCTCCTCATACACACATCCTGTATGTGCACCCCAGGAACAGGGATGGGAGATAATGGAGGATAACACCCCCTGGCTGCAGATGATGACAGACCCTCCACAGGCTCCGCACCCGGCGACCTGGCATAAACTATGGAAGGTAAGTCCCGGTGATACTGGGGTGATGGGGCTGGGGGTCGCGGTTGGTCAGAAGTTGGCAGCCAGGGACACAAGATGATAAAGTGCATAAAAAAAAGGATGGGACAGCGTGAAGGTGAAATCTTCTGGTACAGGAGGCGATACTTGAGGAGGTATCACAGGGGAAATGGGGAAAAGGCAGTTCCCTCTGTAAACACAGGGGGTTCTGCACACTTGAGCAGGTTAGCTAGACAATAAGGCCTTTGTCTTCTACAGTAGCATATACGTACATTTGTATGTTTGTAATTGAATAATAAATACAGGGTACAGTAGTAAAAGAAATAAATGGGTAACAAAATTAAGATGATTAGAAACAATTGCAGTGTGAAATGTCAGTCAGAAATTGGCAGAGCGTGGCGTTGAAGGTAAGAATGTTGCAAACATCTGTGAGGAGAGGGTGTATGAGGTTTTGAGTGTCAATATCTCTGTAGGTCAAAACCCTCTGTCTGCTGGCAGTTTTCCTAAAGGAAAGCTTGAATGTAAATTTGGACTGGTAATATGTCCCCAGCAAGCTGGACAAGTGTCAGAAGAGCTCAGTAATACATGAGTTTTAAACTTTCCCAAGCACCACCTTGGGGAGGAACACCCCCATCTTACAGTGTCAGCCATATGATCCTCTAGGGATGGGCAAGAGTCAGTTGTATACAGATGGCAGTGATCGGTGCAATAGGGCAGCCCAGTAAGGAACTGGCAAACATTGTTGTAGACAGTGCACACCTTAGAGAGGACCTTGACAGGAGCAGCAGCATAAAGAAGTGAACTGTAGTTAATTAAAGGGAACTGCAAGCTATGGACAAGCAGCCTATATCTGGAACTAGGAGCCTTTTAACTCAGTATAGAGAACAGTCTCATACGTACAGATTTTACCAGATTGTTTACACGAGTATTGAAACTTAGAGAGCTTTCTAAATTAAGCAGTTGGGAGTAGGAACTCACAAATTATTTCATGCACCCCGAGAAGACCACAGATTTAGGTGTTTTTTTTTTGATATTGAGGACCATCCTGTTCTTTACGAACCAAGCATGCAGTAGGTCAAAGTCTTGATGAATAGTTTTATTCAAGGTAGCCAGGTCTTTGCCCATACTGAAGATGATTACATCATCAGCATAAAGGATGATTTTGGTTGATAGGCAGCCATTGGGCAGTGAATTCAAAAACACTGAGAAAAGTAGAGGACCTAGAACAGATCCCTGGGGGAGCACACAGCAGATTTGATGAAAATTAGAGAGAGAGTTGTCAACTGTGACCCTGTAGACCTGGTCGGTCAGATAGTTTTTGTACCAGTTGGTTACATCAGGGGAAAACCTGAGAGAAGCTAATGCCTGGATCAGTACTTCATGGTTGACAAGATTGAATGCTTTGGTGAGAGCTAAGAACACCAAGGGCTGGATATTCAGAAATGCACCAGAGACAGGTGCAGCACAATATCACTGCACCATTGCACAATGGGCGCAATATTCAAAGGTTGCACATGACAGGATGCGCCTGCACAACGCGGCTGAATATCACACAGATGCGCAATAGCGCAACCAGGGATGTGCCCAGGAACATGTCATGAAGCGCAATAGCGCAACCAGGGATGCGAAGGGGAGCAAACCAAGAAGCACAACAGCAGCAGCAGCCAGTGATGTGCAAGGTGCAGAGGAGCATGCTCCAGGACACACATGGAAAGGCAACAGGCACAGCAGGCAGCAAGCCACAGGGGACGGAGGGCCCAAACACCAGGGCGCAGAGTGCGCCAGGTGAGAGGCAAGGTAGGCACATGGAGCCACGCCAACCAGGGAGCACGAGGCGGCAGTAGGCCCCTGACCATGCGCACCACAGTGGGGCATGGTGGCAGGGTGGCAACAATGACCCCTGTCGCACAGATACTGGCAACCCCTACAGGGAGACATGGGACATGCCACGTGGACCACAGCCAGCAACACACAGATGAACAGCACACAAGGCACACACCACACGACCTGAAACGACAGACCACAGCCACCCCACCCATCCCATGGTGGAGCACCACCAGGTACAACCCCCGCTCCACCCCAGTCGTACTACACAGCAGCCAGGCATACCACTGCAGCATGGCTCCACATGCCAGCTGCAAAGCAGACATGGACACAGATGGTTAACCATAAAATAATGTATTGCAACAGGCATATAAAAATGATACATATATTTACAAGGAACAGGGTGATGTGAACAGGGAAAGGTGGGACCACCCACAAACAGGGAGGTCAGGGAAGGGAGGCAGGGGGTCAGGGGTAAAGGCAATAGAGGGAGACAAGGAAGGGGGCTCATGGAAGGGGAAATGAAGTGGGCCAATGGGCCCTACGGCCATCCATGCCCCACAGTAGACCAACGCGACATCCCCAGCAGCCACACCACCCAGAGTGTGGCAGTTGACACACACAGGATCTGCCTCAGTAGCCTTGCATGGACGTCAGTGGGACTGACACCTAGGACAAGGGAGTGAACACGGTATGAGTGCATGTCCAGAATGCTGCACCCCACCCACCGTGCGCAGCAGGCATCAGTGACATGCGCCCCTGGGCTGGCAAGCAGCCACCCGCAGTGAGTGTGCCCACACAAGCCGCATACCTGGGGACACACAGCCATGCAGAACATTGCACACCAACTCCGCCCATGTGCATCACATGGCAGGCAGACGGCATGGCTATGCAGGAGGATGGCAGTGGCACAGCCAGTACCCAGGTGCACCCACAGCCCACCTACAGCAGCCACCCACATGTGCGATAGCCACAGCATGGTGCAATGAACACCACAGGCAGTGCACAGCTGGAGGGGCCATGTGCACAGAGGGCCATGACCCACCCTCACCCCCACTGCCCACCCTGCACAACAAAGAAGCATGGGATAGTGCCTACCTGCATGCTGTGGCACACCTCGTGGCTATCCAGCAACACCTCCCATAAGACCTACAACCGGTGCACAGTTCCCTGTGGGGGCCCATCCTGGCCCGACCACAGCATCTGCGAGATGGGCATGCCTCCGATCTTCAGGGTCTAGGAGGGAAATATGGAGAAAGACACATCAGTACCAGGCAACACCACAGGCCCCCCCAGCACAGTGTGACACCCTGCCCAGCGTGTCAGTGGCACAGTGGCACAGGGCATCCATGGTGTACCACCACAGCCAACAGGATGTGCAGCCTCAGCCTTCCCCGCAGCATAGCGTGCCAATGGCACCGCCCCATGGACCACTGGATGGGAATGGGCACAGGCTATGTTCACTTACCAGGCCGTGGCACGGCACCCCTCCGGACACGTGCCTACAGTGTCCATAGCTGCTCAGGGTCCCTCCGCTGCAGGTCCCCGTAGTGGTGCCTGCACTGCTCCCCAGTGCACTGAGCACCTGTGGCCTCCTCCAGACCTTCTGCCACCTCCTGCCAAACCTCAGTCCGAGGCCTGTTGAGGGGCACCTTGCCGAACAAGGTTCCAGCATGTGGCTCCAGTAGTGCCACGAGGTTTACCAGCTCCACCTGGGTCCAGTTAGGAGCCCTGGGTTCTGTACAGTGCGGCATGCCTGCAGCTCACTCGGCAATACAAAATGGCACCCAGCAGCGCTCAAGCCACACATGCTGGGGATGTGTGCCTTGCACTGCGATGCACGTCCACTACCTATCGTGGAGGCACGGAGATGCGTGACTCAACAACACAGTGCTGCCATGTGCCACAGTGTGCCCAGAAGGGAAAAGGACAACTGTGGGGTCAAGGGTCGGCCCGCACACCCTGTGCCACAGCGCCATTGGGCATGGCATGCATGGTGCACAATAGGGGCATGTGGGATCTACAGTTCATGGCCCCATAGTGCAGGGGCACCATGGCACCCATAGTGCAGGGATGCCATGGCACCCATAGTGCAGGGGGGCCATCAGCTCCATGGTGCCACAACGCTATTGACACTGTGGTGCTCGGGCACTGTGGGCCATACAGCGCATGAGCACCATGTGTGCAATAGCAGATGGGCGCTGTACTGCCTATCACGCAGTGTGTGTCAGCCGCGCACAGCCTACTGCGCACATCGCAATATTACGCCTTGACTTGTGCGTGCGCAACTTCATTGCACAATGCGAAACTTCACGATATTCATCCGCAATATGCAAATCAGCTTATTAGCCTATCCGCGGCACATCCGCTGTATTTGTGTCTCATTATAGTTGCGCAACCCCTCATTTACATGTGCTGCGCTATAAAGGCACCATGGGAATGCACAGGGTATGGACCAATATTGCATCCCTTAGAGATATGAGTAACGCTGCAGGGCTGTCAGGAGGGTGGAATGGGAGGGTCGAGAGGGATTTACCAGGCTGTACTAACACATGTCATTCCCCACAGGGAAGAGCATGACCGATAGAAAGGAGAATGAGGACCCTGGGCCTGCACGCAAGCGCAGGTTCAACTTCATCAGGGTGGAGTCAGACACCCTATTCCAGGTGTACCTGGACCAGGAGCCTCTCCTGAGCAGCTCCACAGGCACCCCACAGGCCCGGGCAACAGCATGGGAGGGTGTGGTCCATGCTGTGAACCAACAGGGCAGCCACCAATGGTCTGTGCAGGAGTGCAAAAAGAAGGTCAGCACAGACCGGAGGTGGATCAAGGAGAAGGTAGCAGCCATCCGGGCAGTGCATGCTGCCACAGGTGGGGGTCAGCCTGCCGTGCCCCACCTGACACCGCAGAAGGAGATAGTGGTGGCCACCATGCAGCACAGTGCCTTGGAGGGTGTGCCTGGAGGAGGCTTCCAGACAGGTGGCAGCCCATCACTGCATGGTAGGTAAGGCTGTAAGGGGTCAGGGGGGCTGGGGGCAGGGGTGGGCTACAGCAGCACTACTTCGGCTGTGTTTTCTTTCAGCTCCTGAGCACCTGCATGCAGCAGCAGGTGTGGGGTGTCCACCGCGGTGGCAGTTCTGAACTCGGAGGACCGTCCATCCACCTCCACCGGACTCCAGGGGCCGGATCGACTGCAGGCCAGAACCACTGTCCTTCTGGATGCCTGTGGTGCGGGTGCGGACGAGGCCCTGGCTGTGTTCCAGCTTGACGCCAGGCGTGGTGTCCTGTGTGCTGAGACACAGATCGGGCCGGGGTCTGGATTCGATGACGATGAGACCTTCATCATGGACTGCGATGTTGTGGCCACAGGGGAAGTGCCCATACCACACACCCACCACAGCAGTGTGGACGGTGTGCCGGTGGTGGTTGCCTGCTCACCCGCCACTGTGGCTGGTGTCGCCGAGGCTGCCACTGATGCAGCAATGGCTGGTGGTGGTGGCGGTGGTGGTGGTGCTGGTGTAGCCATGCCGGTGATACCCTGCACACAGTGGCTGGAGGGGCAGCGTCAGCGGCCGGGGGCCTTGTTGAGGGGGGCTTGAGGCAGTGCCCGCTGATGGTGCACTGCATGACATCCAGCCCCAGAAGGGACCCACCTTGCAGCACCCACCTTTGCGGGGGGCTGGGCTGAAGGGTCGGGCCACATCCATGGGTAGGCAGAGTGCCCATGCACCCCAGGGTGATGACCCCTTGGACGAGCACACCCGTCTGCTCCAGGCCTCCATTGAGCAGCAGGTGCTGGTCATGGCAGGGGTGCATGCGCTCAGTGTGGAGCCGTGCCAGGCAGCAGAGCGGTGGGACAGGGACTTTGCCCTGCTCCTGGCCGAGAACACGCTAATGTGGGTGGACATGACTGCAGCCATGGAGCGGCTCACAGCTGCGGTCACAGCCAGACTGGCACCACTGGCCTCCCTGGTGCATGGCAGTCCACCGCAGACTCCACAGAGTGCATTCTCCACCCCACGGGCCCGGCGTCGTGTGACCCCCACTGTGTCAATGCTGAGGTCCACTGTGGGCATTCCGAGTACGCCTGGAGCGGGCATGTTTGGGGGCCTGCAGACACCTGCGAGGACCCAGTCGCGTTCCCGCAGTGTCACCCCTGGGGGACCATCTGTAAGACCCCTGAGGCCGACGCTCAGCCTGAGTCTGCTGTGTGTTCTCGGCTGGGCCATCCACATGTCCGCGGTGGCCATGCCACCGTTCGGCATTCCTGAACCACCCACCTTCGCGTCCACTGTATGCTGCTGCCCTGTGTGCACATTGGTGTGGCATGTGCATTTGCATCCCATGGCCATGGCATCCGTGGTCAACTCCGCACACAGGCCATGTGCCCACCAACCCGGCTGCTGGCCACTGTGGCATGTGCATGATGATGCCGGCATAGCACTGACTGCTACTGTGCACCGGTGCTCAGTGTCTGACACATGCCCGGTGCCCACCTCTGGGTGAGGGCATGGTGGGTCCTGTGTGCATGTGTGTATGTGGGTGTGTGTCATGGTGTGTGGGCAGGGTGTGCAGGGTCATGCTGCGTGCTGCCACAGAGTCCGGTCTCACACCTGTCCACACCCCTCTCCAGCTGTCCCTGGCTCGGGGCACACCCATGCGTGCCTGTCCACTGTGCAATAGGCCCTGGTCCTTGCATGTTACCATGGTCACCTACCTGCGCACTTCATAGTGCTCCTCTGTGAGTGTGTCCCTGTGCTGCTGGGCCATCCTTGTCAACCGGGGATCCCTTCGCCTGCAGGGGCTGCCCACCACCTCCAGGCCCAGCGTCCACGTCGTCCCCACTGTTGTCCCCCTCTTCAACCGCGACAGCTATCCCACAGTCAGTGGCCATGTTGTGTAGTATGCAGCAGGCCAGGAATAGGTCACAGGCCTTCAAGGGGCTGTACTGTAGGGCACCACCAGACCTGTCCAGGCAACGGAACTGAACCTTTAGCAGCCCAAACATCCACTCGATGATGTTCCATGTGCTGGCATGTGCCTCATTGTATTGCTGCTGCACTGGGGTCGACGGCCACCGGTATGGGGTGAGCAGCCATGGCTGGAGTGGGTAGCCACTGTCACCTATGTGTACAGATGTCTGGTTAGCATGGTGGACTGTGTCACTGCATCCCCCGGCTGTCCTAGCTACACCCCCTGGTACCCATGCCCTAGCAATCCCCACACCCTGCCCTGCTGTTCCCAACATACCACATCCACAGCATACTCACTGACTAGGTGGCCAGTGGGGATGTCCCCACTCTCAAACCTGTGGCACAGTGCTGACTGGTGCCAGATGAAAGCATCATGTGCTCCTCCAGGGTGTGTGGCACAGACATTGATTATGCACCCCTTGGCATCGCACACCTCCTGGCAGTTGACACTGGGGTAGCCCTTCCTGCTTATGTACGCTACCCCCTCCGGGCCTGGTGGTGCATGGATGCCGACATGGGTGCAGTTGATGGCCCATAGCACGCCAGGCAAACGTGCAACCCTGTGGAACTCCTGCATGTTTGCTATGCGCTCTGCCTGTGTGCCAGGGAAACAGATGTACTCCGCCACATGTGGCAGCAGTGTGCTGAGGAATTGTGTGAGGAGCAGTGATGCGGCCAACTGGGTTATGCCTGTGGTGTCCCCTGTTGGTCTCTGGATGAACCCCGTGGTGAGCAGGCACATGACTGCCGTGACCTTTGTCTCCACTGACAGGGTGTGGCTCCGTCTTGTGGGTGCCTGCATCTCCTCATTGCACAGCTCACAGAGCCGCCTCAGAAAAGTCCATTTCAGGTGGTACCGGCCCACAATCTCTGTATCACTGTACTGTTCTAAGGTGATGTGGGCACGGTACCACCTGTTTCGGGCATACCGCCATTGGGCCCCTTCCACGGCCATGCTGGTCTGCGAGCTGCCTCCTCACACCCCTTGTTTCAACCTCCATCTGGAATATGGTGCTGGCCATGTCCTGGGTTGTACGTCCACCCCCCCGGGCAGCTCTCTCCCAAGGCCTCCCTGGCTGTGAGTTGGCATCTGTGCCCCTACAGGGGGTGCACCCCTGTGTCATGGCTGCCTGGCCTGTGGTCTGTGGGCTCTGTCTCCCACCTCTCTGGGCCCCTGTGCAGTCCCTCCTGTGCTGGGTGTCACTGGTACTCACTGTGTGTTGGCTCAGGCCCTGTCTCGCATCCACACACAGTCACACACATACACACTCACACTTCCAGACTCTGGCAGTGTCAGACTCCCTGGTCCACACTGTGTGCCTCTACTGGCCTGTCTCACTCCCTGTGGCTCCCCTTCAGCTGTTCAGCCTGCCCCCTCGCTCTCCCTCTTTGTGGCTTCTCTCTGGCGCAAGCCTCCTTCCCTCGCTTGCTCCCTCTTTTATGTGCAGAAGTCTGCTCCACGCAAGTCCTGTTTGCTCCACGCTTGTGCCATTCGTCTGCTGTTGAATATCGCACTGTGCCATTTATGCATGGCTACGCCTCCTGCACTTTCGCATGCATTCATTGTCATTGCGCATTGGCGCATTGGAACTTGCGCTGTGCATCTGCTGTCACTGAATATTGCTTCCAGCGCATTGGTGCAGTTGCCCCAGCACATCACTGTTGCACAGTGTGCAACTGCTCTGAATATCCAGGCCCTAGGCTACAAAATTATCTAAATCTAATGCTTGATGAATGAAATCTGTTAACCTCCCCACAGCAGTCTTCATGTTATGTTGTGGGCAGAAACCATGTGGGGCATTGTTCGACAGAACATTTTGCAGGATATATTTAGAAGTCTTGTTAAACTATTCTTTCAAAGTCTTTTGACAGGGGAACCAGAAGGGATATAGGACAATAGATAGAAGCGAGATATTTTGGACCAGAGTTGTGTATTGGAATAATTGTGGCCATCTTCACACTTTTCGGTAAGCACCAGTGCATAAGGAAAAGTAAAAAATATTGGAGGTGGGACAGGCCAGTGCCTCACTGGCTAATCTGAGTAAGCTATAGTCATTCCCATCAGGATCATGCACAAGTTTAGGGTTGGAGCAGCTCACAGGTATTTGGCCACCTGTTTGACAGTTACTTTTTGTGACAGAATTTGGGAGATGTGCAGCTGGTCAAAGTACTGAGTGATTGCTGGGGGGAGGGGCCTGGAGAGAACTTTCTATACTTATAAAAGTCATAAATGAAGTGATTAAACAGAGTTGCAATGGCCTTTGGCACATGTGTTATCCCATCTTTGGCCCAGTATTGGTCAGTCTTAGACCTATTAATTAGGTGTTTAATACTGTCCAGTTTTTTCAGGTCCCCTTGATTGGAGGTCAGGCTGATTTCTATTTGATTTATTTTAGCTGTCTGCACTGCTGACTGTGAGGATTTTGTGGGGTTGGTATTTATCTATTTTTAATTTTGTTATACTTTCCCACCTTGAGAACAAGCCACCAGCGGCCCTGCCTCATGTCCAGACCCGTAATCCACCCTCTCTGTACGTACCCAATTGGTGATACACTGTGGCTTACCCCCCAGAGTGGGGCCATGGGAGGGGGTTCTAATACCCACTGTATATGGCCCCAGGATATTTCTGTTCCAGGGTTACAACCTGGCTTACACCCCAGGGTGGGGCCTCCAGGACTGGGCTCACCCTCCCATCAGATGCCGGTATATGTCCCCAGTGGTTACCGGACAGTGGGGCAGGACCTATGGCACAAGTTGCGCAGCATCCCACATGGCCTGAATTTCTGTCATTTTCACCTGACGAGGTGGGATGTGCTTTCTTGGCTTACACAGCAGATATAGGCTAATACGCATGTTTGCCTCTATTGTGCATCGTCGCCACCTGCTTACTGATGCTCGCTGGGAATCAGCCATTTGTACAGGCAAACCAGAAGTGCTGCAGGTCGGGACTTCTGATATTACACAAAAGTCAATCAAAGGCTTTTAAAACCCCTCAAAGTGCTTCTCTGTTGCTAAGAGGAACTAAACTAGTGTATATACCCCCTTAATAACTTCACACATTCTGGTAATGTGCTCCTGTCTAATCAGACTCTAGGCAGGTCCTCTACCTACACAGAATGCTTCAGATGGCCTCACAGAGATCTGGGAGGGCACATTCAGGGAATCAATTTGTGGCTTTTTTTTGTTTTTTTGAGAGCTAAAAAGTACAAGTTAGACACACACAGTGACTTAAAGATAGTAGTGCTCCTGGTGTGATTATGGTGGCTTGGGGGACCCCACTGTTTGTTCCAATCCATTACCCGTTTATAAATACTGATAGGCATTGCCATTTCAAATGAGGGATCTAAAGCCTTTGTGGGAACTGGGCCCACCACCCTAGAAAAAGTAACCAGTGGGTTACAAAATGCGTTGGGGCCCCTTTGCTCTCTTAGGCTACGTCATAGTCCAACCTTTTAAGTGTGCATGCAGCTATACTGCACTTTAATAAATTGAGGACTGTAGCACTTTGAACCAGTGTACTGTCTGATTTTTAAGTGCAAGCTGAAAGCGGTTGACTGAGTGTAGACCTGTTTGCCTTCTCAGTTCAGTTTAATCCAGTCCTGCACTAGTCTTCCTGAGGTGCTACATTTTTTTTGCCATTGTGGATCTGCTACCCTAAAAATGTAGGTTAGACCACTCATACAAGAGGAAGCATGGCTTCAAATGTTGCATATATCATTACCAAGGTTGATCAATAATGTAACCCCCCCCAAAAACAAAAGGATGGGGCTTTTCTTTTCAGCTCTCTGGGGTCAGTGTTCTGCTGTCACCCCATCCTGCTCTCTCCTGGCACTCTGAGCACTATTTTCAGTGCTGTGGGGCACCAAAGGAGCATTTTGTAGCCAGATAGCTGTTGCTTTAGCACTCTGCATGCATGACCAATTTGTCGACAACTGTGGTCTTTGCCAGCCTCCCCTTCAGTTTTCTCTGGCCCCAGGGATTCCAGTACTGCAAAAAGGGGGCCCAGAGGAATGCTAGGGGGAGGAGGAGAGGATATTTTCATTGGTGTGCAGTTCACCTGCCTTTAGCATGGCAGCTTGCATAGTGGCTCCCAGACACACATAAATGGCCTGCTTGTTGACAGGGAGAGTGCAATTGGAGCTCACAGCTGTGCGGGCATTCCTCTGCAACTGACTGGAACATTCTGCACAACCAGATGCAACAACTTTGGGGGCAGATGAACTTAAATAAGGGCAGCAGCCTTAAATAAAATAACTTATTGGAGTCAGTGGTCCCTGTCTCCCATGGAAGCTGCCATCTTTGTGACCACAGACCTCACAAACAGTCAATCAGAGGTCAGGAATCCCAAGGTGTAGGATTCTAGGAGGATGACAAGACAGTCTGCTTCATGCTCTTTCCCACAATCAATGGGGTGTTGAGTTGAGGTGTGTGTAAAACTGTAACTAGTGTCCTATAGCCCTTTTCCACAACCAATGGGGTGTTGCATTGAGGTTTGAAGTACTGTAACCAGAGACTGACAGCCCTAAGGGCCAGTGAGGAGCTATCCTGACCCTGTGAAGCTCTGAGGCTGTGATAGAAGTAGCCAGTCGGCAGGTAGCTCTCTTTGTGAGAGATGAGTCAGAGCTGCTGGCTGCAGCACAGTGAGGAGGTCTGCCTGTGGCTTTCACAGCCATAATTCAGGAAGTGAAGGTTTCTACAGCTTTAAACGAGCAGACTAAGAGAAGGGCTGTTTTTAGCTGCCAGTTGTCAGAATGATTTCCAGAGAAATGGGAGACTTGATTCCTGCCTGAGAAAAGGAGGAATCACATGCTAGCCCCAGCATGAGTACCACAACTTCCAGCCACTATTATGGTGAGAGACTGTGCTGTCATTCAATGGAGCAAGAACCGAGAGAGTAGACAGTCTGGGGAACCGGCCAGTCAGTGCTACAGCTAGGCACTGGCTAGTGTCTCACACTGGGGTCTGCAAGCCACGATGTGTGTGTGGGACATGTGTCCCCAGGTTTGTAGTACTGGTCTGCCCAATGGAGGAGAAGGAAAAAGGAGTGTAAGTGGTCCAGTTAACTACTGAAGCAAAGAAGCCTGAAACCAGCCAAGCGACATCTGAGACCTGTATCACTGACCAAGATCTTAAAAACTCATTTAGAGGTTTGCCATTTTACCAGTTGCATGACCATGGAGTTTGAGGTTTAAATTCAAAGTATTTAATTTGTTTAAAGTGTACCACCACTGGCCAATCAGCTACAACATCAATGGGCCTGCACCATTTATGAACATATGAACATGTGAAAATGCCAGCTGATTAGGACTTGAAGTCTATCACATCTGCTCGAGATGCAGCTCACAGTTTGATAACTGCTGCTGCCCCCCCATCCCTTCTATCCCTCCCCAGATTTCTATTCAGAGTTCCCCTGGTCTCTACTCTCCCTACCTGTACCCTGCCCATGTATCTATCCCATTCCTTCTTAAAACCTTCCACTGATTCCCTAGATACCAACTTCTCAGGAAGTGCATTCCAAGGCATTACCACCCTTTCTATGAAGTAATACTTTTTCAGGTCTCTTCTATACTCCCCACCAACCAGTTGTAACCCCCCCTCAGGTGCTTAACTTAATTGCCCCTACCGTAATTGGTAATTATATCTACCATTTTCCTCCCACTGCTGCTGGCATCCCGCTTCTCCCTCTGCTATTGCCCAAGTTTTCTTGTGCTTCCTCGAGGTCCCAAAGCAGACCCATAAGCTATTTTAGCCCAGTATGGGCTTAGATCACCAGTCACAATCTGCCACTGCTCTCTGCTGTCTCTCAAGCAGGCAGGCTATCTCGCAAGCATAAAAAGCGCATTAATGTACCGACTGCTTGGTTCGCAGTCAGCTGGGGAGTCTTTCAGTGGTCCTGGTGCTCCTCATCTATTAGATGGAGTCTGGAGACCTAAATGAGGCAGAAGAGAAGCCTCAGTTCTTCTTTTAAAATAAGTTTAAGAAAGGGCACAAATCAGGGCTAATGAATAAAGATATGCCCCTTATGAATATTAATTAGGTGCTGCCTGCCACTTTGGGGGGACAGTATTTCGGCAGCAGCGACCGCAAATAAGCTGTGTGGTGATAAATATGAGCGGGCTCATTTAAAATAATTCTGTTGGGGCTATCTGTCAAGGGAGAAATTGTAAATAAATAGCTTTATTCCTGGCTGCACCAGAACCTTAAAGTTGAAGGACTGCACAACTTGTGTAAAACTGTGTACAGCAGCCACCATCTTGTCAGTTTATTAGCCAATCAGAGGCCTGGATTCAGCCAGAGACTCATGGGACAATACTAAAGACTTGTGGGAGATAAACAGGGACACATTTCTGGCACCTAAAAAGCAACCAATAAGAGGACTTAAACTGTTTCAGACAGCTTGAAGAGCCAGTCGGATTCCTTGAATTTTGCCTTCATTTAAGAGGGACTGTTCAAACTTCAGTGGGTTGGTGGCAGTTATTCCTGAGACTCTATGGAGCAAGGAGCTTGTAGGCTCTGCGGGGATCCAGCCTGAGAGAGGCCTAGTTTTCCCCTGGTGTGCATCCTGTAGTTCTAAAGGGGGGATCGATCTCTAAGACCTGCCTTCCTGCAAATTATGAGGTTTGCTCAGCAAAGCGACTGACATTGTGAACCAACCAGGAGCCACAATAGGAATCGGGGAGTTTGATGATAGGGTTTCCACCTGTCCTGCGTTTAGCAGGACAGTCCTGATTTGGGCAGTTGTGTCCTGCAAAAAATCATGAAAGATGCTACATGTCCTGACTTTTTAGCAGGAAAAATATTTTCTAACTTTCCTCTAAATCTTGTAGAAAACTATAGTACCGTAACTAAAATACATTAAAATTATATGAAACCTTAGAAGCAACCAAGAAATTATAATACTTAGTCTTAATTCTGATCATATATAGAAAAAAGTCTGTTGCACTAGTCGAGGTTACATATTTTCCTGTGAAAAAACACATTTTAGTAAGAAATGTCCCACTTTGGGCTTCTTAAAAAGTGGTAACCCTATTTGATTATTCTAAAGATAAATATGCTGACTGCTTTATAGTGGGTGAAGGCCTACTGCCAAGGGACTCCTGATTGCCAGAGAGAAGCCTGCCTTTACCAGTGATCCAACTGTCAACCAGCTGGAGAGGTCACCAGCAAATAAACTGGACTTTGTCAGAGACACTCTGTTGAACTTGGGCCCATGTCCATCCCAGCTCATGCCGTCCTTTCTTGTGCTAGCTATAGTTTTATTGGTGAGAGACCAGCTTTGGGGATCCAGCCCTTGTGCAGTAAGTCATTGCAGGTTGCAGCCACCTACAAGGAAAGGCCATGAAGTGGAGGTGAGTCTTGGTGGCCCAGTTTTCCCATGTGCAGCAATTTCCAGCAGCAGGTCTTCATTTTGCCAGGTCATCTGCAATCATCTGGTGCAGTGAGTAAATTCAGGGTCCCTGAAACAAATATCTTGGTCACCTTTTGGTGCCATCTAATTGCTTTCAGTTTCATTTTAAGGGTTTCAATAGACTAGGCCAGCTGACCACGGATACAAATAATTTAATTTGCTTTGCACTGTTACTGTTGATTGCTTCTTTTCATCAAGGGCCTCAACAACAGCTGCAACCTCTGGCACCGATTCTGGCCAGTCAGCATTACATTTCTGGGTACCCAGTAGCTGCAAGACTGTTAACAAAGGGACTAAATTAATTGTATGTCAAATAACTTGGTAAAACCCAGAATAGTAATCATTTGCCTAGATTTGCTCCCCTTCCTCATTCACGTCCCCTTAATAAACCTGATTTGCTGTGTTGCTTTGAACCTAGCTTGTGAGCATATTATTACTTAGCTTAAAGTGATAGGCTGTGTATTGAATGTGTTGCAAGTGCATGCTGTATTGCCAAACTGTCTTTACAGGGGGTTGCAGGGCACACACCAGGACCAGAAACCCTGCTGGTAAGTGGGACAACTGTGAGCATATTATTAATGCTTACTGTAAACTGTCAATTAAATATTGCTAATGGTCACTGTCAACACTTAGATAATTGGTTACTAGGGGAGATTGTTGGGGGTTATAGCTTCCAAGAGGGCTATACCAGCCTAGATAGATACCCTCGCAAACCGTACTCTGGGTGGAGGCAACAAACTATTGTGTTTACTGAGGGTAGGGGCACCCCAGTACTTGTCAATTTGGAACCCAGGCCCCTCAACCTGTTGTTAGGAAGGCAGGCAGGGGTAGTAGCCCTTGGAGTAGCGCCACCTAGGAGTTACATCTTGGAAGCACAACTGGGATTAACACCCCCTAGTGGCCAGAATACTAAATTGCAACTTCTCTTTTTACATAGGTACTGGCAATAAAATAGAGCAAGCTACTGACCTTAGATCTGAAACTGATGCTATTAATGATAGATCCGGTCCTTTTTAATGTCTTTATAAATAACATTGTGGAGGGATTGAAGGAAAAGTATGCCTCTTTGCAGATGCCACAAAGATCTGCAACAGGGTTAATATATAAGGGGGTGGAAAGGATGAGAAGAGTCTTAACAAGGTTGGAGGAATGGTCAAAAGTATGGCAGCTTAGATTCAATGCAAAGAAGTGCAAAGTAATGCATCTGGGAAACAAAAACCAAGGGGAAGAATACACAGTGGGGAGGGGGGTATTAACAACAGCAAAAATGGAAAGGGACCTGGCATAGTCATATCAGATGACCTAAAGGTAAGCAAGCAATGTGAGAAGGCAGTAAGGAGGGCTGGGGAGATATTGGGATGTATACAGAGAGGCATCACCAGTAGAAAACAGGAAGTTTTTATCCCTCTGTACATGCAGTTGGTGAGACCCCATCTGGAGTACTGCGCGCAGGTCTGAAGACCCCATCTCCACAAAGACATAGACAGGATGGAGGAAGCCCAGAGGAGTGCAACTAAAATGGTGCAGGTTCTGCAACAGAAGCCATACTAAGAGAAACTAAAAGAGCTTAATATGTATACCCTTGAGGAAAGGAGGGAGAGGGGGACATGATAAAAAACCTTCAAGTACCTAAAGGGAATCAACAAAGTCCAAGAGGGTAGCCTCTTTCAGAAAAAGAGATGTGCAAGGGCAAGGGGACACAATTTGAAGATAGAGGGGGGAAGTTTAGGGGCAATGTGAGGAAGTATTTGTTTCACAGAGAGGGTGGTTGGCACATTGAATGGTCTCCCTGACGAGGTCATTGGGTCAGAAACAGTGGGGGAATTCAAGAATGCATGGGACAGACATATGGCAATTCTGGTTTGGGGTAGAAGGAAGTAAGCTGTTGGTTAACCAGGATCTGCAGCTTATTCAATAAGTAGGTTGGGGAATAGGCAGCCTAGATGAACCAAGCGGTCTTTATCTGTTGTCAAACTCTATGTTTCTATGTTTCTATTAACATGTTGGTGCAATATTTGCTTGATTGGTGTGAGGCAGAGGAGGTTGGCCCCCAAAAGGCTCTATTGATACTGGACCTTCCCCTGGGCACAAACAAAACCACAACTGAGAAAGCTTTAAGTAATGTTAAAAGCCTGTGTAAAGCCATGGTAAAAGCCTAGCAAATCGACCTGGCTACCAAAAGTTTAAGGTATGCCTTCTCTAGGTCAATAAGTTTACCGTGACTGACATTAGAGCGACAACAGCGCCAGGTCACTGTAATGTGAGCACGGGACCCCAGAACTGCTTTCTGGGGGTCTTACACCCCTTCCCCAAATCAACTCTAACTCAGAGTTGATTGTTATAGTTACGGGTGGTGTGGGGGGAAGAGCCTCTCGCATGGGGGGTTCGGGGGCAAAGCCACTCAAAGAAAAAAAGTCTCCAGTGAACCGCTTTATGCTGACTGCAATTGTGGATGACATAAAGGCATCGCTGTAACGTCAGTCAACAATGGAAGTATTGACCGATCATCATGGATTCAAAGTTTAATGGCCTTAGTGGAGTGCAGCCTCCCAGTAGATCTCTCTGGAGTGCCCTGTGAGATCGTGTCTGATGAGCCCAGAGTAATGGGGTGGGTCATTCATATGTACAGTGCCATGCCTGAATCTAAGGAGACCCCAAGACTGAGGGGCTCAGAGACAAGCTTATCAAGCTGTTACAAGCAGGAGGCCAAACCCTTGAGGACTTGAAAAGGTTGTTTGACACCCCTCTAGGCACCACTACACCCACACCTGCTCCTACATCTGCAGCTGCCTCTACACCAGCATCTTCTCTTGCATCTTCACCAGAATTAATGCTGGCCCCTGCACCTGTACCAACCCCTATGTCTGCCCCAGGGTTGGCACCCATGCCTACTCCTGTTCATGTGCACTCAGGTAGTCATGTCTCTTACCGCAGGCTATGAATGTTCTCTGGTACCATTCCCACACCCCAGGGGAGGATGACTTAAAGACTTGGTTAGACTGTGCATCCCCTCTAGTCCAAGAGTGGCAGTGTACGGAAGTGGAAAAGAGGAAAAGGATAAGTGAAAGCTTTTGAAGTCCAGCTTTGGACACTATTCGCTCTGTGCAAGCTGGCAACCCAGAGGCCTCTGCCCAACATTATTTGGCTGCTTTGGAAGATGTGTTTGGGAGCCCTGAATTGGGTGAGGACCTTCTATGGAGTTTCAAAACAAGCCAACAATGTTCGGGAGAACCCTTATCTGTGTATATACCCTGCCTTGAAAAAACTTTACAAAAGTGCATCAGGAAAGGAGGTGTGGCTCCAGGTGAACTAAATCAAATCAGGTTAAATCAGATACTAAAGTCTGATCCTTATTCTGATTTACTATTGCTTAAGTTGCAGTTGCCAGACCAAATGGATTTGCCCCCCTCTTATAGCTTGTTGATAAAGGAAGTTCAGGAGATCGAGCTAAGAGGGATACAGTGGGGTCCCACCCATGCTTCTGTGGCTGTCACCCAAGTCACTGATAATGTGTCCTCAGTCAGAACTCAAGAGCTGAAAATGGGTGCACCAACTAAGACTGTCACTGGTAAAAATCAAGATACCCATCAGAACGTGTCTGTCATGGGCATGGAAGAGCATGCCCAAGCACCCCTGTAGAAAGCGGGCTGGAAAATTGAATAAGTGAATTGTCTGCTATGGTGAAAGAATTGATGGGGCATAGCGTGATGACCCAACAAGGACCCTCTGCTATTAGTGCTTCTTCTCAAGCTTCAAATATGAGTGCTACATCGCCCCCTAGCCATGAATAGAGACCAACCTACAATGTAATGTTAAAGCCAAAGCAGACCAAAGAAGGTATGTTTTGCTACAAATGTGGCAAGGATGGACATGCAAAGAGAGATTGCCGATCCTCGGAGGATCCCATCAGGGTGAAAGGCAGTGTATTTGCAGAAAAGCACCCGAGGTAAAGTACTTCTAATGATGCTCCACCCTCATCTTATGTGGCAAGGTCCCTTTATCCTGTTCTGACTACCATACATGTGAATGGTATTCCGGCCTAAGCCATGTTAGACAGTGGATCTCAGATCACCAGAATATTTAAAGACTGATATGATCAGTATCTGTTTGACCACCCTCTACAACCCCTAGATGGATTGCACGTGTGGGGTTTGAGTGATAAATCTTACCTGTACCTTGGTTACTTAAGAGTATGGCTTTCTTTCCCATCTGCTGTAGCCAGCAAGGAGGGACTGGTGGAGAAATTGGCCTTGGTTTGCCCTCCAACTGGCTTATATGATGGAATTCCTTTGTTTTTTTTGTAATTTGCCTGGCTCCCACAGCTTTCAGAGGAGGCCTCGTACCTCCTCCTACTCCGTCCGCCAGGACGATCCTCACATGGCATCCCTTCCCCTAATTTCATCTGCTCGTAGGGACAGGGGTGTTTCATTTTTCCCCTGTTTTTCTCCCATCCCCTGAGATGCCTGCACTTAGGACTGACATCCAGGCTTGCCTACGTGCTGATGCATGCCGACAGCCAAGCACGGAACAGCGTCCCCCCACCTCGACTCCAGTAGAGCTGCTGGTTCCCCTGAAAGCCTATGCATCCACTGGCTTCAGGGGCATTGGGTGCTAGAAGCACGCCTGGTATCCCACCCCAGAGGAAGGAGAGCATCTGTTGGGGTGCTCGATCCTCCCTTCCCCCACCGACCCTCAGCAACCCAAGTCCGTTCCCGAACTCATGTCACTGGCGTAGCACGAGGTGTGGCGTTCCAGCACCTCAACCCTCAGCACTACCGGGCCAGCGGAATTCCTTTGTTGATTGGCACTACTGCACACGTTTGGCTGCCTGGCCCAGATGTGTCAAGAGAAGCAAACTCAGAAAATCGGATGAGCTTTACACATTCACGCAATGGTACAAAAAGCTTATGCGATGCAAATGCAAAGCAAAGAAAATGATAAGGATGAGCCTGTGGGGTATGTCTGGAAGAAGGACTCATCACCTCTTGTCTTGCCACCTAATGCACAATGTAGTGTCAGTGGAGAGGTGCATATCAAAAGAGACATAATGAATAAGATTCTCATGCTGGATACCCCAGAGGAGGGGAGTTTGCCTGATGGTCTCCTGGTTAAACCAAGTATGCTGCCAGTCCATGCTCATGCCTATGCCAAAAGAGTGGTGGTGCAACTCTGCAATGTAACCAACAGAGACATTAAAGTTACTCAGGGTTGTACACTGGCCAATGTGTACTGTGCTGATACTGCAGTATTGCCAAACAAGTGTTGCAGAGAGGAAGACGATGAAGTGTCCCCGGATATGTTCAACTTTGGAGAGTCTCCTATCCTCAGTGAGTGGAAAGACAGAATCAGCCACAAGCTGGTGCAGCAGAACAGAGCATTTTTGTTGACAGAATAGACCATTGGATGTGTCACTGGCACTGAATACCACAACAGGCTCCACGACCTGAGGCCATTCCGAGAGATCATGCTGTTTAGCGCCTGCCGACACTGATGATGTCAAATGCCATCTTTAAGAAATGTTAGCAGCTGGAATCATCCAGGAATCATGCAGCCCTTATGCATCCCCAGTTGTGGTGGTCCAGAAAAAGAATGACTCGGTGAGGATGTGTGTTGATTACCGGATACTTTTTATAAGGGTGCATTACTAACTCTCACCAGTCTTGAGAAGGCACATGTTTGGAGCGAAAATGTTTGACTAACACTTGAGCATCGTACTCCTATGGGGAGGGGTCAGCTCGGAGCTCCTGGCATTCTGCTTTGTTCTCTTATTCGTGGCCTACGATGATTTTAAACAGTTTGGAATAAAAGTTTTTTACACTGAAAATAAGTAGCAGTATCTGTTCTTGGTCCCTGTGTCTTATCGAATGAGAATGGAGCTGTGTGCCGACTTTACACAAGTAACTCTAAACCAGATACTTATTAGAAGATCCATACCAGATCAATACATGATGCTTCGCATTCAAGATGCCCTCGATTGTCTCAACAAAAGTCAGTGGTTTTCCATTTTAGACCTCAGAAGTGGGTATTACCAAATCCCAATTGTGCCAGAGGATAGGGAGAAAACTGCATTTATCTGTCCCTGGGCATCTATGAATTCATGCGTATGCCCCCAGGCATATCTGCAGCACCTACAACCATTCAAAGACTAATGGAGCATGTGGTAGGAGACATGAACCTCCTTGAATGCCTTGTTTACTTGGATGATGTCATCTTGTTTGGCAAAACACTCAAGCAGCATGAGGCTTGGCTGTTTAAAGTTTTGGACAGATTGGAAGAATTCGGGTTAAAACTATCTGTTTACAAGTGCCAGTTTTTCTAAAGATCAGTAAAATATGTAGGCCACATCATGTCCTCTGAAGGTATCTGGGTGGACCTAAGCAAAGTAGAAGCTTTAACCACCTGGATGAGGCCCAATAACCTCAAAAAGCTTTAGAGATTTCTTAGCTTCTGTGGATATTATCGTCACTTTGTAAAGGACTAGACAAAGGTAATTCAGCCACTGCTAAACCTGACACAAGGATACCCTCCCACCAACCAAAGGTTCAGAAGGTACACTATAAAAGAAGATGATAAGGTTTACTTTAAGCCTAACAAATCCTTTGGGTCAAGATGGACTTCAGATTGTGACGCAGCATTTCATGAAATTATCTACCAACTTATGCATGCTCCAATACTTGCATATGCTGACCCAACCAAGCCATATGTGCTTCACACAGATGCCAGCCTGAGTGGCTTTGGAGCTGTACTTTATCAAGAATATGAAGAGAGACTGCACCCAGTGATGTTTGCAAGCAGAAACTTAACACCATCTGAAAAGAACTATCCCGTTCACAAATTAGAATTTATTGCTTTAAAATGGGCCATAGTTGACCAGATTCATGAGTATTTATATGGTGCCAAAATCATGGTCAAAATGGACAATAATCTCCTCACCTATGTACAAACATAAGCCATGTTGGATGCAACTGGACACAGGTAGCTGTCTGCTCTATCAACATATGATTATTCAGTGGAGTACCATCCAGGCCTAAACCACATTGATGTTGATGCCCTGTCTAGAAGGCCTGCTTCAAATCCTGAATGGGTGCAAATGTCAGAACAATCTGTGAAGGCCCTGTTCTAAAAGTTTAACAGCAATGAACACTCATTGGCTGAACCTATGAATTGCTTAGTCAGCTGTTTAGGACCTCTAGATATCTGTGTGCCTGCAACCTACTGTAACATTGCAGCTCTAGATTTGAGTACCTGGCTTAAACTCACACCAGCAGACATCCAAAGAGAACAGTATCACGATCCCATGCTTAGACTTGTGCTAAATGCTATGAACAAAGGGAAATATGTTTCTAAACTACAATTCAATGACCAAAGAACTGCTTTACTGTTCCAAGTGGGGCCCAGACTAAAGCTTAAAGATAAATTACTATATCTAGAAATCACAAACAATTAAGGAGAAGTTGTAAAGAAACTACTGGTGTTGCCTTTGAAGTTTAAGAATGTGGTCTTGAAAGCCCTCCACGATCAGATGGAACATTTCGGTAGCGAAAGAACCTTGGACTTAGCCCATGCCCATTTATACTGGCCCAAGATGGGTGCAGACATTCAGCAATATATCAAAACTTGCAGCAGATGGCTTCAATGGAAGGCCCAACCCCAAAGAGCAGCACCTTTGGTTAACATCGCCACAAGCGCACCCAGGGAGCTTGTGTGCATCGACTTTTTGAATCTGCAGCCTGATGCCCAAAACATTGGAAATGCACTTGTAACAGATCACTTCATCAGATATGTGCAGACTTATCCAACACGAGATCAAAAGACTGCAACAGTAGCCAAAGTTCTTGTTGAGAAATTCTTTGTACATTGTGGTGCTCCAGAGCGGATAGTTTCCGATCAAGAAAGGGACTTTGAATGTCACCTCATCAAAGACATGCTATCTCTGTGAGGTGTAAAAAAATCAAGGAACACTCCATACCACCCACAAGGGGATCTGCAACCCAAAAGATTTAATAGGACGTTGCTGGACATGCTGGGCACCCTTCACCCAACAGACAAACTGAGTTGGAGTCAGCAGATAAGAACCTTAGTGCACACTTATAATTGCACTAAAAATGATGCAACAGGTTTCTCACCATATTGGTTAATATTTGGTCGGGAAGCACGTCTACCAGTGGACGTTTGCTATGGAGTGTCACTAGATGGAATTCAAGCCGATAACTATCTGCAAAATGTACACAAACTCAAAGCACAACTTAATCATGCCTATAAACTTCCCCACACTATGGCTGCTAAGACAAATCTAGCAAATAAAGTGAGATATGATAAAAGAGTCAAAACTCAAGTGTCGTGTAAGCCCCCCCCCCCCATCTTGTGTTTCCTGAATGCAGGGAGGACTCTGTTGTGGTAGTCCAGCCCTTAAACCAGTGGTGTCTGATTCATTTTATGTTTATTCGAGAGGCAGCTTTAGCAGTATCTGTGCTTTTGGAGTGCTGTTTCTTCTAAAATCTGTTGCAACAGTGCATTTTTCTTTACTTTAGCCTGTCCTTGTTCTTTTTGCTCTCTCTGTCATCTCCCTACCCACATTGTCGTCACTTGTGGGTATTCTTCCTATCCCCTCTCCTTTTCATTTCTGCATCACTCCTGAAGCCTAGAATAAAACTGCCTGAAAAAAAGCTATAAATAAGCCCTAGAACTGGAGAAACCCTGCAAGAGGCAAAAGCAGTGCCTAAAGAAGCACAGGGGACTCCTTTTCTGGCTTGCAAGAATCCCTTTTATTGGTGATAAAGGAGTTAATAGTGCAGCAGAGCTTGTGCTACCTTGTGCAGGGACATGCCTTACTAATTAGGCAACACAGCATAGTGTATGAGACCTGCTTTTACAAATAACAGATAAATGGAGAGAAATAGCTGCAATAAAACTTATTTTAAGGAATACAGAACATAGAAGGGTTTCTATCATGATACTCTACTGCTTAGAAACCTGAGGTGAATAAAAAAGAAGCAATTTCATATGTACCTGTGTTCTAGGTAACAAACTGTTGTTTGAACCTCAAGACCTCACTGCAGAATCACTGTTACTTAGGGCCGGCCGGCCATGTTTTCAGCCTATTTATAACAGTCACTGCTGGGAGGAGCCTGACTCCCTTGCATATTCTTTGTTTTTCTTTTAATAAGCCTTATTATTTGTACTGATGTGTTCCTATCTTTGTAAATCAGTATAATATGAGATGTTTATGTATTGAGATATAATTTTGTAGCCTTTAAAGGTATCTTTTTGATTCAATGTATAAAGTAGGAGGTGTTTAGTGGGTCATGAGACCCGTAACTAGTATAAATGTGCTTGTGCTTGTAGAGCAAGTCAGTTGTTGGTAGGAGCTCTACCTTACCTGTTTCCCAACTTGCTGCTAGGTGAATGTTGGAAGCTGTTTGAGAAGCTAATATTAGACCTCTTTTTATTTTATTATTTTATTTTCTGTACTCAGTCTGCTTATATTTGTCTGCTGAATAATAAATTTAAGTTGAAGTTTTTGCATCCTGAACATTGCCTGGACTCCATTGTACCCACGTTCACAGCCTAAATGATCAGGAAGATCTGTAAAACCTGTGGTTTGACTCACATACAATTCATCAGGAAAGCCTGTAGATCTTCCTACGAATGTGGCTCACAAAGGGATTTATGTCACAGCAAATTCCCTCCTCAAGCTAGTATTCACTGCCTCCTCTAAGGTACTAATCCAGCCTTCCATGCAGTATTTTAGGGGTCGCCCTTACAAAGTAAAAGAGGTCAGTTGAAAAAGTCTGGTTTATGGTAAAATAAGGTTTAATATCTAGGGGCTAAAGCAAAAGGTCAAACGTTGTTTGTGTGATTAACCAGTTCAAAAAAGTGTGATAATTACATGTAAAATGTCATGACAAATTGCCAGTAATTGAACTAAGCAAACTATTTAGAAAGATACCATTTAGAGTCATAGCATGCTATACTGTGTAAATACCTATGTTTTATGTTAGGCCTAACATTGAAAATTTTCTATATAGTAAAAACGTTATTATGCTTCTGAGATTATTATGGTCTTGGAGCAGATGCCAAGCTTTCCAGGCAGGGGAGCAATGTAATTCTCCCTGGGGGGCTTAGCTTAATTGCCACCAATAGCTTACATTCTGCTCCCACTGTTTCTGGTGTCCTGCTTCTCCCTCTGCTATTGCTGGAGTTTCTTGGTGCTTTCCTAGGATCCTGAAGTATCCCTGTAAGCTATTTTAGCTCAGTATAGGCTTAGATCATCAGCCTCGATCTGCTGCCGCTCTCTGCTCTCTCCTAAGTGGGCGGGCAATTGCGCATGCGGAAAAAGCAAATTAAGGTAGCGACCACTCGATTTGCGGTTAGCCAGGGAGTCTTTCAGTGGTCCCAGTGCCCCTCATCTATGAAATGGAGACCAGAGACCTAAATGAGGCTGAAGAGAAGCCTCAGTTCTTCTTTTAAAACAAGTTGAAGAAAGGGCACAAATTGGGGCTAGTGAATAAAGATGAGCCCCTTATGAATATTAATTAGGTGCTGCCTGTTGCCAGGGGGAGAGGCAGTATTTTGGTGGGAGCAACAGCAAATATGCTGTGTGATAATAAATATGAGTAGGCTCATTTAAAGAAATACTGTTGGAGCTATCTGTCAAGGGGCGGAATTGTAAATAAATAACTTTATTCCTGGCTGCACTAGAACTTTAAAGCTGGAGGACTGCACAACTTGTGTAAAACTGTGTACAGTATCCATGATCCTGTCAGTTTATTAGCTAATCAGATGCCTGGATTCATTCAGCCGGAGACTCTTAGGACAAAATAAAAACTAAAGACTTGTGGGAGATAAACAGGGATACATTTCTGGTGCCTAAAAAGAAGCAGCCAATGAGAGGACTAAAACAGTTTCAGACAGCTTGAACAGCCAATTGGATTCCTTGAATTTTGCCTTTATTTAAGAGGGACTGTTCAGACTTCAGTGGATTGGTGGCAGTTTATCTTGAGACTCTGTGGAGCAAGGAGTTGTAGGCATGTGGGGATCCAGCCTGAGAAAGGCCTATTTTTTCCCTGGTGTGCATTTTGCGGTTCGAAGGGGGATTGACCTCCAAGACCTGCCTTCCTATAGATTGAAAGGTTTGCTCAGCAAAGCGACTGACATTGCGAACTGGCCAGGAGCCAAAAGAGGGATTGGAAAGTTTGATGCTTCTAAAGATAGATGTGCTGACTGCTTATCGTGGATCAAGGCCTACTGCCAAGGGACTCCTGATTGCCAGACCAGGGCCTGCCTTTACCAGTGACCAAACTGTCTACCAGCTGGAGGGGTCACCAGAAAATAAAGTGGACTTTGCCAGAGATACTCTGTTGAACTTGGGTCCATGTCCATTACAGCCCATGCCATCCATTCTTGAGCCAGCTACAGTTTTACCGGTGAGAGACCAGCTTCGGGGATCCAGCTCCTGTGCAGTAAGTCATTGCAGGTTGCCACATCCTACAGGGAAAGGCCACAAAGTGGAGGTAAGTCATCGCTGCCCAGTTTCCCCATGTACAGCAAATTCCAGCAGCAGGTCTTCATTTTGCCAGGCCATCTGCAGTCGTCTGGAACAGTGAGTAAATTCAGGGTAGCTCTCTGCAACAAATATCTCAAGTCATCTTTTGGTACCATCTAATTGCTTTAGGTTTAATTTTTAAGGGTTTCAACAGACTAGGCCAGCCAGCCATGGATACAAATTTAATTTGCTTTGCACTGTTACTGTTGATTGCTTCTTTTCATCAAGGGTCTCAACAACAGCTGCAACCTCTGGCACTGATTCTGGCCAGCCAGCATTACATTTTTGCGTACCCAGTAGCTGCCAGACTGTTAATAAAGGGACTAAATTAATTATATGTTAAATAACTTAGTAATATCCAGAATAGTAATCATTTGCCTAGATTTGCTTCCCTTTCTCATTCACGTCCCCTTAAAATACCTAATTTGCTGTGTTGCTTTGAACCTAGCTTGTGAGCATATTATTACTTGGCTTAAAGTGACAGGCTGTGTACTGAATGTGTTGAAAGTGCATGCTGTATTGCCAAACTGTCTTTACGGGGGTTGCAGGGCACACACCAGGACCAGATACCCTGCTGGTAAGTGGGACAACTATGAGCTTATTATTAATGCTTATTGCAAACTATTAAATATTGCTAATGGTCACTGTCAACACTAGATAACTGGCCACTAGGAGGCAGGCACTGTGGGGGGTTATAGCTTCCCAGAGGGCTATACTAGTCTAGATAGATAACCCATGCAAACCATACTCTGGGTGGAGACACCAAACTATTGTGTCTACTGAGGGTTGGGGAACTCCAGTACTTGTCAATTTGGAACCCAGGCCCCTCAAACTGTTTTTAGGAAACATAGAAATATAGAAATTGTCAGCTGATAAGGACCACTAGGCCTATCAAGTCTGCCCGTAGGCCCTATACATTGCATGTAGCCACTGACCCTATGTGATCAACAACTTTTCATCACCCCCTCCCTTCTCTAGCTTCCCTTGTGCCTGTCCCAGACATGCTTAAACCCTTTCACTGTACTTGCTCACACTCCCTCCTGTGGCAGACTATTCCAAGCCTCGACTACCCATTCGGTGTAGAAAAACATCCTCACATTACTTCATAATCTACCCCTTTCAATTTCATATTGTGCCCCCTTATTCTAGTACTTTTCTACATTGAAAAAGGTCCCCCACTTGCACCTTGTTTATGCCTTTGAGGTACTCGAAAGTTTCAATCATCTCCCCGCTGTCTATTCTCCTCCAGTGAGTACATACTGAAGACTATTGAAGGAAGACAGGCAGGAGTAGTAGCCCTTGGAGTAGCGCCATCTAGAGGTTACACAGTTTCAGGCTATGACCCCTCATAGTCCCTTCCCCCTTCAGTCTTAACACCCCCTCTGTTTACTCTATTAATACCTTTCAAGTACTTAAAGTTATTGATCATTTCCCCCTCTGACTCTTCTGCTTTCCTGGGAATACATGTTTAGCTCCATTAGTCTCTTCACATAGGGCTCTTCCATGGCTGCGTTCCTAGTGAGGCACCAGGAGCTTCCTAAAAGAATTTTAAGGGTTTAAACATTGGTTTCAGTGGGGAGAGTGTAGTGCCTCCAGTACAGGCAGGCAGTAGTAAGCAAAGGAATTTTGCTGTACTGATGCCGTGTGGTATGGGGTGGGTACCATGAGTGTTTTAGTGGGCTGAGCCTGGTCAGGCACCAGTTTCAGCTGAGGTGCACATAACTTTCCACAAGTTCCTTGCTAAACCACTTTTTTATACCTCATAGTCCCTTGATGATATTCACTTATAAATTATTTGTTACTTAATTGAATTTTGATTTATAATCATATTACTAGTAGAGTGTCATTAATTGTTTTGTATTGCAGATTGTTACTGAATTGTGTGATTCTACATATGGGATGTTCCTTTGGGGAGGTAGGGATGTGCTGCATCCCAGGGGGTTGTAACACTCTGACACCAGGCACAGTTAAATTGGATCTTTGGGTGGAAGTATTGCACATTTCAACTTTTTATGGAAATAACCCCCCTAATCAGAAGTTTAATGACCCAGGCCCCTCAACCCTTCATTGAGGCCACAAGGCAGAGGTAGTAACCATAATAATCTATCACTGAACACTTAATAGGAAATGACAGCCTAGGTGGGGCAGATAGACCTCCAATTATATTTCTTTGAATCTCTTGGGCTTGGAATCAAACCAAGGTAGCTGGTGGTGCCTTCTCCCTACTTGTGAGACATAACTACTGTAGCACCAGATCTGCCCTTCACTGTAGTGCAGCTCAGTGGCACTGTAGAAATATTACAAGCTTAGTAAACAGGTGACCAGGTTTTAAATCCAGGCAGGACTTCTAACATTTTGTGTTTTCATTTGACAGGGGCATAATAACTTAAAAAAAAAATATTTTAAATTTAAATTCATCAGATTGGTGGTTCATGTTGGGTTGCAGCGGTGCATGGAATTTTCAGGTTTTAGTGGAATGGAATTTCATAGATATTTTCAAGTTCTGCCAAAATACCACCCAGTTTCATTAGAAGTAGAATGGTGGAATTTTGCAGCAGAAAATTACAGAATGGGTTTTCCACTACATTTCCACAAAATTCCATTCTGTGGACCTCAACATTTTCTGTGGAAATGGTTGTGGAATAATTCTCCACTGAAATATGCTGTTCCATCGAATATAATTCTATGCACCACAACAGGCAGAATTCCACAGAAGGACCAGTGAAATTTAGGAAGAAATTCCACTGGAGAATATTCTATGCTAATTCTACTGGCAGAATTCCGCTTTCTGTGCAGCACTACTGAGTAGGACTAGAAACAGTTTAGTTAACAGACAAAATATTTGCACAGGAGAATGTGCTGTGTTGAAGTTTGTTTTCCTATTTTAACATGTTTTAAACTTCCTGTTCCTCCACATTGGTGATACATGGTAGTTTAGAGTTAGAATTATAACAGTAAATTACACATAAGAGAATCACAAGCTAAAGCACACTGATCTATTTTTCTGTGTTACCTTCAGAGGATCCCCAAAGGTACTTCCCAGGGTCAGTTCAGGGCACAAGCTCTGATTCTCTGCCCAGTTCCACTTCCCAGGCTGCCCTTCCACACAAGGCATGTGGGAGGAAGCAAGCAGTGGCTGTGGATGTTGTCAGTGATTTGTAGAGTCGTGGGTGCAAACAGTTGCGGGCTGACTTCATGCAAAAGACATGCTAGCCAGCCCACTTTCTGATGGACCCTGGGATGTGGGTCTCATTCTTCAAAAATACTGAACTACTGTTCATTTTATTTAATTGATGTAAACTCCTCAGGCAATTCCTAAAAGGATTGAAGGTTTCCAAATAAAGAAAATCAGGATCTTCATGTTTAAGAGCAAGTCATCAATTGTTAGTATATTCTGTGCTTGATCTTACATGATGCCATGGACATGGCCAAACACCCACTGCACAACACCAACTACAGAAAAGGCAAACCAAATGTTTTAATTGTTGACCTTAGTCAGCCATCATACTGTACTTGGAAACAAATTAAAGACGGAAGGGGAGGTTTTTCCTTGAATTAAAGAAACTGGCAGATAGTGCAGACTCTCTGGTATCGTCCAAGCTGTGGCCCAATTGTCAGTTGCAAAATCTGGTTCAAAGACAATGATCTCTATGATCACTTTGATGCTGATACACACTTTGCAGTCCCATTGACCTTTGCTCCATGGAGATCTGAAAGCTTACCTTTGCACTTGCAAAGGTTGTTGCAAGCAAACTGAACAGGACATGCAGACTGCTGTGCAATGGTTTGCAAAGCCATGTATAGAACATAGCAGCCTTCACAGGCCTGATTGCACATGACTGTGCCTGCTTTTGTGTACCACCTGCTTAGGGCAGGCAGTAACAGGCTTACAGGCATCTAAGATCATGCAAGGCACGGCTGCTGGCCGTATGGATAGCCTGTGCTAAGGGGGAACCACTGGTCTACTAGGGAATAACTGCAACTGAATAAGGGAGGGGTACCAATGGATCAGCATAGACACCTTTTATGGTTATAGGGAAGGGTGAGATACTACATCACAATGGAACCTTTGACTGCAGGATGAGAAATGGCTGACACTACTTCAGTGGATGGTTGTATAGTTGGCACCAGTAATGTGGCACAAATTTGTAGCTGGTACTTGTCAATTTGGAACCCAGGCCCCTCAAACTGTTTTTAGGAAACATAGAAATTGTCAGAAGATAAGGACCACTGGGCCCATCAGGTCTGCCCGCATGCCCTATACATTGTTTGTGGCCACTCACCCTATGTAATCAATGGCTTTTCATCACTCCCTCCCCTCCCCTCTCAAGCCTCCCAAGTGCCTGTCCCATAAGGAAGGGGTACCAATGGATCAGCTTAGAAGCATTCTATGGCTATAGGGAGGGGTGAGATGCTGCACCACAATGGAACCTTTGACTGCAGGTTGAGAAGTGGTTGATGCTACTTCAGTGGATGGTTGTATAGTTGGCACCAGTAATGTGGCACAAATTTGTACTTCATGACATACGCTGGGCACATTTTACAATGCCACATGCCATGTTTGTGGGGGCATGCTGGGAGTTTGTGCTCAGTAAGAGATTGATTTTCACTATGCCATACTTGCAGGGGGACCTCTCTTCCCAGGAGAGGTATTCTGCCCTTTGAGTAAGCCAGTTTTGGGTAGCGGTACAGTAGTGGGGGCACAAAATGCCATTTTGCTCTGCACCAAACTCCATCTCAGAATCCATCCCTGTAGGTTTGTACAGCTGATTCCTTTTGGGTTTTCTCCAGTAAAGTACTAGGTCATGCAAACTGATTTTTTTTTTTTGCTGTTGTTGTTTTAGTAATTTATGGCTCTTACTTCGACTATTTACTCACCTGGGACAAGCACATAGATGAGGAGAATGTTATGGTTGTGACATATGAAGAACTGAAAGAGGTGAGAGGACCTTTACTGACATTTATAATTTATTATCCCAGAAGTTGTATCTCTGTGTGACTATAGGGCTGCTCATTAGCAGTAAATCGGCATAATCTTCTCCAGTCTGAATGTGAAGCGTGCTATTTTACTGCTGCTATAGGGGTCTGTTTTTATGCCTCTACAGACTCTTCTGTGTTCCTTTTCATTTCTCCTATAATCTGATATGTTTTAGTCTCATTTGTGTTAAATTAATTATCTAACTTTTATTGCCTTTGTCACTACATGGATTCCCTCTTACCTAAGTCCTCAGCAGCTACTGCTCTCCCTTTTCTTACTCCCTGGACATTACATAATACCTTTACAGGCCATTCAGATGAATGGAATGGTGGGTCTGACATTGTGGAATGTTGTAGAAATAGGAAAGATAACAACAAGCTACTTGAGTAAAGTGAACACAATGTAGAACTCGGCACCACCACCAGAAACATAGATAAGTATCTACAACGGGTTAAAGTATATCAGAATACATGACTGACATGGAAAGGAAAAAGGGAGGATGTTTAGCACAGGTAAGAGCAATGGGCTTTGAATGAGCTTGGTACAGTCAGCAGACCTGCTTTTGATTCCGACAGCCTCCTTTTGCATATTGTGTAACCCTGAGCAGGTCATTTAACCTCTCTGTGCTCCCGGCTCACCCCTGTAAATGAACTTTGTCCTCAATGGGCCTTACTTTGTTAGCAAAGAATATAAATAAATAAATGACAGTATAAAAATGATTTCTTATCACTTTTATAGTCTTCTCTGACATTACAAATGGCTTTGGAGGAGGAGCAATGTACCCATCATTCATAAACAAAGAGTAGAACCGGGACGGAATTTGGGTGGTAGTTTAGTATCCAGTATTCACCTCATCCAAAGGGCCAAACTTACCACTAACATGCTGGCATGCATGACCTCATGGAGGTCCAGGCATCACAAAAAATCAGCCGCATAAGACAATATCATGCCTCTTGTCCATGATATGATACACTAGCACATCAGATATCTCCACTTCTCTCACCTGTATCTTTAGGCTGTTTCATGGGCTATGATGAAAGTTTATTCCTTTTGGTCCCTTGCAGGTCTTGTCTGATGTTTGGTGGAATCTCCTTCCTTCTCTAGCCCCTATGTCCCACATGATGTCATTTTGTATTTATCCCCTAACTGATCTGGGTCCCCCAATGGCTCAACACTTCATTGTTATATATCTGAACCTCCCTATACCTTGGATGACATTGTGATATGTAGAGGAGGCTTGCAGGGGCTGGTGAGCATCTAGGTATGGCACAGCACACCATTAACATGATGGCTTCCTCACATTTACCTATTTTGTTGCAATGCCATATGTGATGGAACAGGGAGAGGCTTGCAACCGACTGTGTACTGTACATCACAGTGGGGTGCAAGTTAGAAGGGTGTTGCAAAGTGGTCATTGCAACCATATTATACTACTACTGCTTTGCCACTGTGTTTGGTACCCACATTCCTCCATGTCTGCAGTGAAGACAAGCATATTGCATCAACTAGAAGACTACATAACAAAGAGGAGCACAGAATCAATGCTCTGAGACCATAATTTGCTGTTAGGACTGGTATTATTCTTTTCATTTCTATGAATATTTAAAATATTTGAGTTCTATAAGTTTTCCTTTACTAGAACTTTGCAGAACTTGGATTTCTCTAGATGCAAAACTTGAATGGGTTCTCCTACCTTCTACAAAACCTATATCCATTCCATCTGACGTCAGCATGATGTAAAAATATTCAAAAAATCAGTAGCTCCTGTCAGTGGTAGCACTGGTGCTGCAGCTGCAGTTTCATGAAAAATATTTTTAAGAGGAGCACTCAGCACATAGTGCCCCATGCCCAAGTGTGGGGCAGGTTCCAGTTTTCACTTTGCGTGCAATACTGTTTTTTTCTTTATATATACTGTTTAATGTAGTATACAGTTAAAACCGCTTATACCGGAGCACATCCATTATCTTCAATTCTGCCCGCAATACAGAATGGATGAACTAAAGGAAAAAAAGTTTTCAATGCTGTGGCACCACAGAAAAACAAGTAAACAGTCAAATACATTCTAATGGTGTTGCTCAAATCATACATTTCCCACATAAACACACAAGCAACTAAGTTAAGTTATGATAAATCACTCAGGTAAAACTTCACAGTACTCTGCCAGCACTCCATAGTGACTCTGGGCTGACTGTATGCTGTACACACTACTGCATCGTGCTGTGCTGTTATGGAAGGAAATAAATTAATCAGTTGGCTCCTACTGTGAGTCCATTCCTACTGCAAAAAAGTGGTTTATTTACTTCTGGACACTTGTTGATTCTTCTCTGTTGCTGCAATCCACATTGTTCATTCGCTAAGCATCTGGCAAGTGGTGACGTTCACATTATGCATTAACAGTTAATCAGTGCTTAATTGGGTTCTAGCTGAAGTGAATGGCAATCAGAATTTAATCTGTTTAAAATATGTTGATTTTACACATGACATGCAGCTGAAACAAACTTGGGAATGGCAGAAATAGCAGACTGGCAATGTCCATTTTAAAGCCCTGTTCTGTCATTGTAGTCAATGGAGATGGCAAATGGTTTTCAGGAATTGCCCTCTAAAACCAGCTGCCCATATAAAGCACGGGCATTATAAGTGGCATCAACTGTAGTTGATTGTACTGTCTCAGACTAATTTTGCTGACTTCCTAGCTGACATTTTCTGTAACTACAAATCCCAGAACCCCCTGCAGCTGATAACGTAGCAGGGCTGAACCAGTGGGAGATTCAATAGCCTGCAGTGCATGTTAGAACTTTTATAAGCTCCGATCAGATGTTTGCTGATCCTGCTGTTCTCTCAATGCCATGTACAGTCCTCTGTGACTGTACTTAGCCTAGAGAGAACAGCAGATCTAGCAAACAAAAAATCAGAGCTTATAAAAGCTCTAACATGCGTTCTAATAAGTAAGTAAAAAAATGTTTTTGCACACTAAGTGCAAGTTGGGACTAGCCCCATACTTTGGTGTGGGGCTCTTAGAGCTGACTTTTCCCATTTGAAGGGCCTTTAAGAATGTTAACAGTACAATAAAATTTTCTAGTAGTTAAAAAATAAAAATAAAAAATAAAAATACAGTTAGAGGTTATTACCTCCACTTATGACATAAAATATATCACCTCCACTTATGATAAGATACAAAAGATTTTAAGCTTCTCACGTTCTTTTTCTTTTGTCTCCATGCTGCTCTTCTGATGCAGATATCTAGTAAGAGAGTAGTTTAGGGAGAGTAGCTAGGTGAGCAGACATTCCTTGGTGGGCTTTCCTGCTCTCTCTTTCTAGAAGACCAAAGACTGTGGGTCTGATCATGTTAATGCATGTAAGGCTCTTCATTTTAGACTTCATAACAGAAAGGAAAAACAATTCTTTAAAAGATTACAGCACTAGTTACTAAAGCTACAGTGTAACTATGTTGGGAGTATTGACACATGCTTTGCTTTTCAAGCCAAAAATTCTTAAGTGGTCACATGGGCTGTGGCTTTAAAATGCTTCAGGAAATCTTGTCCTTCCAGCCTCAGCCTTAAGTTTAGATTAATCCATTTTTGACATCACACAGAATGTGATCCATTTTTGACATCACACAGAATGTGATCCATTTTTAAGGAGTTCTGTACTTTCAACTGAAAGGTAAGACGGGAGATCAATTTTGTGGCTAGAGCACAGACTTTTAAACTGGAGATCACAGGCCCTATTCAGAATGGGCTTAGAGTGATGCAAGAGACTTGCGTTGGAGGGTCAGTCACAAGGGCCGACTTGTGGTGATCAGTGTGGCTTCTGAAATTCATATAAGGGTGCCAGCAGCAACCTCTGATGCAAGTCCCTTACATCAACCACATCATGTTAGACCAGCTTCCCCCTGCCTATGGGGGAGCCAGTTTACTGGGCTTGCACCAAAGCTTTAGTTCAAGCTGCCGTAAACTGAAGAAATTGCCACAACTGCGCCAAACGTTGCTGAATTGGGCGCAGTTGCGGAGGATGCATTTGGTGCAGTTGTGCCAAAGATCAGGGTTGACACAGGGCTTGCATCTAGCCCTGCATCGTCCTTGAATTGGGCCTGGTTCAAATCCCTTCACAGCAACTAACACATCATCTGACCTTGAGAGCAAGTCACCTGGCCTAACTGAGCTCCAGTTATTTCAGCTTTGTCGCTGAAAAGAAGAAGAAGAAAGACCCTACTGAAAACTAAATATTGCATATTAGTCGAGTAATCCTAGATAAATAAATGGCATAACAAATGACAGGATACTGACAGATATAAATGGTTCATCTATCTTAGAAAATAATTTATAGAAACAAACTGAAAGAGGCTGAACAGTAAGGCAAAGCAAAATGACCCACAAGGTATTTTTTTTTTCACTACCACATAGGAAAATGTTCATTCTGGGGCTTGACTTGCTTTGCTCCAGGAAAACATTCAGACATAAGGAAAAGAGACAGCACTCACCTTCCTAGTATGAATCAAGTTCAAAGTACTAGCAGCACACCAGTAGTATTCTTACTGTTTACCTCATGTGAAAAACATCCACTGTGCAAATAGCGGCTGCTTTACAAAAAAGTCAGAAAATGAGCAACAGGCAGATGCTGGGGCACCAGCTGATGTAACGTTTCAATCTGTGATATCAGTGCTTCATCAAAAGTAACCTCTGAGGAAGAGCTGATGTACCAGCATGAAATGTTAGGTCAGCTGACTCCTTGACATCTGCCTGTTTCTTGTTACTTGGCATTGTATTAATATTCCCCCTATTTTATCCCTTTGAATGAATAAATAAAACTTATTTTTTGTCAGGCTATGACAACTAAGTTACACATCTTTCCAATGTCATCCTAAGGTCCCTTTGGATTACCCTTTTTCCCACACTGATGTAAGCAGCCACCTTAGCTTCACCCTTCCTGTAGTTGGCAGGGAGGGATAGAGTCTGTCTTCACAGTGTGTCCCGATGCTGCTGCTCTGTGATAGACTGGTAGGGGTGGGCAGTGCCTGACTGCCAGGTGGTCCACACCCTCCCTCCCTTCTTGGAAGCTGAGCATCTCAGCTCTTCAACATGTCCAGCCCCAGCTAACCTCTGCAGGGAATTTTGCAGCTGAGACATGAACCCCCAGTCTCCCAGGTGACTGCAGCACCATTGGGCCAGCAAAATTAACCTGTTCCTACCGAATAATAGGATCATTATCAGGTACTAAGATCAACTGTTTATTGTGGAAAGTAACAACATAAATACAAAAATCTGTCATTCAGAAGGAAATGTTAATTTCTTAGCTACAACTGTCTTTGCACAGCTAGCAGCTTTGTAGATCGTTGGACTTCTATAAACCATTCCTTGATGGTTTCATCTTGAAATACTTGCATAGCAGACACCAGGTGGTGAGTGCCTCACCTCTGCAATGTAAAGCTAGTCTTAATACTTTCCAGGGGGCAATGCAGTCTGCTAATTTGTCATCTTGGTAATAAACGATGGAATAGCTTAAGATTTCTTTTTTTTTTCTTTTTTTAACATGTAGTGCTGTTGATTTATACTGATGTCATCATGATTTTCTTTGCTAGTGGCCTGACCCTTCTTGTTATGATGAACCAGGATTACACTAGCAAATTAGTGACATTAGCCTGATATTTAACATGAGTGGAGGACTGCACAGTGGTCATGATCGGATCATATTAGTTACATACATAATATGAATGCACATTTTTAAGAAAGAAACATTGTTAGTCCTTTGGGTTCTTTCTTTCACCATCTCCACAATGGTTATACACTGTCTCGCTTTCTTCACAGTATCTGTCTGGTCTACATTAAGTGGAATATATAGTGTTAGCTGATACCACCTGCTCTAGGAGGTTGTTCCAAAAATACACCACTCATTCACAAAGTATTTCTTCCTAATTTTACCCCTAACATTTTTCCACTTTTCACTGACATTCCATTCCTTCAGTTACAAACAAGCGTACAAATTAGCCTGCAGAAGAAGGCCTAAAGGTCTGCTGAGTCTTTTGTTTTTTAAATAGATCTTTATTAATTTTATTTAGAAGACATACATATTGTATCATATCTTAATTTTAGCTTTGCATATGATAAGTTGACAGCCCACCCTCTACCTCCAAAAGAAAGCAGATTTTATACAGAGAGTAGCATATTAACATTAAAAAACTTCGGGCCAGATAGTCAAACCATTGCGCCTAGTGCAAAACTATAGCACTGGAATAGCACTGGATTTGCTCGAGGCTGCAATATTCAGAAGCCCTATTAGCACCAGCACTGTGTGGTAGCGCCGACGCTAATAGATAATGGCATGCAGGGGCAGGGTAAAGAGAGTGCCCATGAATGCCAGCAGTGAGGCATATTCAAAGGGCTAGCGCCACGCTTCTCAGGCATTAAGCGCCAACCTGTAGCGTGGTGCTAGATACCCATAAAAATGACGGTAATGTGGTGGGTACTACCCCATACGTGGACCTGTGTAACCTCGATATAGCACAAAGAGCCCTGGTAGTCTAGTGGTCCCCCCGAGCATGAATCCTGTCCCGTTAAATGTCACTTAACATTTATCCCTGGTAATCTAGTGGTCCCCCACCCCAGCATGAATCCTGACTCCATAAAAATTAAATAAACAGTTTCCCCGGTAGTCCAGTGGTCCCCCCCCCCACACACACACGGCAGTGAAGCCCTCGCTCATGCCACTGATGTTTGGCAAAGTGAGCCGGTGACCGGCTCTGCCCTCCTTTTATCACCACGGCTGGCCACCGACTGTGGTATGCATGAGTGCTATGGAAATGAATTGGCACTCATTCGGGATTCGTGCTGGGGGTGGGGGCACCACTAGACTACCAGGGAAACATATTTATTATTTAAACCGGGGGTCGGGATACATGCTGGGAGGGGGACCACTGGACTACCAGGGAGTGGAACCAACACAGGTGGGAACAGGGACCATGACAGCTGAGAAGGGCTGCCTGGCCCAGCCTGTCTGCCCAGGTCCCTGTTTACTGGATGGCTGCACTGCACAGCCCAGTGACTCTACAGCTGACATCCCCCCACCCTCAGCAGGTTTGCCTTATGCCTGCCCCATGCATACTTGTGTTCCACCCACACCTGCTGTAGGCTGCCCATGTTGGTGTGGGGTGTTGCATCATCCAGGGCACATGTGGCCACTGGTAGTGTGTGTGTGTGTGTGTGTGTGTGTGTGTGTGTGCGCGGCTGTGTGTGTGTGTATGTATATGTATAATATATTCATGTGTCTCTGTATCAATCTATACTTATAGATTGCTACAGATCTACATATATATGTGTGTGTAGATAATTTTGTACTGCTTGCAGTGCTGCATAGGTATGTTGTATGCACTGCTTGTACCTGCCAGCACACAGTTCCTGCTGCTTCCAGCCTGTGCTTCTGTTCTGACCAACAGGGGATGCTGTGAGCATGCTTTAGCCTGCAGCATCCAGCCTGTACTTTTATTCCAAAAGGGGGAGCTTTGTGCTCCACGCAGTAGCACCGGGCAAACTGCATGGTAATGTATGCTGAGCAGCACTTATTGAGATGCAAATGTACCTGTTTGCCCACGGATTACCTAAGTAGGCTCATTTGCATAGGAGCTTTGAATATAACTCCCGTTTGCCCTGGGCTAACCAGTTTGCACCGGGCTAATGTGTTAGCACTGTGCAATCAGGTTAGCCCCGGGCAAACCTCACTTCAGCATAGCACAGTTCTGCAGTGTGTGGCTTACATTATTGTTTGCAGTCATACCTCTCAACTGTCCCTGATTTTCAGACGTCCCTGATTTTACCTCAGTGTTTTACTCTGTCCCTCCTAAAACTTGTCTTTCCATGACCAAACAGTGGGGGTTGTATGCATAAAATAATGTCAAACATTAATGTTACAGTCATGTTCTTCCTTAGAAAATGCATTTTACACTACACCACTTATCCTACCAGCTTTCTGAGTGGATGGCACCAATTTTTAAGATGTGTCCCTGATTTTAAACCTTTCTCCTTGATTTTTTTAAGCCTTGTCCCTGATTTATGAGGCAGGGGGTTAAGAGGTGTGTTTGCAGTAGCTGTGAGACATACCTATACAATCACACACAATGTTCTCCACCTGCAACACTGGCTTGCTACAGAGTCTAATGAGCTGCAGTTGCAGTTTGCACTTCCCTGTTGCTATATTCAGTGCTGTCTTATTCCCGGGCTATTTTTGCCCTGCACTCCCAGACCAGTTTGCCCAGCTTGCTTAGACTGCTATATTCAGCAGGATTAGCACGGGGTTATTTCCTTTTGAATATAGCTTGCTTTGTGTTCCGGGCTAAGTTTGCCCGCCGGGCAGTGCTAATTTAGCCCCGGGGCAAAGTTTCGAATATCTGGCCCTTCATGTGTAGAAATTAATTTTCAGGTATATCACATTTCTCACAATCACAATATTTATAAATAGTTTCATGCTCTATAACCACATTTATTAACCTCAAAACTTATTATGTATTATTGCTTTGTGCAAATATCCAGGACTCAATCTAATTTCTGTAAATTGTCAATACATGTTTAACGCATTTTTTCATATCTCATTGTTTCTAGCATTAAGTTTTTCCAGACAGCCAACTCAGAAATCTGTGTGCTTTTCCACAATCTTGTGATACGTCTTTTACATTCATGCAGGCTATATATATATATATATATATATATATATATAGATATATAAGCAAAAAAACGGTTATATTAAATGCATGCTGAAAATAGAAAATAGAGTTAAAATCTACGTTTGACCTTAGGTCTTCTTCAGGAAGTATCTAAAGAGAAAAAAACAAATTAGTGTAGAGGAGAGGTAAAATGAGAGATATATATGTGGAGAAGAAGAAGAGGAGGCTAAGGGAGAAGAAGTGATAATGGTAAGATTAAGAGAGAATCTGTGAAACAAAAAGGTGATGATGGGAAAGATAAAACATAATGGGAGAGAAAGAGCTGGGAAGTTCCCAGGTAGAGAGTGATTAACAGGGCCTTGTAAGAAGGCTGAAAGGTGACAAATATGTGAGAAGGAGACAGAAATGGAGACATATGGTGAAAATGAAAATAAATCAGTACAAAACAAATTGACTTTTAGGGAAAAAGGGGAGGCTGAAAGATGTTAGTGGAAAATAAGTCTATCATTTTAAACCAGAGGGCTGCTGGGAGCCAAAGGCGGATGATCAGCTTGGCTTCCATGTTTTTCTATGGTTAGGATCCGAGCCCTGCTGAAGGACACAAACAGAAAGGTCATTAACATTGTGGTCCCTGGAGATAAGTGGGATACAATGGGTTTAGCAGTTTCACCATTCCTGACCGCTCTGTAATGTTCCCTGAAACGGTCAGCAAGACGCCTACCAGTTTCTCCAACGTACATAGCTGAACACCTCCTGCAAAGAATACAGTACACTACATTAGTGGAGGTGCATGAGAACTTCCTTGGTGATGTGAAAACACTCTGTAGGCCCCCCGAATCTCAGTTACACTGGAAATAAATTTGCAGGTGTAGCAGCGAGCCCTGTTGGGTTTGGTACCTGGGGAGGAACTGTTAGGAGTGGGTAGGCTGCTTTTACCAGGAGATTGCTTGAGGTTAGGTGGCCGGGTAGGGAGGCAATAGGTGGTTCTGTAAAGGAAGCACCAATGTTAGGTCAGTTTGCAAAATGGGAAAGTTACTAGTGATGATCCTGTGAAGAGAAGGTGTGCTCTGATGGAAAGGAAGAACTAGTGGAATGCGCCGTTGTTCTTGTGTGACAGTATCCCTCCTGCGGAGGTCAAGGATACGGGGCATGTTACTGACCCGGGAGAGTGCTCTGTCCACTGTGATTTTAGGGTATCCCCTGTTGATAAAAAAACTATGCATTATTTGGGTCTGCTCAGCAAAATCATCCTCTTCACTGCATAACCTGCGAAGTCTAAGAAACTGTGAATAAGGCAGGCCATTCTTGACATGTTTAGGATGGAAGGAGCTATGGAGGAGGAAACTGTGAGAGTCAGTGGGTTTGTAATAGACTGATGTCTTCAGACCAGTGTTCTGGACTGAGAGCTGGATATCCTTGACAAGTTCACCACGGCTCATCCTTCCCTTCAGTACACTGTTGAAGAATCCTCCTCTACACTGCCTTTCCTGGATATCCAGCTCTCAGTCCAGAACACTGGTCTGAAGACATCAGTCTATTACAAATCCACTGACTCTCACAGTTTCCTCCTCCATAGCTCCTTCCATCCTAAACATGTCAAGAATGGCCTGCCTTATTCACAGTTTCTTAGACTTCGCAGGTTATGCAGTGAAGAGGATGATTTTGCTGAGCAGACCCAAATAATGCATAGTTTTTATCAACAGGGATACCCTAAAATCACAGTGGACAGAGCACTCTCCCGGTCAGTAACATGCCCGTGATCCTTGACCTCCGCGGGAGGGATACTGTCACACAAGAACAACGGCGCATTCCACTAGTTCTTCCTTTCCATCAGAGCACACTTCTCTTCACAGGATCATCACTAGTAACTTTCCCATTTTGCAACTGACCCTAACATTGGTGCTTCCTTTACAGAACCACCTATTGCCTCCTACCGCCACCTAACCTGCAATCTCCTGGTAAAAAGCAGCCTACCCACTCCTAACAGTTCCTCCCCAGGTACCAAACCTTGCAACAGGGCTCTGCTACACCTGCAAATTTATTTCCAGTGTAACTGAGATTAGGGGCCTACAGGTGTTTTTCACATCACCAAGGAGTTCTCATGCACCTCCACTAATGTAGTGTACTGTATTCTTTGCAGGAGGTGTTCAGCTATGTACGTTGGAGAAACTGGTAGGCGCCTGTTGACCGCTTCAGGAACATTACAGAGCGGTCAGGAATGGTGAAACTGCTAAACCCATTGTATCCCACTTTTATCTCCAGGGACCACAATGTCAATGACCTTTCTGTTTGTGTCCTTCAGCAGGGCTTCCGGGATCCTAACCATAGAAAAAACATGGAAGCCAAGCTGATCATCCGCCTTGGCTCCCAGCAGCCCTCTGGTTTAAATGATAGACTTATTTTCCACTAACATCTTTCAGCCTCCCTTTTTCCCTAAAGTCAATTTGTTTTGTACTGATTTATTTTCATTTTCACCATATGTCTCCATTTCTGTCTCCTTCTCACACATTTGTCACCTTTCAGCCTTCTTACAAGGCCCTGTTAATCACTCTCTACCTGGGAACTTCCCCAGCTCTTTCTCTCCCATTATGTTTTATCTTTCCCATCATCACCTTTTTGTTTCACAGATTCTCTCTTAATCTTACCATTTATCACTTCTTCTCCCTTAGCCTCCCTCTTCTTCTTTCTCCACATATATATCTCTCATTTTACCTCTCCTCTACACTAATTTGTTTTTTTTCTCTTTTAGATACTTCCTGAAGAAGACCTAAGGTCGAAACGTAGATTTTTAACTCTATTTTCTATTTTCAGCATGCATTTAATATAACCGTTTTGTTTTGCTTTTAGACCACATGCTGACGCAGCGCCTTGTCTTTGTTTTTTTATAGATATATAAACCTACTTTGTCCTTATATAGCGAGTTGTTGTATTAATGAAGAATTCAGTACACAGAGTTCTGGTTTATATACCACTTTCATTCCCAGAAATTCATTAACTAGTGTTAGTTCTTGGTCCCAGAATATTCTGATTTGGGACAAAGTACTAAAATATGTATTGTTTCAGCAATCTCATCACATCCTCTATTATAGTAGGGGGAAATTAAATTATTAAATTTGTTCAATAGATATGGTGAGTAATAAATTCTATGGAGTATGTAATATTGAATCTGGTTCATATGATTTTTTATTGCACTATTACATTTTCTACAAATGAGATTCTATTTGGATTCTGAGATGGCTGTTTGCAGATCTTTTTCCCATTTCCTTCTGAGATCTGATGTTTCATTTTTTCTTAATTCCAACATAACCTTATAAATATTAGACATCCACTTGATTCTACCTTTGTTTTCCACAATAGTATGAAGGATTATACTGGAATTAAAAATTAAACTTATTTTTCTCAATAAGTTTCTGATTTACTGAGCGAATTTGTAAATAAGTGAAGAACATATTGTTAGGCACTCCTTATTGTGTTTGAAGTTGTAAAAAAAGATTTCATTTTTTGATTTTCAAAAAGTTCACCTATACTATGAACACCACAGTGGTGCCATCTATTTATATATGCTGAGTTAAATAATATGTGAAACTTATGATTCTTTAAAGGTGATTGCATGCTTAAATAATTCTTTATATTTAAGTGTTGTAAAACCATTTCCAAATTTTAAGGGTGTCTTTTAAGAACATATTTGGGACAGGGTAAGAGGGTGGGTGGAGCAGCTGCATGATGAGGAGCTAGCTGCACACTTGAACAGACTCGATAGACCATGAGGCCTGCTTCTGCTGGCAATTTCGTAGGTTCATATGTCCTGTATACTTCCAAATATTTCCTTATTTAGATGTCTGAAAAGATTATTTATTTTAATTGGGATGGTAAATCTTTACCTGATTCGAAGTATGTCCAAGCTGAAGGGTTTATATTAAAGCACTCTTTAAGAGGTTCTAATGTTGCACCCCCAATAGTAATATTTTATACTTGTCATTTTTAAACCTAGATTTTCATGTCTCAGATATAATTTTGGTTTTTTTATCCTAGATTTTTAATTCTTCCATATAAATTTGTCCATTATTTTTTCCAATTTAATCCAAATAGAATCAGGTACATTAATAGGGAGTGCCTGGAATATGTATAATAATCATGGTAAAATATTCAGTTTGATGACCTGAATTCTATCTAATAAAGTTAAGGGTAGGCCTTTCTAGCTTTCCAGCTTTCCAGATCTTTTTCTATTTCATCTATCAGCGGTCTCAGATTTAGTTTTATTAATTGTTTAGGGTCATTTGTTAATTTAACTCCTAGATATGCTATGCTTTTTGGCTGTATTTTAATCGGAAATTTTATTTTACTTGTATTGTTTTTTAAGGGATTTATTAATACTGCTTCTGATTTTCCCTAGTTTACAGTATAACCTGATTGTGGACCATATTTTTGAACTATCTGTAAAATCTTTTGAATTTCTGTTTCTGGGTTTTCTAAATATAATATAACATCATCGGCAAATAAGATAATGTTAGCATTTTTTGCTCACCATATCTGAATCCGCTGATAAATTTTTCTTCCCTAATAACATTAGTTAGGAGTTTGGTAATTTTGCAAATAAAAGGGATGACAGAGGGCACCCCTGTCTGGTGCCTCTTTCTAATAAAATAGTTGTGGAAATAGTATTATTAGTCAATATCCTGGCTTTAGACATATTGTAAATTGCTTTTATCCAAGATACACATTTTTGCCCCATATTTGCTGCTTTTAGTATTTCCATTAGATAAGGCCATTCTAGCTTATCAAAGGCTTTTTCGGCATCCAGGGATACCACTATGCCTTTATTATTGTTTTTTAAATGTAAAATGTTTAGAGCATTCCTTATGTTATGGCCCCTCCTTCCATTGATGAAACCTGTCTGGTCATCCCCAGCGATGTTTGGCAACACATTTTCTAACCTCATAGCTAAGATTTTAGTGAAGATTTTGCAGTCTGTATTTAATAAAGATATTGGATGGTATGAGGAACATAGTTTTTGGTTTTTACCTTTCTTCGGGATGACCAGTATCAGCGCCTCATCAAAGGAAGGAGGGAGCCTATCTATAAATGTGTTAAATAGTATACATAGTTTCGGGACTAGAAATTCCTTCAACATTTTGTAAACCTCTATACCAGTCCCATCCAATCTGGGAGCTTTACCTGGCTTTAATGCTTTAATTGCTTCCTCTATTTTTAATTGTGTAATTGGTTCCTCTATTAAAGTTTGCTGTTCCCCTAGATATTTAAGTATATTTAAAAATTCAGAGTTATTGATTATAGGATTTTGTGACTTACTGTATATAGTTTTGCGTAATATTTTAGAAACTCTATTAATCTGTTTATTTATTGCTTTTTGGCTCAAATTAGCTTCAGATATTATGTCAAATATTAATCTTTCTTTTTCTTTCTGTAATTGATAAGCTAATAGTTTTCCATTCTGATCTGTTTGGGAATAATATTTTGCCTTAGTGTATAGCATTATTCTTTCAGTTTTTTCATTGATTATTTCCTGATATTTGTTTTTGTATTTTATTAATAGTTTTAGATGAATATTGTTATTAGTTATAACATGTTTCTGTTGTGTATCCAATATTTTTTTCCAATTCTTTAAATTGTTCCTTTTTTTTAGCCTGGCAGCTGATCTAGCAATTGCTCTACCTCTTATTACTGCTTTATATGCATCCCAAATTATATTAAGTGAGACCTCCTTATCTGTATTATGTTCAAAGTATTCTTGAGTTTCCTTTTTAACTTTCTCTATAAAAATTGGGTCTTTTGATAATAATGGGTTCATTTTCCAAGATTGACTGAAGGTGGTATCCTGGACACCAAAGTCAGACACAAGGGTGTGTGGTCTGTCAATAGTATTGGTTCATATTTAATTTATATAATATCCTGATACAATGAAGAAGAACCCAGTATCATGTCTATTCTTGAGTATGTTTTAAATCTTGCCGAGTAATATGAAAATTATTTTTTGTCTGTATATAAATTTTGCCAGTAATCCTTGATTGCTAAATCTCTAATCCTGTTCATTAACGTAGCAACCTTTATTTTTATTATGATCTCTACTTCCAGATGTTGGGTCTAACTTTGAGTTAGAGTAATTGTCAAATTGAAATCCCCTGCTATTATGTAGGGTTGTGAAAAAACAGATAGTGCTAGAAAAAATTCAGGTAAAAGAGAATGCATTACTATGTGGAACATAAATGGATGCTATGGTAATAATTTTGTCGTATTGTTTCAAAGATAAAATTACAAATCTCCCTTCATGATCCATATGGCTAGCTATTATTTCTATATTTAGCTCTTTCTGTACTAAAATGGCAGTACCTCTTGATTTTGATGTACATAGTGAATGTATTGCCTTCCGGCCCCACATTTTACTTATTTTTTCTGCTTCATTAGTTAAGTGAGTTTCTTGCAGACATATTATGTCTGTTTTTTTTTTTAATTTTAGGTATCTTAGTATATTTGCCTGTTTTATAGGGTTACTAAATCGGTTTATGTTCCATTTTAGAATCTTTAATTGATCTTGCATTTTCTAGTTATTCTCAGGAATAGATATTAAAATATCACACCCTTTTTTAATTTTAAGTTTTTTTATTACAATTCTGCTACCCTCTTTACTAAAAGTAAACTTTATTCTTAACATCCCCTGGCCATCCATTCACCCCCCCCACACTCTTTTTATTTTTTGTATCAAGAAAAGTATGAAATATATTCCAGCATTTTACTCACCCCCACATTCTTTGCAGAATGATCTACAAGGGCCACTAGAGGATTCTAAAGGACAATAATACTCTTTTTCCTACTTCCAAGTAGGTACTACCTCCTCTCCTAGCTTGAAGAGCCAAGAGTCAGCGTTCCACCACCCCCCTCCTCTGCACAGACATCATTATAAATATTGACATCGTTCAATCCTTCGCTAATTCACATTTCCTTTGTTTCCACTGATTTTAAACTTTCAAAAACTCTAAGTCTTCCTGGTTTATAGTTTGGTGTTTGGTTCCTATCTTTGTTTTTGCTTGGAGATCTTGGTTCTGTTCTTCATCTAGGTCTTTCTGTCCTTGTTCATGATTATTATTATTTGGACTTGGTGCATTTCCCGTGTTATCTGTTTCTTTCTCAGATTCTGAGTCTGATCTTGTCTTATTTTCAGGACTGTCTATGTTTTTTTTGTTGACTTTTATTCAAATGTAAACCCAATGTTTCTTTTACGTAGTTTTCTGCAACTTTTACATCATAGATGCATAGATACATAGACAGTGTCGGCAGATAAGGGCCTGTGGCCCACCCAGTCTGTCCATTTGAGCTTGTAAGTTCAGTTTATGTTTTCCTAGAAGTCTGTTGCCCCTTACCCCTGACCTCCAGAATTCCTTTATGTCTATCCCATGCATTCTTAAATCCCGTGATTGTTTCAGCCCCCACCACTTCCTCTGGCAGGGTGTTCCACTTATCCACCACCCATTCTGTGAAGAAATTCTTCCTCACGTTTCCTCTGAATCGTCCTCCCTCCAACTTCATCCCACGCCCTCTAGTCCTGGAACATCTTTTTCACTTGAAAATAGTGTATTCCTGCACCCTGTTCCTCCCTGTAACATACTTGTATGTCTCTATCATATCCCCTCTCTCCCTCCTCTCCTCCAGGGAGTACATGTTCAGTTCCTTCAACCTGTCCTCATAGGACTTGTGATGCAATCCATGCACCATCTTTGTTGCCCTCCTCTGAACCCTCTCTACCCTATCTATGTCCTTACATAAGTAAGGTCTCCAGAACTGTACACTGTACTCCAGGTGGGGCCTCACTAGTGTCTTGTATAGTGGAATTATGACCTCCCTTTTCCTGCTGGTGATGCCCCTGCCTATGCATCCCAGCATCCTATTTGCTTTACCTGCTGCCTTGTCACACTGTTTCCCTACCTTGAGGTCATCAGAGATGATAACCCCAAGATCCCTTTCCTGCTTGGTACATGCTATATCCTCACCCCCCAACTGATAGATTGTGCCAGGGTTTTTGTGCCCCATATGCATTACCTTGCATTTCTTTGCATTGAATTTCAACTGTCAAATCCCTGACCATTCTTCAAGTTTCTGCAGGTCCCTTCTCATCTTTGAAACTGTTATATCATCCTTGATGAAAAATATTTAACATGTTAGGCATTAAATGCTCAAATGTTATATTTTTCTCCCTTAACAACGTTTTAAGTGGATTAAACATTTTCCTTTTTTTGTAAATGTTGGGACCCAAGTTTGGAAAAAACAATATTTGTTGCTTATTAAGATATAGTCCTTTCCTTTTTGCATGCATTAAGACTATTTCTTTATCCTGAAATCTCAGAAAATGTACATACATTACTCTTGGGTATCTATGTATAGTACTAGGACTTCGTGCAGGTGTTTGGTGTGCTTTATCAATTTCAGTTTTGCCTTCTCCTAATACCTCAGTTAACCATTCCTCCAGATGATGAATTATGTGTTGGCCTTCACTTTTTTCAGGAATATTCAGAATTTTAAATTGTTCCTGTGAGCACTCCAGTCTAGGTCTTCCACTTTATGTTTCATTTCTCGAAATTCTTTGATTTGTCCTGTAATTTTCCCTTCTAACTGAGGCACAACATCTTCTATATCAGACACTCTAGTTTCTAGTTCTGCAATTTTGTCATGAATTAATTTTATTTTGGTTCTAGTGTATTTTATTTTTTTATTGATTTGATTCATTTTTCTTTAATCCCTAGAAAACCTTTTTTAAGTTATGTATGTACCTGCTTCAGATATTCACTTATTTCTTTCCTTTCTTCCACATCTTGTTTGTCTAGATTCTCAGTGTCTTTTTTCAATTCCAGGTATTTTATGCACAAAGGAACAAGCAAAACCATGTGGTATTGGCAAATTAGCTTGTTCTTCAGAGTAACCAAAAGTGTTTGATTTTTCTCATGAACTGTTTTAAAGAAAATTATTTCCTTGCTGATGTTTTAAGTCTTTCTTGTTTTCTCTTATTTTGGGTCTCATTTTAATTTTTGTTGAAGTTTTAGGATCTTCTGAGTGTATTTTGCTTTGATTTATATTTTCTCCCTCTTGTTCCTTCAGACCCCTTTTTTATTTTGTGTTTCATCTTCCTGATCAGATTCACTTAATTCAACATCAGTCTTTTTATTTTTAATTGTATTTCTTGTAGTAGCTTTACACATTTTCTGCTAATTTGCCTCAGATACCAAGTTTGCTTTATTTTTAGCTTTGTCAGGAACTTTTTTGAAGTAATCTTTCAAAGTGTCTAGGTCCTTTTCTGCTCATAGTTTTTTCCCCTTTACCTCACTGCTTTCTTTTATTGTTATGTTGTTGACTTACAGAGCTGTTCTGTTTCTCTGACATATAGCTCACGCAACCATAAATACCACAGAGTGCGGTTTTATAATTAAAGTGTCTCAGTCTTAGCTCTGAGTTTTCCCACTGCAATTTACAGGGCTGCCTCTTAGGATATTTACTAGTAGTTTGCTCATATGTCACCACCTTGTTCTTAGTTTTTTGTAAATAAGGCCAAGTTACCAAAAAAGTGAATAAGTCCAGCCACCAAATGCAACAAATGACTTACAGATCTGCCATTTAATACAGCATTAGGCTCACATGTTAAACCTCAGGACCAATGCAGCTTCTTCAGTGCCAAAACATAGTACTCACATGAAGAAGTCATCAACACAAGCTCCACTTGCTATAATCGTGACTGAATCCCCATCATAAAATGAACTAGGACAAGAACCATAGAGTCCTTCAAAGAGTTCTTTAATAATCCAAATGAAATACATCCATGGTAAAAACAGTCACAGGTCATGAAGTGAACCCCTCCCCATGCAGTCTCGTACAGAACCAAAATGTTTTTGCACTAAACAGCACTTTCTGAAGGTTGGCGAGACTAGGAATAGCAGGATATTTAAAGGTCAGATATAAAGAAATAGTGCACAGAGAAAGACACTTACGTGTAGATAAACCACCTATTCGTGAGCATATGAAATGCATAAATTAAATACCTCAAGCTTCTACAATGTAATACAAATGTGCCACATAAATAGTAATTATAATATAAATATAACACAATAATTATACATATATCAAAGAGTGTATAAACACTAATCACTCACCACCCCCAAAAAAAGATAAAAAGACACATACATGAAAAAAATGTATGCTATTCATATGTTCACGAATAGGTGGTTTATCTATGTGTAAGTGTCTTTCTCTGGGCACTATTTCTTTATATCTGACCTTTAAATAGCCTGCTATTCCTAGTCTCACCAACCTTGAGAAAGCACTATTTAGCATGAAAACGTTTGCTTCTGTGCAAGACTGCATGGGGAGGGGTTCATACTAACATACTAAAATGCCAGCAGAAAGTCAGCCTCCACCCTGGGAGCTGACCTTGCTGCCCCCCTCGCCTTCTCTGGCTTCTCCCTTCCCAGTTCCGGATAGTCTCGCTGCATTGGATTTTGCTTCCAGAACCCTTCCCCAGTACCTGTCCCACCCCCTCTTGAACCCCTCCACCGTCTCTGCCTCCACCAGCCCCCTAGGCAGCACATTCCATGGCTCCACCACCCTCTCAGTGAAGTAGCACCTCCTCCTTTCTCCCCTGAATCTTCCCTCCTCCAGCTTCCACCCATGCCCTCTAGTGGCCCCCTCCTCCTTCCTTTGAAGCACCCTGACAGTTCCTCCCCTATTTACCCCCTCCATGTACCTGAAGATCTCTATCATGTCCCCCTGGTCCCTTCTCTCTTCCAATGTGTACATATTTAGCTCTTCGAGCCTCTCCTCATAGATCCTGTCCCCCAAGCCCCAAATCATTTTGGTTGCCCTCCTCTGGGCCCTCTCCAGGAGTTTAATGTCCCTCTTTAAGTGTGGCCTCCAAAACTGCATGCAGTACTTGAGGTGCGGCCTCACCAAGCAGTTATACAGAGGGAGTATCACTTCCCACCTTCTGGAGGTGATCCCCCTAGCGATGCATCCCAGCATCCTGTTGGCCTTGGCTGCTGCCCTCCTACAAGTCTCCGAGTTGTTCATCTTGACATCCACCACCACCCCCAGGTCCCTCTCAGCCACCGAGACTTGTAGCATTCCCTCCCAGGGTGTACACTTGGCCCGGGTTTCTGGCCCCCAGGTGCAGTATCTTGCATTTCCCTGCATTGAACCTCAGCTTCCACTTTCTAGACCATCTTTCCAGAGCCTCCGAGTCCCCCTGTAGGGCCACCTTCCCCTCTTCCCCATCCACCACCGCCCCCAGTTTTGAGTCATCCGCAAAGAGACTCGTCTCACTCCTGATACCTGCCCTTATGTCAGAGACATAGGTGTTGAACAGGAGGGGCTCAAGGACTGATCCCTGGGGGATCCCACTAATGACCCTCCTTGGGGATGAGACTATCCCACCAACTAGGACCCTCTGGGTCCGGTCCTGGAGCCAATTGCCTATCCATCTGATTATCTGGTTCCCCACCCCCATTTCTCCCAGCTTATCCAACAGGCCCATGTGAGGAACAGAGTCAAATGCCTTGCTGAAGTCTAGAGAGAGGACGTCCACTGGTCTACCCAGGTCCAAGGCACTCATCACCCAGTCATAGAACTACACAAGGTTTGTCTGACACTATTTCCCCAGGATGAATCCATGCTGTCTATCATCCAGGCACCTTGACTTTTCCAGGTCCCCCCCAGCCTCTCCTTGACAATGCCCTCCATCACCTTGCCCACCACCGATGTCAGACTGGCAGGCCTGTAGTTCCCTGCCACCTCCCTTGATCCCCCCTTGTGGATAGGCACTATATGTGCCACCTTCCAGTCCTGGGACACCCACCCTGTCCTCAGTGAGATGGTGAAAAGCTCCACCAGGGGTTTCACCAGGAAATCTGCAAGTTTCTTCAGCACTCTGGGATGTAATTTATCCGGCCCCGGTGCTTTTTCCATCTTAAGGGACCTGAGGGCTTCCCTCACTCTCTCTGCTGTGATTTCCACTTCCGCTAACTCTTCTCCCTGCTTTGCCTTCCCCCCTCCTGCCAGTGATGCCTCCCCCTCTCCCCAGACCCACCGATCGGTAAGGGCCCCACCATCTCAGTATCACTGTCTCCTCTCATGTATGATGCAGCACCCCCATTTTCCTTGGTGAAAACTGAGGTGAAGTACTCATTTAGTACCTCAGCCTGCTCACCTGGGTCTTGTGCCCATCTCTCCCCTGTTTTAATCCTGTTAATCTGCCCCTTCAGCCTTCATTTTTCCCCAATGTATCTAAAGAACCCCTTGTTCCCTCTCCTAATTTCCCAGGCCAGGTTCTGCTCCTTCCTTGCCTTAGCCGCCCTCACCACCCTAGTGGCCCTTTCAGCCATCAGCTCATGCTCCCCTCAATCCCTTTCACTCCTTGAGCACTTGAATTGTCTATAGGCTGCCTTCTTTCCCCACACCACCTCCTGGACCTCCCTGGTCCACCAGCAGGGTTTTTGGGCTCTACCGCATTTTCGTCTTACTCTTGCACAGGTGCTGGTAGCATCCTGCACCCCTCTCCTGATGATTTACCACCTATGATCAGTGTCCATGTCTGACCCAATCCCATCCAAATGCTCCTTAAGGATCCTTCCCATTTCCTTAAAATCCGCCCCCCTGAAGTCAGTTACCTCCATCTTTGTGCAGCCTTCTACCCCTCCTAGGTCCAGGCAGAACCAGACCATGGCATGATCACTCCCCACCAATGGGTTCCTTACCTCCAGGCCCCCAATCTGGTCACTGTCTGCCAGGACCACATCCAGTACCCACGCCTCCCTGGTCAGTCCCCCCACCTGCTGAGTTAGGAATGCATCTTGAAAGACATCCAACAACCTCTGTTCCCTGGTCACTGAGGATGTCATAGTCTACCAGTCTGTTCCTGGCATGTTTAAGTCCCCCAACACCACCACTCTTCCCCTGCCCAGTCTGCAGTGTCTCCCAACATCTGCCACCAGACTCTCCTCCAGCTCCTCCGCCAGTGCAGGGGGTCTATATACCACTCCTATTTTTACTCTCTTGCCCCCCTCTTGTTATCAAGGTGACCCAAATCACCTCCAAGATTCCCTCTGCCTCCTCTGCTCCCCCTATGCCAATGAAGTTTATGACTATCATTGCTACCCCTCCTCCCCTTCTCTCCCCCCTGTCCTTCCTGAACATAGTGTAACCCTCCAGGTTCAGGTCCCAGTCATGTGCTGTGGTGGCCCAGGTCTCAGTGACTGCTGCCACATCCACCGCTCCCTCAGTTAGCATCAGCTGGAGCTCAGGCATTTTATTGCCCAAGCTCCTGGCATTTAGGACTACCTTCCACCCTTTCCCTATACTTCCATTTCCCCTGCTCGTGTTCCCATGGGGATTCTGTTTTCCCCTGGTCTGCACTTTACCAGTTGGCCTTTTCCCACAATCCTCCAGCTCCCAAGGGGGGTGGAGACAGAGTCCCTCCTTTATCGGCACCCCCTTGACAGCCTTTTCTCCCATCCCTCCCCCCTTCACAAGTTTAAACCCCACTTTTCACCAATGAACCCCACTATTTTCAACTTAAGGATTCCCTTCCCCTTCACTTCATGGCCTGTGACCATTTTTACCATGGATGTATTTTGTTTGGATTATTAAAGAACTCTTTGAAGGAATCTATGGTTCTTGTCGTAGTTCATCTTATGATGGGGATTAGGTCATGATTGTAGCAAGCTGAGCTTGTGTTGCTGACTTCTTCATGTGAGTACTGTTCTGCTTCTTGTTGGCACTGGCCTACTACATTTCAGCTGCCTTTGTGTTTGTTCTTTACTCAGTTGTTTTGGCGTGCTCTGTGGTCCACTTTCTTCTTCTTTTGCCTATATAATCAAATGGCACAAAAGGCTATAAAAAACATGATGGAAATGAGTGATGAAACCCATCCCCTATCTCAAGCATCTATGAACTTTGTAGATTCTTTATTCTTTCAAGAGGGCCAACCTTACCCCTTGTTAGTGGAACAAAGGAATGCACACTCAGATGTAACCACTGCACAGCCAGTTAACAATGAATGAACTTTGGATATTAGAACTGCGTTACTGGCAAAACATAATGCTTACGGCCAATTTAGCAGAGAATAGAGCACTGAGAGGTTTGAGATTCACTTTGCAACCTGCATTTGATATGGAAAGAGATTCTTTTTTTTTTTTTTAAAAGGATGGCAACAAAAACTTTTGGGATATTCTGAGTACATTATACAATATATTTTAGATGATGGAGAACCACAACAGGAGGCTCTTAAACAAGAACTGTTGGATAAAGAAAAAACAGTGGCTAGTTTTTCTCAGCATCCGGATTTTCACTTTTTCAAACAACAATTGGATGCCAATATCAAGAAACATGATGAACGAATTAAGAAAATGTAAATAAATAAATTTGAACGAGACAAAAGTGATTATTTACATGGCAGAATCTTTTGCTTGAAAAAGAATCCAGGGCCAAAAAAATCAATATTGAAAAACAGTAATTTACAACATGTTAATGTCCATGTGCTGAGAGATACTTATACTAGTGGATCGGAATCCAATACGAATACAGTGAATAATTCGGATCATTTTTTAGATCTCAGTCAGGAGGATTTTCCTCCAAATCAAGAGGCCTGTCAGGGACACAGAATGATGGCTTTGACTCGATCCAGTCTACACAATGTCCCAAATTCACAGCTGAGGGTTTGTCCATCCCATCCCCCATCCCCATTGACATCAGTACAATCTGCTCTGGTTTTGCCAGAATGTCCAATGAGAAGGAGTCCTAGGATAGCTCGATTCCAAGAAGAATCATCAGAAGATGGACTAGAGGAAAAGGGAGTAAGAGGTGCTATGAGGGGGAGAGGCAGAGGAAGGGGGAAAAGTCAGAACTGGAGAGGCAGAAACTTTCCAGAACAACAATTGAGGAATCATGTAGAACAGCTGTCATACAGACAGAGCATGCTGAGGGATTATTATGACCCTCAGGAGAGTCATCCCAGGTCCAGCAGGGGAGGCAAGAAATATTAAATGATTTAAATATATCTAAACAAATGAATTTACTAGTGTTTAATATTTCTGATTATTCTTTATCCGACATTGAAATTCAAGTATTGCAGAAGGGCCTATCGTTTATTCCCACGAGGGATATCAATATTTTTGACACTATTGAGGATATACATAAATATACATGGAAATTGCATTTGAAAGCCATTTTTTCTAAAGAATCACAAGAACAGAGTGGAGAATATATTTTTGAGACATCTAGACAGGATCCTGCTGAACTGTCAACTGAAATGGGAATTTTTAAACCTAAATCATTCCCCCACAACCCTACAGTTTCTGTCTTTGAAAAGGCATGTTTAAGAGATTTGGAACAGTTGGTTATTCCAAAAGTAAGATATTACAATTGCAGTAAAGAGGAAAAAATGGTAATGAAAAACTTAATGAGAATGAGCAGATCATTATAAAACCAGCGGATAAGGGGGAGCCATCGTTGTGTGGTCTAAAACAGATTATGAAAATGAGATGCTACATCAATTAATGGATCCTGAATATTATGCCATATTAACAGAAGACCCTGCAAATGGTTTTAAAACAGAAATTGATATCATATTGCATGATGCTTTATTATGTGGCACTATTGATTTAAATACATTAGAATTTTTGAAAGTGAACTATCCGGCGAAAGCAGTTTTATATGGACGACCAAAAATTCATAAGCATGCTTATAAACCTCCTGCAAGACCAATAGTAGCGAGTAATGGCTCATTGACAGAACCTCTTGCCCTTTTTGTGGATGGCCATATAAAACAAACAGCACAAGCATCAAGATCATATTTGAAAGACACTAGTCAGGTATCCTTATTAGGAGATATGGAATTACAACCAGATTGGTTTTTAGTAACGATGGATGTTAGAGCATTATATACTAACATCCCACATGATGAAGGGTTGGAAGCTTTGAGGGACATTCTGTATAATGAGTCTTCTTTGTCATCAGATTTGATAGAATTTATTCTCAATTTGACAGACAAGGTACTCAAATGCAATACTTTTCTTTTCAAAAACTGTATGTGTATTCAAAAGAAGGGAACAGCTATGGGGGCGGCTATGGCCCCCAATTACGTCATTATTTACATGGCAGCATGGGAACAGAATTTTGTTTATGATACAAGTAACAATAAATTTTGAGACAAAATTGATTTTTATAAAAGATACTTCGACAATCTCTTCCTTATATGGACTGGGACATCAGAAGAATTGTTACTTTTCATTGAATATTTGGAATCAACAAATAGCGATCTTCGTTTTGAAACTAATTTTGATTTGAAGCAAGTTCATTTTCTTGACGTAACAATCATGAAAACATGAACGGGTACTTTGTCTACTAAAATCTATAGGAAAGAAATGGAAAGAAATTCATTGTTACAATTTGATAGCTGTCATCCGTCCCATGTGACAAGGAACATTCCAGTGGGTCAATATTTAAGGTATAAATGCAGTTGTATAATGGAATCAGACTATCAGGAACAAGCACAAGAACTGACAACACATTTTGTAAATAGGGGATATAATAGTAACATTTTGGACAAGGCAAAGGCCAAAGTGAATATGACCGATAGAGAGACTTTATTACAAACAAGTTCTGTCAAAAGGACCAATAATGTGAACAATGAGGCACTTCTCTTTTTATTACCACCTTTTCTCCACAGTCACATCTGATAAAAGAAATCTTATTAAGAAATTGGCATATTTTGAAAATGGAATGAAAATTAAATGTAGTTTCTACAGGTACACCTTGAGTGGTAAATAAAAGAGGGGAAAATGTTAAAGACATGCTGGTACACAGCACCTATTGGGAGAAAACTAAAACAGAGAGACGTCTAAATCTTGGAACATACAGATGTGGCAATTGTACTTTTTGCCAATATATATCTTTAGGGGCCACTTTTCAAAATCCTGTTACCAAAGTGGTGTACAATATTCACCCCTTTATAACATGTGGGACATAGCATGTTATTCATTTGGCTAAATGTACTGTGTGTTTAGCTTTTTATATTGGCAAAACTAAGAGAAAGTTGAGGGAAAGAATTGGACAACATTTGCTCAGTATTAAAAAATGTGATGGTATAAGTGCATTATCACAACATTGTCAATTTATAGGATAAAATCATTATTTTACCTTCCAAGGGATAGAGAAGGTGTTTCTATCTATCCGTGGAGGTGAATTGGATATGAAAACTCTGAAAAAGGTGTCCTTTTGGCAATATCTCTTAAAATCATAAGATTGGCCAGGTCTTAATGACCATTTTCAATCAGTACCCTATTTATAAAAAATATAAACAATAATAATGTTTTGTTAGTACTAGAGATTTACATAAAATGCTCTTGCTTAATATAGTTGCCATTAGTTTATGTGCAATAACGTTTTTTAGTTTTATCATATAGCGTTTATCCTGTGATTGTTATATCTATTTATAAAATGGTGTGGCAAAATCATAAAAATCCCAGTGATACAATTGGACAAAACATGTCACATGACCGTGCATTATTTCCCAACGACCACACACCTAGCACTACGACCGCACGCCTAAACTACTTTCCATTCCTCAAAACCTTTTCACCAGCAGCAAGAACACTCCACACCTGCTGCAGCTAGACACCCACACTAACACACATATACAACTGACACCCTGTAACCACTGTCACCAGTCTGATTAACATAAACCTAACTGTACATATGAAAGTACAACATACATAATTTTGTACTCTTCTCCTCATTTCAAGCCTTTACATACATTATTTTGTACTCCTGTCTTCAATTCAAGCCTTTACATTTACAATACCGCGATCGTAAACACAGTACTTTCACTTTCAATACAGAAATGTAGCGTGACCGAGCGGTGCTCATTTTACAAACTCAAAAGCTGTTACCTGCTGAAACTAAGATGTGCAGTGTTTAAAAAATTATAAAAGTAACTGCCTTTTACTACTTTCTCTCCGGAATACCGCGATCCATAACACAGTACTTTCACTTTCAATAAAAAATGTAACGTGACTGAGTGGTGCTCATTTTACAAATTCACAAGCTATTACCTACTGAAACTAAGAGCGTCCACTGTTTAAAAATGTGAAAAGTCACTGCCTTTTCCTAGTTCCTCTCCGTGTCGAAAATACTAGCTCCACTTCCGATCCCAAGCGGCGGCGACAGACCGGGAGTCGGTAATTTAGAAAGCGTGGAGGCGAGGCGAGTGTTGCCATAGCAACACCGCCTCGCCTCTACGCTTCTAAAATTACCTACTCACTAATCTACACTGCTGCTTCGTGATACAATCTGAAAGTAGAACTAAACAAAACAGACAAAACCGAATAAAAGGCACAGAGTTTTCTAACTATTTAAACACACCACGCCTTACTTCCACAACCTAAGAGCTTCTCTTTTTAAAATTAGCACCACTCGGTCACGCTTCATTTCAGCAATTAAAGTGACAGTACTATCCAATTAAAGTGACAGTACTATAAATACATACTTTTGGACACCACAAAGGACTACTAAAACTTAAATTCATTAAAATACAATTTCTAACACCAAAAGTGTCACCTCTACAAACATAACATTTAATTACCAACTACACAGAAGAACTACCCCCCAAAAAAAATCTATAACCATTTTATAAGATAGATATACCACTCTGAGGTGTGCAGTCGGCTCTGATATCACTTGCGCCTTATGCGGTTGGCCTTGCACGGCCTGCGGCGTTATCAACGCGACACCAAGGCGCATGATATCAGAGCGCGACCGCACACCTCAGAGTGGTATATCTATTACATATAGCACATTTGTATTTAAATAATATAATACTTTTGCAGCATTGCACATAAGATTATAACTTATATTTTTCAGTGTTACACATACTGTAATGAAAATGTTATCATACATTTTTCCATGTATGTGTCCTTTTATCTTTTTTTTGGAGGGTGGTGAGTGATTAGTGTTTATACACTCTTTGATATATGCATAGTTATTGTGTTATATTTATATTATAATTATTATGTATGTGGCACATTTGTATTACATTGTAGAAACTTGAGGTATCTAATTTATGCATTTCATATGCTCACGAATAGGTGAGTTATCTATGTGTAAGTGTCTTTCTCTGGGCACTATTTCTTTAAATCTGACCTTTAAATATCCTGCTATTCCTAGTCTCGCAACCTTGAGAAAGCACTGTTTAGCGTGAAAACATTTGGTTCTGTGTGAGACTGCATGGGGAGGGGTTCACTCCATGGCCTGTGACCATTTTTACCATGGATGCATTTCATTTGGATTATTAAAGAACTCTCTGAAGGAAGCTATGGTTCTTGTCCTAGTTAATCTTATGCTGGGGATTCGGTCATGATTATAGCAAGTGGAGCTTGTGTTGCTGACTTCTTCATGTGAGTACTGTTCTGCTTCTTGTTGGCACTGGCCTACTACGTTGCAGCCACTTTTGTGTTTGTTTTTTGTGCCAAAATATAATTAATTAAGTTGCATTAGCTCACCATTTGAAAATGGAGTGTCATCTTCTAAATTTCTTGTTTCCAGTCTTTACTGTTCAGAAAGGTAGACATTCATAGATTCCTTTGAAAGAACGCCAGTCTCTGTGCAGCACAGACCATGCTTGACTGTTATTCCTTCTCCAGTTCTGTTATCAGCTAACTGTCACCACTCATTACTAGCAACAGGAGTATTGGTAGTTTCTCAAACGGGCTACTCCACCACCACTGCCAAGAGATATAAATGCCCTGCTCTACTTCTCACACCTTTCTGTTGTCCACCATGTGGTGGTTCAAGCTGCTGACATCAATGCTCAGTCAGTTGCCAGCACTAGCTGTTAGTGCTCTTGATAAGTCTGTGTCCACTCGCGACTTTTTCCTTTTTTTTTTTTTGCTTGACTAACCTTAACTGCATTGTCAGGGAAAAAATAACCATGAACTGCATTGAACAAACAGCAGTATCCCAGAGAATCTGTGTCAGACAGAAGAGGCATGCAGCAGAATGCTGACTTCCTTCTCCATGCTGTTCAAGTGCCATCTTACTCTGCCCCCAGCCACCTGCTGAGTCTTCTTGGTATGGAGCACATATACCCTTATTTACTTGTCGCTTCGCCCACCCACTACCCGGACACTCTTGACTTTCCCTTAAATTTATGCCACCCTGACTTGAAGCCATCAACAATTTCCTTTCCACTACCTCTTCTGGTAGCCTGTTCCACTGTGTCACCACCCTCTTAATGAAGAAATGCTTTCTGACCTCCTTCCAGAACCTACCTCTAGCCAATTTGTAACTGTAATCCCTTTTGTTCTTATTATCACTGGGCTTGAAAAATTCATTGAGGTCAAATTTGTTCATTCACTTTTGGTACTTGTCTCTGTCATGCCCCACATTCCCTTCTGTCCTCGCGCAAGTCCATCTTCAGGTTCTCCAGCATCAGCTCACACAAGAGCCCCTGCTGCTCCCCTGAATAATTTTTGTGACTTTTCTCTGTACCACCTCCAGCTGGTTAATGTCCTTTCAGTGATAGATGTTCCAGTACTGTACACAGTACTCCAGATGTGGTTGCAGCTTGCATATGGACAACAGCAGTAGGACCTCTTTTCTTCTGTTGGTAAGCCCCCTGCTTATGCAACCCAGGATCCTATTAATCCTCATCACTGCCTTGCTGCATTGTATAGTGGGTTTCAGGTTGTTTGTGACTGTAGTCCCCAAGCCTTCTCCTTCTCCTTCTCAGACACCATGATGGCTACTCCCCCCAGTCTGTACTCAGCCCTAGCATTTGTACTCCCTACATGCATGACTTTTGTGTTATGAAACTTACTTGCCAGATTCCAGACCATCTTTCCAACTTTGAGAGGTCTGCCCTCAAATTACTGACCCCACTCCTGTATCCACCATCCCACAGAGCTTGGTGTCATCTATCAAAAGGCAAATGTTGCCGTCAGTGCTGTTTAATGTCATTTATGAACAGTTAAACAGCACTGGGCAAAGCACTGACTGCTTCGATACCCCACTTGTAACTTCCTTTATCCCTGAGTATTCTTCCCAGACCACCACACTGTGGGTTCTCCCAACCAGTTCACCACCCATCTAGTCATTTTGCTTCTTGCTCCCAGGTCTTCCAACTTCTTTTATTTTTGTACACTTTATTTATGCACCCCACCTTGTGGAACTCTCTCCACCTATCCCCATGCTGGTCTCTACCTCCCTGTCTGAAACCTCACCTGTAGGCTCTCTGATCTGATGAATCCCCTGACTATGAGCCCCCAGGGTAGGGCCGCCCACCCTGGCACTCTATCTATAATCCAACGCATCATGATTGGAGAAGGGGAACCCTGAAGGAAGTTCTGATGGCGGGAGTGTGGACTGACACAGTGGGCGCCTTCACCCATCCACATCTGAGGGGTTTTTCTCTTAGTGTTGTCCCTAGGCTTGGATGTCCACTGATGCCCTGCTCAACATGCGCATGCTCCCGTGCACACTCAAAAGGTGTCCACTGCAGCCCCAATCCCCTGCATCTGCCAGCTGGGAAATGCAATCCCCCAATTGCCACCAGGGGCTGCTATTGCACTGGCGGGTGGTAACTCCCCTCCCCAAGGAAGGAGAGCAGTCCAAAGGACGCTTGATCCTTACTTATCCCCACCGACCCCTGGTGGCCCATGCTTGTTCCCGAACATGGGTTGCTGGCGTGGCGCAAGATGTGGTGTCAAGCACCTCAACCTTCAGCACCACTGTGCCAGGCAGGTCTTCCAGCTTCTTGGTCATTGTTTAATGGGGGAGCAATGTCAAAGACCTTGCTGAAATCCAGGTACAGCATATCCACTGAAGGGCCTCTATCCACTGAATTTGTTACCCAGTCAAAGAAAATAATCAAATTCATTTGGCATGACTTACCTGCCATAAGCCTTTGCTTCCTATTGTCTTGAAGCCTGTTTTCCTCATAGAACTCCATCAATCTTTCTTTGAGAATGGTTTCCATCAGCTTACCAATTGTGGATGTCAAGCTGACTGGTCTGTTGTTCCCTAGCTTGTCCCTTGCCCCGCTGCTATGCTGGGGCACATCCCCACAGTTCTTCACTCTCGTGACACCTTGCCTGTCTAGGGACCTATTGAACAATTCAGCTAGAGGGCTGACAGTACTGTTGCCAGCTCTCTCAGCACCCTTGGGTGCATACCATCTTGCCCAGGAGATTTACTCACTTTATGGGCCACAAGTCTCTTAAGGTCCCTGTCCTCTGTGATCATTTCCTTGTCCATCTGCGTCCTTCACTCCCTATTCCTATCCTACCCTGTGGGACTGGTCCATCCTTACCTTTAGTGAGTACTGAGCAGAAGCAGTCATTCCATACTTCTGCTTTTTGTGTACTGTTCTCCACACACTTTGCTTAATGTTTTGGTTTGACAATACTTTCATTCATTGTCCTTTTTTCTCAGATGTACCCCCAAAAAGGTCTTATCTTCATCCTTGACTGCTTCCACTATTCTGAATTCAGCACTAGCTTTGGCATTTCTCACCTCCCCTACTGGCTATTGTGAGTTTGTCCAGGTAGTACTTTGTCCTGTTCCCTCTGGGTCTTCCTGTATTTCATGTAGGAAAGTTTTTTTTCCCTTTTCTCTCATACAGCACTTACTATCTCCTCTGTGAATCTAAGTAGTTTCTTGTGCTTGTTCATCTTGTCTATCTGCTTCAGGCAGGTATTTGTGACTTCCTGGATCCCATACCGAATTTTTGATCAATCCCCCCCAGCACTCCTGAGCGTGGTCAGGTATATGCCAAGATTCTCCACCATTTTGGTGAAGTTGGCCCTTTTTATGTTCAAAACATGTATCTTGGTGTTCAAAACTACTTTCATCACATTGAGGCCTATGCACAAAGGTGTGGAAACTATGCATGAAATCGATGTATCTGCATTGCACAGCTACACGGCATGCAAGGCACCCCCACAATGCAGCATTCATGTATGCCCATGCATGCTATGCAGACATAGGTGGCGGCCAGGAGTGACCACGCAGTGGTCCATGCAGTGCACAGAGGTGAGCCAGTGATACATGGGACTGCCCCATGACCCCATCATATATGGACATGATCCCCTCCTGGTGCTCTGGCATGGAAGTGAATAGTATGCAGGTGATGTCTGCATAGAGAATAGTGGAGAACACGAGTGGTGCAGATGGGTAAAGGCTATCCATGGAGCAGTCTGAAAGGGATGACTGTGCAGTCGTCTGGTGCTATGGCCATAAGAGGACGTGTGGTGGTGCCTGACCCCCATGCCCTGAACTTTGCAGAGGGCCAGGTGGCAACCATGGTATTGGACATCAGGATGCACTACTGGCAACTGTATGGGGCACAGTCACTGAACACACCAGCCGAGGTGAAGGCACGGCTGTGGCTAGAGATACAGAGTGGTGTCAATGCCACCAGACTGGAGGCATGGACCCATGAGGCTATAAAGCACAAATGGTATGACATGCATGCAGCGATCAAAAGAAAGATCATGGTGGCTGCATGGGCATGCCAGGGCACCAGTGGTGGGTCCCCCAGTGCAGACAGCCAGCTCACATCGGTGAAGCGGATGGTGGCGGACACACTAACAGACGTCAGTGTCTACAGTGAAGTGGATGGGCTGGACACCTTGGAGAGTATGTAGGTGGATGACGGGCAAGGGTACCCATGTTCCATGCCTGTAGGCATGTACTAACAGCCATCTGTTCCCCCTACAGCCCTATCCAGTGAGCCACACAGTACAGTGGTGCCTGAACTGCACAGATGTGACACTGCAACAACACAGCCAGCAGATGAGGATGCCAGGCAGGCCAAGTATGGCACAGGTATGTCACAGTGCCACATGCACCCCCTGTGAGTGCCACAACATGGCACATGCCCAGCCAAACTAACATGCCCCTTTTCCAGACAGGTATGGAGCATGACACTGAGGTCCAGATGGATACTGACATGGAGGAGGGCAGCACCCCTGATGCTGTTGATAAGTGATCACAGGAGGCCGCCACCGACTGTGATGGAGGGTGCACCAGTGGTGGACAGCAGCATGCCCTCAGGTGCCAGGCATGGCAGGAGCATGATGTGGCTGCATCAGGCTGGCACAACCATTGTGGGGATGTCGGTCACTGGATGGCACTGCCCCTGCTGGCTGTGAACTGCCGGTCACTGAGGACAATACAGACTAAGGGCTGTTGTGGAATGCACCCGGATGATGATGCACAGAGTGCATACATGCCACCATGGCAGCCAGATACCATGAAATGCACCAGCTTGCAGTGGACCACCTCATTGAACAGTGCTGCAACACAGATATGCTGGTAGCCTTGACTGCAGAGGTGTGTGGCATGCAATGAAGCATGTACTGCATTGCAGACACCCTTGAGTGGCTGGTCATCAACACCACAGGATGGAATGCACCACACATGACCCATGACAGGTGGCAGCAGCACACACAGGGGACCACTGGCACAGCCAGCCCACAGCATGCCCCAGAGACAAACTGGTCAATCGGACCACACAGGTGGCCAAAACATAGGACACAGCATGGGTGCCCATACACACTGCCATTGCATACAATGTGGGGATCGCAAGACCAGAGCACACATGGCACCTAGGGTGACATGGAGGGACAAGCAGGAGCATAAGGCACTGTGGACCAGGATGACATGCTGGATGTGAGCATGGAGCTGACACCGGGTGGCAGGCAGTCCCAGGGCAAAATCAGACAACAGGCACCCTCCCAGAGGCAGGGCACATGGACCTCTGCCCAGCTGCAGGTGAAGCCCAGTGACTCACAGGGCCAGTTTCAATGCACATCACGAAGACTCTACTGATGTGCAGCACCAACATAATGCCCCACATCATATGAATGCACAGCACCAACACCATGCACACCACACCTCCCCAGCACATGGCACACCCACACAGCACATGCACGCTGGGCAGGCCAGTGCCACACACCCTGAGCTGCACACAGCTGAATGGTGGCACATGGCCAGGTGGCCATTGGGTGTGGCACATGAATGCATGGGGTGCTATCCGGTCTTGTCTGGCAATGCATGCCACACCTGCTGATATGATCTGGACTAAATGGGACAGCTGGCCCCATGAGCCGCATGCCTGCAGTGACCTATCGTGTGCTGTCCCCCCACCGTTGCACTCAGTGTGAGGCCTCATCATTATGCACCTGCCACCCTCCATGTATTCTGCGCACACATTGCACCATGTCATGATGCCCACATCTTGCCCAGACACGTATGCACATGTGAAACTACTGTGCACCCACTTGTGAAACTGCACTGCAACATGACACTCACTGTCTGTGTTGCTTCTGGTGAATGGGCTACTGATGGAACGTGCCTTACACGAGTGACGCCCATGCCGCGTGCCTGCCAACCATCTCCAGACTACAGCATGCCCCCACAACCACATCACTGGGTGGTCCATCCAGCTCTTGTACTCCCAGTATGGGCATATTAAATGGCAGGGCCATATTATGCGGCATGGCACACACCGTAAACACCCTGCAGGCCTTTCCCTGGAACAGCATTATTGTCCCCTCCGGTATGGTCCAGGCACCAGAACCACGTCTTCAGGAGTCTAATGGTCCTCTCCATGATGTTCCAAGTCTTCCTATGTGCTTGGTTGTAGGCCTCCTCAGCTGCACAGGTAGGTACCAGGATAGGAGTCATCAGGTATGGTAGCAGCAGGTATCCACTGTCAACTGTGCAGGGAACAAAGGGCAGTGTCACACATGTATTCCAGTGCATCATGTCAGAGGATTCACACTGGGTGCCACATCCATACTCACCCAACAGCCAGCCATCGATGTGCCTTGCATGGAGCATGCCACCAGGGTGTGATGCATCCAGTATGAACTATGGCACTAAACAGGGTACTTTGCGCATACATTGGCAAATATACCATGCATATCAGACATGACCTGGCAGTTCATGCTGTGGAACCCCTTCCTGTTTGTGTACGCCTTCTCCTGTGTTGGCGGTGCCAGTATGGTGATTTGGTTGCAATCAATTGCACCGCACACATTGGGCATGCCACGCATGTCATAGAATACCTGCTTCATCTGACGGACGTCTGCCTCCACCTTTGGGAACATGACATGTGTGTGCACATGGGCCAGCAGGGCATTCATGACTTGCGTCAGGGCCCGTGACACAGAGGACTGGCATATGCCCACTGTATCACCGGTCACCATCTGGAAGGACCCTGTACCATAGTATGCCAGGGTGCACAGCATCTTCGTCTCAACCGGCATTGCCTGGATCATTGGGTCTACAGGGCAATGTCATCATGGACCATGTCACAGAGCTGTTCATTCATGGGCCATGGCAAATGGAACTGCTCAATGCAGTGTATCTCCTGCATCATTGTGGCATCCAGCGATGGCTGGAATACCTTGGGCTATGGAGAGGCATGCCTCTCCTGCACCAGCACCTCATGGAGCAGGTACATGTTCAACAATGGTCAGGGACACATCCTGCTCTGCCGTGCTGTTTCAGGTACACTGTGTCTGCCCCAGCGGGTCTACTTTATCCTGCTGTGCACACATGCATGTGTCTTTAAAAGGGCATGGTGTGCCACATGTGCGAGGTGACCCGGCACGGGCAGAAGACATGTGCGGGCACACATGACCATGCTGGCCTGGAGTATGCATCCTGTACTGTACACAGTGTGAAGATGGCAAGTGGAGGTGTATATTGGCTCGAGCGTTTCCTGGAACACCACTGGTGTGTGTCCTAGGACAATTTCTGTGACTCTGGGAGCTATGGCACACTATGGGTTGTGCAGGGGCACGATTGGGTGAGTACTATGGCATTTGTCTGTATTGGGGAGCAATGCAGGGTGCAGCAGCTTTGCAGAGGCCTAACCTTTTCTTCCCATTATGTTCTCACACAGGACCTGCATGGACGGTCACAGTACCTGGAGTTCACTATGCAGGAGCAGCTGAATGGAGCACCGGTCATGGTGTTCAGCCCCCCCCCCCAAAAAAAGACAGCAATGGCATTTGTCCTACCCATGGTACATGATCTGGGAGGTGGTCGATAGATTCCTATGTTACCAGATGGATGAGACCTACCTATGGCAGGTCACCGTGCTGTTCATGGTAAATAATAGCTGTGGTGTGAAGCCGTGCATATCTCTCACCCATCCCGGATTCACTGGGTGTTCCCTGTCACCGCCTGAGTGCCTTCCCCTGCCCCCCATGTAATATGTGTTGCGAGGCCACAGTGTGTGGGCTGGCACCACAGTATATGGGCGGCATTCAGCTGCACAGTCACATGCATCCCCAATGCAGGCATATTCCAGTGTTCCACATACACCTCATGACATGCAGTTATCCTATCACCAGTGTGTCCATGTCTCTGGGGCTATGTCTCCTATGTGTGGTGGCATGGGCCCTGACAGCAGTGCTGGGTCAGTGAGGGGTATGCTGGTGTGACAGTGGCCATGCATGGCCATCACCTGTGTTGGGGTCATGCACATTTTGCACATCCTAACATGACTGTTTCTCATTCACAGCATTACAGAGGTCCAGTACTCAGGATGATTCTGGTGTGTTTGGCAGGGTTCCAGTGGATGTCTCTGAGATCAGTGACAGCAGCAAGGAGGGGTGGCCGTGGGGCCTGCCAGGTGCCCATAGGTGTGTTGACACCAGGGAGGATGCCAGCCGCATGGGGGCCTTACCCACACAGTGAACCTTTATGTGGAACATTATGCCAACCCTTATTTGCATGACAGTACTGCTATGCCTGCTTGTTGTGATGAATAAAGCCTTTTTGTATTCAGCAATGGTGTGTTTACTGCCATCCTGGGAAGGGGGGGTGGGGGAGTGTGGCCAGTGTGTGAGGGCATAGTGGGGAACCAGAAGGGTGGGGACCCCATGGGTGCCTGTGCATGTGTGCTGCATGTGTATGACCCACAGTACTGTCATGCCGATATGGCCGGGGGGGGGGGCATGCTGCATGCACATGGTGTGGTGTACAATGGCCCGCTATGCCCATCCAGGGTGATGTAGAATGATCCTTCATTGTGCTGTGCTCACACACCATCTGGGGACCTAGTACAGTCGACAGGCATTCAGCCATTGCACTGTGCACTGCCTGCATTGCAGGCATTACTGCGGAAGCCATACCACACCCACAGTGCCACTGGCTGTGATATGCCATTGGCACAGATGTGTGTGTCACCATCATTGGTGTTGCTATGCCTCCGGTGCCATGTGCCCATGGTCAGCCATGTACGGAGGTCATGCCTGTTAGGCAGGGACTGTCTGCCATCCTAATCTCCTAATCCTAATGCCTTCCTAATCTCCATTTCCAGCTCCTAGTTTGTAGTTTCATGCTGATTCAGAGGCCTGTACTCCAAACCCATCTTAATCATTTTCCCTGCCGCTGTTTGAATCTGTACCTGGATTAATTCCATTCCCCATATCCTCTCTTATAGCCGTAATCCATTCCTTAATATAAAGTGCAACCCCTCCCTCCTCCTCCTCCTACCCTATCTGTTCTAAAGAGGGTGCACCCTGAAAGGAAGAGATCCCAGTCATAGCTTTTGAATGGAAAACCACTAATGAGTACTGCAGGTAGAGGTGCTACATTGGAGTGTTAGTCTGCATTGCACTGTATGGTTTTCTGAATGTTCAATAAATTCCCCAGCTTTTGCAATCCATTGGTGAGTGCACCAGTTCTTTATTGTTTTCCTGATGCTATTAATTTTTGGCAGCACCTTAGGGAGTGATTGGTGTGCACTTTTCTACTGTATTTTAATAATGGTTTGGGAATGCCCATGTCTCAGTGACTGCTACCAGATCCACTTTGCCCTCTATCACCTTCGGTTCTCTTATCCTTGAATATTTGTTTTTGTAAATTTTTTCTTATGGTCTTTATACTCCTCTGCTCCATGGCCCTCTCAATCTGGGGAGCCCCAGCCCCATCACCTGGCATCCACCAGCCAGCGCTGGCTCCCAGGGATTACCCCCCTGGCAGAGTCAGCAGAGGGGGCCCTTCTACCACCAAGACCGGATCTGTGTGTTACACATGGCTAGCCAGGCGTGGGGCCTGCAAGCTCCCCCATCATCCTCTGGGAATTATTTCCTGTTTTTTCTTGCCACCTATGGTTGCACTGCATGAATGATGCCCACGATGGGGTCACACACACTCCCGCGCACAGCCCCATCAAGCGTCTGCCATGCACCGCCTCCCATGTAGTAGCGGCTCCATGGAGCAGAGCCCCAGCTTCTACCAGGGTTAAGGTGTGCACCGGCCACTGATTTCCCCCTCCCTAGAGATGGAGAGCAGTACTTCAGATGCTTGATCCATCTCCAACACTGCCAACCCCTGGCGGTCCATGCTAGTTCCCGAACACAGGTCGTTGGCATAGCGCGAGGTAAGGTACCAGTGCCTCAGTCCTCTGCGCCACTGGGCTAGCCCATTTTTGTTAATTTTTAGCCATGAAAGGCAAGCTGAACTAAGCCTCATATCTTGGTGTGAGCCTGGGGGGGTGGGGAGCTAGTAATCAAATGACTCCATTGACTCTTCTATTGTCCAATGAAACAAGACCCATTTTTGTCATTTGTTCCACATAGTTCATGTATTTAAGGTCTTTATCACCTTGGGCACTCTACTCTGGGCTTTTTCAATTAAGTCAGTATATTTATGTGACACAGTCTTTAAGCCTTAGTTTATGATTGCACAATGCATGAATGTATTTAGCAGTCAAACTTGATTGACATAGACCTTTCCTGTCTCAGTAATGGGATTTTACAGTGGCTCACTATACTTAACCTGCCATATGTTCAGTTGCATGTTATGGATGAGACTCTTTATCCCGATTTCCTTTCAGAACCTCGCTGAAGGAGTAAAACGGATAGTAGAATTTTATGGATTCTCTCTGTCTGAGGAACATATTCAGTCAATTGCTGATGCTGGCACATTTAAGACAATGAAGAAAAAATCCAAAGATACAATACCTTCCTTCACTGGTGTCTTCTTCCGTAAAGGTCAGTTTTTAGTTCATAGTATTTGGGATAACATTATTTTAATGCATTGAGTTTGTACAGTTCATTTACCTGAATCCCTGTTGCATTATTAATTTAGAATTATTAGTGAGAAGGCACATTGGCAAATTCTCTGTTTTCAAGCATGTTCAGATTACATGTTAAAAGTTGTGAGTAATATACATTATACATTACAATGTGTACATAACAGATACAAAAAAGACATGCAATCAATGCACTCAAAATATAGACATGCACAATATCATTATTATGGTACTAGTTTGCGTGAAAAATGCAGTAGCTAGCTAAAGCCCTTAGACACTCATTGAGCAAGGCTTTTTTTTTTTTTAACAACTAAACATTGTTTCCCCGACTGCCCTTGGTCTTTATCCATGTGTCGCATAAGGCCTTCCTCTAGTTCTTTTCTTGTTCAGTTCCCTCCCCCTACTATATACCCTGTTATCCCTTCCTGTTCTCCTGGCATTTTCACCACAGGCCTGGCCTACTCATGTCAGTATTATACACACAATTGTTCTACCACATTGTGACCCTGTTGTAATCATGCAGGAAAACCTTGAAAACCTGGAAGTCCTCCCTAGTCTCCCATAAAATTGCAATTCAGTGATGCAGCTTCATGGCCTGCTGTGTGGCCTGCACCAGCCTCCAGGGACAGCAAAGGGATATGGATTTACGTGGCAAATTCAGGTGTCCAAGGAGTTGCTGCACCTTAACCCCCTGCATCAGCCTCATCCTCACCACCTTCTTCTGCTAAACCTATGAAGATGAAGTCATCCAGGTAGTGAACCACCATCAGCTGTCCATAATTAACCCTACTAATCCTTAAAAGCTGACTTCAGTTCTGTGCTTAAGATCAGAAGGTAGTGCATGCCACAGAGTATTCCAAAGGCATGACTTTGTCAAAACAGTGCTGCCTTGGAATTTAAAACCCAGCAGGTCTCAATCCCCACTGTGGATTGGCAGCAGCCTAAAAGATGACTCTGTGTTGCTCTTAGCCTGTCACACCCATTTTCCCTTTATTCTTATCATGGCCACCACCTGCCACTGGCTGGTCTATGTCACTGTGTATCTCTCTTTCCCAATGTTATCACTCACTGCCTCACCCTCTGAGAATGATAGGTGGTGAATGACACTAAACTTTGCTGCTTTCTTCTGTGGAACCAAGGGGCACCCTAAGGTTGGCCAGAGATGGGTCCAAGAAAGGCCCATAAATTCTCCCCACCACCTTTTCTCTTCCGCTAACATGCTGGATGCCATCACTTTGTTTTTCCTAGCAGATATGAGGCTGTTCACAATCCCTGTGTATTCTGGGACCTTCCTAGAGCAGACAAAAATCCTAGTCAAAGATATGCCTCATCACTTCTGCATCCTGCCTGTTTGGGTAGCATTGCAATGACTGGGTGACAGCTTGAATATTTATAGGTGTTCAGGTGAGCCCGAAGCCCCCAACCCCTTTTTTTTAGTTACATCCCCATCTACCAACCCACTGCCTCTTCAACTTTAATATCCCCCAAGCTGATAGGTGAATCCCCTACCCTTCTCTCTCTTCCCATTCCTCCCCCCGCTAACTCCCTGGCATTTACTACTACTACAAAAAAATAATAATAAATAAGGTCCTCTCTGGAAATGAGCTTGTCCCAGATGAGTTTCCAATTCATTTTGAATGAATGAAAGTTTTTACTTCTGCTACTACTACATACTGGCATAAGCCAAATGAGTCCCTGGTCGGGCCTCTCCCTGGGCACCCTGCATCTGGACAACAGGTGTGTCTTGGTATACTTTGAAAACATGTACCTGTAGTGGCAGTTGGCCCAAGTACCCTGAGATTTATTATACGCCCAACACATTTAGCTTTCCCTACTGGCCTCCACCCATTTGTGTTGCTCCCCCACGCCACTGAGTGTGGATGTCATGGTTTCCATCCATGAATCCAGATACTGGGTATCCCAGTAAACATCCCTGGGTAAGGCATTGATGACATTTCTTGTCATAGTGTCATCAACCATATCCCTCTTCTAGCTTGTGTGGATTGCACACTATAAGGGAATAAGCCAGCAGGGGAATTATGGCACGGAAATTTATGTAACCTGTTAGACACAGGTCAGGTGTCTTCCCCTTATAAGCCTTCTCTGTCTGCTGCCCATTGTAAAATAACTGCTGTCACCATTTCCATTTTCCCTATTCTCTCCATCTCCTCTTCCCTCTTAATGGACTCTTATCTACTAAGGTGAACATACTCTATCTGTGAATTCCCTCTTCCAAATTATTTCTTTGAGATTAATAAGTATGTGATCACCCAGCATAATATCATGGACCCCCCCATATTTACCAGCTGCCCCAACTTCATGTGTTGGGGGCCTCCCTTTGTACCTGCTTTATGCCTATGTTGTGCTCTTCCTTGCCAATCCCCTGTCCAATGGACTTTTTTACTTTAAAATCTTGCAGCAGGCCTCTCAGATTTTGTAACTACACTACCCTTTCCACCCTAATAATATCCTTCACATAATCTCTCAGGCAGTCCTGTAAGATGAACCCTGGGACATTTACTCAACCCAGAATCATCAGTTGCCGGGCCCACTGTGCCACTCCCGGCCCGCTTCTTGGATTTCTGCTTTGAGGTGTTGGCTCCTACTTTTCATTTTTCTCAGGGCACCTTTTGTGTTATGGACCCACTGTATGCTTCATACAGCAGTTTTTAAACATCCACTGTCATGGCCACTGCCTTCTCCATCACTTCCAGCTCCTTCTCTTGGTGTGGCTCCTTATTCAGCTGGAACTTCTGCTGCTATTTTTATGCCAAGTTTGTTCTGCCACTCTTTATCTCTTCTTCCTGTGGTTGGGAATGGACAGCCCCACCACACACTGCACCAGACTCCCTGACCTATTGACCACTTTCCTAGCAACATCTCCCTGCAGTCACTTGCTCACACTGGCTTACTGTTAGAATGACACTCTTGGCTGCATCAGTGATTTCCCAGTCCAGCCAGGAATGCTGCAGCGGATCAGGCCATTTCCCTTCAAAACACTGGATCTGTGTGTGATGACCACCCTCACTGTTCTTCTGGCTCTTTCTGTGCTTTGCTCCTGCACCTACCAGCCACAATCTTCAGTGCTCCTCCAACTGACAGCACTACCTGTATCCATGCTCTGTAAGATGTCTTGCTCCTTTGATTGCGCAGACCACTTGGTCCATGCCTACTTTCTTGAAATGGTGTGTACACTTGTTGTCAACCATGCAAAGTGTAGCTGGGAAAGAGGCCTTCTCTCTTACAGCATCCCCCTTTAAGCCCCCTATGGCTTTGTCCTGACTCTACAATTCTGGCACTCCTAGCCCTTTCCCATCTCCACCCCCAACATTCTCACAGTCTCTGCTCATGGCCCCTCCAATTATACCCCTCTTTTCTGTCCCTCCTGCCCTTTCCCTCTTCAGCATCCCCTTATCTGGCTGGATTTAGGAGCCTAGAGTGGCTCAAAAAAGGTGGCCTCTTGGATGAGCCCAGTAGGTCCTTTGTGGAAATAAGACTGTTTAGATCTGAAAAGTAGTAACTTGTTGGGATTTACATGAAGAAGACAAGGGGTTGGGTATTTAAATGGTGAAAAGCTGAGTCACATGAACAAAACCCCCTCATTCAGTTTGTACAATGCAGCATTTTTCAGGACAGCCATATTAAAATAAATTGCTAAGAGCAGGCCCAGTGGCACTGAGGGCTGAGGTGCAATTTGCCTTACCTCACACCACTCCAGTGACCTGGGGTCAGGAACAATCTCAGTTTGCTGGGGATTGGTCAGGAAGGGAGAGAATCAAGTGTTCAGAGGACTGCTCTCCTCTCCCGGGGGTATCCTTGCCATCTTGGATCATGACTAACCCGACTGGAGGCCTGGAGGTAGTGCCGGCAGCTCAAGTGACATGAATGGAGGCACTGCAGTCATAGGGCATCCATGTCTCCACATAAGCACACTTATGCCACAGCAGGGGATGGGAGAACATGAGAAAGCATGGCAGTTGCAGGCTCCATGAAGTCCTGCCTGTCCGCCCGTGCTCAAAATGCCACCGACTCACCGGCCCACGAATCTGAATGCTGCATCTCCAGGTGGGGGTAGGATAGTTCTCCCCTTCCCAGCCCCACCTGGGGGGGGGCAATCCATGGGGGCTATGAGGCTTGGTGGGTTGTAGGGGCAGTTGCTGATTGAGGAAGACAGGGTGGGATGCTGCAGTCATCGGCAGTGCACCCAGTGGCAGAAAAACAGAAGATGAAAAAAAAATTGCTAAGGCCAGTCCACCAGCACAGCGGTTATACAACTGCTTGCGATGCCATTGACACAAGTTTGGAAGCAGACTCAGGAAGCTGGAGGGCCAGGTGGGGGGAGAAGGATGAGCATCCGAGGGACTGCTCTCCTCCTCCGGGGGGAGTGTTACTATGCTCAGTGCATGCCTGGCCCCTAGCGGTGTGCTGAGGGAATGACTCACCTGCACCTACTGAGGTCAGGGTGGAGGAATGGGCAGATGCCAACATCAGGTTGTGGGTGTGCAGGTTGATGTCTTGGCATCATTGCATGCTGTGTCCCTCCTGGGGGAAACTACAGCCAAGAGAATATCCCTCCATGCCTAAGGACCTCCTGGCATGGCTACCAGTCTTGTGCATTCCTGCCTCAGGGGTACCTTAGGCATTATCATCCTTCAGGATGACTCTGTGATGAGGGGGCAAACTCATGGGGTTGAAAGTCCTGTAGCAGTGTGGTGTTCGGGATCCAGGGTCAGCCAGGCGCAAAGCATCTGCCAGAGAGCATAAAGAACAAATTGAAAAAGATAAATAAAATGAATTGCTCTGGTTCCTTCCCCCTGGCTTGAGCGAGGAATGAGAGGGGGTAGAGTGTTGCTCAGTGACAGGTTCCATTAAGACGTACTCTATCCCATTATTATTACTGTATTATAATGCCCTTCATTGTAACTAGTTATAACACTAGGAATCACTATGTGTCATATAGGCATAAGGTTCATAGGATTACTATTGTTAACTACTGTAGAGTTCCTAACAGTTACTGTTTGACAGGTTGTGACAGGACAGAACTTGACACAGAGTACCACTGCATGGCTGACTAGGCTTGCTTGCACATTCCACAAACAATGTGTTAAGTGGTCTAGCCTATCATAACTGCATTTGAGAAGTTTGCCACTTCAGCATGTTAATCCTATTTTGTGTTATCTGAACTGTGACTACAGATTGAAGAAGTTTGACCTACATCTTGATACATTTGATATCGAAAATGCCAGTTTATATTCTACTGAATAATGAACTGGTCGTGAAGGACTTTTATGTCCTTACAGGTTCTTCCAGTTGTTTAGTGGTTCCTACATCACTCAGAATAACTCTGGTTAACTTGACACATGAAAACTATCAAGGATAAATAAGAACAGGCAAACTGGATATAGTGGTGATCCCAAGGGTACAGCCAAAACTTTCTGTACACATTCTCTCCAACTGCTGCATCACCCCTTGATATGTGGACGTGTCTTATTGTGTATGGATTCAAATTAAACTCTGATTGTTTCCAAATGTCTCATTTAATTTTTAAACAGGTTGTACTCTTATTTACATGATCTAAATATCAGGTGTACCTATACAGACACAACTTTGTGGCCTACATTAAATCAAATGCACACACAGGCACATGGTTTGGGAAAGGCGTTTAAAAATAACTGTACTCATACTGTACAAAAATGTGTATAATGAATATGCCTGCATAGTCTCTTGGGTGATCTTAAGGGACTTCAATCTCCCAGACATGGACTAGTGTCTAAAGAGGGCTAATGGCTGGACTGAGACTGAGTTCCTGTCCACCTTCTATATATAGAGCAATAACTTGTACAACTTCTGCACTTTCACTCTGATTCTCCATTAATTGGCACAAGGCCTTGTCCATCCCTGGCCTATGCCTATGACTTGGCACTGTTTGCTCTAATACAATCAGGGAATCAGGGCTTAAAAGGAAACTAAATATATTAAATGAATATGCATGCTCTTATAATTAACAAATAAATGCAAATAAAAGCCAGATCTTGGTGTTGGTTTCAAGGACACTACTAAATCCTGGCAAGTAGGGTACAACAAATTAAAGACCGTTAGAACCTATTGGATGTATACCTAGGTTTAACTTTATCAAGCAATTGTCATTGGGATCATCACATGAAGACCCGATCTATAAAACTTAAACAACTGGTGCCCTCTTGAAATTTAACATTAGATACGGGGGTAACTCAGTTATAATCCTACTAAAAGCAGTTCAAGCTAAGTATATTCCTCAGGCACTATATCTAAGTGAAATATGGGAGTGTGGAAAAACAAAATTATTAGAAACCCCACTAAACAAGATGCTTCAAGCAGTCCTTGGTCTCGGTGGTTCGGTACCTGCTCCCTTAGTCAGAGCTAAATTAGGCTTTCCCAGCCTGGAAGCCTTTTTTGTGGCCAGGCTAATGGGATACTGGATTAATATTACCAGAATGGACCCACACAGGATACCATATGAGTGCCTAATGGAAAAAAGAATTGGATTAGCCTGGGATGCAAACAATCAAACTGGTATCAACATCTTGAAAAGGTTTTACACAAATATGGGCATCAATACTTAAAAGGGTATGATGAAAAGGGTATTACAGTTAGTCCAAAATATAAATCATACTGTACAAAGAAAATTATAAACTATTTTAAAGAAAAAGACTGCGAAGCAATGGCCAAATTAAGGACTGCACCCTAGCTGGTTCAGAATGACAACTTGCATGTCTATAGATTCCACTTGGATGTGCTTCCTGGTGTTGACCTAAGATTTCTATATGCTAGATATAGAATGGAGTTATTTAAAAGTAATGTATTAAAAGTGAGATATAGGAAGTTGGCTGAGTTAAAGGCCAACTGTTGTAGGTGCACTTGTCAAGAAATAGAAAATATATTTCATGTAATGTTCATCTGCCCCTGGTACATGAAAACACGGGCCCACTGGTTATTGCCTTTATGGTCACAAATTGGATCTAGGGATAGAAGCACTTTGTTAGAGGTTATGCTGTCTGTGGGAGATGAATTTATAATCAAGCAAGTAGCAGGTTATTTTAGAACTATTTCAGTTATACGCAATAAACATGAATAAGCACTCATTTTTGCCAATAACTAATTTCACTGTGAAAATGTGTGCTTTATTGATTATTTGTATAATGGAAGATTTTTTTCCATATTTACCTATTTTTATATCTTTATATCAGAATGCGATATTGTGTAATTCTCCTGTTGACGTGTGCTGATTAGATGTTGTCACAAAATGCATGGAATTTTTATGTTTTGTAATGGTCCATGACCAAACAATAAAAATTACTACTACTACTACTGTCCACCTTCAGGGACAATTTCCTAGAGCAGCATGTCTAACAGGGTACTAGATTTGAGGTCACTGGGTCATCTCTATTGTGAATGCCAAGGAACTAGTAGGAGGCAGTAACAACAACTGGGTAACCTTCATCCTGGTGAAGGAGAGGACTAGATGGGCCTCAGCCACTGTGTTCAAGAAGTTTGAAAGGTGGATGTTGCCACGATGAATTACCTGATGTCAAAAGGTGTGGTGCAGCTGTATGTGTCTAGTAATGCAGAGCACACATGGGACTCATTAAAGATGGTGCTTGAAGCAGCCACAACAGTCTGCATCCTTGTAAGCAATCAGAAAAAAGGGCCAAGAAATGACCTTCCTGGATAAATAGGGCCCTAAGATAACTGGTATTTAAAATATATATATATATATATATATATATATATATATATATGATACATGATACATGATGGGCAGGAGTGGGATATGGAAATATTCTCACTCCTGCAAAGTAACTATGTATTCTCACGGTGCCGAAGGCACAAGTGAAAATACACAGCTCACGAGGCAGGAGTGAGAATATTTTCCATATCCCATGATCTGCCCATCATGTGTGCGATTTATACCACAGGGGTGAGAGCTTTAGGAACATTTTTTCTGATTCTGTGTATTTTCTGCTCATTCTCTGTGTGCTGTCAGGTGTGTGTGTGTGTGTGTGTGTGTTCTGAATCGACTGAGAGTGAGAAACACATCTGACAGTGTTTTGCAAAGCTAATTGAGTGAGTCAGGGGCTCACTGAGAAAGACAAATTGCTGCAGGTAGCACTGAGAAACAGAAAGTGCTTTGTAAAAGAGTTTCATTTAGAATTCAGGTTATTTTGAAGCTGAGATCAGCACAGTAATGGGCTAGGAAAGTCAGAAACACAATGTGACACAGGTGAGGGTCATTTGCAAAGCTAATTGAGTAAGTTGCAGCTTCAGTGGGAAAGAAATAAAAGAAAACTTGAGGAGGCAGTATAGTACAGAGGTTTAAGGCTCTGAACTGCAAATCTGGAGACCTGGGTTGAATCCCACAACTCCCACCTGCATACTGTGTGATCCTGAGAAAGTCACTTAACTTTCTTGTGCTCCCAGGTTGCACCTGTAAAAATTAGTGTGTCTCTCTCCTGGTAAAAGATAAAGTGTTTTCTGAAGCAGTTTCCTTTAGAGTGCAAGCAGTGCAGTTATTCTCACTCTGGTGACATCAGCAGAGTATGGATAAATGTTGTCATCAGGATTTATTCTCATTGCAGTGGAAATAACACAGGATATCCTACTGAGAAAGCTCTCATCCCCATGGTATAAATAAGGGATATGCGTGGGGCACCTGTGGGATAACCAAGTTATTTGTACAGTTGCCTGTGACCTTGAGTAACCTCACGAGTGGCAAAGCCACGAGGAGGTTTACGAGAGGTCACAGGTTAATAAATAACTTGGTTATCCCACAGGCATCCTGACGATATTTAATTTATTCAACAGGATTTTTGGGTTCAGTTTTGTTATATATTATTTTTTTCTTAAGTTTCTGTCCATGTTTTTTTCCTGTGTGCCTGGTTGCTGTGTTTGGTTTGCAGGGTTGCTGTGCTGAGAAAGAGGAAAAAATGGCTTTTTTTTATTAAAAGTGTTTTCATTTAAAATGTGGTTTTGGTTTTGGGGGGATTTGGTTAGGGTGTGCATCTTGTGAGTCTTTGGGACTGTGATAGCTTTGCTTGTAAAGAGCACTGTGAGAAGGTGAAAGTGAAACTGGGAGGCAGTACTGCTGAGTAGGCAGCACAGGTGGTGGTGGTTAGTGATGTAGTCACTGTGGGGATAAATGGGTGATGATGTAATCACTATGTGGATAACTTGAAGTTATCCACATAGCGATTTCATCACCACCAATTTATCCACACAGTGACTCAGATAACTGAAGTTATGTGTCAGTTTTTATCATGACACCTGTTGCATAAATATATACTGTATATATGACTGCTGGAAAGGGAATGGTTTCCTTTAGACTATAAAGAAGTAGAGAGCAGAGATGAGGTTAAAACCAAAAAACAAAGGCAGATCTCAAAGCCAGGATAGCAGCAGGAGCTGCAGACAACACAAAAACATGTCTACCAGTACTTAATGAAATTAAGATAGTGAAGGATGGGATCTGACTACTGAAAACAGACACAGGGGGGAGTATCGATATGAGAGCCAGTGGTAATGGCTGAGATACTGAATAAACACTTTGGTATGCTGTTTTCCAAGGTGGCCCTTGGATGAGGGAGGGTGCTCACTGCAATGGCACACAGCAATTAGAAGTAGCCACGATGCAGACACCAGCAAGTGTAGCATGCACTCGATAAAAATACCAGTCAGGCATCTAAGACTGCTGAGTACCTAGCTGCTTTTAATAGCAGTCTTGATCAACATTCAGACTTTCTGAAAACAGGTCCAACTTTTTATAATTATATTTTATTGAATTTTCTTTTATTTGCTGTTAATATATACTGTTTAAAACATTTCAATTCAAATTTTCTTCACATGAATTGAAGAAAAAATATATACCGGTTTAAACATTTCAGTTCAAGATGTCATTATATTAAACGGAAAAAAAACACATTACTAATGATAGACTTGTTCTAAAATGATGCAGAGGATCTAATATGTCTCAGATAAGTAATTAATAACGTTAAACCAGATTAATATTTATTTCCAGTATGTAGTACCACAAGCATAATACAATTTTGGTTACAGTTATTTCATGCATAATTTGAGCCTTTCTGGATCCCAGCTATCAATGTGATCCAAAATATTAATATTGAGAAATAAAGAAAAAGAAAAACAACAGAATTAAACTAAGAAATTCTTAGCATATAGTACTTATTCTGCCTATTATCTTTTTAATGTATTGCCTATTAAAGATTTTCAAACTTATTTGTATTGAGAATTTTAACAGAGAATATTAACATAAGTATAAATTCATTTAAACAGTACTGTATGCCAGATTAATCTATGAAAATGCTTCAGTTAAGTTTTGAAAACTGCTGAATATATATATACATAGTTTTTAATTATTCCCTCTTATTACAGGGGTGCAGGTCACATCCCTATAGTTAGGGTTGAGTAGCCTGTCTAATGTTAAACCCTGTTTTTTTTTTGTTTTTATTACCCCTTAACAACTTTTGCGTTTTTAGGTGAAATAGCCCAACATTTGGCACACACAGTCAGGCTACCAGAATCTCAAGGTGAAGAAAGATTTGTGATGGCATCTTGCATGGTTTTTGAGATACGGAGTTCCAAAATACAGAAAACAACACATTTGGTTTCCTATACTTAACATCAGGAATTTTCTGCTTTCACCTGCAGCCTAGACTGTGTGACATTTTTTCATAAAATTTTCAGAGTAGAAGGTGCCAATGCAAAGGGTGTGCCTTAGGAAAGTTTTGTGAAAAAATATTGTCCCATTTTAAAGTTATAATGTTTTTAAAGGTAATTTTCTTGCGAATGGTAAAAATAAACTATCTTGCAATGTAAAAAAACAGTTGTGAAAGGTAAAAAAAGTTGCAAAAGGTAAAAAAAACATATCTCGAATGGTTATTTCAATAATTAACTTATTGTGTTGGATAAAAACAGTGGAGATGGCAGCCATTTTTTTTTTACTGTTCAAACTTGCCAACATTAAAAATACATACAAATTATGCATTTTTACAAAAACAAACACCAGAACCTAGCTAAGCGGGACCAATTTAGCTAGATTCTGATGTTTTTTTTTTTACAGCTGGCAGAATACATTATCTGGGCACCCAAAATCCAGGGTGCCCATGTTAGCTAGAGGGGCATTTCACCCGCTGTCTGTATGAGAACAGTAGGACTTTCTTGACTTCTGCAGCTGCAGCTGAAACTCATGTTGCAGGCTGCAGTGAGAGCAGTGAGCTTTGGAGCTCTTATTGTATCTGCCTGCCTCCCCCCATCTCTCTTCTCTCTTTCTTTCTCCCTTTGCAGAGTTTATTTGCTTTTTGATTGATTTGAACACAAAGTCCCACTGAACCAAAATTGTCTTTTTTAATACAATTTGTTGTTTTCCCTTTCTCTGTAAGCAATACATAGTAGTCCTATCTTCGTTAATTAATAATAGAAAAAAGCATCATGTTGAGAACTGCAGTTGATAAATTGTTTTGGAGAAAGGGTTTTATATGGAGATAGATTCTTCAAGTGTGCAAACTGGTGAGCCCTGTGGCACACAGCATGTGACATATACAATATAAACTCATAGCTTGGTCAGTGTGTATCACCACTGTCTCTGTAGGTATGCCACCCAAACAGCAACATTTCTACGGTGACATGTGTCAATATTGACTACAGCGCCATGCTGCTGTAGAAGTGCCGCTGGAAGGGGGCAATCACTTTCCCTGACTTGCATCCCTTCCCTGAACTAACTCCAACCTGGAGTTAGAATCCTTTAGTTCGGGGAGGGGGGTGGGGTTTGGGGGTGAAGCCCCCTGATGTACAAAATAGTCTCAAACAGTGTGGCTCCATGCCGACTGCAACTTTCAGTTGTCATGGAGCCTGTCGCTGTAATGCTGGCTGTGATCTTTTTTGTCATGCTGGCATATACAACCCATCTCTGTAACTGTATACAGAAGCTGGTGGTGAATTTTAGGGAGCTCAACACACCTGGTGGGGCGGGGTGCAGAAAATCCAGTAACACAATGTTAAAGGGCTTTAATGGAGTGTAAGCAGGTAAGTCTCAAAAGTACAAGGACTCAATAATGCAATAATAGTAAATCATGGAGCCACTTTTGCATTGTCAGCCCTAGTGCTCTACTAAATGACTCATTCAGTCGAGCATGGGGAGTGAACTGATTTGTAGCAAAACTGCCTCAACTAGCGAGCATAATCCAACATAGAAATGTAGTTGGCCCAGAGGTCTAGATCGCACCCCAAGAAAAGACATAGACAGATCAGACTGTGGCTACTGACCCCTGAGATAACATCCATTTATACAACATTAGAACCAGTTACCACAGAGAAGTAAGGGATGGCGGGGAGTCACGTGATGCAGTGCTCTTGCTAGCTGCACTCTCAGAGAGCTCTGCCTAACTCCTGTCCAAAATCGGTATTAATTACTAATTATTTGTGAATCCGTACTCAAAATCAGACTAATTGCAGCCTGGATACAACGGAGCATCTGACTGGGATGCTGATGGAAGCAGAAATGCCGAAAGCACCCCCTAAACATACCCCACCAGCAACCCCGGAGAAGGCCCCGAAGAAATCACGGGCCTCACTGCAACAGCCTTCCCAGTCCTGCAGCCCTAGTACCGGAGGAGAGGAACCACTAACCGCAGCAAGATTCCTTGAGGAATTTCGCCCATTTAAGGCTGAAATGGCAGAAATGGCATCTGAAATTAAGAATATTACCTCTACCTTAGACGACCTGGCAAGGAAAATCTCAGACAATGAAGCACAGGTAAGATTCCTGGAGAATCGTGCTGATAAGATTGATCCCATGATCGCGCACATAAACCATCGTATTTCAAAACTGGACTCAAAGGTGGAAGACCTCGAGGGCAGAAGTCGTCGAAATAATGTTGTCCTGATTGGCCTTCCTAAAAAGGAGGAAGGAGGTGACCCGGTGAAATTCTTCCAAAAGTTTGTTGAGAAAATAACAGGTCCCTCGCCCTTTGGTCCCTGCTACAGCACTGAAAGAGCACATCGTGCCCTCCGACCTATTCCACCTCAAGGAGCACCCCCTTGCATCTTCATGGCCAAATTTCTAAACTACCAAGAGAGACAGATCTTCTTGCAGAAAGTAAAGGAGGCTAAAGTCCTGCAATGGGAAGGCATAAGTCTTAGAGTGGCTCAAGACCTACCGCTATTGGTTCGACAATGGAAAGCATCCTTTCACCCGCTTGTTTCCAAGCTAATCGCGGCAGGTATTAAGTTTAAAATGTCGTACCCGGCCAAATTACACGTCTACATGGCTGACTCCTGGAAGATGTACGAAGACTCAGAAACGGCCTCTGCTGCACTTCAACTAGCATTACCCACCCTATTTAAGCCTAAGTGAGGGTTTGGTTTGCTCCCATTGTGAACCTTTTCTTCTCGTTGGTTAAAAGTTTTTGAATTTTCTCACCTTTTGCATTAATGAAAAGATGTGCGATCTCCTCCTGAGTCACCCGGGGCAAAGTTATTAAGGGAGTTCCAGTGGGAGGGCCGGAATCTCTCAATGGTCCCTTCCGATACCAGGGAACTGTGTGTATGGTGATGCTACGTGAACTCTGGTTATTGTCTGTCGGGACTTTGTCTTGAAGGAGTGTTTCAGAGAAGTAAGGGATGGCAACCAAATTCCAAATTAAATCAGGTACCCCCTTCTTATTGCCAATGGGGACTTGGTCCAGCCTCACCTGTTAAAACAGGGCCAGTAAATGCTGTACACGTGTCCAGTAGAATTTATGTGCATGTAAATGGAGTCAAACATGCATTATCAGAAGAAAAAGCCAGTTTTTCCCCAGAAAGATTTGTTATGGCAGTCTGCATACAACCTGGCTGGAAATGCCTGCCGTGGTATAGGGATTAAAGGGTACCCATAATGAGATAGCTCAGTTACCCAATTAAATCATATCTTGCCATCCGCCAATATACAAAATCAGTTATGTGTTTTCAGTCCTCTTAATGGCACAGCCCCCACCCATGACACTAAAGTCTTATGATGATGTACTTGTTGTACTTCCAGGCAATCCCTCAATCCACTCTGGCCTCAACAACCAGCTCCTTTCTATCAAATCATTATATTTCTGGAGCAAAACAAGGAGTGTCAATAGCACATTTCAGACTTTAAGTATATCAGGCTTTGGACAAGAGGTAAATATTACTAGAAGAAGTGGATTCACAGTTTTAACATTTTGTAAAATACAACAGATTACAGTTGTTCTCCCATTCTAATGATTGTAAGGACTGCAATTTTTGTAATGGACCAAAGAGACATATTTTTATCTTTTTTCCTTCTAGTAAACTCTGAAGCACCATAAAGCCTTTGCACAGATTACGCATTCCAACACTGTTCTATTGGTTTGTAGAATAGGCGCCATGTATATGCAACAGAGTCCTATAGAAATCTCATTGCTGTAACATCAAACAGCTGGCAGATCACAACAGTCTCTAACTTCTTGGGTGACCAATTAATCCACAAATTAAAAATGTAAATAACTGCAAATACAAAACTCTGAAAACTTTTAAATTAAATAAAACCTAATACACAAGACATTCATACTTTGTGAAAATGTATGTTCTGTACATTGAATATGGTGAAGACCTACGGATTGTGGATTGAATTGCTTCAATGTCAGCAACACTAAATATGATATCCAGTAGATCTAAATTTTGTGTCCTATACTGAGATCACATTTCTGGATATATAATCCAAAAGGTTTAATTATTGTTACAGTTCTGTCCACCTATATAGTAAAGGGACACTTTTTAAAATTATTTTTAACTACTCTTGAAGTATCCGATCCAGTTCATTATTCTGTAAGGGCAGGAGAGGAAATAGTGCAATTTCTCCTTTGATCCAATATCTATTCCACAGTACTCCCATTCTCCTCACTGCCCATCGTGTTCATACAATGGTGCTTAAAAATAACTTTATAAACCCCCCACACACATACACACATGCACACAGACACATCCCCCCATGAAATTGCCCTGTATTCAGTCAGGAATGGCACAGAGCGTCTTTCTGGGTCCATATGTATACATGAGCAAAAATTAACAGAACACTCTGCTATGGTGCATCTATTTCCTTAAAAAAGATAATGTTGGTCCATACTAGTCAGAAGACCCCAATTAATTGAACTCAGATAACCATCACTAAATTAAGATTGATCAATCGTGGGGGAATGTTTTATGGGGGAGTATAAAGATATTTATAAGCACCATTGTACTGACTTGCACATATGGTTCTCCTCTGGCTCCATGCTGTTTGATTGTGCTGTTTTCTTCCCTGCTGTATTTTTACCTTTTAATCCATGTCCAGCCTTTTGCTCTCATTTCTTTATCTCACCCCTGCTGGAGCTACAATAAAGATGATGGGAAATAAAAAATGTATGTGAACAATCAAATGTGTCCTGTTATTTTTATTCAAACTAAGACTGAGATTCTAAGTACAAGAAGCCATGATAAATGAGATTATATTTTTTAATTTATTGATTTTATTGATTTTTACAGTATGGCGGTAACTGTACACAAGGCATTTATCTTTCTTGTTTTCCAGTTGGTGAGTGAGCTGAATTTGTAGTGATGTGCATGTTTGTGTACTGCCCCCACTACTGTCCTTGCACTGGGCAACATTAGCTGAACTGGCAAACCAGTCGGCACCAATGAAGTTTCACTAGAGCAATGTCATGTTTTTCATGTGTTGTTTACTAAACTGCAACGAGTTCTTGCATTAATACTGTTGATGTTTCTCAAAGTAAGCATGTGTGGTAGAAGAGGGAAACCATTTTGATTTTCTCTGTAGGTTTTTTTGCAGTTTTGCTGAAATGTCTAGCAGCTTAGAAAGACTGACACTCACTTCTTAGTTAAGTGATGTTCATTTTTGTTGATAAAAAATCCATAATTTAATAAATTACAGCAAAAAAGATCACCACAATTAAGCATCAACGTTTCATGTTCTACCAACACTTTGTCAAGGAGACACCTTGATAAAGCGTTGGTAAAACATGAAATGTTGCTGCTTAATTGTGGTGGGTTTTTTTTGCTGCTGTTTATTAAATTATGGATTTTTTTGCAATAAAAATGAACAACATCACTTAACTTTATTTAATTTATTTATCAAGTCTAGGATTACAAATACCTTTGAGCCATGGCTCTTTTACAAAGGTTCCACGTCAGAGAAATTCAAATTATGGGGAACATTAAGACAGGCATTACAACAATGTGGACATTGCAAACAGAGCACAGATTAATACAGTTCAAGGATAGCATTGTAACAAGGCAGCCAGCAGCATTTATCAGAGAAACAGACAACAGATAAGAAGTGCCAGAGTCATAGGGAGAGGGAAGAGGGTAGGGGAGAAGGAATGTAGGAAGGGTGGGAGAGGGTGAAAAGTGCAGCATTGGGTATACCAAGATGTGAGGGTAGAATCCAGTGAGGAGGGAGGGAGGGATGGGGGGACAACTAGAGCAGAAAGAGAAGTGGAGAAACAAGGTTAAGTTGGGCAGTCACAGGAGCTGTTAGTAGTGAGATAGTCCCGAAGCCTAGTTTTAAACATATCAATAGTTGGGGCAGAGGAGATGGTTGGGCTGAGGCCATTGAACCAGAGTGGTGCTCGATAAGCAAAAGAGCGTTGTCCCTGTGAAGTGTGACAGTGGGGAACTTTCAGTAGCTGTAGCATGGATCTCTTAAGACACCATTTGTTAATTCTGTGTTGTAACAGAGTTGAGACCCCAGAAGGTGCAAGGCCAAGGTAGATTTTTTTGACCATGGAGCAGGTGAGAAACTTTATGCAGTTTGATAGTTGGAGCCAGCCGGTCTGAGTGTTCAGGTCACATGTGTGGGTGAGATGGTGAGCACCAGTGATGAGCCGACATGCTTTATTTAAGGCAGTTGAGAGGCATCTAAGGGTTGTGGTTGTGGCCGAGCCATAAATGATGAGACCATAGTCTATTACAGAGATCACAGAGCTCAGGACTGCAACCTTCAAAGCTTCTGGCGTGAGGTGTGGTGTGTGTTTGTAGAGGAGACCAAGCCGTGTATTAGCAGCTCTAGCTACATTATCTACATGAAGTCCATAGGAGAGATTAGGGTTAAGTAAGGGTCAAGTAAGTAGGGTCTAACTAAGAAGTGAATGTTTGTCTTTCTGAGCTGCCGGATTTTTCAGCAAAGTTGTTCCTCTATTCATGGCTGGGCACCAGAAACATTTTCTAGTAGCCACCTCTCTACCTGAAAAGCTTTTGTTTTTAGGCTCAGTTACCACCGACTATATATTAAAAAGCTATCTTTTTTATTTGCTAGCATCATATATTGATTTCAGTGTTGTCTATAAGTATTTAAAAAATATAATACCTTTTACATTTAAACATGTTACAGACAGAACATTGATTGGGGTAGCGGAATAACAGTCTGTCTTTTCATGCCCCTCCCCCCCAGGTGAGCTGTCTGCTTATAAATGAATGCCTTCATTCTGTACCTTTCAGAATTAGCAATCTTAATTTTCTCTTATATGCACACTACCAGCCTTAGCCATGTAGTTAATGTAATATCAATATTTACAAAAAAATTGCATCTGCTCTTACTACCATGTATAATTCGCATTTTGAGATCGGGATATCTGTAAAAGAAAAATTATGGCCATAGCTTGTGTCTGATTTCCTGAAACCACACATTACGTTGTCAGGCAAAATAAGCCAATGACATTATTTGTAGTTTTTGCCAGCTGGTGTTTTTTACACATTCATCTCATTTGTTTGGTTTTCCTGTGCTATTGTTTTATCTGTTAGCAAAAGTTTTTTTCAGTTTATAATTGGAATATTTTGGTGCCCTGATCTTTATAAAGAATTAGAAAGGCTTGAAATATCAGTACACCAGGCATCTTTCATGTAATTTTCTTGTTTCCATTATCATGGGTGATACTGAAAACAGCTAAATGCTTCTGGCTTGGGGGGCTGCACCACCAAATCCAGACTCAGTCCCTAGTCCCTCACTCAGCATATTGTAGCAATAGTTGAAGGATGCTGCCTTGCACTGTCAACTATCGACACATTGTGGTGGGTGGCAGCCAGATGTTTGAAGCATGGTTTGGGGTTCCCTAAACCAGACTGGCACATATGGTGCTGTGTTACCTAGTGGGATGGGTGCCATGAGTACAATTATATGATTATCTTTTGATAATATTTTCCCCTGTGACAGGGGTGTGGAGACTGCATGTGTGTGTGTGTGGGGGGCACAGAATCTTGATCCAGTTCTCTCTGGCTATGCTTTCCTGATAAATTTTAATCTGTAAGGCAGGATACTGCAATAGTGGGGGAGGGACATCTACAAACTCACTACTTACCAGATGACCTTGATTCTCCACTCTTCTGAAAGAGTTGAGTTCCTAGCTATAAAATAAAAATAATAATAATCATGACACTGTCAATCGTATTCCCTATCAGACAGCGCTCCATTGGATTCCTTCTCTTTGCCCGTATCTCTTTATCCACTTTGATGTCTGATTAACTGTTTATAATCTAACAGGGGCATCTGTTCAATGCTTTTAATTTTTGCAAATCAGAAATGAACCCTTATCACAGCACAGACGTCCTAGCAGCCGAAGTCAACCGCCTTTTTGGCCTACTTCAAATATGAAGCACTGTTCGGTTACTGTTTTTTTTTTTTCTAAATTTAAATGTGGGTTTTGTTTTTGTGTAAAGCTACCTGTGCTCAGCATCTGACAGCTCTGCAGTGTATTCTGCCTATAAGCTGGAAATGACTGCTGCTGCTCCTCCTCTCTTGTACAGATTGTTCCCATCTCATGCGCTCAAGACTGGGAAAGAACTCAGAGGATCCCCCAGGACACTCATGGAAACAAGCAACCCTGCTCAGGGTGTCATCCTGGACCAACTTTAAAATAAATAAATAAATAATCATTGCGTCAGCTACCCAGCAGTATAAGTGTTAAACAGTCAGAAATAATCAAAAGACACAGAAATATAAAAATATAATTGTTATTATCATCTCATAATAATGATTTTACAGATTTAAACAACAAATAGTCATTCATGTCCCCTTTAAAGCTTTCATTGGATGCCAAACAGCAATGGAATTAGAAAAGTTGCTGCTTTGTTTTTTCCTTCAGCTTGTTTTGGTATCCTTTGTTCTTACTTGGTACTTCTCTCCTTTTCCCTTCTTCCCCTGTCTCTTTCTGCCTTTCTGCTGTGTCAGTCAAATGAAAAGAGACCCTCCTTTGCACTGTTTGCACTTTTACATGACACTGCATCCACTGATAGCCACCAACTCCCAAAATGGGGGGGGCATGGGAGGGGGGCAGAGAAATGCTGTTTAAAAGCAGTCTGCTATCAATACTCACTTCTGGCATCTGAACGTGTGCTCTGACTCAATGGCTAAGCACGTAGTGGTATTCAAGTTCTAAATCCCCATGGCCTTCCTTTGTACCATTTCCACCCTGAACCCTCTGATACAAGTACAGTCATGACTGAAAGAACTTAGTTTCTATACTGTCTACTCATCCAGCCACACAGTGGTGACTTCCAAGTTTTTTCACTATGGAAAACAGGTAGTACATGAGGATGGTGCCCGAAAGACGGCGCCGTCCGAAACGACAACGCAATGTGGGCGAAAGCCCAAAAGGCAAGGGGCCAGGGAGGGTGACCAGATGTGGGGTTGTGGATGACCCTAGCAACAGGATGTTGCTATACGTACATGCGCATGGGGGGGAGCAAGCACGGCGAACGTGGCCTGGGAGGAGGAGAGGGGATGTAGGGGGTGGCGCTGTGGTCGGCTACCGACCTGCACCAAGGCATCAGGGGTTGGCCTCCGCTTGTGGTTCTGGGGTTCCGCATTCAGGTCTGGGTCCGGGCGCTACTGTGTTTTTGTTGCACCCGGCCCAGAAGTTATCTTTATTTTGCTTTCTCACCCCCCCAACATGCCCCTGAGTTGAGAATCCCTACTGGGAGGTGCAGGGGCAGCCCACATGGGGGTGGGGGGCACAGCCCACACAGAAAGTAAAGTATAGAAACTCCAGCACCGCTTCTTCCATAAAGCCGAGGATGTCAGGGTGGCAAATTGCTTTTGCTGCCTGACATCACGATACTGCGAGTCGCCATTCGGCACTCATTATTATCACATAGAACCGGAAAAACACCCAAACATCTCTCTGCTGAACCAGAGTACAGGATTCACAGGTTCGATAGCAATTACACAAACTCAAATGCATACTCATAGGTTCATTTTTGCAAGCAAGTACCCAGATATATTTGATGGTCTTCAATGAGGAGTAAATCTGAATTGATGGAGAACAGAATGGATGCAATTCTCTTTCATTTTGCAGGTCTCTCTCAGTTCTATGTGCTAACGGCAAAAGCCTAAAGGCGATTGCCGTTATTGCGCAATCAGAGTGCCGAAAATGTTTTTGGCACTTTGACACTCCAGTGCACAGGACAACAGCCCCGGGGACATAACTTTTTAGTGCCCCCCCCACACACACTTCCCCATGTGGGGGGCTTCACCCCAGAACCCCCTACTAAAGGATTCTTAACTCCAGGGGGTTACATGTCGGGGGGGGGGTGAAAGCATGTAAAATTAAAGATTCGGGCAGGATGCAATACAATCGCACCAATGACCGGATCCAAACCTGGTACCTCACCCACCCCAACCACAGGCAAACCCCCTGATGCCACGGCACAGCTTAGCAACCCACCGCAGTGCCACCCCCTAGAGCTCCTCCGCCCCCTCCCAGCCCACGCTCGCCGTGCTTGCTCCCTCCGTGTGTGTACATATAGCGACATCCTGTCACCCATTTCACCTACCCCCCATCCTGTCCCATTACCCTCCCATCGCTGTGGGGGATTTTAGCCCAGAACAAGTCGCTATTATGGACGGCGCCGTTCCCCATGCACCCTCCTCATGGGCTACCTCTCTCTCTCTCTCTCTCTCTCTCTCTCTCTAACTTCTCCAGAGATGTGGTTAGCAGTTATTTTTATATATATGCAACTGCAATCAGAACTAAGAGATACCATTAAATGTTTATATTAAATAAATGATAGGCAACTGTGGTGTAAAAAGAAATATACCATAGAGGGGAGCAAGGGGCCTCATGAGGTAATTATTGCCACTAAGTTGTCCTTCTGGCTCCAGGTTAATTACCTCATGATGTCATGATGACCCCAAGATGGTATATTTCCTTCTACATGACAGTTGCCAATCATTTATTACTCACAGATCACACACACACACACACACACACACACACACACACACACAGTTAATATGCTACAGTATATAATAGTTGACTGATAGTGCTGTCATACTTTTCAACTGCAATGCATATAACATTCAGTATGGCATTATTCAACTATCTCAAAAAAAAAGGAAATTCTTCACAAAAAACTGCAATAATGCACCAGTTAGGGTTCCAGAAAATGCCACAAAAGTAGGGAAATGTGGCATTAGGGTTTCAACCCTATCTTCTCCTTCCAAGCAGCAAAAGGACAAGCCCACACAAGCAACCACAGACAGCCATCATCAGGTAAGACAAACAACAAACAACTGTTTCCAAATGATACAAATGCAGTAGCACTGACTCGCTACCTTTGCAGCATGCACACTGCAAGATTGACTCACTCACTTGTCAGTGCAGGCAGAAATCCGCAATACTCAAATTACAACACTGTTTCTGTGTTCAGAAGTGCAGGATCCTGCTGCCACAGATACAAATCCATGATACCCAAATTACAAGAGTTCTTTTGTCTGCAGACGTGCAGGTAAGTACTGGACCAGCACTTCTGTAGCCTAAGGTGCCCATGCACATTGTAAGACATGCACACACTTGATGGGCCTGTGCTTCTGCAGCCATGGATGTAAGACAAACACGCTGACCTCTAACTGCAGAAGCATGGGAGCCATAAACTCCATGACACCAAAATTGCAACAGTATTTCTGGACATAAGTGGAAGCACTTCAGGGGCCTGCAAGTCTTTAGCCACAGGTGTAAGACATACACACCAGCTTCTGGCTTCAGACAGGCAGGCCCCTGTTACAAAGATGAAAGTACTGTTGCAATGTGGGTATCATGGTTTCTGCAGCAGATCTAGAAATTTTTCAAGGGATAACAGGTTTTAAAATACAAAAATTGCAACAGTATGTCTATGTGCAGAAATGCAGGTCCCTGAAGGGGCTTCTCAGTAAGTCATGCACACCAACTTCTAGCTACAGAAGCAAGACATGTGTGGGGCCTGCCAATACACAGATGAAAATACTGTTGCAATGTGTGTTTCATGGTTTCAGCAGCAGATATAGAAACTGTTCAAGGGGTAGGAGGTTTTTTGTTATGCATGCATGAGTACCTATTTATGTAGAGATGCAGGGCCTTCTGTCTGCAGAACACACTCTACAACATGCAGACACAGGTGTAGCTGCAGATGCAAATCCATGAAGGTTGCACATCACTGAGAACTTACTTTTGGACTTATAGTATCTCAGTTTCTGTTTCTTTTGGGACACTGGCAAAGTGCTTTACTTGTCAGCTGTGACTTGCTTTTGAACTTTCAGTATCACATCACTCGATGAGTTGGGAATTTAAATGCACCGCCATATCTTTACCTTTAATAGCATTGGGTTGATTTTTGTCTGCTTTCACATCAATTATATCTATTTTACAGTTTCAGTATTTAACCTCAGTTATAGTCATCTGAGCTGAAGGTCTTTCTGGTAAAAAAAAACCCCACAAAGGAATATCCTTTGGGTCAGCTTCAGGGGGCAATATCTTGCTTGTGGATTTTTCCACTGGACCATACACCTGCTTGGGGCTTCCAGCTTCCATGATGCTTCTCAGGCCTGATTTTGCAGTAATCAGGAAATGATCAATAGGCCCTAATTTTGTCCATGAAATGCTCGATTCAGAACTTGAAGAGGTAGGCACTTTCATTTTTCTTATTTGAGACTTATTTGGCTTAGCGTTCTTCATGTGTCTTTTGAGAAGTTTAGCAAAAGTGGACTATAGCGAGAGAGAGAGAGACAGAGAGAGAGAGAGCAATGTGCATGGCTCCTACACAAACAAGTTCAACTAACTGTAAAAATACACAACAATCCAACCACCAACCTGCCTGCAACTTAGCCCAAGTGCCCCATTGCTTCAGTCTAGTGAACTTTGCATGGAAGCAGGGCTGTAGGGCAGGCATCACTGTTTTGTACTGAACTGCATGTCAACATCATAGCTGATTCGCATGTCTTCAATATTCAATACATATATATATATATATATATATATACATATATATATAGTCGCACCCCTATAGTTATGGTTGAGTAGGCAGTTCAATGTTAAACTCAAAATTTTGCACTTTAATAACTTTGCAATCTATCAATGGATTTGCCTAAAATGTGGTATGCATCATCCTGTGGGGTAGCTCTCTTGATGTGGCAGGATATGTTTGGGTCGGATATGCGGTCTCCGAGTTACGGAGAGGTGAAAAAAACACGTTTTCACTCATTGACTTTGCTGGGATTTTTCTTTGAACTTTTCTACAGCCCAGAGGGTTTGCTTTTGGGGTCAGAAATGTTCAGGGCAGAAAGGGACTACACCACACATTTGCCTTTTGCTAGTATGGTGAAAACATAATAAGCAGTTTTCAAGTTATAGCAATTAATACATTTGAAAAAATTGTTTCTGAGCATGCTCAGTAAGTACTTCAGATAGCTGTATGAAACAAAGTAGGAATCCTGCTTTGCATGAGAAAATTCCTACATTGTATGGTCACCATCTTGTTTTCAGTTTTGCCTGAAAAAAAACCTTTGGAAACCTCCCAAAATGATATTCTTGGGAGGAACTAACACATGCACCTTGCTTACTGGGATCCCCTTTGGTGCATTCTGCACTTTACCAGATGAAATATACCAATAAAATATGTTTTATTTAATCATTTAGTTCCTAGTTCGTATCAGCGTAGTACAACTTAGGATTCTATTTATATGCCGAGATACAATGTAGAAACATAGGAACATAGAAGTTGATGGCAGATAAGGACCACAAGGCCCATCCAGTCTGCCCATTTCTTTTTCTACCTTATAAATGTGCCATTGGCCTTTGCTCTGTCAGTGGCCTATCTATTTCTCACTCATCTATATTGCTCCCTTATGCCTATCCCATGCTGTCTTAAGCTCTGTACTGTATTCATAGCCACCACTTCCTGAGCTAGGCTGTTCCATGCATCCACCACCCTTTCTGTGAAAAAGAATTTCCTCACATTCCCCTTTAATCGGCCTCCCTCTAGTCTCATGCTGTGTCTTCTTGTCCTGCTATTTTTCTTATATTTAAACATGTTAGACTCTTTCACCTTGTTAATGCCCTTAAGGTGTTTGAATGTCTCGATCATATCACCTCTCTCCTTCCTTTGCTCAAGGGCATACATATTGAGCTCTGTTAATCTGTCCTCATATGTCTTCTGATGCAGTCCCTGCACCATTTTGGTTGCCCTTCTCTGGATTGCCTCAATTTGGTTAATGTCCTTGAGAAGGTGTGGCCTCCAGTACTGCATGCAGTACTCCAGATGGGGCCTAACCAGTGTCTTGTAAAGAGGGATTATTACCTCCTTCTTATGACTTGTGATACCCCTACTAATACACCCTAACATCCCCCCCAGCCTTACCTACTGCTTTAGAGGTCTGCTTGGATGATTTCAAGTCATTGGTGATGATGATGCCCAAATCTCTTTCTTCCTTTGTGGCTGCCAGCAACTCCCCTCCCAGCCTATAAGTGGCTTCAGGGTTTCTCTTCCCTATGTGTATGATCTTGCACTTCTTTGTATTAAATCCCAATTGCCACTCTTCTGACCATTTTGCTAGTTTATCCAGATCTCTTCTCATTCTGCCCACCCCATCTGGATCATCTACTCTGTTGAAGATCTTGGTGTCATCTGCAAACAGACAAGCCTTACCCTCTAGTTCATCTGCAATGTCACTAATGAAGATATTGAAGAGGACTGGCTCCAGGACTGATCCCTGAGGTACCCCACTTGTGACTTGCATCTCTTCTGACTGTATACCATTTACCACCACTCTCTTTTTTCTGCCCGTCAACCAGTTTGCCACCCAGTTGACCAACTTCTGACCCACCCCGAGCCTACCCAGCATATTTATCAATCTTCTATATGGAACAGTGTTGAAAGCTTTGCTGAAGTCAAGGTAGGCAACATCAACTGTGTCGTGAGCCAGAAATAAGATTATTAGTTAAAAAATACATTTTTATGCTGACATCAGGGTACCCAATCCCTGTGTTGGCACTAGATGACCCCCACCAAAGTGGGACATAGGGGAACCCACTCCCAGTGTTCCCAACAGAAACAAATTCCATATCCAAAAAATGGGGTGAACAATTCATGTGCCTGCAGTAGCCTTCCACCAAAGTGGGACACTGGGGAGCCCACTGCCTGTGTCCCCAGTTATATAATGCCCTCCTTCAACCACTACCAGTACTGTCACTGTGGGACACTGGGGAGCCCTCCCCCAGTGTCCCAAAATGTTTATTTAAATGATGTCTGAGATAAAGAAACCAGTCCCCGACACCTTTTTATTTAAAATAAAAAATCCTGTAAAAAAGAAAACAGTCCCTTGTCATCTCCCCATCCCTCCGTGATCCCCACTCTCTCTGTACACCCAACTCCCTTACCCCCTTACCCCATACTTACTCCAGAGGTTGGCAGCTGCAATCTTCTCTAGACTGGGAGATGTCTGCACTCTTCAAAGTCGAAGCAAGAATTGAAGAATCAAGGTGAGTGCCATATAATGGCTGTCTATGGTGTTCTTAAATTGATATCTCGGGCATTTTTCTATATTTGTGCACCAAATTTTCAACATGGGCTTTTTGGGACTTCACCTCATGAACACTGTCACTATTATCTCATTACTTGATCCCAAAAGGTAATTTTGAAGTCACTGCATGGAATCACCATTCAGGACTGAGTAGTGAAATGACAGTGCCAGTGTTCATGAGGGGAGGTCCCAAAAGGCCCATGTTAAAAATTTTGGTGCAAAAAAAAAAAAAAAAAAGCTGCATTACGAGCATGCATTGCACAGTTTCTAGGCACGCTTGTAACTTCACCAATGTTTAATATCTTAACTCCAGATTTTCAACATTGCCATTTTTTTACACGTGCTCATGAACAGTATAGCTGTCATTTTTCAAATCCTGCCACAAACATGCTTTCACACCTGTGGTATAGAATGGCACGGTCGCTGTGTGAAATCAACTTTCAGGATGGAATAACAAAATCACAGTGCATGTGTTCATGAGGTGGGGTCCCCAAAAGGCCATATTGAAAACTTGATGAGAAAATTCCTGAACATGCCAGAGTTGTGTGCATCTGTTGAGTGTATATATATATATATATATATATATATATGTGTGTGTGTGTGTATATATATGTATATATATATGTGTATATATATATATATATGTATATATGTGTATATATATGTGTGTATATATATATATGTGTATATGTATGTATACGTATATATGTATGTATATATATATATGTATATATGTGTGTGTGTGTGTGTATGTATCCAGAGTGAGGAGAAATTCATTAAAAATTAGAAATTACACACAATATTTAATACAAACAATGCAATAGTACAACAAAGCAGATTTCAGTTAGGGGCCTATTGTAATCATGGATTGTCACTGGTGTGTTCCAATAGTTTAGTTTGCTTTAGTTTTGATTGCACAAAAGGTTCTTTAGGCAAGTACCTATTTTCAAAGGATCTAGAGTCATACAAAGGTTACATACAGATATACTTTGTTCAAGCTTAGAAAACCAAGAAACACAGAGCTCAAGAAACACAAGTAAATTACAAATGGATATACACACATTATTACAGGGTTACACTAAACAGCATACACTGGCATATATGCAGTATAAGGATACATTGCCAAATGCCAGCAGGTTTAAAAGCTGTTACATGAGTTAGAGGCACTGAGAACATTTAATAGTTGATCTTTGAAGGATGAGATAGTGTCACTTTCCTTCAACAGATCTGAGGATGCATTCCAACAGTTTGCAAACTTGTAGGAGAAGGCTTCTGGTCCTTTGAGGATTTTTTATGTGACAGTGACAGTGAATTCCTAGCCATGCCCGAAGTAGAATAATAGTACAGTGTATGGGAGAGGGCTATTTTACATGGAATTTGATTAATTCCTAACATTGTTGTACCATCAATGTCATGTCAGTTTGTTGTTGCACCATCTTGAGGATGTCACATCAATGGTACAACAAGTTGGAATACCCCGATGCTCCTGTTACCCTGCCAGCATAGGTAATTTTTTTTTTTCTCTTTACGTTTCACCTGACTGTTTAAAGTGGAAAACGAGTGAACGTGATGTGGACAGAAGTATTTTCCCAAACCATGGCTATTCCCCTCTTTGCATACATGTAATTTCAACACTACTCAAACTCCACGCAAAAGAACCAGCTTGTTAGCAACTAAAATGACTTCCACATGAACTAAAGTTATGAAAGTATGTCAGAACCAGTACCTCCTGTCATGTCCATGAGTAGCTGACTGCATGGCATGAAGGCTTTTTTTTTCAGGCATGAGGCAGCGAATGTGACAAGACTTGAGTGTTTCAGCATGTTTCACTGAGTGTACTTCCTGATCTAGACGCGAAAATGCCTCCTTCCGTCTTTTACTTACTGTGACCATTGCAACCAGTGGACGTTTTGTTTACAGTTAATTTATTTAAGATGACATAAAGTAGCCATTGAGGTTTATTTTTTCTTACTTCTGTGGTTCTTTTTTTATGCTGTGCTGTAACATGTGGCATGTACTGTATTAATAAAGCAATATTCCTGACATGGGGCCTGGCATCTGTTTCATTAAGGTAAGCCGGGTCTAACTGTATGATTTTACAGTAGCAGAAAGCTTGAATTCAGCATGTGAAACTGGTGCCCATACACTATACATGCTAGTGGATGGGCATCAGTTAACAACCATACTGAATTCACTTCTCATGGTTGCCGTGACAACAGAACACCTCTCAACATTCGCTCTCGAGGTTTACAATGTTGTCATAGCAACCTCTCGAAATGAATACAGCATGGTTGTTAACTGATGTACCTCCATTATCCTCTATATAGCAGAGTCTGGATTGCAGGCCTGGAGAGAGCAATCTAAGTAATGCTTTTTTACCCATCATCATGTTATGGAATGCTCCCATAGGTTTAAGTTTAGCTGTCCCAAAGTGTCATAAAGGACACACACATGAGTGTCTAGCTTGAGGTCCAGTGCAAATTGGCAGACCATATTCAAGATACTTTTTATCATACACAGTACACTATCATGAACCAATCCAAACATAGATCACAGTTTTGTAGTCAATTATACTGAGTACAAACCACTCATGACTTTGATCAGATGGTCAACATGGTCAAAGAAAAATAGTACACTGTCCAGAAACAGCACTAGGATGTTAAAACTGGTCACCTGATCAAGTGTGGTTCCAGACTGCGTGCAGATGTTAAAGGCAGAGGAGGGGTCTAGCTTTCCATATATGCCAAATAGCATTCATTTATTTTTCTTGGTGTTCATTACTACTAAATTCTGGGTAAACCAGGACTGGATAAAATGGAAATCTTTTTGCAGGCTCTTCATAGCTATTCTTTGTTTTTGTCTCATGCAGGGACTACAGCATCATCTGCATAAAGAATAATGTCTGCAAATTGGTATACAAAGGGTAGCTGGTTTATAAATAGACTAAAAAGGAAGTGGCCAAGTTTGGAACTTGGATGTACCTCTACTGTAACTTTACTGTAAGCAGACAATATGCCTCTACATTTTACAGCCTGAGTTCTGCGTGACAGTTTGTCACGAAAGCAGTCAACAGCATCACCCGATAGGCCTAAGACGTATAACTTATTACACATTCTAAAATGGGAAAGGAAATCCTGCATCCTGATTGGTCAGCACCTGTGTCCATATAGGACAACAACCATTTGACTGACACTTTTTTGAGCATCAGGATGCAGTGCACCCAGAGATTCATGACACCCTTCTCTCTCAGCTCTTTTCAGTTATTTTATCAGTTTACCTTTCAGGCTTGTGAAGCTTCCTTTCTGGGTGTAATAGTGTCCCAGATCCTGCATCTTTTCTTTGTGTAGCCAATTTGTGCCCCCATCTCACAAGAGTTCATCTCTCCAAGAAACTCAAGACAAATCCCCAAATGCCCCAGAAATGAAATTAAGTTCCATAAATGGCTACAAGCAAGTTTTCAAATTTTTTCTTCTCCATTTTGGCTGGGATTAAGGATCGTGACTCCTGAAACCAGAAGTAAAGTGCTGAAAGTGAATGCCACAAAGCAAGAGCCCCAAAACAGCAAGACAAAGAAAGGGAAACAATTAAAAACTCTTGCTATGTAAAACTCATGGGCTCCATTAAGCTTACATAGATCAAAAAACCAACTGCAACACTGGATGGACCACAAATCCGGAAGTCGGTTGCTCACTCAATGTTTTGACTAAGCATCCACTTGGTCCACTGGATACTGTGGAACTGTTTCACTTATAAGAAAAAAAACAGGAAGACAAAAATCATAAATAGGAAGCTGGGGGGCAGTTCACAGGTACAAAGCAGACTTACAGCATGGTGTCTGGAAACCAGATGCACTGCTACTCTGGTGGCTTTCAAGGGACACGTTTGCTTTTGAAAGCTGCTCCATAGTGACAGCATGTTTGTGGTTTGCGAGGAAAATAATATGTTGAGTGTGAAGCTTCCAAAGGGATTATGAATTGACCAAAAGCAGCTCCAGTACTGTCAGGAGATACAGCATGTTTTTCTTGAGGTTGGGAGGGAACTGTCAGGAAACTGCTCTTTTAATTCCCCCACTGAAGTTTTCGGGGCTATTTTTTTCTCATATACCTTTTAAATATTAAATAAGTTAATTCAGTTTTATTCAACCTTGAATTTGACTCCTCTTTATTTTTCACTCTTACAATCCATTTTATAAGAGCAATAAGACACTTCAGGGTGTGGGTTGTTGCCCGATAAGAGCACTTCCAGGTGCCGAAGGCTCAATGAGCAAGTGCATTTTTTTTCACAGTGCACCTGGGACATGTTCTTATCAGGCAACAACCCAACGACATCATGTCTTATTGCTTTTGTAAGGTATGACTTACAAGATCAAAAGCCTTAAGTCAGTATAGATGGCACCAGCCAGTTCTACCCGCCCAAGTCCTCATGCAGCAATTCTGTGAATTCTAGTAGTACAATGTTAATGCTGATGTTTTTTTGAAGCCATGCTATTCTTTGGCCTGTAACTCATGTTTATTGAGGAATTTGACCACCTGATCATTCACTGCCTTTTCAAGGGTCTTGGACAGTGAGGAGAGAATGGAGAAAATGGGATAGTTTGTAGGGATGCATGCAGCACCACCCTTTAAATATTGGAACTACACAAGGTTTCTTCCATAATTCTGAAATTTTACTAGCCCTCAATGATAAGCTAAAGATAAATTGAATTTAGTATGTAACTTCAGTTAGACCAAACTTTAGAAGTTACATGTCAATAGTATCTATAACTGGCCTAAATTTAATTTTGAGTTTTAATAGGTAGCCATGAACTTCTGACCAGGTAAACTGTTTAAAACAGAATTTCAGGAGGTTGATCAAATTCTGGGTGCCCTAGAGAAGGGCAGTGGCCATAGTAGGGGCAGGTATATAGGCTGGTAGGTCACTTCAAACATAAAAAACATAGTAATATAGAATTTGATGACAGATAAGGACTACTTGGCCTAGCCAGTCTGCCTATGTTTCCATACCACAGACCATGCCTAATCTACAGCTGTTTCTCCTTCCCCTTTCCTTTCCACTATGATTCCATTGTGCTTATCCTACGCATTCTTAAACCCCACTACTGTTTTCACCCCACCACCTATGCTGGAAGGCTGTTCCAGGAATCTATCACTCTTTCTATGAAGAAGTACTTCCTCACATCTCTTCTGAATCTACCATCCCCAGCTTCATAGAGTGTTCCCTTCTTCTTGAGCACCTTTTCTTCTGAAAAATACTTCCCTGCTGTACCTTATTTATCCTGTGAGATATTTAAAGGTCTCTATCATATCCCCTCCTCTCCCTCTTGTTTTCCAGGGTGTACATATTGAGGTCTTTTAGTGTCTCCTCATAGGGCTTTTGATGCAGATCCTGCACCATTTTGTCTGCCCTCCTCTTGACAGCCTCTACCCTGTACATGCCCTTCTGGAAATGTGGTCTCCAGAACTTGACACAGTACTCTGTGTAGAGCCTTACCAGCAATCTATACAGAAGCAACACTACCTCCCCTCTTTCTGCTTGTGATAACCCTTCCTATGCACCCTAGCATCCCACTAGCCCTCCATATAGCCTTGTCACACTGTCTGGCCACATTTAGGTCATCCAATATGATTACCTTCAGGTCTTTTCCTGCTTGGTGATTATCAAGACCACTCCACCTATTTTGTACTCTGTCCCTGGGTTTCTGTGCCCCAAGTGCATTATTTTGTACTTTTTCGCATTGAAACCCAGCTGTCATATCCTTGACAACCCCCCCGTAGTTTCCTTAGGTCTCTGCTCTTCCTTCCCACCTCCCCAGAGTGTACACCCTATTGCAGATTTTGGTGTCATCTGCAAAGAGGCAGACTTCCTTCCAGCTCTTCTTCAAAGTCACTTATAAAGACATTAAAAAATACTGGTCCCATCATTGGTCCCTGAGGAGCCCCACTGGTCACCCTCTCTTCCTCAGAGTGAACTCTGTTTACCACCACTCTCTGTCACCTGTCACCTATCCCCTAACTGATTTCTTATTCACTTTACCACCTTTTACACACTCCAAAGCTACCCAGCTTGCTTACTAGTCTCCTTTGTTGAATGGTGTTGAAAGCCTTACTGAAATCTAAGTAGTCCATTTTCACTGCTCCACCCTGATCAAAATCCTTTGTCACCCAGTCAAAGAAACCTATCAGATTCAGCTGACATTACCTCCTCCCTGTGAAACCACACTGCCTCGGGTCTTGCAACCCACTGGATTCAAGATATAGAAACATAGACTTTGACAGCAGATAAGGACCGCTTGGCCCATCTAGTCTGCCCATTTCCCTACCTACAGGATAGGCTGCAGATCCTAGTTAACCAACAGCCTATTTCTTCCTACCCCCCACAAGAATTGCCTTATGTCTGTCCCATGCATTCTTGAATTCTCCCACAGTTTTAGACCCCACAACCTCCTCAGGAAGGCTGTTCCATGCATCCACCTCTCTCTGTGAAATAATACTTCCTCACATTGCCCTGAACCGCCCTTCTATATTTAAATTGTGTCCCTTGTTCTTGCACGTCCTCTTTTCTGAAAGATGCTACCCTCTTGGACTTTGTTGATTCCACTGAGGTACTTAAAAGTTTCTATCATGTCCCCCCTCTCCCTTCTTTCTTCAAGGGTATACATATTAAGTTCCTTTAGTCTCTCTTCATACAGCTTCTCTTGCAGACCCTGTACCATTTTAGTTGCCCTTCTCTGAACTGCCTCTATCCTGTCTATGTCCTTGCGGAGATGGGGTCTCCAGAACTGGATGCAGTACTCCAGATGGGGTCTCACCAACTGTCTGTACAGAAGGATAACAACTTCCTGTTTTCTGCTGCTGATGCCTCTCCCTATGCATCCCAGTATACCCCCAGCCCTCCCTACTGCCTTCTCACATTGCTTGCTAACCTTAAGGTCATCTGATATGATTACCGCCAGGTCCCTTTCCTTTTTTGTTGTTGTTACTACCTCCCCCATTGTGTATTCTTCCCCTGGGTTCTTGTTTCCCAGGTGCATTATTTTGCACTTCTTTGCATTGAATCCTAGCTGCCATACTTCTGACCATTCCTCCAACCTTGCCAAGTCCCTTCTCATCCTTTCCACGCCTCCTTGTGTATCAACCCTGTTGCAGATCTTTGTGTCATCTGCAAAAAGGTATACTTTTCCTTCCAGTCCCTCTGCAATGTCACTGATGAAGACATTAAAAAGGACTGGACCCAATACTGAACCCTGCGGTACCCCACTAGTAACCCCTCTTTCTTCAGAGTGGGCTCCATTTACAATTACCTTCTGTGTCCTGTTGTGCAGCCAGTGTTTTACCCAGGCTACCATCCTGGGACCCACTCCCAGGCTGGTTAATTTGACTTTTAATCTTTTTTTGTGGGACTGTGTCAAATGCCTTGCTAAAGTCTAGGTAGGCCATGTCCACAGCCCCTCCCTGGTATACTACTTTGGTCACCCAGTCAAAGAAATCTATTAGATTCGTCTGACATGACCTTCCTGCTGTGAACCCATGCTGCCTTGGGTCCTGTGCCCCACTGGCCTCTAGGTACTCAACTATTCTTTCCTTCAGAAGTGACTCCATCACTTTCCCTACCACAGAGGTCAGACTGACAGGTCTGTAGTTTCCTGCCTCTGTCTTGGTCCCACTTTTGTGAAGGGGAATCACATCTGCCTTCCTCCAGTCCTCGGGTACCACACCATCCTCCCATGATTTATTAAAAAGAGTAGCCAGTGGTTTCACTAGTTCCTCCATTAATTCTTTTAGAATTCTGGGGTGAATTCCATCAGGACCCATTGCTTTGTCCACCTTCAGTTTTAGGAGTTCTTGCAGAACCCTTTCTTCTGTGAAAGGACTGGGATCGACCCCCCTATCAAGAGTGCTTCTGTTAATTGGATTAGGCACTTCCCCCTCCTCTTTTGTGAATACTGAGCAGAAATATTCATTCAGTATCCCTGCTTTTTCACTGTCCCCCTCTGCCCACCCACCGTTCATTCTATTCAGCCTCACTATCCCTCCCTTTGTCTTTCTACACTCGCTGATGTACCTATAAAAGGTTTTATCCCCCTTCTTAACCGAGTTGGCTATCTTTTCCTCTGTTTGGACCTTTGCTCTTCTGACTACCCTCCCTGCTTCCTTCTGCCTTAACTGGTACAGTTCTCTGTCCTGCTCCTTCTGTGTTTCCTTATACTTCCTAAGTGGGATGCCACAGAGATCAGTGTTGGGACCAGTCCTATTCAACATCTTCATCGGTCCTATATTCAAGTCCTTCAGCCTGTTCTCGTAGGACTTGTGATGCAATCCCTGAACCATCTTTGTTGCCCTCTTGGAACCTTCTCTACCCTGTCTATGTCCTTACGTAGGTAAGGTCTCCAGAACTGGACACTGTACTCCAGGTGGGGGAATCGCTAGTGTCTTGTATAGTGTAATTATTACCTCCCTTTTCCTGCTGGTGATGTCCCAGCCTATGCATCCCAGCATCCTATTTGCCTTACCTGCCGCTTTGTTGCACTGTTTCTCTACCTTGAGGTCATCAGAGATGATATCCCTAAGGTCCTTCCTGCTTAGTGCATGCTATATCCTCACCCCTCAACTGATAAGTTGTTCCAGGGTTTTTGTGCCCCATATGCATTATTTTGCACTTTTATGCGTTAAATTTCAACTGCCAAACCCTTGACCATTCTTCAGGCTTCTGCAGGTCCCTCCTCATCCTGTCTACACCCTCTGACATGTCCACTCTGTTACAGAGCTTCGTGTTGTCAGCAAACAGGAAAATTCTGCTTTCTAGGTCCTGCACAATGTCACCGATGAAGATGTTGAATAGGACTGGTCCCAGCTCTGATCTCTGTGCACCCCACTGGTTACTCTTCCCCCTGTGGAGTGACAGCCATTTATCACCACCCTCTGTGTCTTGCCACCCAGCCAATTACCCACCCACCGCACTACTGTCCTGCCCACTCCCATATTCCCCAGTTTGTTCAACAGCCTTCTATGCAGCACAGTGTCAAAGGCCTTTCTGAAGTCCAGATAGGCCACATCCACTGCCCTCCCCTGATCCACCTCCCTAATCACCCAGTCAAAAAATTAAATGAGGTTGGTCTGGCATGATCTCCTCCTAGTGAAACCATGCTGCCTTGGGTCCTGTAATCCGCTGGCAACCAAATGTTCCACCAATCTCTCCTTCAGTAGTGCTTCCAAGTTCTTCCCCACTACCGAGGTCAGGCTGGCTGGGCCGCTGATTTGTAGTTTCCCCACTTCCTCTTTGTTTCCACTTTTGTATAAGGGGACTACATCTGCTGTCCTCCAGTTTTTGGGTACCTTCCCTGTTTCCAGTGGTTGGTTAAACAGAATTGTCAGCAGCACAGCCACCACCTCTCTTAGTTCCTTCAGAACATTGGAGTGCACCCTATCCAGCCCCATTGCTTTATAGACTCTTATTCTTTCCAGTTCCTTTAGGACCCTTTCCCGTGTAAAGGGACTTGTGTCAATTTCTGTGCCCTTCCCACCCCTTGTACTCCCTTCAGGCCCATTATCCTCCCTTTCCTCAATAAAGACTGACCAGAAATATCTGTTCAGTATGTCAGCTTTACTGTTGTTGTCATCCTCCACGCTGCCCCCTCTTTCCCTTCAGTCTCACTACCCCTCCTTTCACCCTTCTTTTTTTCACTTATATACCTGTAAAAGGTTTTGTCACCTCTAACCACTGATTTTGCAATGCGCTCTTCTGTCTGAGCTCTGGCTTCCCTTATTGACCACCCTGCCTCCCTTTGCTTCTCCTGGTACTTCTCTCTATCCCCTTCTGCCTGTGTCTTTTTGTATTGACTGAGAGCAATCTTTTTGGTTTTTACTTTGTCCACAACCTCCTTGGAAAACCATAATGGCCTCCTCTTCCTTTTCCCCTTGCTAACTTGCTTAATGCATAATTGTGTTGCTCTTGTAATCCCTGTTTTAAATATTGCCCACTGTTCCTCCACTCCTGATTCCCTCCCCATTTCTATTTGTGCCTCTTTTGATCATGTCCCTATTTTACCCAAATCTGCCCTTCTAAAGTCCAGAATATGTTGTTTTGTGAGGTTTGATTCTGCTCCTTCTGTGATTTCAAATGGTGGTCACCGTTCCCAAGGTGCTCCCCCACTGTTACCCCATCACACTGTCCCTGTTTGTGAGTATGAGGTCCAGTATTGCCTTCTGCTGAGTTGGTTCCATGACCAGTTGCTTAAGGAAGGCACCCTGAAGGGAGTCCAGGATAAATCTGCTCCTATTTGATGCTGCTGCTGGGAGGCAGTGGTGTAGGACTGGGTGGTCTCTGGATGGGGGTGAAGGTACTCCTGACCCAGTTTACCTCTACCCTGAGTCTGGCTAAATCATCTTGCAGTCCAGAAAGATGCCTGCAAATAGGCCAGCACCTCAGTGTCCAGAAGGTCTGCCTGAATACGGCTGCCATGCATCCACTGCATTGCACCACTATCCACATTATTCTGCACTTATACAGCCACAGTATTATACTATTTGTGTAATTACACAATTACACGACTTGTTTGTAGTTCCCCTTAGACATACAGCTGTCATTCTAGGTCCCTGTGTTTGGTTTTTTGAAAGTATTTTTACTTGATATTAGGTTGTTTTTTTGTAATGTATGCTATGGTAGCCCACGAGTTGACTGCACTTCTATGTTACTGCAACTTGTTGTGCCGAGGGTGGGCTTACTTCCCCTTCTGCCCCTACTACTCCACAGCCCCTGCTATTCCCTATGCTTGGCTCCTGTCAATCAGAGTTAACAGGGCATTTAATTAACAGTGGAGGCAATGGTGGCAGGGTGGGCAAAAATTTGCAACAAGTAAAAACAGCAAGAAAATAACAGCCTCATATGAATCACACCAAAATGGGATTCAAATTTTCAAGTAAAACAGAAAGACAATAACAGCCTCACTTAAATCGCATTAAAATAGGTTTAAAAGTTTCAACATCAAGTAAAAATAGCAAGGAAATAACAGCCCCGCTTAATTCACACCAACATAGGTTTCAAATTTTCAACAGCAAGTAAAAACAGAAAGGAAACAGCAGCCTCACTTAAATCACACCAAAATAGGTTTCACATTTTCAACAGCCCCAAAACAATCCTGTTAGCCCCTTATAAGTAGTCAAAAAATCAACCTGCTACCAAGAGAAAACAATAAGCAGTAAAAGAAGCAATAAAAGCATCAATGAGCAATTACTATATTGGACATGAATCTGATTCCTTCCCCTTCTTGACTCTTAACAGTAGTTAAGAAGCAACCTGATACCACAAATCTGACTCAGCCCCGACTCCAGTTATCACATAGCTGAGGCCCAAGGCCAAACAATTAGCACCCTTCCCCCAAGCTACAGGGCTAGACAAAAATCAGTTCCTGCACTATAATATCACTGGAGTGAAAAACAAGATAAGCAGAACAGTAGCCCAAGTGAAATCAACAATAAGCAAGTAAAAACAGCAAGGAAATAGCAGCCCCACTTAAATCACACCAGAATAGATTTCAAATTTTCAACATCAAGTAAAACAGCAAGAAAATAACAGCCCCACCTAAATCATAACAAAATAGGTTTCAAATATGTACTGTGCATTCTTTCCCACACTACTAATATACATAGGGATTTCAGGGCTGTGTCACTGCTGAATCCATTGCAGTTCAAAATAGAAGGTTCTCGTCAGTCTAGACCAATGACCATGAACTGCGGTTGTGATGCCACTCTCTGCTTGGTGGGTGAAAACTTTGTGTACATCAAACGATTGAAGCCATTCCACTCAGATAAGGCTTTGGTCCTTTGATTTGCATGAAGCCGCATTTGCAAACAGCTGAGCAGCTTTCAACATCAGGAGCCTGTCTTTGAAACCATAACTCTGGCATGCATTGATGCTAATGCGTGTGCCCGAAGTCTCAGCACAAGAAACTCCTCCCATTGCCTTATCCATAACTTATTTCTTTTTCCCTGGTGTCTAGTGGCATCCACACCCAACTCTACCTCTCAGTACCCACCAACCCACACTTCCTCCGCCCACAAACATAACACTGATATTGGGAGTGACCAACTCCCTAGTGTCGCCACCTTATATTTTTTTTATATTATAGCCTGTAACAAAGAAAACCATCACTTGATGTCTGTTGCTGGCTCCCCTGTAACTGTCCCCCACACCCAACCCTCCCTCTCAGCACCCATGACCCCACCCCCTCAAACATAACACTGACATTTGGGGTGCCCAATCCCTCTGTGTCTGCACTCATATTTATTTTATAATATTATAGCCTGCAACAAAGAAAACTGTCCATCAATGTCTGCTGCTTTTTTAAATATTGTAGCCTGTAACAAAGAAAACTGTCCATCAATGTATGTTGCTTTTTTAAATATTGTAGCCTGTAACAAAGAAAACTGTCCATCAATGTCTGTTGCTTTTTTACATATTGTAGCCTGCAACAAAGAAAATCATCCATTGATGTTTGTTGCTGGCTCCCCTGTAACTGTCCCCCCACCCTCCCTCTAAGCACTCCCCCTACAAACATTACACTGACTCTGGGCATGCCCAGTCCCCCAGTGTTGCCACATTGTAGTTTTTTGTATAGCCTGTAACAAAGAAAATCATTCATCTGTCTGTTGCTGGTGCTGCTGCTAACTGTCCCCCCTCACCTGACCCTCCTTCTCAGCATCCATCACCCCACACACCCCAAGACATAACACTGACACTGGTGGTGCCCAATCCCCCAGTGTCACCACCTTATAATTTGTTTTATATTATAGCCTGCAACAAAGGAAACTGTCCATTGATATTTGTTGCTGGTACCCCCAACTGTCCCCCTCACCTGACCCTCCCTCTCAGCATCTACCACTCAACCCCCCAAACATAACACTGACACTGGGGGTGTCCAATCCCCCAGTGTTTTCACCTCATTTTTTTTAAATATTAAAGCCTGCACAAAGGAAACTGTCCATTGATGTCTGTTGCTGGCACCCCTGTAACTGTTCTCCCCACACAAGCCTCCCTCTAAGCACCCCTCCACAAACAAAACACTGACACTGAGGGTGCCCAATCCCCCAGTATCCTCACCTGAAATATAGAAAACTGTCCTTCCTCATTTTATTTCTTATAAAAACCCTGAAAAAAGAAAACTGTTCTTCAATGTGTGTTGCGCCGCTAGTCCCTCCACTCCAACCCTCCCACTCAGCACCAAACCCCCCAACCCCCCAAAGCCCTTACTTACCCACTGGGAGTCCAATACCATATTCTCCTCTGGACCACAGACATGTCTCCAATTTTCAAAGCCACACCACAAACTGAGGAAATCAGATACATAGTTCAATGTATTTCAAGGGGGTTTGAAATGTAATGGCATAACTTGACCATTTTTGAATATTTTTGCCCCAGACTTTGAACATGCCTTTTTTGGGACCCCACCTCATGAACAATTACAGTGAAATTACTGTAGGTAAATCTGTCCCAAAAGGTGATTTCTCAGTTGCTTCATGAAATCAAGTTTCAGGCAGGAGCTGAAAATTTGTTCTGCCCTTGTTCATGAGTGGGATCATAAGACGGCTATATTGAAAATTTAGTGTAAAAATATTTTAAAAAAAGTTATGAGCCTACACTGAAATTTGGAAATGCAGGCTCGTAACTTTGGTAATTTTCAATATTTTTACCCCAAATGTTCAACATAGCCATTTCTTTGCAGCACCTCATGAATGTGACAGATGTCATTTTTCAAATCTTGGCCAAAATATGTTTTTGCATCTCGAAAGGTGATTTTTGCAGTTGTATCTGTAGCACAGAATGATGTTTTGGTGAGGCTTGGAAAATTTTCACAATCAGGTTCATTAGATGGGGTAATAAGAAGGCTATGCTAAAAATCGGGTGTGCAAATGCAATAAAATGCCTAGGTTATGACTGAACATTACACAATTTCAGTGTTCACTCATAACTTCCCTAATTTTCAAGACTCCAGTCTTTCAACATATCTGTTTTTCCATACCACCTCATAAACATGACATGTCATTTTTAAAATCCTGGATGTGGTGTGTTTTCATACCTCTGGTGCAAAATGACATTTCAGTCAATATACTATAAATGGTACATGTTATGTCTATAAGGCAAATCCTAAAACAAGTGTCTTCAAAATATGGAGTCAAAATTGCAAAAAACAAATTGTTTAACAAGCATCAAACATTTAGCATTGACAAATACTTGTTTTATATATTTATTTATAAAAACTGATAAGGTATATTAAACAAGAACTCACTTTCTGAAACTATGCTGTGGCATGTCCTTGAACCCTAAGCCCTGCAATTTTTCTTTGTTCTCACTTATGGAAGATTCCATCATTTTACATGAAACTGATGTTAGACTGACTGGTATATACTTTGACATCTCCCCCTGTCTAATTATTGAATATTAGTACTATAACAGTCTCTTCCCAACCCTATAGGTACTTCTCCCATTTTTAAAGGTTTCTCTAAAAGTTTCAGTTATCAGTTCTATTAAGTGCCATTTCTTTCAGAAATCCTGGGTGTAAATCATCAGGCACAATGAACTTATCTACCCTCACATTTCTCACTTCACATCTTCTTTTCTTGGGGGGGAAATATTCTTTTGCATATGTGTCTGCTTGCCCTTTCCCATATGCTTGCCTTCTTCATCCCTGGTATCCTTCACTGCTGGAATATTACTGTTATACATGGAGCAGAAGTACAGCAGAGCCAGCCACAATGCAACTCAATGACTTGCAGTAAATGACATGTCACAAAATGCTGCAGTAAAAAGAAACTTAATTGCCATTGAATTACACTGTTTACTACAGTATACTACAGCATTTTGTGCAGATGACACCAAGATCTGCAACAGAGTCGACACACAGGTGGGGCTAGAAAAAATGAGAAACAATATTCGTCTACTTGAGGAATAGTCAAGGGTATGACAGTTGGGTTTCAATGCTAAGAATTGCAAGATAATGCGCCTGGGACACAGAAATCCAAGAAAGGAATACAGGATGGGGAGGGGGGCAGGCTCTAGCCACCACAAGTCAGGAGACAGACCTGGGGGTTATCATCTTGGATGACCTGAAGTCACCTAAACAATGTGAAAAAGCAGTGGGGAATGCAAACAGGATGCTGGGGTGCATAGAAGGAGTGAAGTGGTGATGCTACTGTATAGATCACAGGTGAGGCCTCATCTGAAATACTGTGTCCTGTTTTGGAGACTGCACCTAAGGAAGGACACAGACAGAATGGAAGCAGTCCAGAGAAGGGCAACAAAAATGATACATGCACTGCACCACAAGCCCTATGAGGGAAGACTCAAGGAACTTAATATCTACTCACTGGAGGAGAGAAGGGAAAGAGGGGATATGATAAAGACCTTCAAATACCTTAGAGGAATAAACAGGGTACAGGAGGGAGGCATATTTCAGAGAAGGATGTGCACAAGGACAAGGGGACATAACATGAGGCTGGAGGGGGAGGCTTAGGAGTAATACTAGGAAGTATTTTTTTCACAGAGAGGGTGGTGTATTGGCATCCTGTGAACATAGCAGCCACAATTGAGTGACTGCAAAAATGGTGACTCAATCATGGTGCCTTTGTTCTGGGCTTCCTGGCAGGGTAGTGACAGGATACCATGGTGGGTGAAGGAAGGCAACAGGATGTACACGCAAGCGGGGGGGAGAGGGACCACACCTCCTGAGGGGCGGAAGGGGAGGGAGGGTATGTGGGAGGTAGTGTGGCATTTGTCTGCCAAGCTGGCCATGTGGCATGGTGGTGAAGGTAGCTGGCTGGGATTGGGATGGAGCTGGGTTCGGTTCTGGGGCGGGCATTGCTTTTTGCATCGGGCCGAGTTTTTAATTTTTTAAATTTTATCTCTCCTCCCCAACATGCACCCCCTTGGAGTTGAGAATCTTTAGTAAGGCTGGTGCGTAGGTGAAGTCTCCCGCATATGCCATATTCTTGTCACTGCATTTGGAGTCGCTGTGAGTGTACATAGCCATTATTTATTTTTGGCGATGTACACTCCCCCAAACAGCAATCACCGTTTGGCGGTCGCTGTTATGACATGGATCTGTGGAACAGCCTTCCGGCAGAGGTGGTGGTGGTGAAAACAGTACATGGATTCAAAAGTGCATGAGACAAGCATAAGGGCACCCTGCTGGGCAGCAGAGCGGGGGAACGGCAGTCCAGATAAGGATAGGGATTGCCAAATTGAGTAAGGAAATGGGCAAACTAGGTGGACTATTGGTCCTTATCTGCCATCATATTCTATGTTTCTATGTTTCTATATACTGCAGCATTATTGCATTGCACCTGGCTGATGACGGGGTATTTAGTAACTCTTACACATTCCACCTTTGGTCTGTTATTACTTCACCATTCATCCTCAGCGGTCCTACTGTACTGTTTTATTTTTCTATTTCCATTCACATGCTGCATAGTAACTGTATCATTCCTTCAAGTTTCACTAGTTCTAACTTAGTTTTCTCCAGTTTGATCAATTTCTTGCAGTATTTTATTCATTTATCTATTCTTGTCCCATGTATACTTGTGCCTGGTTTCCCTTGATTTGCCTTGATCCATTTAAATACTTGCTTTTTGGCCCCTCCTTCATGCCCATCTTTGGTGGTCAGCCATGCTGGTATAACTGCCATCTAATATAATTCTGAGTTCTTTCTGTCTGCTACTCCTGAACAATTTGTCTTGATACAGCATCTTTGTTGACAGCACTGGTTCCAATATTCACCTGTCTCACTGAACTGAACTTGGGGATCTTAATTGGGGTTACCTCGGGTGAGGGGAGTGCTTTCCCCTTCTTCTGACTGATCTGGAGTAGCAGGGCACCCTCGTACACCTTGTTACCCACTGATTGAAATACCTTGGGGTTGTCTAGTACTGGTACTGGTCTGCTTCTCTTTCTCTTCTCAGGGCAGCACTCCTATTCAGTGTTTTATAGTACACTGGTTCTGTTGGATTGCACTTTCCATCCTGAACTTCATGCAGTGGGGTCCTGAGTGCTGCAAGCATTCAAGAGAAGCCTCCCCACCACCACCACCACCACCAACCTGGCCACTGTCAAAGTTCATACCGTTTGGTGCCCTGGAGAGTTAGATGCATTCTCCAAACATTTCATGCTAATAGACTCAGAACAATACTTTGGGCTCTTAGTTTAAGTGGCCTCCAGTGTAACAGTCTGTATCACAGAGACAGAGTTTGCCCTGGTTGACTGTCATGGCTTGTGACCAGTGGTAAGCTTGCTCCCCTATATTGTCTACCTATAGTATTGCTTCATACCAGTACTGCTTTTCTCAGTCTACAATGTCTGTCTGTAGAGCTGCTTTAATAATTTGCATTATTTATCATTAGAACAGACTCAGAGCAACTCTGCTTTAAATAATGTGGATGACCCATATAGAGCTGCCTCATAGGATCACTGCTGTTTAATTTGTATCACCCATTTTTAAAGTTGCTTTATAGTACCACTGTTGTTTATTTTGTTTGGACTCAAGCTAATTTTACAGCTTAAATACACCCATTCTATTACTCAGGGAAACTGCATACTACCTGTTCACCATGCTGTTAATTACTGTCACTCTACTTCCTTTCCTAGCCGCACTCTCCTCCCTCCTCCATCTGCCTTCCTCTTCCCTCTCCAACCCTCCCTTTTGCTAGCTTCCTCCCTCTCCAACACCCACCCTGGTTTCTTGGGTGCAGCCTCCTTGCTTCCACTGGTATCCACCTAGAAGCACTAAGAAGCCTCCACCAGTCCTCCCATCCTATCCCTCACATCATAGGGGTAGTTTGACTTTGACATTTGGGGGGCAGGGGGCAGAATTTTTGTGTAATTTAAAATTACTGAAAAAAGTGTCAGCCAGGGCAAATTTTGGGGGGCAACACCCCCTGAGTCCGCCCCACTAACTACGCCTATGCCTCACACCCCCTCCACCTCCCCTCCCTCTACTGTACTCAGATATCTTATAGGCTCCCTTAAGATTCTCATCCCCTTGCTACTCATTCTAGCAAGTGATATTAAACTCAACCCTGGTCCTGCCTAGCCAGCTACCTCTCCTCTCCCTAAAGGGTTGAGAGTAGCCCATGTTAACATCCGCAGCAGTCTCCTCCCCATAACCGACCTTCTGCACCGCTAGTAGTAAACCTCAATCCAGACATCCTGGTGATCTTGGAGTCTTGGCTCCTCCTCAAGATCCCTGATACTACCTTAGCTATCCCTGGCTGCTCAATCATTTTACAGGATTATACTAAGAGGGGCAGAGGCATAGCCATCTATCTGTCCTCTGGAACCCAATTCAAATTTGTGCTGTCTGTCTCCTCCCCTTCTGCCTATGAGATGCCACTCCTGAAATTCTCCCTCACCTTCTCCATCCCCAGGTTCATTGCTGAAGTCTACTGCTGCCCTGAGATATCCCCTCCCTCTGTCACTGAGCTGCTCACCACCTTGTCCTTCCATGCCTTCCGCAGTGAATTGCTCATTCTCAGAAACTTCCACTTCAAATGATAGTCCTCTTCCCATCATAAATGATGCCAAAACTTAAAATTGCACAGCTTACCAAACTAATATTGGATCCCACAAGACTCAACCCAAAAATTCCAAACCACTCACTTTTGGACTGGATACTCTTCTCACACCCCTACTACATTGTGGATGCTGGTACCTTCCTGACACCCTCAGTGACAATCATAGGGCCTAATGCATGCACAAAATCCACTGCCCAAACCCCTCCCCCCAAAAAAATTCATCCAGCTTAGATCCTTTCTCTCCCTGAATCTATCCTCATTACTTGCTGACATAGTGGCAGCTGACTGGCTCCCCCATACTAGCAGCTAGCAACATTAACACAGATCTTCAGTTCTTTAATTCCAGATTCCAGTCAGCCTTGGATCATCATGTCCCCCCTAGGAAAACTCAGTTCCAAGGGTCCCACCTCCTTTGGATCATGGGTGAGTTGCTGTCCTGTCACTGTGCACATGATCTTGCTTGGTGGACCTTCAAGCCCACTGGCTTTCCATCTAACCTTGCAAAATAGTCACTATGTAACAACTGTACTAGAGCTACTAGGCTTGCAAAGGCTGACTACTTTGCATACACGCTTTGGAACAATCTTAACCACCCCTCAAAGTTCTGAAATATCATCCATACCCTCTTCTCCCTGCACTCCCAGCCCACTGCCCCTCTTCTCAAGGTGGGGGAATCCCCATTTCTGATCCTGCTGCAGTCACCTCCTCTTTCAACTCCTTTTTCACCACCCATGCCATCTCCCTGCTTCTTTCCACCTCCCCAACACCTCCAGCCCTTCTGGCCCAATCCATTCCTTCTCCCCTTAACATCCCTTCTCATTCTCCCCTACCACTCTCTCTGCTCTTAAACCACACAAAGGAGGCAGCTGCTAATACCAGGGAGACATTTTCCATGGATCTGACTTTGAGAGATCCTCAACCAGGCTGAAGCATTGCAGCCAAAATGAAGCTACAAGAGGACCTTACAGCAAATAAGGCCCAGCATGCAAGTTATGATACAAAGCTGAAGCTCAGCTTGTGTTATATAGTGATCACCAAGACTTAGCTGTAAGCTACAAAAGGGTTAAAAATTTACTATAATATGAGATTATCTAAGAGGTTGGTAGCTAAGCCACAAACTGAAAACAGGAAGATGGCTAAATCTTGTGCAACTGTTTTATTCTATGATGCCTTTTCATATGTTTTTGTATGAGCAAAAACCCATTTTTTGTTATTCTGAAACCTCCAAAATTTCTAGTCTAATAAGTGTTGGGTGCTCTTAGGAAATCTCTCACAAAACAAAACAAAAAAAAGAAGAATTCAGAAAACACCAGACTGTTCTGACCCACTGGCTATGTAATGGCTGCCTTTTCCAAACAAGACCCTGCAATAGAATATTCAAATTCTAAACTTTGGACAGTTGAGAGGCCCCCAGCCCGAGAAACCAATGTGAAAGCAGAGCTATTTGTCTTGATGTGGTTTTCCACCGGACTCATGACAAGTTATAGAGGCAAGGTGTAAGAAATGGATTAGCTCTCAGCTTCTACTGTAGTATTACAGTTTTAGAAGTAAAACTTGAACTAGCCAGCCATAGGCATTAGATGCTATTTGTTTGGGAACTATTCTGCTTTATATGATATGCATTTAGGCTAACTGCTTGAAGAAAAGAATAGTAGACTGCACTAGGAACATTTTTGATAAGGCATACACATGATGTGAATGGGTAGGTTCATATATAAGCTCCACATATATTTACAATGAGCATTTATGCAATTTGATTAAACTGATTTAGTTTTGCAATCCAGAGTACATGTCTGTAACAGCTGGGCATATGATATAAATAGTTTTGATTACTACTTCTACTGGGGAAATGGCAGGATATAATTTGTTATATGTATTTTTATATACTGTTATATGAGATTGAGAACACACTTTTTTATTTAGTCTTAGTGGTATAAAAATACCAAAATAATAAAAGACTGCTTGAACTTCACCAGTACACATCAAAGTGGGTTTATAAATATAGAAATAGTGCACTCATTTGTGTCATGTGAACCCTGGCTTCGGCATTTGTTCTGGTACTGGGTTTGGTGCTGGTTATGGTTCTGGTACTGGTACTGGTTCTGCTGACACCCCTAGACCTCAAACTCCTGTCTCTCTCCACCTGACCATTGTCCTTACCATCACTGATCTCCTCAATCACTCCTTGTCACTTGCCTCAGTCTCTGATCTGTGGAAGCAGGCCACTGTCAACCCCCTTCCCAAAGGTGGAGACCCCCTCCCAACATGGAAAGTAATGCCCCATCTCCCTCCCTCCTTCCCTCTCTGGCTAAACTTCTGGGACACCTGATCCTTTCCCACTTCTCCTCTTCCCTTGATGACTCCTCCTTCTTTTCTCCCTTCCAGTCTGGTTTCTGGAAACCCCACTCCACCACCATCTACCTCCATAGGCTTACTGATTCCATTCTTTCTTGCATGGACAAGGAGCTGGTCACCTGCGCCATGTGTTTTGACAGGGTCAAAACCTTTGACAGTGTTTCCCACCCCATCCTCTTGAGCAGACTAAAAGCAGCTGGCCTGCCCTCCTCCTCCTCCTCCTCCTCTGTTGAGGAGTTTCAGTCATGCCTTGAGACTAGGCCTCAAGCTGTCCATATTGGTGATGCCATCTCCCTTACTCTCCCTATATGCTTTGGCATCTGCTAAGGATCTGTCCATGGTCCCATCCTAGTCTCAAATTTCCTAAATGACCTTCCCCTCACCTTCTCCTCTGCATCCACTCATGTGTACCCAGATGATACGGTTCTCCATGCCTCTAGTTACTCTGCTTCGTATCTCATGAACCATCTCCAACTAGCTTTCAACAACATCCTACTCTGGCTTAAAGCCAGTCAGCTCTCCCTCAATACCAAAAATATATCCTCAATGACTTTTGGCACTAGACAGAGACTTGCCAAGCTCTCCCTTCCCCGCTCCTTACAAACCCTTGATGATGTTGTAATTAAGGATGTCTCCACCTTCAGATACCTTGCAGCATGGTTGAATCATCATGTGGACTTCTCTACTCATCTGAACGCTATCCACAAGAAGATGCACCCTAATCTTGGGGCACTCTGCAGGAACAAAGCAAGTATGCCACTTCCAGTTCATAGAGAGATTGTCAAGAAATGATACTTTCTCCAGTATCTTTGAATATGGTGACATTGCATATAGCATCACCCCGAGTTCACCCTTGCCAGGCTGGATACCATCTTATACTCCTTCTGTCACTTTGCCCTGGATTGCCTCCCCTGAACCCAGCACTGTTACCTGTATTCCTCTGTCTCCTTGCCCTCCCTTGATGCCAGGAGCCTCACTTTTTGTGCCATCTTCATCTCCAAATTCTGGCTGGGCTCCCTTCCCCTCAGCTTGCTTCATTCTTTTTCACCTCTCCTTCCATATCCTACAATATTCACAACTTTGACACCCCCACTCTCACTGCCCCCTGTGAAATCCTCTGCTAGAGAAGCTGTTTTCTCTTTCTGCAATTCTCCCTCTTCCATATCACTGAAATACCTGCTCTGTGACTTCACTACTTACTCCTGCAGTTGTCCATGATCCTAGGCTAATCCAACTGCTCCTACTTCCATTCGCTCCTTCCCCTTACTGCCCTAGTTTATTGCTCCACATTTCCCTTTGACTAGTCCACTGGTTAACTCACACTCTCCCTTCCCTCCCTCCCACCCTTTCTTTTTCACAGAAAGGGTGGTGGATGCATGGAATGGCCTACCTCAAGAAATGGTGGCTATGAATACAGTGCAGGGCTTAAAACAGGCATGGGATAGGCATAAGGAAGCAAAACAAATGAGTATGAATAGATAGGCCACTGACAGCAAAGGCTGATGGCACATTTATAAGGTAGAAAAAGAAATGGGCAGACTGGATGGGCCTTGCGGTCCTTATCTGCCATCAACTTCTATGTTTCTATGTTTCATTTTGCTGCCAGTTGCACTTTTTGGAACTGTTGCTATTGGTGAGCTATCAATATGATGTGTTTTGCACTACTTACTTTTTGCTTCTTCTCAGTTGTCTGCAGCATAATTTTTCCTTTTATAATTATTGATTTAGAATTATAACATTACTGATGTAACTTATTACTACACTGTCCACATCCCCTCCCTTCACTGACACAGCTGGAAATGAGCTGTTATCTCAGTATATTTTTCCTAGTCAAATTTTTAAAATAAATAAACAAACCTTTCCTATTCTAGTTTGTCATTTTCAGTATACAGAAGGGCTGTGCACAGGGCTGATTTCTGATATTTGTGTTTGGGTCTGTGGTATTTGTATTTGTATCTGCATTTACATAAAAACATAGAAACACAGAATTTGTCAGCAGATAAGGACCCGATGGCACACCTAGTCTGCCCTATTTTCCTTATCAATAGTGTTGCTGCAGAGACTACTTGGTCTCCGGTCTTCTTTTTTTTTTACCAGGAGAGACACACTACACTGAAGCTTGTTTACAGGTGCAACCTGGGAGCACAAAGAAGATAAGTGACTTGCTCAGGGTCACACAGTACACAACTGGGGGCTGTGGGATTCAAACTCAGGTCTACAGGTTTGCAGCTCAGAGCCTTAAACCAACACGCTATACTGCCTTCCTTTCCCCCCACCACTAAGATCCTCTGAGTCCATACCATGTATTCTTGAACCCTGTCACTGTTTCCACTCCCACCACCTCCACTGGTAAGCTGTTTCATGCATCCATCACTCTCTCCATGAAGAAGTACTTCCTCACAGTTCCTCTGAGCCTCCTCCCTTCTAACTTCCTAGCATGACCCCTTGTCCTTGAGCATCTTTTTCTGTGAAAAATGCTTCCCTCCTGTACTTTGTTTTTGCCTATGAGGTGTTTGAATGTCTGCATCATATCCCCCCTTTCCCTCCCTTCCTCCAAGGAGGACATTTGAAGTTCTTTAAGCCTTTCCCCATAGGGCTTTTGATGCAGCCACGCACCATTTTGGTTGCCCTCCTTTGTACTGCCTTCACCCTCTTTATGTCTTTATGGAGGTGGGGCCTCCAGAACTGTACATAGTACTCGAGGTGTGGCCTCTCTAACGATCTGTATAGGGGTATTATTAGATCCCTCCTTCTGCTGATTTCCCCTTCCTATGCAACCCAGTATCCTTCTAGCCTTTCCCCACTGCTTTGTTTTCATATTAGTATATTAGAAATATTGTATTTTTGAATTTTATGCCTGTTTCTGTTGTTAGGGATGACACCAGGCCAAGGGTTTGAGAGGTTTCAATATATTTGCAGAGTTATCAATAAAAATATTCATTTATGTTATGAACAGTAGTAGTCATATGTGTGTCACATCAGCCTCAGTCAAGGTCTTATACTACTTAATAGTATGGTATTTGTATATATTTGTCCTTTGCTGAGGACACACCTAGAGGGTATCAGAATGGATATGAGGGTGGACTAAAAATGGATCATCATAAAGGAGGCAACACTGGCTGCCACAGGGGAGTGTATTAGGATCATGGGGAAGAACTTGGGGACAAGGCACCCAGCTAATTCAACTCTGAGGTTGTCTTGGCACTGAGTGACAAGAGGACAGCCTGCAGGAGATACAGGAAGACCACGAGTGAGGTGGATAGAGAAAACTACCCGAAGCTGGCCAAGGTGGCATGCAAGGCAGTGTAGCAGGCTAAGGCACAAAAAGAACTCTAATTAGCTGAAGGGATCAAGAAGGTGGAGAAGGCCTTCTTTTTTTACATAAGCGAGAAAAGGGACAAGAAGGATAGTATAGTTAAACTTAGGAAAGAGGATGGATGAGTGGAGGAGAATGGGGGTAAGGTGGAGGTATTGGACAAATACTTCTGCTCCGTCTTTGCTAGGGAAAAATACAGACCGGTGCTATCAGGGAGGAGAAGGGGAAGAGGGAGCACAGATGTGGTGATAGAGGAGGATAGAGAGAGGGAGGGGCTGCTAGCACTAAAGGTGGACACGTCACCTGGATTGGACAGTATACGCCTAATGGTACTAAGGGAGCTATGGGCTGCTGGCAGGCCTCTTCAATAATTCCATGGAGCCCAGTGTGGTGCTGCAGGACTGGAAAATGGCCCATGTGGTGCCCCTCCACAAGAGTGGTCCTAGGGATGACCCATGTAGCTACAGGCCAGTCAGTCTGATCTCAATCATATGCAAGCTTATTGAGACCATATTTAAGGAAAGGTTGGCAAGGTATATGGAGCAGAATGGTCTCCAGGATGAGAGACAGCATGAATATGTGTGAGGAAGATCATGCCAAGGAATCTGATTGACTTCTTTGACTGGGTCACCAGTGCAGTAGGCAAGGGCCAGGCAGTGGACATCCTTTACCTGGACTTCAGCAAGGCCTTCAATTCTGTATCCCACAAGAGGTTGATCAGGAAACTGGCAGATCTCAGGGTTGGGGAGAAAATGACTGGGTGGGTAGGAAGCTGGCTGAGGGACAGGACTCAGAAGGTGGTGGTTGGGGGGAGTTATCCAGCACCAGGGAGATCACCAGCAGGGTCCCACAGGGCTGAGTGGTGGAGCCGGTGTTGTCCAGTGTCTTCATCAGTGACATTGGGGAGGACATTAATGGCAAAATGTGCCTATTTGTGGACAGCACCACACTCTGCAGAAGGGTAGACATAGTGGAAGGGATACAAGACCTGTGAGAGGACCTCAGAAAATTTGAGAGATGGTCAGAGATCAAGTAACTTGGATTCAATGGCAAAAAATGCAAAGTTATGCACTTTGGAGCCAGGAACCAAAGGACAAAGTGCTACCATGGTGGGGTTGGGGGCGGGTAGCAACAGCAGGAGAGGAAAAGCTTCTGGGAGTGATGATAACTAGCGACCAGAAGCACTCCTTGCAGTGCAAAGAGGCAACAGAGAATGCAAATGGGATGCTGGGATGTATAGCAAGGAAAATCAGCAGTAGGTGGAAGGAAGTTATACTGCCCTTGTACAGGTCACTGATGAGACTGCATCTGGAGCATGAAGTTAGATACTGGTGTCCATACCTTTAGAAGGACATCAACCTGCTGGAGAAGGTGCAGAGGAGGGCAACTAAAACTATCATGGGTCAGAAGGGCATATCTTATGAGGTGAGGTTGGGGGCCCTGAAAATTGTACTTCCTGAAGGAGAGGAAAGATAGAGGGACACAGTAAAGACCACAAATACTTGAAGGGAATGCATAGGATGGATAGAGAGGGTATTTTCAAGCTAAGCGGCAGCCAAACCATGAGGGGACACAATCTAAACAGAAGGGGGGGGTGTTAGGAGGCATGTTAGGAAGAACATTTTCACAAAGAGGGTGGTGGCCAATAGGAATGCACTGCCGGAAGAAGTGATCTCAGTGAAGACAGTGAGCAGCTTTACAAGGGCTTAGGATAGGCATAAGGGGAAACCATGGGGCTTGGGGGGGCAGATAGGGTCAAGGGGGAGCTGGGGAGAAGGAGGAAAGTCAGTAGCATAAGCTGGGGACCCTTCAATATGAGCAGACTGGAGAGACTGAATGGCCTTCTGCTGGCTGTTTTGTATGTTTTTATGTCCCGAATAGTATTTGTTTTGCATAACCCTAGTACTGTATATGTTTCTCTTGTAGCTACCGAATCTTTGATTTTGACAGCCTCCACTGATCACCTACTGTACACCTGTCTTTGGTTTTCTCTGAGCCAGTTATAAATGCTTAGATCCTTGCACATGTTGTGATATCTACCAGCTGTGTAGTTAGAATAGTAACTTGATTTATTTTTTATGTGTTCATCTATCTATTTATCTATCTATCTATCTATCTATCTATCTATCTATCTATCTATCTATCTATCTATCTATCTATCTATCTATCTACCTATCTATCTATCTATTGTAACTGGAAAGGACACACTGATCAAATGCTGGTTTCCAGATGTGACCTATGAAATGCAATACATGAGAGGCAAGGTAACAAAGTCCAGAATACAACAGATACAAGGTAAAAAGAAGACAGTACATGCCCAAAAATACAGATAAGGAAATTGTTTACTCCTTTCTGTCACTAGCTTCCTACAGTATGTTATTAATTGGACCATATTATGATCATTCCCAGCCAGTGATTCCTTTGTTTTACAACCATTTATATCAGCCTCTAAGTTACTTGAAAAAACAGGTCCAGCATTTCTCCTCTTTTGTTTCCTGGCTCACGTATTGACCTAGGGTACAGACATTTATATTTCCCATAATATTTTTATTTATTGGATTTTGTTAACTACATAGGTCCACTGAGACTGGAAGTCCATTTTTCAGGGCCACCCAGAATTAGTTAACAGGTAACAAAATGAAACTTAGCAGTGATGCAATATAAGTAAGATGTCTGGACATTACAGCACATTACAATAGTTGTTAGCAAAGTATAACAATGGTACAAGACACACGTACGATGAAGTAGAGTCAAAAATATAAATGGACAGCAAAACACCTGGGTATACAGTAGGCAAGCCAGCATTGTACAGCAATGTGTAACAACCAAAGTAACATAAGAATTGGGGAACTGTCACCAGTGGGGTTCCCCAGAGTTCTGTGCTGAGACCAACCCTCTTAAATATATTTGTGTTATCCATGTCAACATCTACTGCAAATTGGATATGCAACTTTGTGGATGACACAAAGCAAGCTTGGAGCTATTGTAGATTTTGAAGAAGCTAGTAACAAACTACAGGCAGATCAGAATAAAATCAAAGCATGGGCAACATAACAGAAATTGTTCTTTAATGAGAAAAAGTGCAGAGTCATGCACCTAGGTAGGGATAATAACATTTATACAATAGGGGTGAGGTGTTTTTAACACTGATAAAAACATATATTTCACCCACAGTGAGATAAACATAAGTGCAGGCATGCACAATGGAAATACATGACATATACATACACTGGCCCAGATATTCAAACTGCACCCAAAAAGTGCACAATAGCAGGAGCAAGCATAAGTCCATTGTGCTCAAACAAGAGGCACAATATTCATAAACTGAGCCGGCCAACCTGCACCTACATCTGACGACTGAATATCACACCACCTGCACCATAGTGCAACTAGGGAGGGGAAGCTGAGCATATCTGATGCACCATAGCGCAACAAGCGATGTTCAGCTGAGCAGTCCAGAGGCACCATAGCACAACCAGTGATGCCCCCCAGCAGCAGAGCAGCAATGCAACTGCACAACCAGGGAGGTAGGGGCCCACCACCCATGCCACAGATGGGCAGAGGAACACACAGCAGAACAGACATCGTCCCCCCACACCCCATGCACTGCACAACTGGGGGAGGGCTGGAATAACCAGTGGCCCATGGAGACAAGCAACCAACCCACAGCCGGGCCATGGTGCCCCATCACACCCCCTGGCAAGCTGTGACTGGCACACAAGGAGGGCTGACCACCCGTGCCGCCATCCCCCAATGCAGAGCACACCCTGCACCGTGACCCCAGTCACCCCTGCCCAGGAGCAGTGTCCACCACTGCAGGAAACCCCATGCATGCCACCACCCCACTGTGACAATGCACCCTGTGCACACAGAACCATGCAAGGCAGCCCCACCATGAGCACCCATCAGTGGGTGGCAGCACTGGCGATGCAGCGATGGCATACAGTGCCACCATGCACAGCCCGAGGTGGAGCTGAGAGACCGACCATGCGTCCGGCATGAGAGTACCCACATGGGACAGGGCACCCGGACATCACCACCAGTGGTGCAGCACTCTGCACACCCTCCCAAGGACACACCCCAACACAGCACTGGCCACAACAGCCAGCGCAGACACCCACAGTGGTGCACGGAAGCATGCACCACACCGGATGCCACATAGTGCATGGACAAACACCCATCCATACCCAAGGGCACAACAAAACAGGGATGCAGTAGCGGGGCAACCAAGCCCCCAGTGTGGGCCCATGGAAACCGTGTACACACAACCTGCAGTCCTCCATGGCACAGGAATGCTAGCGACCCTGCGCAAGCACTGTGGACATGTACACCGCCATCATTTGCCTGGAGTACAAGTCACAGACAGTGGTGCATATCCCCTGCAACACACACAAGCCACAGCATGGAGATGGGACAACTGCGGAGGCCACAGTGTCACCCGAGGCAGACATACACCACACCAGTGACAGGAGGCAACCCAGCATTGTGATGGGTACTGTGGCTGCCCTGCATGGACAGCCACCACTAACATGCCAGCAGACCATGCAGGTCACAGACATGCAAGGGTGTCAGCTGCACAGGCCATGGACGGGCTGACAGGGGCGCCATGGACACAGAACATGCACCATGGACCACTGCACACAGTCATCCAGTGCACAGGGCACAACACTCACACCACAGACACTGACTGATAGCTACCCCCACACCATAGTCACCTCCCCACGGACACACACACATACCCATGACTGCACCACCCCTGATGCCATGCACACCACTGCAGCTGAGCAACTATAGCCCACTGCAAATCAGAGACCACCACAGTATTCACATCAAAACATTTGTATTCAAAAAACATATCAAAAGGAACTATTTACAAAACTATGTACAAAGTTGGTGTGGAGGGCCACAAACAAGGTGGGGGTGGGTAAGGGGAAGGGGTGAACAAATGGGACAGGAAAGGAGGGGTGTGAGGGTGGGTCCAGGGGGGTAGGGGATATCAGGGGCAGAGGGATGATCAACAGGAGCCCTGCTTCCCGCTCTAGCTGTTCTGCCTCTGGTGCCTTCTCCGGAACCCAAGCTGGTCAATCCATTGCAGGATCTCCAAAGAAGCCCGGGCCACATTAAGGATCTCCAGCAATGTCTACCTAATCTCCTGCAGCTGGTGGACACCTAGGACAAGGGAGCACAGTCAATAGGTGTGAATGCACAGTCACATACAGCCCACCCACTGTGCATGGCAAAATGCCTCTGTGATGGTGTGTGACCACCCACAGTGATGACGTCCACAAGATCTGCCCACCCAGACGCATACAGCCATGCAGAATGCTGCACACACCCACTGGCCAAGTCATGCACAGCACCACCATGACTGTTTAGTGACATGGCTATGTGGTGCGAAGGCAGTGGCACAGCCATGTACCTGGTGCACACATGGACCACCATTGACGCACTCCCAGACATGCAGTGCCACTGGACAGTGCTGACTGTAACAAGTTGCGTGCATGGCAGTGGTGTCAATGGATGGTGGCCATGCTCCGCTGCCCACCCTGTTACACAGCATGCAATAGTAATCGTGGAGGTATGGCACTCACCATCATCAGGCCGGTCCCTCGGGCGCTGTTGACCATCACCCCTCCTAGTGGCCCTGTCTTCCTGCTGGTGCCACATCTCCTGGGCTAGATGCCTCTCCTCTGGCCCTGTGGTGCTAACATGGAGAGAGGAACATCAGTACAATCCTGTAGCAAAGTCCCCCTGCCCCCATGTGTGTGCACTCCCATCCAGCCAGATCCACCCACCCCACACCCTAACACTACACAGCCAACACCGGATGGTCTCTCCCCCATGTTCCGGACACATACAACCATGTTACCCATGTGGAAGATAAAGTTGTGTGGACGTAACACCTACCTGGCCGTGGCACCGTGCCCCTCCTGGCATGTCCCCGCAGGCAGGCAAGCAGGTCTGGTTCCCTCCTCCGCAGGTCCCCATACCTGTGGCGGCACTGCTCCACCATCTGCCCCCTTCCTGTGGCCTCTTCCAGGGCATTGGCCACCTCCTTCCACACCTGGCTCCTGGACCTGTCCAGGGGTGCCTCCCCAAACAGTGGGCCATAAAGTGGCTCTACAATGGCCACCAGGTTGGCCAGTTCCACTTGGGTCCACTGTGCAGCCCTCCTCCGTGCCATTCTACTTGCTCAGTTGGCTCAAAATGGCGCTCTGCAGTGCGGCTCCACCACGTGCAGATGCTGCGTGGTACAGCACTGCCATTCCCTATCGTGCTGTCACCGAACAGCACGATGGTGATCTGCACCATGCCTGGCGCGCCGGCGCCTGGGGGCAAAGGTCGGGCACAGGGTCAAGGGTCTCTGGCGCATGGACAGGCACAGTGCCATTGGAACCCAATGCGTGTAGCATGATTGGCTGCCTATGTGCTACCTCCAGTAGTGGCCTACTGCGCTGTTGCCCCAGTGTGCCTATGATGGCCCAGTGCCACAGTGCCATATAGGTGAACATGACTGTAGCACCTCTAGCACAATGGTAGCCTTGCCCTGCATTGCTTCCCACGCACAGCACGTCAGCAGTGCGGCAGACGCCTGCGTCAGCAACCCAGGCATGCGCAGTGAGGTGTGTACTGTGCATGTCACAGAACTGCGCCCTTGGCTCAGCACGTTCAACACAATTGCGCAAAGCGCAACAGCGCGATACTTAGTCATCATATGCAAATCAGCTAATCAGCCATTCAATGGCACAGCACTGCAATTTGCATCCACTTAAAGTTGCTCCTCGCCTCGTTTGCATGGGTTGCTCTATAAAAGTGCGACATTGGGCTGCACTGGCCATAGTCAGTTACTGCAGTCTATTGGTGAGTTGCATGCTGTTTGGGAGTGTGGACTGTGGATTTTGGGACATGCATGGGACTGCACAGTCACAGGTAACAACTTTCATTCTTACAGGCTAAATATTGACCGAGCGAGTTGTGGGAAAGGAGGAACACAGTGGTGGGAGGAGGAGGAGGAGGCCTAATTTCACCAAGGCCGAGACCGATGCCCTGTTTGATGCCTACCTGGATCAGGAGCTGCTTCTCAGCGGATGCCAGGAAACACCACAGGCCCATGCTGCTGCATGGGAAGAGGTGGCGAGTGCAGTGAACCTGCATGGCAGCCACCAGCGCTCCATGCAGGAGTGCAAGAAGAAGATGGGCACAGACAGGAGGAGGATAAAGGAGAAGGTGGCTGCCATCAGAGCAGCCCAAGCTGTGACAGGTGGGGGACAGCCGGAGGTGGTACACCTGACCCCACAGGAAGAGAGGGTTGCTGGAAGCATGCAGCGTAGTTCCATTGAGGGTGTTCCGGGTGGTGGCTTCCAGATGGGTGGTAGTCCGTCACTGCATGGTAGGTTATGGTCTGTCTATTGGAGGGGCAGTGTAGGTAACATGCAGTAACGTGACTTTGTTTTCCCTTACAGATCCTGAGCGTCTGCATGGGTCAGTGGTGGTGGGCCTGTCCACTGAGGCCAGTCAGATGGAGATGGAGGAGGTCCCTTCCACCTCCACAGGTATACGTGGCTCACTGCGACAGTGGGCCCGCCTGGCTGTCCAGACTGATGTTGTAGGAACAGGTGTGGAGGAGGCCCTGCCCATGTCCAAATGTGCCAGCATCCACGGATGCCAGCATGCTGTGACTCAGGCTGGTGCCAGGTCCGTCGCCGATGATGATGATGTCGCTAACAGCATGGGCAGTGACACGTGTGTGCCATGGAATGGCCACACAGCAGGTAACATCGTGGCCATGGCTGTGGGTGGTGCTGCCGTGGAGGCCTGCATGTCATCACAATCCTAGCCTGTGCCTGTCACCACCAGTGGGGCAGCACTGGTGTGTGAACAGGGCAGTGGGACTGTTGCAGCCACTGCGGTGGCACCAGTGAGCCCTGGTGGGTGGCAGCTGGAGGGGCAGCATCAGCAGTCGGCCAATGGGCTTGGGGGTACAGGGTCAAGGGGCAGCATCAGTGCACCACCTGTGGACATGCCCAGACCTGGTCCTGGTGTGCAGCACCCATCAGAGCCGCACGCACCCTGAGGGACAGGATGCCGAGGAGGCAGATGACCTCTTGGATGAGCACACCCGCATACTGCAAGCATAAGTCCACCAGCAGATGCAGCTTGTGACATCGGTGGATGCACTGCATGTGGCTCTGGAGTGGGCAGAGGAGCATCGCAGCAGAGACACTGCTCTGATCCTGGCAGGGATGGACCGGTTGCAGGAGGATGTGACCGCTGCCATTGACAGGCAGACACAGGCATTCACTGCTGTCATGGCCGCAACGGGCACACAGTCATGTGCCCATGCATCGCAGACACCACGCAGTGCACTGCCCACCCCCCGTTCCCAGCGTCGTGCGACACCCTCCTTGTCGACACTGGGTTCAGCTGTGGGCATCTCTAGCATGCCTGGCACAGGCATGTTTGGTGCGCTGCAGACCCCTGTGTGAGCACGGTCGCGTTCACGCAGTGGAACCCCTGGGGGACCATCGGTGCCACCCCATGAGGCCAGTGGTCAGCCTGTCAGTGCTGGCGGGTCTCGGCAGGGCTGCCCATACATCTGTGGTGGCTGGGGCACTGTGGCATGTGACTGACCTGTCTCCCAATGCAGCTACTGTCTGGTGCTGCCCTGTGTGCATTGTGTCTTTCAGCGGGCATTGCCCGGGTGGGTACCCAGCCCTGCACGCGGACACACAGTCCATCTGCACACCCTCCTGGCTGCTGTCCACAGTTGCATGTGCATGATGATGCCTGCATTGCGCTGTACACCAATGTGCAATTGTGCTCAGCATCTGACACATGCACAAGAACAGGCAGTGGGCATGGTGGTCTGTGGACATGTGTGTGGCTAGGGGTGGCGTTCTGGGTTGGTGTGCCTCCTACCCTTTGTGCATGTCTGGTGCGTTGTGTGTGTGTGTGTGTGTTGGTCCACGTGGCATGTTAGACCTCACCCGTCCCTGGTTGTCTGTGTGGTTCCATGCCCGGCCACTTCCCTTGATGGAATGCACCTCTGGTGTGTGTCCATGCATGTTTGTGGGTTGTGCCTTAGCCACTGTTGGTTGCACATGGCCCCATGACTTATCTTGGTTGGCTGAAGTGCTCCTCCGTGATGGTGTCCCGGTGCAGCTGTGCCAGCCGGAGCAGTCGGGGGTCCCGTCACCCAAGGGGGGCTGCCCATCACCATTGTCACTGGTGCCCTCATCATCCCCATCGCTGTCCCCCTCTTCGACCTGTATAGCTATCCCACATTCGTTGGCCATGTTGTGCAGGATGCAACAGGCCAGGAATAGCCCACAGGCCTTTGAGGAGCTGTACTGTAGGGCACCACCAGAGGTGTACAGGCAATGGAAACGTGCCTTCAGCATCCCAAACACCCACTCAATGACATTACATGTGGTGGCGTGTGCCTCATTGTAGCGTTGCTGCAATGGGGTCACAGGCCGCCGGTGGGGTGTGAGCAGCCTGGGACAGAGTGGGTATCCACTGTCACCTCTGTGTAGAGGGTGGAGGTTAGTTTGGTGATCAGCATTGCCCTGCCCCAGGCCATGTAGGCCACTACCCATGTCACCTCTGACCATGCCCCCCCAGGCCCTATGATTGTCCATGTGGTTTGCATACTCACCCACTAGGTGGCCAGTGGGGATCTCCCCACTCTCGAGTCTGTGGAACAGTGCTGGCTGGTGCCAGATGAAGGCATCATGTGCTCCCCCAGGGTTCGTGGCACAGACATTGATTATGTGCCCCCTGGCATCACACACCACCTGGCAGTTGATACTGGCATAGCCCTTTCGATTTGTATATGCAGCCCCCTCGGGGCCAGGTGGTGTGCGGATGGCCACATGGGTGCACTTTATTGCCCCTAGCATGCCAGGCATATGTGCTACCCTGTGGAACTCCTGTATGTTTACTGTGTGCTCTGCCAGTGTGCTGGGGAAATGGATGTACTCCGCAGCATGTGGCAGCAGTGCGCTGAGGAATTGGGTGAGGTGGCGTGACGTGGCTGACTGGGTTATGCCTGCGGTGTCCCGAGTTGGTCTCTGGAAGGTACCCGTGGTGAGCAAGCACATGCAAGCTGTCACTTTCATCTCCACTGACAGAGCATGGCTCCATTGTGTGGGTGGGTGCCTGCATCACATCACTGCACAGCTCACAGAGCCACCTCAGAATTGCCCTATTCAGGTGGTACCAGCCCACAATCTCAGTATCACTGTACAGCTCGAAGTTGGTGCGGGCTCGGTACTGCCTGTTGGGGGCATACCGCTGATGGGCCCTTCCACGGCCATGCCCCCCTGCTGCCCACCTTCTCACACCCCTCATTATGGCCTCCATCTGGATGGTGGCACTGGCCATGTCCCTGGCTTGTGTTCACCCCCCCCAGCAGCTGTTTCTGTATTCCCCTCGTTGTCCTGGCTGCTACTTCCCCTGCACCGGGAACACCTGCCTGTGCTGGCCTCACTGCTGTGTGGTGTACTTCCCCCTTCTGCACTGTGGCTCCCCACACCTTCCCCTGTGCCTGTTGATTCTAGGTGCCCTTTCCTGGCCTGCCCTGTGTGTCCTTGCTGCCCAGTTTTCCCTGCTAGACTTCGCCGTCATGTGGCTTCCCTGTAGCGTTCTTGCACCTCTCCTTTGCTCCCTTTTATTTTGGCTCATTTCCGCTATGGCGCAACTTCCGCTTGCTCCCCTATTGCGCATGGTGCATGTTGTTAAATATTGCACTGCACCATTTATGCATGGTTCCTCCCCCTTCAGTTGCTCATGCATTCATTATCATTGCGCTGTTGCTCAGCGTGATTTGGGGGGGCGCAACTGCCTCCTGCTGAATATTGCAGAATGGCGCATTTTCAGACTTGCGCAGGCGCAACCCTATTGTGCATGGCTCAACTCTTTTGAATATCTGGGCCACTGTGTTTATCTGCATTGTGCTGCTGTCACTGGAATCCTTTTTTTTAAACTATGCTAGAACTACTTCTGCCCATCTTTAATTATTAAAACAGCTCACCTGAGAGTTTACCACACCTGCTCAGCTTTGTCATGCTTGTCTTGTGAAAACCCCGGTTCTGCAGCAAAAATGAGCCAGCCAAGAAATGGTGAGCACTGCAAGAAAAAGAAAAAAAAGTTTCTTCACTTTCTACTGCCGAAAACATGAATTCCCCAAATCCAAACATATGCGGGGCAACTTCAAAAGCCACAGTGATGCTGAACAAGCTCAAACTAACAAAAAAGCCTAAACCAATTAACATAGCTGAAGAGTTTTTTTGAGCTGCTTGCAGTTCAAGACAGACACTGAACCACTCCTGGACCCAAGCAGTGACAATGTATTCACAGTTCCAGAAATGCAAGACATAGATAATTTCTGAGGCAAAACCAAAATCAATGACTTTATAAACAGCACCAAGAATGAGAACACAAAAAGAAAACACTATCAATGTCTAAAAAATAAAGAAAATACATTAGTACCCCAGAAAAACCCCAAATAAAATCCCCACAAAGAGGAGCTATCCCAAACTCCATTACTGCTCACACACTCTCCCCGATAGATGACCACGCCCACAGAAAAAAAATAACCAATCACACTTCATGCTTCCATAATGCAACTTGCATTCAACCAATGATAAAACAACCAATCATGTTACAGAATTACAAGCCACAGAAACAAAAACTAATAACAAGTTTCACACACTGTTCATTCATGTACACCATTCAGAAAACTGCAGAACACTCGCTCAAGGAAACTGACAAAGCAAAGAACACAATAACAGATACAAATTTTTCACATAAAAATAGTACAGAATATCCCAAAAAAAACTACTCCTACCCTAGTGTATAAACTGCATACATGATTGGCTGGAGTGAAATATGGGCAATATCTGTACTTGTGAACAGTGACCTCGGGTTACTTTTACTCATGGCTCCGCTATGCTCTGCCAATCATGAGTATCCCAAGGTCACTGTTCACTCATTAAGATACTTCCTGTATTTCACTCTAGCCCATCATGTATCCCCTTTGCATAAGTATTCTATGAATGGTACCTAACCTGTTAGAACAGACAGGGAAAAAGATTTAGGAGTCATGGTGAACAACACATTATCCTTAACTGATGACACCAGGGAGGTAGTGATCCGGGCTAGTAAAATGCTGGGATGTATCTTCAGGCATGTAAAAAGCAGGAATAAAAGTGTAATAATGTCATTGTATGGTGTGCTGGTCAAGCCCCACACAGAATATTGCAGCCTGTTCTGGGCAACATACAAAGCAAGGGATGTCTCCCTAGTGGAAGCGGTCCAATGTAAAACAACTAAAAGGATAACAAATTTAGGGCATCTGTCATATGGCAAAAGACAAGAGAATTGTGTCTTTATTCACTTGAATACAGCTGTATTAGGGGTGTTCTTTATTTTGTCTACAAGGCTTTTAAAATAAGGATTTGATGGAATGTACAGGATTACAACATAGTTCATCTTCTCAGAAGAAGCCAGAAGGTGAAGGAAGGAAACATATTCAATTCAGTGCCTCAGAGTAACTGGTAACTGGTATTTTTCTTTTAAACTTAGATTGTAGGCTTGTAGTGACACTATACTTTATTTCTGTGTTGTCTTTACTTATAATTGTTTTTGGGCTGTTGAAAATTTAAAAAATAGTGGTGGTGTAATTCTGTGCTGTCTTTAATTGCTGCAAATTTTCGCCCCCCACCCTTCCCCAACTCTTAATTATATGCCCTGATAAATCTGATTGACAGGAGCTAAACACAGGGTATAGTAAGAGGTGTGAAGTAGGAGGGGCATAAGGGGGAAGAAGACCACCCTCAGCACAAGTGTTTTGACTCATTTATTTATTTATTGGTTTCTTTTTCCTTAAAAAAATATATATCTGAGGATCAGCTACAGGATTTTTAGTACTGTAAATAAATAAAAAGAGAACTAAGAGAGCTTCAGTAGCAGATAAGTAGTGGAATTGCAGTATAATGTGGGGAGTGGTGCAATGCAGTGGCTGTGGGGCAGCCATATTCAGGCAGACCTTCTGGACACTGAGGTGCTGCCCTATCTGCATGCATCTCTCGGGACTGCGGGATGAGGTAGTCAGACTCAGAGCGGAAGTAAACTGGGTCAGGAGTACCATCACCCCTGTCCAGGAACCACACAGTCCAATGCAGCTGCCTCAAAGGATGCCGAGAACGAGGAGCACTTGGATGACAGTGGGCTCAGGGAGGTTAGAGCAGTCAGGCAGAGGCACATCCCAGATCCTATTCCTCTCAAGAACTCATATGCCACACTGGCAAATGAGGACAACCAAATAGAGGTACCCAGGGAAGTGGAAGGAAAGGATGTGGAGGTTAGGCAAGGAGGTGACCTCAGTGGGGAAAGCAGTGGACCCCAGAGGGAGGAGGCAGAATCCTGGTGGGGACTCCATCATAAGAGGATCCAGCTAGGAACACAGGAGGGGAGGACAGGGAGGTGAGGTGCCTACCAGGTGCCACGGCATGGAGGGATGGAAGGAAGATACTGGGGATCACTGGGAAGGCAAGACAGGAGGGTGAGCTGGATGTCATTATCCACCTAGGTACTAATGACTTGGCAAATGGGGAGCCAAAGGAAGTTCAGGAAGAGTTTAGGAAACTGGGGAGGGGTCTCAAGCAAGTAGCTACTTCTGTCACTTTCTCAGAAGTACTACCTGTGAGAGGCAAGGGAGAGCATAGGAGTGCATGCACCAGGAACTTTAACTCATGGTTGAAGAACTGGTGCTGTGAGGAAGGGTTTGGATTCATTGATGACTGGGGACCCATCTGGAGGGATGGAGGTTTATTCAAGCCTGACGGCCTGCATCCATCCTGGAGGGGAATCCAAGCACTCAATGATAAGTTTAAATGCTACATTGACAAGCATTTAAACTAGCAAAGGGGGGTGGCAGGCCAGCAAGGACGGTACCTACTTGCTCACCCCCCACAGCTAGTAATGGAACCAGTGAACCAGAGGAGTGGCTATCTCTGCAAAGCAGTGTGCAAAAGATGGAGATTAGTGTCCAAAAGGTGGATAAGCAGAAAGGGCAAAATTCAGCAGAAGGGCAGACAGCAAGGAGAACCAGGGATAAATGACAACCAAGGAAGGGGCTGGAGTAGAACAGTGAAGCAGTCTAGGGAGGTCAAATCATGGAAGCCATGTGTGCAAATGCCAGGAGCCTTAGCAACAAGATGGAAGATCTGGAGGCTGTCATGGTACAGTCAGACCTGGACATTGTGGCCATCACTGAAACCTGGTGTAATGATAACCATGACTGGGAGATGGCCATACCTGGCTACAACATATTCAGAAGAGACAGAGCAGGCAGGAAGGGAGGAGGTGGCACTGTATGTGAAAATGACAAAGGGCCACACAGATCCAGGAGGAACAAAATGGGGAGAGATACTGTGGGTTAAGCTGGAAAGGAAAATGGGGCCAGCCATCTGCACAGGTGTGGTCTATAGACCACCAGCCCAGGAGAAAGAAACAGATAGGAGCTGATGCTAGCCATCCAAAGGATGGCAGACAAGAGGTGAGTAGTACTGGTTGGAGACTTAAATATACCAGGCGTGGACTGGAGCATCCCAGCAGCAGCATCAACTAGGAGCAGATTTATCCTGGACTCCCTTCAGGGTGCCTTCCTCAAACAACTGGTCATGGAACCAACTCGGCAGAAGGCAATACTGGACCTTGTGCTCACAAACAGGGACAGTGTGATGGGGTAACAGTGGGGAGCACCTGGGTAACAGTGACCACTAGTCATTGTGGTTTGAAATCACAGAAAGAACAGAACCAAACACACAAAACACGTATCCTGGATTTTAGGGGCAGACTTTGGGAAAATGGGGAGATGCTTGAAAGAGGCATTAAGGAATGGGACAGGAATCAGGGATTGAGGAACAGTGGGCAGTATTTAAAATGGGGATTATAAGAACAACAGAATTATGCATTAAGCAGGTTAGCAAGAGGAAAAGAAGAGAGACCATTATGGTTTTCCAAAGTATAAGAAAGTGAAAGCAAAAGATTGCATTCAGGCAATACAAAAGACACAGGCAGAAGGGGATAGGGAGAGTACCAGGAGAAACAAAGGGAGGCAGGGAAGTCAGTAAGGAAGCCAAAGCTCAGACAGAAGAACACATTGCAAAATCAGTGGTTAAAGGGACAAAACCTTTTACAGGTACATAAGTGAAAAAAGAAGGACAAGGGAGGATAATGAGACTGAAGGGGAGGATGGAGCGCGTGGGAGGATGACAATAAAGCTGACATATTGAACAGGTATTTCTGCTCAGTCTTTACTAAGGAAGAGGGTAATGGGTCTGAAGGAGTACAAGGGTGAGAATGGTGCAGAAATGGACACAAGTCCCTTTACGAGAAAGGGGTCCTGAAGGAACTGGAAGTAATAAGAGCTGATAAAGCAATGGGGCCAGATGGGGTGCACCCAGGGTCCTTAAAGAACTAAGAGAGGTGGTGGCTGAACCTCTGGCTATCCTGTTCAGCCAATCACTGGAAACAGGGAGGTACCCAAAGACTGGAGGACAGCAGATGTAGTCCCCTTATACAAAAGTGGGAACAAAGAGGAAGCAGGGAACTACAGACCAGTCAGCCTCACCTCGGTAGTGGGAAAGATCATGGAAGCACTACTGAAGGAGAGATTGGTGGAACATCTGGTTGTCAATGGACTACAGGACCCAAGGCAGCATGGTTTCACCAGGGGGAGGTCATGTCAGACCAACCTCATTGAATTTTTTGACTGGGTGACTAGGGAGGTGGATCAGGGAAGGGCAGTGGACATGGCCTATCTGGACTTCAGCAAGGCCTTTGACACTGTGCCACATAGAAGACTATTACACAAATTGGGGAATATGGGTGTGGGCAGGGACAGTAGTGTGGTGGGTAGGTAACTGGCTGGGTGGCAGGACACAGAGGGTGGTGGTAAATGGCTGTCACTCCACAGAGGAAGAGTGACCAGTGGGGTACCACAGGGATCAGTGCTGGGACTGGTCCTATTCAACATCTTCATCAGTGACATTGCACAGGATCTAGAAGGCAGAATTTCACTGTTCACTGATGACACAGCTCTGTAACAGAGTAGACACACCAGAGGTGTAGACAGAATGAGAAGGGACCTGCAGAAACTTGAAGAATGGTCAAGGGTTTGGCAGTTGAAATTCAATGCAAAAGTGCAAGATAATGCATATGGGGCACAAAACCCTGGCACAATATATCAGTTGGGGGTGAGGATATAGCATGCACCAAGCAGGAAAGGATCTTGGGGTTGTCATCTCTGATGACCTCAAGGTAGGGAAACAGTGTGACAAGGCATCAGGTAAAGCAAATAGGATGCTGGGATGTATAGGCAGGGGCATCACCAGCAGGAAAAGGAAGTCATAATTCCACTATACAAGACACTAGTGAGGCCCCACCTGGAGTACAGTGTACAGTTCTGGAGACCATACCTACGTAAGGACATAGACAGGGTAGAGAAGGTTCAGAGAGGGCAACAAAGATTGTGCATGGGTTGCATCACAAGTCCTATGAAGACAGGTTGAAGGAACTGAATATGTACTCCCTGGAGGAGAGGAGGAGAGGGATATGATAGAGACATACAAGTATCTTACAGGAGGAACAGGGTGCAGGAAAACACTATTTTAAGCGAAAAGATGTTTCAGGACTAGAGGCATGGGATGAAGTTGGAGGAGGACGATTCAGAGGAAACATGAGAAAGAATTTCTTCACAGAGCGGGTGGTGGACAAGTGGAACACCCTGCCAGAGAAGTGGTGGGAGCTGAAACAATCACGGGATTTAAGAATGCATGGGATAGACATAAAGGAATTCTAGAGGTCAGGGGTAAGGGGAAATAGACTTCTAGGAAAACAAACTGAACTTACAAGCTCAAATGGGCAGACTAGGTGGGCCATAGGCCCTTATCTGCCGACACTGTCAATGTATCTATGTATCTATGTATCTATATTAACAAAGAATTAAGAAGGCATGAGTACCAGCTTAAGGGAGAGAACTTCAGAACCCATAATAGAGGATGCTGATTAAACCAAAGTGTGATATCAATGTGGAACTCATTGTCTGAGTATATTGTAAGGAATCCAACGATGGATATCTTTAAAGCATCTCTTGATAGGTACTTATCTGTGGATGATGTCCAATGCAAATTGACAAGATGAATATGGCTAACACATGTAGACTCGATATTATTCCTCTGAATTCTATGAAATAACCTGATACCTTATTGGTAGAAGTTGCATTGACCCTTCCCCATGTAAAGGGATTTTACATTGGATTTGAAGCTGGATAAAGCCTTGCAGTCCTAAATTTCAGAAAGATGGTTGTTCTATAATGAAGGGACAAAGCAGGTAAAGGATCTGTGACCTGACTTTGATCTGGGAATTTCCAGCAGGATACTGGAAGAAGGACAAAGAGTTCTCTTTAGTGACTTAATTTTTATTAGGTATTTCAGGCTAGGTGGAGGGGTGCCAAACATAAGCTTGTTTATTAGACATAGTGCAAGAAATTCAAATTTACATTCAATGGGGGCTAATTAAGCAGGGAGAAGACCCTGCAGTGATGCTCTCTGCAGGAGACACCTGCAGTGAACCAAGCAGTTTTATTATATAGACCTTTGAGTTACTGAGCTCCATCTCCCTGACAGAGAAGAGCACTGGAGTATTATATAACAGTTTCGGTAGAAGGATACTATTAGCAGTGGATAGGCATGCTGATTGGATGAGATAGTCTCTAATCTGAAACATAAGCCCAAGCTTCTGATGAATGGATTTCAACAATTCTTCAATATGTGGCTTGAAATTTAGTTCCTGGCCAAGGTAGCCACCAAGGTATTTAGTAGTATCGGCTACTTCTATGTGGGATCCAGATAAAGAAGTGATATTAAGTAATTTACTTCTATTCACACCCAGCTTCCTGGAGCCGAACAGCATGACCTTAGTTCTTTTGGAGTTCAGTATCAATTTATTCTTACCAAACCAGTCTTCAAGTTTCCTAAACTCCTCAGCCAGTCCTGCATTTAAGGGGGTAGGATCGGATTTAGTTTTTTAAAGTACTGTGTCATCTGCATAAAGGAGTGCCTTAGTGCCACCACAGTTTTCTGTCAGATCATTAATGAATAATGAGAAAAGCAAAGGACCAAGTATTTAGCCCTGCAGTACCCCATCTGTGACATGTCTAAGGGAGGATAAACAGCCTTTCCATTTAATCAGTTGCTTTCTGTCGGATAGGTCATTTTTAAACCACCAACAGGAAAGTTCATCCAAATCCATGGTGCTAAGTTTAGACAGCAATATTATCAAGGTTAGCTAAGTTGAAAGCTTTAGCTAAATCAAAACAGATGGCTCCAGCTGCAAGGCTGGAGTCCAGTGCCTGAAAGATGTCTGAGGTTAGTTGGATCAAGGCAGTATCAGTGCTATGGTTGGACCTAAAGCCATGCTGAGCTGAGTTCTGGATGCTATGCAAGTCAAGAAACTCTAACTGATCATAAATGAGTCCTTCTTGAATTTTGGCCAGAGAGCAGAGCAAAGAGATGGGTCTGTAGTTTTTCACAAGAACCTTGTTTCCTCCCTTGTGAACAGGCATCACCAACGCAACTTTCCATATGGTTGATACTTTGCTCTGGGTCAGAGATTTATCAAACAGATCCCTTAATGGGTAAGCTATGATCGGGGCTGCTAATCTGAGTAATTTTGGTTCCAGACTGTCATATCCAGCCAAAGAATCTGCCTTTAGTCTATTGAGATGGGTGAGGATATCCTTCCTAGATATTAATTTAAAATGAAATTAAGGTGGAGATTCTAAGCTAATAAGGTGATGTGTGTGTGTGGGGGGGCTGGAGAGACTGCAGATGCTGAACCTTTGAATTTCTAGATTAGTAAAGAATTAATTAAAAACAGTGGCCAATGCAGTTGGTTCACTGAGAACTGTCCCATTTGTGAAATTTCACTTGTTAGTTAAGACACTGTTTACTTGGCTCGAGAAGCGCTTGGGGTCAGAGAGGTTCTTACTTTTAAGGCTTTGAATATTGCAATTTTTTGCTCCATTTTGTTCATGTTTATATTTGTTTCTAAGTCTTCTGTAGTTTTGCCAGTCACTATCAAGGTGTGTTGATTTATAAAGCTCCCAGGCTTGGTTCACCCATTTTAGGGCAAAAACAAAGAGCGCTCTGTAAAAAAGAGTGCAGGCTAAAGGGCAGCAGCAAGGTGTGCTACATGCAATGATGTCACCCCCCCCCACCCAGACAGCATACCACATGTTGCAATCACACCCTTCCAGTGTCACTGTAATTTTCCCCCATGGGGCTCTAACCCTCACACCTCCATTATGAGGGATTTGCCCCCGAATTCCCCCCACAAATAAAAATAAACATCCCCCAGGCAGCACACATTGTGGAACCCATGCTTAATGTAGGTGACGGGCAGAAATTCTAATCACCCACACCAGACTCCCCATCATCCCGACTCTCACATTCCAGAGCCCTCTTTGTGGTGGCCTATTGATGGGATACCCCTAGGCTTTATCCTTGGTTTTCATGACCTGATGCAGGTCAGAAGTTAGCCATTTAGAGTGGAGTCCTTTTACCCTTCTCTGGAGAAGGGGGGCATGTGCATTGGCCACATTTAGAAAATTGTTCTAGAAGAAATTAAAAGCCTCATATTGAGCTGTTGAATGGAGCTCCAGTGCACCTGAGCTAAGCTATTAAAAAAATTCAGCCACATTAAATTTAGAAAAGTCTCAAATTGATATGACCCTGGGTGAAGGCCTAAGGGCATTGTTTTCTACACACAGAAGACTGGAGATTGGTCACTCAAAGAATCAGCAAGTCTGCCAGTGGCCTTGATTCTGTCTACTTTGTTTACAAAGATCCAGCCCAGAAGGGAATGGTTACCAGTTTTGTTATTCCTCCACATCAGATTCTTGATAAATTGGTGGAACTGAGCATCAGCTAGAGTAGTTAGTGCTATGCTTGGACCACATTCTTATCAATTGGTGTTAAGGTCACCGAGTAGGACAATTTTGTCCAGATTATGGTCAGCCAAGCAAGCAGAGATAGCAGACAGGGCAGCCTTTGCCACTTCAGTGGGTTGATATATTCTGCCAATTGGAATAGGTTTGTTCTTGCCAAGTAACAGCCTAACAAAGAGTGGCTCACCTGGTGTACCTTGAAGGATAAGAGGGGAACCACTTTACAATTTAAGTGGGACCTTACATAGGTTAACACTCGCCCACCTTTTTTTCTTGCTCTGTCCTTCCTAAATGCTATGTAATTTGGGATGTTAATCTCATGAGAAGATATACAGAGCTCGAGCCATGTTTCCATGACCACTAGAACATCAGGTTTATAGAGTTTTTCCATACTTCAATTTCATGCAGTTTAGGCCTCAGACTTTATATATTCAAGTGCATTAACGTAAGACACTTGGTATTTAGTCAGATGGGGTCATTAGGGGAGGCTATATTATAGTTCAGGGGAACCGGATCAAGATTAGGTTCCACATCCCCTGCTGTAAGCAACAGGAGTAGCAACAGTAATTTACTCCACAGCGCAGAGATTGCAAAGAACCTATAGGCTATTTTACTAGTGTAAGCAATAATATTATAGCATAGCCCATTACTGGAAAGACTATAAAGTTCCAGCCGTTGAGGCGTAGCCCATGGGGCATAAGGCACACCAACTGGGGTCATTGATAATCCTTGGGAAGATTTCTGTCTTAGATACTTTAGATACTTTATTTTTATAGTGCCCCTTTCCAGGGGCTCAGAGCGTGTCACAATTAAAACACAATACAACAACTTTAAAACATTCATGAACAATATGGATTTGGAGCAAGCAGCAATATGCATAAAAACTATCTATATAATAAAATCAAATTCAGAATATTTACCCATTAAAAGCCTGGTTAAATAGGAATTTTTTTATCCCTTTTTAAAGATTTCCACAAAGGGTGCCTCCTGCAGCTGTTTAGGCAAAGAGTTCCACAGGGTAGGTGCAGCCACCAAAAATGCTGTCACCAGAGTGATGCAACCTAATTCTGGGAGCACTTAGGAGGCAACTCTCGGTGGAACAGAGAGCCCAGAACAGAGAACCTGGAATGGATGGTGAGGCACCAGAAGATCTTGCAGGTAGACCTCATGTAGGGCCTTATATGTCAGCAATCTGATCTTGAAGGCAATCCTCCACCCAACCGGCAGCCAGTGCAGTTCACAGAGGACAGGTGTAGCATGATCACACCTACGAGTGCCTGTCAATAGTCTTGCCACTGCATTCTGCACCAGCTGCAGTCAGCAGAGGTTACCTCTAGATAGCCCTAGGTACAGGGCATTACAGTAATCCAGCCTGGATGTGATGAAAGCATGTACTAGTGAAGTTAATTCCTTAGGGGGTAACAGGTTCCGAATCCGGGTAATGTTCCTTCGGATGATAAAATCCACTCTTAACAATGGCCAACACCTGAGTGTCAAATGTCAGGCTGTTGTTGAGGATCACACCCAGATTCTTCCAACGTTTGGACAGGATCAGTGGTACCCCCCCAGTACAAGACCAGGAGGATCCCACAAACTCCCCTCCCCCACCACCATGACCCGGATCCACCACCAGCACCTAGGTCTTGTCTGGATTGAGTCTCAACTAGTTATGAGTCATCCAAGTCTGGATCTCTGACAGGCAGTTGTTAAATACAGAGTCCACCATCTGGTTACTTGGTGCACAGGACAGGTATAGCTGGGTATCATCTGCATAGCAATGAAAACCCAGCCTATACCACCTGATAATGTCTCCCAATGGCAGCATATACAGTACATCGTAAACAAGGGCGACAAGACCGATCCCTGTGGAACACCACAGGTCAGAGGCTTTGGGCTAGATGAAGCTAACCCCATCACTACCCTCTGCACTCTGCCTGTCAAGTATGACCTGAACTATTTGATGACTTTACCAGACAGACCACACCAGTACCACAGTCGGTCAAGCAACACCTTGTGGTCCACAGTGCGAAATGCCGCTGAGAGATCCAGGAGGACCAGGATGCTCTCCCCTGTCTCTCACTATTTGTACTGGGTCATAATGTTGCATGCTTAATAGCGTATGACATTATGGCTAACCTGGTACAGTGCTGCCTTAGTGAGCAAATGGTGCAATACCGCATATACTGCTGTATGCGGTATTGCACCATTCCCACTTTCCCAGGCAGAGGATAAGGCATCTGCTGGGAGTGGGTTCCACCGACCAGCTGCTGTGGCTCAACGGACTGAGCCACATCAGCAGGGAACCCAGACAGTGCTTCTGGGACTGGGTTTGATTCCCGGTCCCAGAAATTGTATTTTTTCACTCTTTGTGTGCTCCCCAACCTGAACCCCCCCCCCCAGAGTTGAGAATCTACATTTGGGGGTGTTCAGGGGGTGCAGACCCCCATAATGGGGTGTGTGTGGGCAGAGCCACCCACAGAAAAAAAAGATATGCCACATGGCAAGAATCACGCTGTATCGGCAGCGCAATTGTTCCATGCGGCATAGTGTTGTTTGCGGTAATGACCCCATACCCTCGCTATTAGGAGATCATTAAGCACCTTCACCAAGGCAGTCTCCCTACTGTGCCCAGCCCTAAACCCAGACTGGAAAATCTCATAGGTGGAGGACGAGGCAAATTGCTCCTCAAGCTGGATTACCACCACTTTTTCTATAACCTTTCCTAAGAATGGGAGGTTAGAGATTGGTCTGTAGTTGCTGAGACAGTCCAGATCCAATAAGGGTTTCTTTAGTAGGGGTCTAACCAGGGCCTCTTTCAAAGCCAATAGGAAGACCCCACTCCTCAAGAAACTCCAAATGATTTCAGCCACAACAGATCCAATCAGTCCTAGCATCTGACCAAAAGTAATGTCGGACCTCGCTCCAGATTGCAATATGTTGGCCTCAGCCTCAAGACAATTTCCACCACCTCCTCCTCCTCCTCACCAACTGGGTCAAACTCAACCCGCACAGGAGGAGTGCTCCGGCATGTCTCAGGATGGGCCCCACAATCCCTGTGAGTGATGCTGGAGGAGATCTAGTCTCTGATAGAGGACACTTTGTCGGCAAAGAACAGAGCAAACTCCTCGCACCTTGTGCTTGAACCTGCACCTCCCACATGGAGACAGGCCAGATATAATAGCTCATCCACCATTCAGAACAGCTGAGCCAATCTGTTCCTTGCCACAGCAATCTCCCTTGACAAAAAATCTGCCTTCTTACGGAGATTGCCCCGATAGTCCTTATAATGGGACGTCAGGGCCAATTTGTCCTCCATCAGGCCAGAGCTCCTCCAACATCTCTCTAACCTCTGACCCATAATCTTTACCTTCCTGAGTTCCCCATCAAACCAGGGAGGTCTCCGATGAGTAGATAAGGGTCAGACATGAACAGGTGTGACTGAATCAAAGGCTGCAGTGAGGGCCTCATTATAGGCTGCCACTGCCTCCTCCATTCCAATCACACATGCAGCTTCCACACTCGATAGGTCCAGCAGGACAAATCCCACTAAGGCGGTACCAGGCCATTTCCACAGAGGTACAGGGTTGCGGGGTGGGGGGGCCCAGACCTTAAGGTAAGAGCGGTTATAACTAGGTAGACCATAATAGTGAAAAGGAACATGAAAAGGGCAGCAAGAAACATACCTTTATGAGCCTTGGTTTGTGCATTAGCAATAGAGGTTGGTAAGATAACAAAAATAAGGAGGACAGCACTAGGTTATGAAACAATCCCGTGTCTGAGATTTTTAGATAATGATAAATGCACTGTCCCCAGAATTAAGTGTATCTAATTACCCACGATACCAGAACATTTAGATTATTGACTCTAACAGTTGAAGTTCAGAATTCTTAGGAAAAACCCCACTTAGAGACTAGCCATGTATATTCTCCCTAGCATGCATCACATTTAGGTGGGATGCAGCCTGTACTGATAAAAACTCAGGTAAGACTCTTTACAGGTTGCCAATGACTAACAGAGTAATAGGAGCTCAAGGAAGCACCAGCAAAATGAGATATGGTAAGGTGCAGATAATGTGGGGGCTACGGGTAAGTAGGCTTAGTTATGCAAAACCCACTACCGACACAACTATAGAAATCAATAGGCCGATGCACTCTAACAAAGGGAATTGAGCTAACACCTATACAGACTGCCTTCTACAAGATGGATAATGTAGGCATTGCAGTACAGTATCTGAATGTAGTCCTTAACTGCGGCTTGAGCTTCCTATTTGCCAATTGATCTTCCCAAGATGAAAATTCGCCATTAAAACCACATTTACCATTGATGCTTTACTAATTTTGTTTTCTAATCAGTAGCTCTTGTGTAGCCATAGTCTTGTAGCCTTTAGCATACTCCAGTTGTAGAACTATTTTTTCACTGGTGCTTTCTACTCATCCACACATTCTCACTATTACCATCCATGCCCCTAATTCCTTGTTCCTCTCTTGATTTCAACCTGTCACTCACATGTATGGCTGCAGCTCTTCCTCTGCACACTATGCTTCTGTTATTCCCATATCTGCTTCATCTTTTCCTCAGGTTCAGCCATTGTGTTTTTTAAGATGTATTGCTTTAAGCAGGACAAATGCTCATCTGTTTTCAATTCTCCAAATATTGAAATTAACATTTTTTTTTCCATAATATTATTTTATTGTGTTTTGTTTAACACACATAGACATATTCTTTCATATATATTCAGAGGTGTACATCCGCTGTGCTTCCATTAACAACATTTCTGTATTGTGCATTTCTCCTTTTTCTTCATATCTCATAACAGACCCGAGACTAATCCTGTCTTATTTTGTGGTCTACCTTATCTCCATGACCCATACTTGACCTATCCAAAGCTGAAGGTACCCACGTGAAGAGGACGAAAACAAATCCATTCCACCTAGGCTTCTGTGACTGAGTTTCTCATCTCCATGTGGCTACAAAGGTCTCGGGCCCAAGGAATAGCTACAGCATAGACAGGTAGATAAACAAAGGGAAACAACAGCTTTATACTGTTCTCACATACATTCTATATATATATATATTCTATATCTCACCCCTTCCTTGTATCTTCCAAAGAAGAATAGGGAAAAAAACCCAAGAAAAACAAAGAATAAAAAAATGTAATACCAAACACAGACCTAAAAGAAACACACACCAACATACAAGCTTATCTCTAACCCTACTTTACTACTCCAAGTGTTAATCTACTACTTTGGCAGGGCATTCTTTTCCCATTTATTCTCCTCCTATCTTGCCTTATACATAACTAATAAGTATTACTGAGTTATTCTTTACCCAAGTGATTCTTTACCCGATTCATCCTTCCCATTTCCTATACTCCTCAGCCTACCCCAGCCCTTGCTGCTAAGAAGGCCATAAACGGGGCCCATACCTGATGGAAACCTCCTTTTCTGTGTCCCAAAATATGGGATCTCCTTTCCATTTTGTATATGGCGGGTAGGGATTCCAGCACCTCTGTTATGTTAGGAACCTTCGCCGTTCTCCAATTACGGAGGACTAGGTGCTTTGTTTGCATGATCAAAGTCATGTACTATTTTTGTTTCGATTTAGTCCATCTACTAACTACTGAGTGTAGGCCTAAAAGCATACCTGCAGGCGATTTGTCACTAGGTTTTTTAATTATCTGTTCCCCCAACTCCCCGATCTGACCCCAGAATTGTTTTAACCTAGGGCAATCCCACATTATGTGGAAAAGATCTTCTCCTGGCTGCTGACATCTCTAACAATTATCATTTCCCACTACTCCTATCTTATGCAGAACCCCTGGGGTCCTGTACCACCAATGCAATATCTTATTTTGGACCATCCTGCTTCTTACGTCTGTGTATTGTGTATGTGTTAAGGACCAGCACTTTGCCCACTGTAGGTCTGATATTTTAATTGACAGTGCCTTTTCCCAATAACTTCTTGCTTTATTTGTTGTATCGGGCTGGGCCCCCAAAATATCGAGATATATAACACTGACCACCCCTTTTGTCATTCTTAACCACCTTTCCACCTTCAGCTCCGTCCTGTTACCTTAGACCCTTTACTAACGCTTTCCCCGCATGCCCTCAGCTGCATATAATGCCATATTTCCCCTTCCGGAAGATCCCACCTATCCTGAAGATTCTGAAATGTCTCCACCCTCATCCCATCATTCGTTAGAATGTCTGATACTATCCTAATGCCTCTTTGGGCCCACGTGCCCCAATGTATGGGTTTCTGCACTATACATATGCATGGGTTCTGCCATAAAGGGGTAGGAGAAGTCAGCCTCCTATCTGATCTTAGGTGGGTGTGTAATTGCTTCCAGTATCTAATACTGGCATCTATTATAGGATGTGGGACATGTGGAATACCCCAAAGCAAGGAGGAGAGCGATATTACTTTCATCTGGTCCTGTTCCATCTGTTGCCACTGTGGAGCCTGGGGGGGAAATCAAGCGGAACCATTGTAGGGTGTGGGCTATCTGAAATGCCATCTTATAGCCCTCCATCCATGGAAGTCCTCATCCCCCTCTTCCAGTGGCTTCTTAGTTTAGCCTTACTATACCTGGGTACTTTCCCCTCCCATATAAAATTTCCAATCATTCTATCTCATTTGGCATACCATTCGGCAGGGAGATGTAGTGGGATTCGTGACAGTATATATGTCACCTTAGGTGCCAGTGTCATCTTAATAGCCGTGATCTTGCCGGCCATTGTCAGGCTTAGTTTCTTCCATCTGCCCAGCTCCTCTTGACATTTCATCAATACAGGTCCTAAATTCCTTTCCCACATCCTATCTAAGCAGACTGTTAGCTTAATCCCGAGATAGGTCAGCTCTTCCCTAGCCCATTTCATGCCGGCCCTAATCATACTGTCCGAATTACATCGCTCATTGAATGGCAGGATTTCCATTTTATTTTTATTAACCTTTAGACCAGACACTATATAGAAGTCCTGCAGAAGATCTATAAGGGGTGGTAAGGATCTGTCTATATCCGCCAGTGTGATGAATAGATCGTCTGCATATAGCAAAGTGGTATATCTAAGGTCTTTAATGGGTATACCTACAATTTCTGGGTTCTGTCATGTACTCTCCGCTAAAGGTTCCAATGCTAGTACAAAAAGCATGGGTGATAGGGGGCAACTTTGCCTTGTTCCCCTACCCAACATAAAGGGTTCTGACACCGTAGAGTTTGTTAGGACTCTAGCCACTGGGGAGTTACATATCGCTTTAATCCCTGCGCAAAACCCCTGGCCAAATCCAAACTTCAACAGTACTTGTATAATATAATCCCACTCCAGGGAATCGAAGACCATTTCGAAATCCACTGCTATGCCTGCCCCTGGTGTAGTAAGGTTTTTTGCTACATGCATCAGATTAAGCATGGCACGTATATGGTCAGCACTGTATTTTCCTTGGACAAATCCAGCCTGTGCAGGATGAATAAGTTCTGGTAGTATTGGTTTAAGTCTTGCTGCCATCCCCTTTGTAAATATTTTACTATCTACTGATATCAATGAAATGGGCCTGTAATTCCCTGCTTCTGCAGGGTCCTTATCTTTTTTAGGTATAACTGTTATGACTGCCTCTCTCATAGTTGCAGGAAATTGCCCCATCTGTATTGCCTCCTGGTATACCTGCCTCAGTATAGGACTGGTTCGAGCTAAGTGCCTGATAGAATTCTGCTGGGAAACAGTCCCTCCTGAGCCTTTCTTTGCTGCATTGCCTTTATTGCTTGTTTAATTTCCCACTCTGTCAGGGGTGCTTCTAGTGATTCTCTCTGTCCCTGAGATAGGGTGGGTAACTTAATCTTATTCAAGAAATCTCCTATCTCTGTAGGGGCAATCTGATGGGATGTCTGGTATAGCTGACTGTAGAACTGTCCCATGATGTTATTTATTGCTTTGGGAGAGGTATGTACCTCCTTAGTTACTGGATCCCTCAAACCTGCAATATATCTTTGCTCTCTCTGTTTCCTTATCTGGTATGCCATAATTTTTCCGTTCTTATCCCCTTGTTCCCGAAAGAGATGATTCAGACGAAACATAGCCTTCTGTGCCTGCCTGGATAGCAGTTCATTTATTTCTAACCTCAGTTTCAGTGTATTACGAACCAGTTCATCAGTGGCCTTCCTACCCTTTGTGTTTTTCATTTGTCGTTCTGCCTGAGCCAGCTGGCTTTCTAATATTTCTAGTCGTGCCGCCCTCTGCTTCTTCCTTCTGGCCGTAAATCCCATAATTGCCTCTCTGATTGTGACCTTATAAGCTTCCCACGTATTACCTGCCGATGTTTCAGATATTTTATTCTCCTGGAAGAAAAATTCTGTCTCTTTCTTAAGCCAGGCCATGAACTCAGGAACTTTTAAGAGTGTAACATCTAATCTCCGTGCGGGGATCGGTTTCTCCGCCAGGCCCCAGTCCAGTTTAAGCTGCACAGGTGAGTGATCAGAAAGAATTATAGGTAAAATGTTAATTTCAACCACTGAAGGCAATGCCCCTGGGGAAAGAAGCCAATAGTCTAGTCTGCTAAAAGTATTATGTATCCCTGATTGATATGTATAATCTCGGTCATGAGGGTGTCCCAACCTCCAAACATCCGAGAGCTGATGCTCTTTCATAAGGCTTTTAAGTGCACTTCTCCCTCTTATGTGTGTTACTGTACTGGCATCGCTCTTATCCAATTCTGGGAACATGGCCAGGTTGAAATCCCCTCCTACTATCATTGGAACCCCATCAGTTGCCATTGCCCCCATCTTATCTGATAATTCTTGAAAAAAGGCCGGGTCGTCTTCGTTTGGAGCATATACATTGACCAACATAATCATCCCTTCTGGCATTAACACCCTTGCCAAGACCCATCTCCCATGTCTGTCTTTTTTACATTTGTCTATTACCCAATGTAGTTGTTTATGAAATAAGATGGCAACCCCTCTTTTTTTGGTGCTCACCCCAGCGTGCACCTCCCCCCCACCCAGTCTTTGACTAATTGGGAATGATCTTCTCCTGTCATTTTAGTTTCTTGCAAAAATATCACTTGAGCCCTTTTTTTCTTGAGGTACGATAAAACTTTCTTTTGTTTTATCGAAGTATTCAACCCCCTAACATTCCAGGTGTATAGAAGTAACTCCATTTTCAATTTGCTTAGTCTCTATGTATCTTTACTACTATCCACTTAACAGAATACCTAAAAGCAACTAACTAAGTATCTAAAATAAATCCCTCTTTTTTTACCCCTTCTGTATTCGTGACCCCTTTTTCTATCCCCCTACAATATGTCCTAACAACTCTCTTCCATGGATCTTTGATGCCCCCCTTTATGCTAATCCAATATTACCCCTTATCTACTATACTAACCCAAACTACAGGACAATAAAAACAAACCTTACTACTCTAAAACTAACCTATGTACACGTACACATAACGGTGTCGGTGAGAGTTGGCGTCTAAGACAGGGGAGTGCTATCCCCCCCTCCCCCAAAGTCTCCGCCACTATCCCACCAAAAGAGGGTGTGCTTAGCTCAACTAGGATAAAAGAACCAGTACCGAAAACAGCCACCTTATGCAATATGTAAAAAAAGAAAAATAAATAAATAAACTTCCCCTACTCCCCCTGTGACTCTTTGGTATGTTACTGGCTCTGATTCACCAGAGTATCTACTCTGCCCATATGTTCCCCTTATCAAGTTGATACCTGCTACCCTAGGAGAGAGGAAAGAAACCAATAAACTTAGACCCATAATCTGTTTGTCGGCAAGTTGGGTCCTTTTCCCCCCTATATGTTCTTCCTTCTCATCAAAAAAACTCCGAGCTGAGAGACCATACTCTATCAGACTTCCTAATGCCTCTACCATCTTCTTTAAGCCATTCCCACAGCCCCTATTACCTAATAATCCCTCCTATTCCCACTCCTCTTTCCTCCACATCTGTCCTTCTTATGTATAGGACAAACCAGGACCGGCAGGTAAAACAGCAGATAGAGGTAGAGGTAGGTATCCATGACATCAGTAGTGCTAAAAAATAACTAGAAAAGTGAAAAAACAAGAAGAGAGAAAAAAAAAGAAAAAAGAGGATCAAAAGCCCCGGGGGGGGGGGCCTTCCACCCTCACCATTATACAGTATATAGTTTAATGACACCACCCCCTCCTTACCTCCCAAAGCCTGTGTCATTCCATGTCTTCCCTTCACCCCTAGCCTCTGCTCTAAAGGGTTCCTTCTTCCCCTCCAATCCACTACCTTTATCCCGCTTACCCCCCTTGCCCCAATACTTATTTAGTGATCAAGAAGTAAACAACAAAAGCGGCATTTATCGTGCACTTATTTGTACTTATCCTAAATTCAAATTAGCATCAGTTCTAGGCCTCTAATTTGCCTGTTCTCTATGGTTTAGTCCGTATTGCTGTCTTCATGTTTCGCCCGCTTCGGAAGGGCCAAGTCCGACTTGAAGACCAGGATCCTTACTTTGCTTGTCCGTTAGTAGGTCTGAGTGTACTCTTCCCTTCTCTCCTTCTGTTCCCGACAATTCCCATACACCTGCCCCATTCTTCTGCTGTCCTTGAACATCCGAATCTGTTTGTCCCTCATCCGCACATTCCTCCAAAGGAGCATACTTATTCTTTGAGAAGTATGGGCTGGTAATAATCTGTCCTTCGACCGCTGTTGATATCATAGCTTTAGGATCTGACTGGCTACGCTCCTCAGGGTGTTCTCTTCACTGGTGCCTCTCGTTATTTTGCTTCTTTCGACTTTTTTGAGGAGGTACCGCAGTAAAGTAAGTGCTAGACTCTGCAATATCCATGTCTCCTTCAGTCCCATTCCAGCTCCAGCCCTGCTTAGTCCCTGTGTCTCTTATATTTTCTTTACCAGTCGGATGTCTTCCCCCATCCTGAGCGCTACTCGTTGAGTGAATATTTCTCACATAGGCATCTAACGCCTCCGGTGTATTAAAGGACCTGTAATTACCATTGATATTCAGTCTCATAGTTGCCGGATATTGTAAAGAGAAAGGGATTCCCATTTCACGCAGCTTAAATCTTAGAGGCCCATATTCCTTTCTTCGCATGGCCAACTCTCTCGAGTAGTCCTGAAAAATCAACACGCAATGACCCTGGAAACTCAACCTTTTAAGTTCTCTGGCCCTGGACAAGACCCATTCCTTATCAGCATAGTTCAGAATCCTCGCTATAATAGGATGTGGTCTATCACTATTTCTGGGGATCGGGCCAGTTGTACGATGCGCCCTTTCTACTGTGAAGCCAGGGGGGGTAGTTCACTCTGCATGATCTGAGGTAAACTTTCCCCCAACCATTCTGCCTCCGCTTTCTCCGGTATCCCCAAAATACGCAGGTTATTTAGTCTACTTCGATTCTCCAAATCGTCTACTTTACTTGACAGGTCCTTTATGATCTGGTGTTGTTCCCTTAATTTTACATGGAGGTCACTGATGGCTGCCTTATTAGTGACCATCTGCCGCTCGATATTATAAAGTCTTGTTTCAAATTGGTGAATTGCCAGCGTAGTTGCGTTGGAGGCTGTAGTCACCTCCGCCATCTGTTGAACCAGCATTTGAAACATTTCATGCAGTTTCGCATTGTCTGTACAGCTCGATGTGCTTGCGGCCTGGTCCGCCATAATATGGATACTTGACACGTTATACTACGCACTTAAGGAGAGTGGCATGGTTCTCGCTGTTTCTTGCAGTCGTCCTGCTGCCGAATTAAAAAAAAAACTGCCCGCACCAATATCTTTCTAACTTCTCTGGTCTCTCCTGCTCTAATTCTGATCTGAAATGTTCGTTTTTTGATTATTTAGTCAGATGTAAACCCCAAAACTCGCAGAGCTCACAGATTATGCTGCCATCTTCCCTGGAGCTAAGCCACGCCCCCTGAAATTAACATTTTTTAATTTTGGGGTTATTCCTTGAGCAATGTCCATGTTTCATCACAGAAAATTTATCTGTATGTTTTTCCCTCCTTTTTGTGTCCAGGAGTCTTGTTACCTGAATTTATTGCCCTTCCCCATTTAGTAGAACTGGTTTGACACTATTCTATCCTTTTCCCAGCATCGTAACCCCCTTCCTATTCAGATATAATGTAACCTGCCTATAGAGATCATTCTTGTGCCTGAAGCTTTTCCAGGCTTACAGAAAGGTGACATTTTCATTTTTGCCCAGTTCTATAGCCAAGCACTAGTCAGTCCAATTGCCTTCTGTCTGAATGGTACAGCTACTGTCACTGGCAGATTCTCTGAAATAACCACTCTAAATCCTCTGTTTAAGATGCTCTGCCACTTCTTACAAACCTCTCTAATGCATTCTCTATGCTCCTACCTAATGTATTGCATTTGCACCCATGTGCACTACTACTACAGCTTCAGTGCCCACTTTCCAGAGTCTCACATATCCTACCCTTCCCATGTCCCACTATAGCCCCATGGAAACACTTTACTATCTTACTTGCCCCCCCACCCCGCAAACTATTTCATCTATAAATCTAACTATGAAGTCTCCCATTACTACATGATGTCTAGATTCCCAAGCACCGTCTACTGTAGCCTGATCTATCATCTCCCATCATCTTGGGGTAAGCTTTTCTTGCTCTTCTTCCAACTTCACTAGTAACTAACAGCTACTGTATTTCTAAGACTTACTAGTGGATGGTCTGCACCTTACCTCCTCTACTGTCTTCCTCCCTACTCAAATGTCAAGTCCTGATCTTGAGCCTTCTTCACACTCTGCCTCTTCCTCATGTCCAACATCTGCCTCATATCCAAGTCCCTTTCTTTCTTGTGCATCCTCACCATTCACACTTAGCAGGGATCACCTGGGATGTTTTCTGCCCCTAGATTTTGTATAGTTTCCATGTAATTTACCAAGGAATGTAGTTTGGAACTATGGAGTAATTTATACACATTTTGTACAGCTGCCAAGAAATGTAGGGTGACATTCAAAAGGTTTTCCATGGTCTCAGTCATTTAAATGTCATGTCCATTGCAGTTTATTTTCACAATAGAATGAAAAAAATACAGTTACTGATACCATCATGGAATTCATTATGTACTTTATATTTCATGACATTAATTTGTTTCTCCATGCCCTCTATGATGAGAAACAATGTAAACTGGTGGTTAGGGCAAAGACTTGGGACAAGGAGACCTGGGTTCAAATCTCCACCACAGTCACTAATTTCCATTGTGACCCTGAGTCACCCACTTAAAGCTGTAGCATTAGTTGGTAGAAAATACTTAATCATATAACTTTTAATAATTATGCATTTCTGCCAAAGAAATAATAAAAGCCTGAGATGTGTGGTTTGAAGTTTTCATAAAGTCCCTGTTATCTTGTGATTCCTACTTTAAAGGAGAACTGCACTGAACTTGTAAGCCATTTTTCCCCATAGAAGCAGAATTTTCAAGACTGGTTCCAATTTTGTTACTGGTCCATCTCTACAGGCTTTTTGATTATAGTAGTGGGTGTCTCTGCCTTACAAATTGGAGGTAAGTATCATTTTTTTTTTTTAATTCTTTATTTATCTGCTGCTTTTGCTGCCGAGACATCTGCCCAGGTCACTGCCCCCTCCGCTCCCAGTTCCATATTTAGCCCTTACTCCTGGATACCCCATGGATTACCCCCCAGGGTGGGGCTGCAGCACCAGCCCAAGTGCAGCAGACAATGGAATAGGTCCAGGAGCCAGCCTGAGAGCTCATTACAGCGGAGGAGCAGGCATCATCCTGGCAGCAAGCAGTGTAGTTTTTCCCCCTTAGGCGAGGGTGAGATGTGCAATGACTACCCGCATCTGCCCACCCCCGAGCTTACTTTGGCATCAGAGCTTGTGGTGTAACCCAGCCTCCACTGGGTGTCACCACAGCTCCGATCACTCCACCACCCTCCCCCCCAGAGAAGGAGAGCAGCCGTGGGTCCCTCAATCCATCTCCTCCCGGCCGGCACTCCAATGACCCGAGTCCATTCCCGAACCCGGGTCGCCACCGTCACAAGCAAAAATCCAACTGTTGCACTGGCGGGCCAGCCCTGTTAAGTATCATTTTAGAACTGTATGATGTAGTTTATGTCCCTGCTCTATTCTTCTATTGTTGGCACAATGCACCCATGTTCTATTACAGAACTCTGAGGCTGAGAGGGACATAAACTACATCATACAGTTCTAAAATGGCACTTAACACCAGAATTTAGACCAAAAACACCCACTAGGATAACTCAAAGGCCCACAGAGATGCAACAGGATCACAACTGGAAACAGTATTTAAACAAACTCTGGTCAGAGTCAATATGGCTACGGAGAGCTTATGGGATGCTTTTAGCCATTATTTCTAATGAATGTGCACAATGCAAATCTGTGGAGAGGCAGTTTCATGTGGTCTTTCTTTTACATATTTTTACAATGTGCTCTCCTAGAATATGCCTGCTGATTGCTATATATTTAGTCTGGATAGTTCATAGAAGAACTGGTATCTTATTTTCAGTGGGGCTCTACATCTACACAATATTATGCTGCATTATGTAAAATCAGAACACACTAAAAACAATATTTTTCATCTGGTGGGATATATTAAGTGCTAGATCAATACACAAGCAGAAAGGTGCTCTGCACAAAGAGGGTGCGCCGGTCAGCACTGATACAACATTCAAAGAGAATGCGCCACTGGTACAGTGTGTGCATATAGCAAAGCCCACCAGGATGAAGTGCAGCACTGCAGAATTCTGCAGTAGAATTACTGCAGCAAGCAATGCAATTTCAAAGGAAGTTAATCCATTTTATAATGCAGTAAACCTGTGACACTGCGCTTCATCCTGATGGGCTTCATCCTTCCTGTTGAAAATGTGACCCTGGGCAGGAGTCACAGTGCAGGCAGCTGCCAAGTCAGATGCATCCAGGGTGACCTCAACTGAATACCTTCCAGGGGGAATGAGTGGCACATATCGGCATGCACCACAGCCCCTATATGCAATATTCAGCCCAGGAATGCAAATGAACTAACTGAGCATGCAGGGTTCAAAGGGACCTTATGCATGCTCATTACCAGCCCATTTGCATGTTGTCATGGGGATGAATGCACCAGAGCAGCTCTTTCCCCCAAGCCCTGACCCCAATCACTCCCAAGTGGTGCAGGCTCTGAAGTCTCTGGAGGTATAGTGGCAACCCCCACCCATTCCACCTGCCCTGATCATACCAAAGTCCAGCCTCTATCAGTTCCATATTGTAGGGACCCCAATGCCATCCCTAATTGCACCTGAATACACTCACAGTCCATGTCCATAGTGTAGTGGCCCCTGATCTCCCTCAACGGTGCACAGACAGCTCCCTCCCTGCCCCCAGCCCATCCCATTGTGCCAACTGGTTCTGTAATGGGATTGTACCACTCTATTGGCAGATGGCAGAGCACTCGCAGTATGATGCTGGAAGGTGTTATATGTAGGTATGAGCTGTGTGGGGGTGATAACACCCAGTGGCCATACTCCTCAGGCACTCGCATGTGGATCCATAGTCCTGGTGCAAATGCATTGCTCAGTGTGGGTGAAAGCTGGTGCTGTACCCACTCACACAGGTTCCAAAACAGGCATGTCACAGCCAATCTCCCATTCATTTGTATAATTGAGGAACTTCAGATGAACTATGTATAGCCTGAAGCATACACTTCAAATGGTATTACAGGATACAGCACCCCATGGCACCCAGGATACTTCAGAAGTCTGGAGGGTGGCATGTTACACAGGGGGACAGGGGAATGTGTGGACTTGCAGCGGTGTATGACAGTAGGAAGATACAGCATTGACAAGGCATGCATTGGGGGTATGTAAATTCCCTCTTCAATTTGCCAGGGACATACACACAGCTGCATACACTGGTGGATCCACAGCTGGCATGGTGCCCCAATGCACAGTACAGATAGTTGTGTCATTTCAGAGTGCAGGTCCCCAGCCTTGGTTTAGTGCAATCAATGGCTGGCCATGTTTGATATGGGGGAGTGAGGTTGTCTGTGTACAGGGGTGGTGAATGGGAGTCCTCTACACTATGGATATTGACCATGGTTTTCTCTGTTGCAATCGGGTTTGGGGGAGGCCCTACACTATGGAGCTCTTCAGGGATGGAGTTGGCTAGATTGGGGATGGAAAGGGGGTACCTCTAGTCTACCAGGGCTGCCAGGCTGCTGTGCACCTGGGTGCACATCTGCAGCCTGCCTGTGGGTGGCTGGCAGGGTTAGACCAGCTATTCATGGCCTAACTGTGGGCCACGGTGCTCTGCACTGTGAGGGGTACAATCCCACTGAATGTGTTGCAGCAAGGCATATGCATGGGATTTTGCCCCCGTGACTTGAACGGCATACCATTTGTGTGTGCCCTGGCCCATTCCCTTGCAGCCGGTGCATCCCGCACATTTGAATATCGTGCTGTTGTGCATTGTTGGAGTTGTGTGGCACATCTCCCTTTTCCAGCAGGATGCACTGCATATCTCCTTTGAATATAGGGACTCTGGACTAGGTAGCTTGAATACATTATAAAAATGGTAAAATCATGACCCACTGAAAACAAGATATTGCATCTAATCTGGGACAGCCTGAGTAAATACAGTGCAAAAATGTGTAAATGAATATTTCTGTGACAACGAGATGTAGCATTTCCCTTGCCCTATCCAGGATACAAAATATAGGATAAGAAATATTCAGTGCTCCCAGATCCAAATAACCATTACTCTGTAAGAAGCCCTCATTTTCCATGTGTTTTCCCCACAAAGGCAGAATCAAATCCCTGTAAATTTTTTCATAAGTCACTGGTTCTTTATTTATGACTTTATTCTTTATTATATCAGCAGCCGTTTATTGGGAAAATAACTCTGATTTGCTGTTCAGTATTTATAGTTTATGTCACGATGGCCTTAGAATGATTTGGATTGATATGCTATGCATAAGGTAACATGGGGGACCATATGAAACAACAAAAATCAAGCTCATTATTTCATGAGCTATACTCAAAATTAGTAATCACAAGTCAGACAATCTTTCAAAAGATACTAGTAATGTCTGTAAACAAATTGATTGCAAATAGAGACATACATATATATATATATATATATATATATATATATGTATATATATATACACAAATGCTATTTTTTCATGTTATAGTTGTTAGTTTCCAGACAAATTCTTATAGACTTTTTTCTGTCCACCTGATGGAATCTTGAATGAGTTAAGTAAATGTTATTATTTTATCAAGGCCCTGATCCAACAACTCAGTAAATACACACTCAGTATATCATTGAGCCCAACTTCCATTTTTCCTCTAGTTTTCTCCCTGGGGCATGGTGTTATGTTCAATGAGTGTGCAAGCACACTCCTTCTCTGAGGAGGTGCTCCAAACTCTCTGTATGTCATCCCTTACCCTAGTGATGGGACTCAAATACACCACCACTTGGCTTTTGCAAGGTGGCAGTCATGCAGTGAGTCATCTGATCCCCCCTCCCTGATGAAAGAAAGCAGTCCTATGGACACTTAATCTTCTCTCTCCCCTGGCTGGGCCCCAGAGCAACCCGAGTCCGTTCCCAACCCAGGTTGATGGAATGGCAGCAGGGAGACATGGATGCCTCAACCCACCTTGTCACTGGGCCAGCCAGGGACATAAGGTTTGACAAGGTGAATTTCACAGTATGGCATTTAGAGCAGAAAAAGAGAAAAGCTAATTATTTTTCAAATGGGTGCAAATTAAAAAAGGTTGAGGATGAGTGAAATCTAGGGGTTATAATTACTGAAGGAGGCAAAAGTCATGGCACTCCTTCTTCAATTGAAATCCACATAACAAAGGAAATTCTTCACCTTCTTCATTTATTTACAGTTGCCAGACTTAACAGACATTCTCAGCAGTTCAGAGCAGAAAAATCCTCCTGGCAGTGTTTCGCCTTTCGGCTTTTTTAAAGGTTGCTTCCAGTTCCATGGCTTTTCTTTATATATTGGCTGCTGAAAAAGCAATTACAAGATGACCCTGACTCCTCACACAGTAGCCTCCTGGCAACAAATCCTTATTGAAATAGATACCATGGACCGTATAATGGCCTCCATACATGGTAGGCTTTCTCAATTCCAAGCCAAATGGCCCAAATGTATCCTGTATCTTATGTCAAAAGATGAATCTTTTGTTCCCTAACCAGAATCATGAGATCTCACCCATAGCCAGTTTATATTGGCTGTTTTAACCTATATGAGTTGGTGACACACTGGGATTGCTAGCCCCTGTCCTTCTTACATATAACAATATGCATGTTAACATAAGCAGATTGAACATGGTTGGGTGGAGACACCCAGTTTGATGTTAGTCATACCCGCACTATGTACTGTAAGTCAATTTATAAACGTGAGATTGTGTTTCCCTTCATGTTGATTTTTTCTTGATTGGTTTAATTCTTTGATGTAACCTTATGAGATCTATGGTGACTCAATAAAAATATATTAAAAAAAGGAAACCATGGGAACCCGTGAACTGCAAACTTCATTGAAATATTGTCATGGCAATCCGATGTTAAAGATGTACCCATTTATGGATCTTCAAGCAAATACAACAATTTAGATTTCTGGACATTAAAATGACTAAAAAAGAACAGTATCAAATGTAATAGTCATATTGTACTACTTTACTAAAAAAAACAGTGTGCTGTTGATGCTATTGCTGTTTCGACACTCTTTCTTGCCAATTTATTCAGAGAGTGCTGAGTCAGTCCCACGTGATCTTCATCGAGCGTATCTCTTGCAGCAGGCCACACCCAAAGAACTATAGCCACTGGACACCAAGATTCCATGGAAATTTTTCTAGCTAGCAGTCTATTAATGGGCTACCCACCCTGACATCACCCTCTGATGTCAGCCAACCTTATAAGAGTGAATGGCCCTGTACCCTCCTCAGTTCTTTTCCCACCATCAACCCAATGCATGTCAGACCTCCAGAGCCACCACAGCTCAATCACCCACCATTTTCCTCACAATTCTGCACTCTTTTATTTCCTTTTTCTCACCGTAGTTTATTTTCAGCACTTCAGTAGTTTTTCTCCATTTATGTCTTCAAAATTGTCTTCAACCTCCAATCGAGCCTCCAATAAATGTTCCTGCAGAAAACAACTCCCAGACAAGGACAGCCATTCTGCCTGCATTTGTTGCCTAGGCCCAGACTTCGATGTCCAAGCCTGCAATGTATGCCAGGGGTTTAGCAAGGCTACCAGGCACTGCCAACATCAGATACTTGAGAGTTTTCTCCTAAAGCAGAAGGTCCCCTCTATAGAGTGGGAGTTGCAGACAAGGAGCTGCTCAGTTTCCCTGACACAGTCCATGAACTCTCACTCTTCGAAGCCCTGGGGCAAGGCCTGTGGAAAACACAAGCATCAGGACAAGGCTCATGACAAACCCCGGTCTTCTTCCTCTGATTCACAGTCCCCACTTTGGGCGGTAGCCATGGTGGGGCTTTCTTTCTTTTTTTTTTAAATTGAAAGAACTTTATTAATTTTGAATATAACAAACAGCAGCTTGTACAGTCCAACAGGAACATGAAGACAGGAGATAACAACCCCTCCCCTCCAGCCCACCCCATTGCCCTATGACCCTTCCCATTGCCCTATGACCCTCCCCCCATGGAGTGCACATCTGGTCTCGAAAAAACAAACAAACAAACAAAAAAAAAAGACATCAAGCATGAATACACAAATGAAGATTAAATGTGGACTATTATTCTCCACTGAGGGGTCAGAGAGATCTGATGGCAATTAGGAAAAATAGAGAGCATAAAGTTTGTCCCATTTTTTGTTGAGTAAAGGCATACGGTGCCTTATATTTGCAATTAGTTGTTCTGTCCGTGAAGAGAAAGAAAGTTCTCGTAGTCATTCACTATATGTGATGGGTGATTGATCCAGTCAGTGTCTAAGAACAATCTTTTTAACCACTAAGGAGATAATGGCCATGTGATATCTCCTTTCTTTAACCAGAATCTGGGAGTAGTCACCCACTATGCAAATATCTGGAGAAAAAAGGCCTTGTAGGCCTAATAGGGGATCCAATCTCTCTTCAATTTGTGCCCACAGGGAACATACCTTTTTGCAGGACCAAAATATGTGTAGTAAGGTGCCTTCTTCCTTGCCACATCTGGAGCAAGTGGAAGAGGACAGATGCCCCATTTTAGCCAGTTTAACAGGGGTATAATACATATCGTTTAGTATGCGATACTGGGTAGGTCTGAGACGATCTTGAGATAAACAAGTATGCAGATCTTTCCAGAGGTGCATCCAGTTAAGTTCAAGGTCTGGAAGAAGAGACTCCCAAATCTTTGTACCTGCTTGGGAAGAAGGCCATGAGTAGGTAAGCAGATACAGGTATAAAGCAGAAACACCATGGGGTTTACAGGCAAACTCTTGAATCTGCTGCAGGAAATCCCCAAATAAAGAGTGTTGTGCTGAGGTACCAAACTGAGTTGCCAAAAGATGTTATAGTTGGCAAACTTTAAAGATATGGATAGGTGCCATCTGGAATCTAGTAAGAAACTCAGATGAGGGGAGTATAGATGTCTGGGAATAGAAGTCTGATACTCTTAGATCAGGAGGTACCGGGAGCCAAGTGGTAGATAATGGATGACCTCCTATCCTAATATTTAAGTTAGAAAAAATAGATTGAGAGAAATCTTTAGGGGGGACATCTTTAAATAGGCACAAAGTTGCAGAAATACTTGGAGAGATGTATTCATCGGGGAGCAGCTTAGGGTCTTCAGAAAGAGTTTCCAGGGTGAGAAGAGAATAGTAGCGGGGTTCAAATTATAGTTAGACATGAGGTCAGATTTGATCTGCAACCAGATGGGGATGTATTCCTCGCTTGCTAACTTCTGAGATACAGAGAGCCATTTTCCACATTTATAAAGGTGACTGGCCCAGTAGTATATCATAAAATTAGGTAAACGCAGACACCAGATTCTTTCTATAATCTCAGTTTATGATAAGAGCGTCTGGGGGCTTTATCCAGCCAAAGAAATTAAGTGATATTGGAATGAATACGTTTTAAAAAAAGATAACGGAAGCCAGATATTGAGCATATTTAATGGGTAGAAGAGCCTAGGAAGCATATTCGTTTTAATAATATTGATCCTACCCCATAACGAAAGAGGGAGGTTCTTCCAGCGAGTTAAGTCTTGTTGAATGATACCCCACAGATCCTCCAAGTTTAGTTTCTGCAATAGCACAGGGTCAGTGGTCAAATATATACCAAGATATTTAATGCAACGGGAAGACCATTTCATACCAAATGGAATTAAATCTTGTTTATAGGTTAAATGGTTGAGGGGGCATATTTCTGTTTTATTGAGATTTAATCTATAATTGGAGTATTTGTCAAAGTTATCTATTATCTTGAGGGCCTTGGTAAGAGAAGAGATAGGATTAGAGAGGTGAAGGAGGATGTCATCCACATATATGGAAAGCGAAGGCACTAGGTTACCTACAGGAATGCCAGTTATATTAGGGGAGGATTTCAGATGCCTGATAAGTGGTTCAAGATATAGGTTGAAAAGAAAAGGAGAGAGAGGGTATCCTTGGCGTGTGCCAGTATACAGAGGGAAGAGTAAGGAGAATACACTGTTACAGTATATTTTTGGCCATTGGGGAGGAGTAGATCACTTGGAGCCACTGTAAAAATGAGACAGGAAAGCCCATCTTGCACAAGGTTAACCACAAGAAAGACCAGTCCACCCTGTCAAAGACTTTTTCAGCATCAAGAGAAATCAGGGCCATAGAGGATGAAGAAGATCCCGCCATGTGAAAAATATGGGAAAGCTTATGGAAGTGGTCCACAGAGGACCTCCCAGACACAAATCCAACCTGTTCAGGACTGAGAAGACAAGACCAGACCATGGTGGGGCTTTCCTCCTCTGGGGGATCGAGTTCATCTACCTTGCATGCCCTTTCTTCAACAGGGCTACCGTTGGTACCGCCTTCTGCCAACCTCACTGTTTCAGGCAGAGGTTATTTGGGCAAGGGTTTTCTTCCTGCATCTCAGCCCCTTCTGTTCAAGTCCTTGTTCTCCATGTCACCTCAGCAAGGTGGCTTAGCTGGCATCACTTTGGCCAGCATGGGTTCAGCAGACACCGGACGCTAGACCAACACCTGCATGACACCAATGACAGCTACATCGGTCTCCTATTCAGCTGCGGGAACTTTTTCTTTAACCCCTCAAACTGACACCAGCCCAACCTCTCCTGTCATAGAAGAGGTGGTACAGGAAATTGGCATCTCCCAGGACCCAGGCCTTCCTCATCCAATGCCTGAGGGGATCCTTCCTAACCAAATGCTTGCTCCTCCTCAACGGGCGTCCTTCGGTCCTACCCCAGTCATGGCTGACTTTTGTGTTCTGCTCTCATCCAATTGGAACTTTATGCAGGTCTGGATCACCTCTCCTCAGGGTCCCACACCTGCCACACCTCTGGGGCCTTCTCCCACACTGGCCACCCCAATGGCCCTGCAGCCTGCCCCTCACCCAAAGGTCCCTCATACTCCCCTAAGAACCATTGAAAAGGTGAGGAATATCACCCTGATCTTCAACTCCCCAATGAAGATGAGGACATGGGTGAGGAGGATGAGGGGGTTGTTAGCCCTTCTCCCACCCCTCGACAGTTTCCTCAGATGGGGAAGTGTCCCCGAGATACATTTCCAGGTCTCCCACAGATGATCCCTCCTTCATCTAAGTCATGTGCCAGCAGAAGGTGGCCATGGGTTTCAAGACAGAGAATCAGGATCACTGCTGGTGTTGGCTGGCAACATACCTGCATCTGCCTGACACCCCTCCTTTGGTGGTGCCTCCTCTCATAGATACCTTCAAGGATGCTACCATGGCAGCATGGTACCACCCTAACTTAATCCCGGCCATGCCAAGGAAGGTGGACAAACTTTATCACATGTCTGCAGAGAGACAGACTCCATAGTGATAAACGCTGCCCATGACTGCATCAAGTGGCCCAAACACTTGAGCTCCCTGGCACCGGACAAGGAATCACGTTGGCTGGATCTATTGGGCAAGCGGACATTCTTCTCAGCCACTTTGGCAATTAGGGTGCTAAATTACATAGCACACATGGTCCAGTCCCAGAATGTGCTTTGGGATCAGGCCAGAGACTTAACAAAATCCCTGCCTGATGACACGACCAAGCACCAGATCCAGCACACCTTGCAGTCAGAAGCTGACATTGATCTTCATTTGCTCTGCTCAACCTATGATGCTGTAGATGCCTCAGCCCAGGTGGCTACAGCTAGCATATGCATGTGCCAGCATTCTTGGCTTTGGGTGTCTGGGTTTGCCCAGGTTGTCCAGCTGTCCATAATGAATGCCCCTTTCAGAGGGTACAAGTTTTTTGAAGCTGATGTCCAGGACATCCTCTTCAACCTTTAGGCTTCTGGGTGCAGCGTCAGGTCTGTGCATTCTCTGTATCATACACAGCCCAAGGGTGGGCAACATGTTCTCTTTCAAAGGGCCACCCAAAGACCAGCCCAATCCTCTTCTAAGCCCCAAGGAAAGTGGAGAGTGGCCCTGGCTTTGCCAGTCCCTACCCCTCTACCAGCAAGAGCTCTCAAGGTGGCCCCGTTGCCCCTTCTTCCTAACTCCTGCCAGCCCCCCCAAGGAAGGCAGGAGGTGGTTGTTGGGGATCACATCTTCCTGCACCTGGATAGGTGGAGGGAGATAACAGTGGACAATTGGGTGCTTCAGCTTATCAAGCCTGGCCACACCCTAGAAATTCTGGAGTGGCCCCAGGACATACTCCAAGTTCTGTCCTTGTATCCCTCAGTCATGTCCTTGTACTCTGGGAAAGGAGTCACTCCCAGCTCTGCAAACAGGCCTTAGAACTCATCCCCTGGTCCCAGAAAGGATGGGGATTCAATTCCCATTTCTTCCTGGTCCCCAAATGTACAGGGGATCCCAGGCCCATCCTGGACCTCAGTGAGCAGAACCTCTTGATCCAGGACAAAAGGTTCCGGATAGTGACTGTCCAGGGTCTGCTGTCCCTGTTACACCCAGGGGACTGGTTATGCTCCCTCAACATGCAGGATGCGAACCTGCATATCAAAGTATACATCTTCCACAGAAGGTTTATCAGATTCCACTTTCAGGGAGTACACTTTCAGTTCAGAGTGCTGCTGTTTGGCTTACCCTCAGTCCCTCAGGTTTTTGCCAGGTACCTGGTAGTGGTGGCAGCTGCCCCCTGACAACAGGGGTTTTATATGTTCCCCTACCTGGATGACTGGCTTCTTGTAGCACTGTCCATGGAGCGTCTACTCCAGGCCCTGGACCATACTTGCCATCTGTTCCAGGATTTAGGCATCACCATCAACCTGCTGAAGTCAGTTTATTCTCCCTGCCAGTGTCTTTAATATATAGGAGCAGTGCTGCACATGGCTCAGGGGATGGATTTTCTACCCCAGGACAGGGCAGAGGCCCAAGTCCATCAAATTTACTCCAGCCAGCATGTCCTAGCTCAGATTTTCCTTTGACTCCTGGGTCTAATGGCAGTGGCTGTAGTTACAGTCCCTTTAGCCAGGCTGCATATAAGGATTCCTCAATAGATACTGCAGGTACAGTGGAACCAGTGCACAGATGATCTGGAGCAACCAGTCCTAGTTTCAGACTTGGTCAAGAAAGTGCTAGTGTGGCAGCTGGACCCCAGCAACTTGCTGAAAGGGGTACCATTCTTTATCCACCCCCTACAGCAAATCATCACAACAGATGCCTCGGGACTTGGCTAGGGGGCTCACCTGGGTGCCCACCAGACTCAAGGGATATGGTGCATGGTGGAGACGGCCCTACTCATAAACATCTTGAAGATTCAAGCAGTTCTGTATGCCTTCCAGACCTTCCAGACTCAGCTATCCCCGGGTCCACTGCTGATCTAGATGGACAACATCAGTGTAGTCCATTACATCAAGAAGCAGGGTAGGACTCACTTATGCCCTTTATGCAGGGAATTGATGAGGGTCTGGTATTGGGCCACAGATCACAGGCTGGAACTATCAGCTGTTCATGTCCCATGCACCCAAATCATCCTGGAAGAGAGCCTAAGCTGATCTCGGTCTACAGCTCATGAGTGGGAGCTTCTGACATCTGTTGTGGAGGATCTGTTTGACAGATGGGGTCATCCAGAGATGGACCTTTTTGCGTCCCCACTCAATGCAAAACTGCCGCATTTCTGCTCACTGGTTCCAGGGCCTGGAGTTTTCTGATGAGATGTATTGTTCCTCTCTTGGAAAGGGAGGTTTCTGTATGCCTTCCCTCCCTTCCCACTCCTCCAGAGGGTTCTGCTCTAGCTTCAGATGGAGGGGGCTACAATGATTCTAGTTGCCTGCTTTTCCAGGAGAAGGCTACCCTGGTCCATCCAGACCTCAAGTCTCTCCATCTCAACGCCTGGCTCCTGAAGACATAGCCATTGTGTAGTTTGAAGTATCCTCCAGAGTGGCGTATGCTTTTCTGGTGGCTAGGAAACCTTCCACCAGGGCCACTTACTTCATGAAGTGTAAGTGCTTTGCTCTTTGGGCTTCCTTACACCACTTAGGCCCTTTCACCTGTCCAGTAAGTCAGATACTGGAGTACTTGCTGTCCGTCTCAGACTCAGGTCTGAAGTACTCCTCTACTAAAGTTAATTTATCAGCCATCTCCATCTATCATGTACTCACTGATGGCCAAACTGTGGCTCAACTTAATGTGTCTTGCACATTTTTGAGAGGCATCCTTAATTTGAAGCCTCCTGTCCGTAATCCTGTCCTGGCTTGGGACCTAAACTTTCTGTTAGAGAAACATACGTTGCCCCTGTTTGAACCAGTTTTATGTCATAACGTTGATTGTGGAATAGCAATCGTGGTTTGGGTGAGTGTTACGCCATGAAAATGGTTTACGGTGATGTACACTCACAGTGACTAGAAAAAACCGCAACTGGTTTTCTATGTTATGCTGGGGGCTGTGCCCTCCACACCCCCCTACTTAAGGATTCTCAACTCCAGGGATGTGCATGTCAAGGATGGGTGAATTTCTTAAAAAAATAACAAGCCACCTGCTAGTGCAAAAAAAAAATAACGCTCCAGACCCGAACCCTGCACCCTGCACACCCCAACTGACCAACCTCCCCACCACACTAGCCGATCAGCTCAGCTGCTGCCCAGCACACTCCCTCCCACATTCCTCCCTTCCCCTTCCTCTCCCACCCCACATGTGTTTGCGTGTGCATACACATGCGTAAACTTCCCATCACCCAACCCTGCCAGGTAGCCCTGTACACAGGCACCATGATTGAGTCTCCCTTTTTGAAAGAGTTCAATCCACGGCCGCTTTGTACATGATATTATATGAACCGCTGCAACTCAGAGCTACACTTTCTGTCATGGAAAGCATTATTTTTAGTTGCTATTGCTTCTGCTCAAAGGATTTCTAAGCTTCAGGTGCTCATGTATGAGCAGCCTTATTTGATTTTCCACAAAGGCAAGGTGGCTTTGTGTACCAACTCTAAGTTTTTACCTAAGGTGGTGTTCGAGTTTACCCTGAATCAAACCATCTACCTGTCTGTTTATTATCCAGAGCACGTCAATCCAGAGGAAGCATTGCTCCATACTTTTGATGTGCATAGAATACTCAGGTACAATATACACCATATGAAGGTCTGCAGGAAGTCCTCCCAATTGTTTGTTTCTTTCGCCCCTGGGAAAGAGGGTGTTACTGTGTCTAAACAGTGTCTGTCTAAATGGTTAGTCAACTGTATTGTGTTTTGCTATAGGAAGTATGGTAAGGAACTTCCTGGAGTCATTCATGGCCATTCAACTAGAGGCACGGCCACTTCTGTTGCCTGTTTCAGAAATGTGTCAGCTGCAGAGATCTGTGCCACTGCTACTTGGAGCACTGTCCATACCTTCACCAAGCACTATAGTCTGGACATCATTTCTAGGCATAGGGCAAATTTCAGCCTAGCTGTTCTAAAAGGCCTCCTGTCTAGTGATGGGCGAAGTGGCCCCAATTTGCTCCACCAATTCTTAAGGTGAAGTACATTGAAAACAATGTACTTCACCTCACTTTGCCTTGTTTTTAAGCTCCAAAAGCGAATTTTGCAGTGATTCATGGGATTTCACGTCACATGGGCTCTAGATTGTTCTGCATAGCCTCAGTTTGGGGTAGTGTGTGTATGAAGCTGTAGGAGACAATCTGCTCTGAGAGTTCTCTGTGATCCAAACCTTCTAAAAGCTGTTAAAAAAGCCTTGTTGAGTCATTTTTTTTTGCTGGAACTTTAGTTCGTCGATTATAGGAAACCCTCCTTTGCTCATATCATTGAGTGTTTATTGTTTGTGTGTGGATTTTGAATGTTAATGTACAACATTCAGTCTGTGTACTGAGAGACAGTGGAAGTGTGCTTTGGGGAGGGGCGTATCTGTGGTGTAGATAGATTAACTTGGAGAAAAAGATAGTGCTTTCTGTTTTGGTGATTTTTTTTTGTATAACTGTGTTAATGTACACACAGTAATATTTTCAATAATTCTGGCCATTTTTTTGCCGATTGTTGTGGTGCAGCAGTGCATAACTTTAGTCTGTTTAAAATATGTGGTTATATTACTGAAGTTTTCAATTTGCTACGCATTACTTAGTGTGTGTGTGTGAGTATGTGTGTGACGCTTGTCATCAAATCAGACATCTTTTATTGTGCCACATAATTTCAGCAATGTGAACCTGCTATCCACTGCAGCTGTGTAATTTTTGTATTTATTTGTGGTATCTTTGCTGGTACTAGTATTAGTGACTGTTACTGCAGCAGTGCAGTACACTGCCCCCCCTCCCCGGCCCGCTCCAACCGGCAAAGGTATTCTTTTCCAGATTTGAATTTATAATGGTGAGCACTGATTAGGTGTTGTGCCTTTGCATCTGCATCTCTTCAGTGCACAGCGTAATCTTAGACTGTCTGTGCATTTGCATCTCTTTAGGGCCCAATCTCCATTTCTAACTCAAGTCACAGTTGTTTCTTTGGCTTCCCTTCAGAGTACTGGACAGGTGTGGTGCATAATTCTGCATGAACATTGTGATAATTAATATACGTTTTTAAGTCAGGACCATCACCACAAGTCACTCATGATACAAATCACGTTCTTCATCATCATAGTCACAAATGCAGTCACAAATCACGATTTACGATCACATCACAAATCACAACATTAATTTTTTTAATAGTTACTTGGATGTATTGTAAGGCTGTTTTGTAGTATCTCTCCATGCTTCACTACACCACCATTGTACTCATTAATGTTTGTTTTCAAGTCAGGGACTTTTGTACCACACCTCATCAGGGCCTGGGGAAGTACAGCCATAGGCATTCACATTTCTTCATCATCACGGTCACAAATCATCATTTATGATCACGTCACAAATCACAACATTAAGTTTTTTACTAGTTACTTGGATGTATTGTAAGCCTGTTTTGTAGTATCTCTCCAGGCTTCACCATCCCACCATTGTACTCATTAATAAATGTTTTTAAGTCAGGGAGTTGGACAGTGTCTGCAGTACATACACAGACTGGAAAGAAGACTGACTGCACACATGCAGTTTAGCACAGTATACTTGCACTGCTCAGAATACAAAGTGTCACGCATACGGAAGAAAACAAAAAAAGGGCATAATTACATACAAGAGTCAGGGATGGTGGAGAAAAACATTTTATAACACAGCAAGGAAGGTGCGGGGGGGCACATGGTGTGAGGAAAAGAAAATAATCTGGGATCCCAAGGTGATCCAGCAGCAGTTCCAGCATGGACATAATTTGCAACTGATGTCCCTCTATGTTATCCAGCCACTGCTCCACAGCACTCACCCTCTCGCTGTTCTCCTCGACAGCACTCCAGAGAACTTCCAAGTCTGCCTGTGTTACACGCAGAAACGGGGTCCACACATTCTACAGGCTGACCTGCTGGTGGTGGTGGTGGGGGGGGTGGGGGTGCTGGTGGAGCTGCAGGTGCTGCTGTGGCCCTCCTCTTCTTAGGATGCTGCAATGCACAGCTGCACCCTCTGCCATAGAATGGCCAGCAGGTGCAGGCATCGTCTGTTCTGTGGCAGCCTGCCACTCCAGCTTCTGGTGATTAAGCATATGGGTGCGCTGACCCTCAGTCCCCAGGTGAGTCCCCCAGGGGCCACAGCGCACCTCCACCTCACATAGGTGGCACTTGACCACACTGCTGTCCCCCCCCACACAGTAAAAAAAACTGCCAAACAATGGAGGTGAGGGGAGGACCAGGCTCATGTAGGGGATGGCCAGATGAACTGGCAGCCGGCTGGTCACAGTGCTGAATAGGGATGGGATCCACATCTGGGCCCTGGGGAATAGGCACATCCAGAGAACCTGGACTTGGTGGTGGTGGTGGTTCAACTGCCTCAGAGTCAGGACAGGAGGCAGTGCTAGTCCTGCTTCTGTGGGGGGGGACACTCACAAGTATCGAGCGGTCCAACAGGAATGGGTGCCCATGCCCTCCACATGCGCACGGTACGATGCTTACCACTACCACGCTCTCCCAGAGCTGCCCCCGCCCCAGACATTCCCTCACCCTGGTCCATCTCTCCTACTGAGCTCCCTCAGTCCGAGCAATTACTACTCACACTGTCACACAACACACACACACACACACACACAGTCACACAGACAAACAACTAACTACTTATAAAGGTAAGAAAAATAAAATTTACAGAAAGAACAGATTAAGTAAAAAAGAGTACAGAAAAGACAAAAAAATGCAGCTTTTAAAAAAGCTGTTGGGTCTAAATCAAAGTTTAAATCTCCTCCTCACTCTGATCTCAAAGTATCAGCAGTCACAAAACACACTACTCTTTCTCTCCGTCTGCACAGGAGAAAGTAAAAGTGTCTGCTTGTATGACTCACTTTCTTCCTGCCTAGTTAAAGAGCATGTGACTTACACTACTATAAGCCATGTGATGTGTGTGTGGGGGGGTGGCTGCCAAATCTGAAACACCAAGTGGATCACTTAGAATCATAATGAGGAATGCAAAGTCCATTAAAAACAATGATTTCACCTTACTTCGCATTGCCATTCTGCCTTAACACGAAGTGGTAATGACAAGGCGGAGTGAGCACTTTGCATTGCCCACTCCGCATAGCGGATTGGTAATGTGAAGTGCCCACTTCGCGTTCACTTCGCCAGCGGAATTTAATTTTGCTGCATCTCTACTCCTGTCATAGGGCCTTATTGCCAACCACCCAGAGTCATAGCCAGAATGTTGCCAGAACTGCTTGGGACCCGTTCTTCAGGTGTGGCCTGCTGCAAGAGATACTCTTGATGAAGACAGTACAGTCACATAAGAACTTACCATAACAACAGATCTTCGAGAAGATCTCTTGCAGCATGCCATGCCATCCCTCCCTTTCTTGCCCCTGGGCCCTTAGGGCCTCCTTTATCTCTCTCTCTCTCTCGCTCTCTCTCTCTCTACCTAAAGGAGAGCCTTCTGCTTCCTTCTTTATTTGGTAGAGATCCAAAGGTCTCTCCTCAGTTCCCCCATTTAGATTTTTATGCTTTTGGTCTGTGGTGGAAGAACTGAGGAGGGCACAGGGGCCGCCCACTCTTATAGGTTCAGCCACCATCGGAGGGTGATGTCAAGGTGGGTGGCACCTTTAGAAGACTGCTAACTAAAAGAGTTTCCATGGGTTCCTGGTGCCTGGCGGCTATAGTTCTTCAGGTGTGTCTTGCTGTAAGAGATCCTTTTGAAGAGCTACGGTTACGGTAAATTCTTACTTAATCGTACTTTCATATTTGTTTGAACAGAGTTCATTTTTCCAGTATCGTATTATTAGTTGTGTTGGTGGTTGTTTGAAACCTGCATGTCAAAAGAAAGAAAAATAAAAAGACAGACATAGTGTTTTTGACTCCTTTTTATTTTACTAAAATACAGTATAGCACAGTAGGTATAACACAGTAGCTGTGCAAAAAAAACAAACAAAAAAACCAGTCCCCTGCAGTACATGGGGAGGAGTTCAAAGCTGAATTGTATGCACACCTTCGGTGCGGGATGCTTTGATAAACTCCTTGACTTTTACCCTCAGCATTTAATTGTAGCATCCCACACCTCATATGTGCATATAATTCCCATTATACATTCCTCCCCATGCATTATATATATATATATATATATATATAATAAATGACTCAAGTCATTAAAGATGGCCACCACTAACAATTTTTAAAAATCCCTTCCCTCGAGGTTTCTTTTTCAATTAAATACTGAATTCATACTCTGACCTCTTCATTTTCCAATCAAGGCAATTTCACTAATATAGCTCATGTTATTAGTTTGTCTATTTTAGCCTTTGCACTGTCTGTGCTCAACAACTACACAGCAAGTACAAGCAAGCAAACATTCAGTATTGACCAATCCTTGTTTCACACTATACTGCTTTCTTCCAGGTGAAGTAGGAGATTGGAAGAATTATTTCTCTGAAGCTCAGAGCAAGGAGATGGATGCCAAGTTTGAGGCATGTTTGGCAGGAACGAAGCTGGGAGCAAAGCTGAAGTATGATGTCTACTGCAAGGCTTGAACTCAATAGAAATTGGAAAAGTACTGGTGAAGCAAAAATTGTGTAAACTGATAAGCCCTACAAATAAAAATACAAACATAGAAACAAAGCTGTAAACAGCAGAAAAAGCCCTAATGTCTCACTGAATCTGCCCATTACGTACTTGCATGCACCCCTAGTTGAACACCGGGTCAGAGCTAGTGTACCTCTACCCATGATTGTATTTTGTCACACACCAGCCCAGTAATCCCCATCTCCTCAACTGCCTACTCTCACTCTCACCTCTGGTTTGAACTATTACTTTGTGCCTGTCCTACCAGTGTTTGAAGTTGGCAATGGACTTTGTGCCAGCCATGACTTTCGGTGATTCATTCCACCTCTTCACCCCCTGTTTTATAAAGAAGAATTTACTTACACTCCTAATGAATACCCCCACCACCAGTTTCTATTCATTACTTCTTGTTACCCTTCCCTCACTTCTTGTTAACAGGGGGAAATGAATGGCTGGAGGTACTGTGGGTCAGACTAGAGACAGGATCGTGGGCCGTTATTCACATGGAGTGATGTACAGGCCTTCAACACAGTGGGCAGATTTAGATAGAGCCCTGGGGAAGCCATTACCAAAATGGGCAGCAAGGGAGATGTTTTATAATGGGGGACTTTAAACTGCCAGAGGTAGATTGAGGCATTCTCGCTGCAGTTACATGAAGAGGCAGGGCCATCCTCGACTCCATACAAGTGTCATTTTTCAGGCAGCTAGTTCTGAAACCCACTAAGGATGGGGTAGTACTGGACCTGGTACTTACAAATAAAAAAAACATTGCTGATGTCACAGTGGGTAGTCCCCTGGGTACATGATCATCATGTGGTGTGGCTTGGTATACCGATAGGACAGGAAAAAAACACACTAAGATGAGGGTCCTGGACTTCAGGAATACAGATTTTAAAGAAATGGGAAACTGCCTCAGAGAATGCTTTGGGGGGGGGAGCAGAGGGCAAGTGGAGGCTCAATGGAAAAAATTAAGGAAGGTATAACCCACTCAATGGCATGCCGTTTGAAGGAAGTGAGCAAGGGATAGAGAAGGAAGTGACTGCTATGGTTCTCTAAAGAGGTAGCAAAATTAGCGAAGGAGAAGAAAACAGCATTTAGAAAGTATAAGGAGACCCAGAAGGATGAAGACAGGGAAGTATATCTGGCAAAACAAAGAGAGGCAGGAAGGCAGGTCAGGCAGCTAAAGCACTAACAGAGGAAAGGCTAGCTGAGGAGGTCAAAAAAGGGGACTAGGCCTTATTCAGGTATGTGAGGGGAAAAGAGGAAGACAAAGGGAAGGATAGTGAGAAGTGTGGGAGGGGTGGACTGTACTGCAGAAGATCAAGAGAAAGCAGGCATACTAAACAATTACTCCTGCATGGTTTTCTTTTTTTAATCTACATTTTCTCCCCAGTTTTTTCATGCCTCTGTTCACCCCCACCCCATGCTGCAGCTGCTCAAGCATGTGTGGAGGCATGGACACACTGTGGTTCCACGGCACCCTCCCTCTCCATGCCACCCACTCACCTAGGCTACACTTAGGCCTATATCTTGGGGCAGTGGAACTACGGGGGTGATGAAATCCCTCCCTGGGAGAGAAGAACTTGCCTTGCGGCTGCTCAATCCCACTCCCTCCACCCCCCGCCAGCTTCTGACCATCCTGGTTTGTTCCTGAACCTAGGTCACCGGTGTGGCACAAAGTAAGGCATCCAGCACCTCAGTGCCACCAGGCCTGCACCTCCTGCATGGTTTTCATGGTAGAGGGTGGAGGAGCATGGACCAGTATGCTGCATTAAGCAACGAGGGAGGGGGGTGGACACAAGTCCATTCTCAGTGGAGAGGGTCTGGAAGGGATTGAATAAGGAGACAGGGCCAGGATGAATTCTTCCAAGGGTCATAAAGGAGCTGAGCATGGTGCTGGCTGACCCTCTGGCAGTGCTTTCTGTGCCACACATTAGGCTAGTTAAAGGTGATAGGAAACAGTATTTACACCTCTAGGTGACCTCCAGTTGTTCTTTTATTGTCTACCCAGTATTGTTGTATGTTTTTGACCTTTTTTATTAAATTAATAATCTCATTCTGTTGCCTTTTAACTGCCCAGAATCCCTCCCTCTCTCCTCAGCAGTTGCTGTTCTCTCTCTCTCTCTTTTCATACTGCCTTGAACATTCTATGACATCAGTAACTCCATTCTGGGCCATTCAAATGAACAGCATGGAAAAGGAGTTATCGATGTCACAGAATGCCTTAGAAATATGAAAAGAAAAAGCAGTAGCTGGTGAGGAGGGTGAAAATCTAATAGATCTGAGGGCACTCCAAAACTACAATATTTATTTATCAAACATTTATCTACAGATATCAGAATATATAACTGGCATGGAAAGGAAGATGGAAGGGCAGTTAACTGTGTAAAAATAATTTCCTATCTCCTTTAAGAATTTAAGTCGCTCAGGATGGGAGAGGAAGTGACGATCAGGGTGCCAAACTGTTTAAGGGAAAGGGGGGGAAAAGGTGATGGTAAACAGTAGCCACTCAGGCAATAGGAGTGACTAGTGGGGTGCCACAGATTTCAGTGCTGAGACCAATCCTCTTCAATGTCTTCATAAGGGACATCACAGAGGGGCTTGAGGGTAAGATGTGTCTCTTTGTGGATGATACAAAAATCAGCAAAAGGGTTGACACTCAGGAATGGGTGGGAAAGAATGTAAAGGTACCTGAAGAAACCAGAAGAATGGTCTAGGGGTGGCAGCTGAGTTTCAATGACAAAACATGCAAAGTTATGCAATTAGGACTATAGAACCCTGGTGATGTGTATAAGATGGGGGAAGTGAAGCTTATAGTCACTAAGCAGGAAAGAGACCAAGGGGGCATCATGTAGTATCTGATGACCTCAAGGCAACTGGGCAGTGTGACAAAACAATGGAAAAGGGTAGCAGGATCCTGGGGTATACTGGGAGAGGGATGTCTAGCAGGAGGAGGGAGGTGGTGTTGCCACTGTATTGCTCACTGATGAGGCTTCATAAGGAGTACTGTGTTCAGTTCTGGAGGCTGCACCTCCACAAGGACAGTGAAAGAGTAGTGGCAGTACAAAGGAGGGCAACTAAAAAGATGAGGGAGTTGCACAAGAAGCCATATTAGGAAAGGCTGCAGAAACTCAACATGTACTTCCTGGAAGAGAGGACAGTGAGAGGGGACATGACTGAAACCTACAAGTACCTCATAGTAGCACACAAGGTGCAAGTGGAGGGTCTATTTCAGAGAAAGGAAGGCACTAGTACAAGTAGGCATGCAATGAAGCTAAGAGGGGATGTTTAGGAGAGATGTGCGTAAAAACTTTTTTGTGGAAATGGCAGTGGATGTCTGGAACAGCCTGCCAGAGGTGGTAGTGGTGGCAAAGACTGTGGGTAGCTTCAAGCTTGTGTGGGATAGGCACAAAGGCATGTTAGGCAGAGGAATGGGGAAGGGCATGACAGCTATGACCAGCTAGGGTCACTGGTGAGGGACAAGGCAGGGACAAGGGGCAGACTGGATGGGATGGGCCTAAAGGGCCCTTTCTCCCAACACAATCTATGTTTCTATGTTTCTGTGTATATTTTATCAAATGTCCCTGTGGACTGTCAGATATAGGCAAGATGATCAGTCCATTAAGGTAGAGGATTAGCAAATACAAAAGCTGCATTAGGAGGGATGATGTAAAAATCACCATTGACAAGGCATGTTAAAGCCATGAACCATTTCATGTCTTCTTTAAGATTTCAAACAATATAATTAGTGGAGAACCCTCTTAGGGGAGGTGATTGGAACAGATGATTACTGAGAAGAGAATCTTGGTGGATAGACTGATTTAACACCAGGAGTGAAAAACATGGACTAAATAAAGAAATAGCTTGGATCGATTCCATGTGACCTAGACTTTAGGACAATAATAGCTTTTGAAACACAAAAGGATCACAGGCTGAACACTTCGTTTTGCTGTAGAGGTACCACTGACTTACTGAAAACATTTTAATTGATAACTGTACAGCTGTATAAAGTTCCACAAATCAAAGTTTTTTCATTGCCCTAAGAAATAATTAATGAATATGTTGGAATCTGTGAAAGGACATGTAAAATCAACACATTTTATTTAAGTTAACATAGTACTGTTGTTGGGAGGGGAGGTCCTGTTCTTTAATCCAGTAGAATTATTTGACCACTAAAACAATGATATCGTAGGAATGAGCTTTTATGGCCACAGCAGAGAGACTGGTGAAAGGGCAGAATAAGGTTATTCAAACTGTATCTTTAAAAAAGAAAATTGTATGGCATCACAGTAAAACATTTGGGCCAACAAGTCCTAAACCATTGACTGAGGGATCACACTGGTAAACTTTCCATGCCAAGAACCACCTAAGGCTAGCTTCAGTCATCTCCTCTTTTTGATCTGGAGACCAGGTGGAGGGACAATTCACATGCATTTGGCGTGATGATGTGATGACATTGTCATGATCACAGATGCATCTAATGTGAAATTGGGTCAACAATCCCTGTAAGAGAAGAGAGGCTGGCAGATGCTTTCCAGCATCCTGCACCAATAGCGGCTGAACCACAATGAAAGGTTATAAACTTCAGTCTTAGCTAAAGGCTGGTGAGTACCACGATCCTCATGAGAGGGAATACATTTAAACAACTTCATTGTTAGTGAATTTTATGGACGAGTGTGGAGCAAACATACTCCATGTTTTACTTTGTGTGCAGGTCTTTGAGAACAGAGTTTTTCGACAATGACCCCTAAGGCAATGCAGAGAAGATACAAAACCCTTACATTTGAAATACTTTGAAATTGAAATAGGCAAGAACAGGACTGATACTTATACAGCTTTGATATTAAGGCATAAGAGCAGATTAAGTTCTACTGAGAAGCATTCATATGTGATGCACTAAACATAGAAGCATGTGGTTTTATTTGATAATAAAATATAATGAATATGTGATGTTTCAAAAGAAAAAATGTGATTAAATTAGAAGTTAGAAAAGAGAATTAAAAAAGGAATGCATTACTTCATCTCTTAGAGACATACAAAGTAATGACACCAAAATCTGTATTAGGGTAGATAACGGGAAGGGGTGGGGGTGGGTAGAGACCTGAGAAGACTTGAGGAGTGGTCAATGATATGGAAGCTGGTCCTCAATGCAAAAAACATGCACAATCATTCATATAGGGCACAGAAACCCAGGGGTGGTGTATAAAATGGAGGAAGGTGAGGTAGTGATGCTACAAAGCAGGAAAGGGACATTGAGGTTATCATATCTGATGACCTCGATAAGGAGGGGCAGTGCAACAAGGCAGTAGACAGGCCCAGCAGGATACCAAGGATTCATAGGAAGGGGAATCACCAGCAGAAGGAAAGAGGTGATGTTATCACTGTATTGATCATTTGTGAGACCCCACAAGGAGTACTGTATCCAGTTCTAGAGGCCACATCTCAGGAAGGACATAGACAGGGTAGAGGCTGTCCAGAGGAGGGCAACTAAAATGGTGCAGTAGTTGAATCATAAGCCCTATGAGGAGAGACCCAGGGATTTCAATATGTACACCCCAGAAAACAGAAGGGAGGAGGGGCATGATAGAAATCTAAAAGTACCTCATGGGAGTGAACAAGGTACAGGAGGGAAATATTTTTCAGTAGAGAAGGTGCACAAGAACAATGGAGCATGCAATGAAGCTGGAAGAGGAGAATTTTAGGAGGAATGTGAGGAAGTATTTCTTCACTGAAAGTTCAGTGGGTGCCTGTAACAGTCTACTAGCTGAGGTAGTGGGGGCAAAAACAGAGGTGGGCTTCAAGCATGCATGGGATATAAACACAATATCTTGGTAGGAATGCGGGGGGAGGGCATTGGCTAGAGATCAGGTAGGGTCTGGGTGAGAGTAAAGGCCAGAACAAACTGAGCAGACAGGGTGGGCCAAGTGCTCATTATCTCCCAACAAATTCAATGAGTATCCCATGACAATGGTGAGAATAAAATGGCAAGGACGAAAACCACGAACGGAAAATAGCGTGGCCACACAGGGCGGGTCAAAAAACACAGTGATTGCCAAGACGGTGACCTATGACTTTCCCCCTTCCCTGACTTGTGCCCCCCCAGAGTTATATTTAATAAGGGGGTATAGAAGTGAAGCCATTTGCAGAAAGTCATTGTGGCACTGTTGTCGCCATTTTGGTGACCGCTGTGTTTTCCGACTCACCCTATGTGGCCACACTGTTTTCCATTTGTAGTTTTCATCCTTGCCATTTTAGTCTCATTATTTTCACCAAGAACCATTCAGTGTTTCCATTTATTTAAAAATATTAAAATGGAGAATTTAGACAATGAGAAAATTCCAAATTATAATTATTTGATATCTTATGTTGTTTCACAGTAACAGGTGTGTTGATGAAAAACAAATAAACTATTTGTGAAATGAGATCAGGAGTTCAAGCTAAGAATGTATTATGAATACAGGTATTATTTGAAAAAAGTATTCTCATATATCTAGATTGTATAAGTGCAAGAGGCACAATATGAGAAGTAATAAGAGAACTAATACACTGATTGTTACGTATATTTTATTTTCTTTAACCATATAACCCTGATGAAGTGACATAAAAAAATTAAACATTATGGAACAATGGAAGTGATTATTCATGATAACAAAGGTGAAATAAAGGTACATAAGGATAGAGGACTGTCTGGATTTATGTTTTATTAATGTTTTTGTTTAAAGAAATGCTCAATCTTATTGAATACATGTGAGATAGAGGACAGAGTATTTGATTCATTAGTTAATGAAAAAACACCTATTATTAAAACAGCATGAGATTAAACAAGTAAGACTTTTAAAGTAAATTTATATTAACTTCTTTATGAATATACAGTATAATACCCAGCTTGGTTACCAGAAATTAACTGTGTATACAGTAATTGGTACAATTGGACCACTGACCTAAATAAAGCCATTAGAGGAAATGCTTACAGAACAATGGCCAATTTGGGTAATAAAAACACACAAAATAATATACAGAGTCTAATTATGTTTTGAATAAACTTGAGTGATTTGCCAAACTTACTTCTTGAAAAACATTTTTAAAGGTCCATTTCAGCAAAAGAAATGCCCATCTACTTCTATTGTAATGGCTTAGCCCATTTTCTTTATTTTTACATGATGTGTCCTGGGGAATACTGTCCTTTGAACTGAGTCAAAGGCCTTGCTAATGTCCTGATATACAATATGCAGTGATACGTCTGCTGCTCAGTCCTTATCGATTACCTTCTTGACCCAGTCCAAGAAGTCTATTAAGCTTGCCTGGCATGATCAGCCTGACACAGACCTCTTCTGCCTCTTACCCATGAGCCCATTGGCCTCCAGCTACTGTACTCAATAATACGCTGTTTTATAATGTTATCTAGTAGATTCCCCAAGATCAAGGTCAAACTGACTGGTCTGTAGTTTGTTGAGTTCTTTCTGCTCGACTCATGTGGAGTGGGACCACATTGGTCACTCACAATCCATAAGAACCACCCCTGTTTGCCGGCCCAGTGGCTCAGTGGTAGCACTACCATCCTCCATGCTGGCAGCTGGTGGTCAGTTGCAGACTATGCTCACTGGGAGCTGGCCATGAAAGGAATGAGTGAGCATCTGGAGGACTGCTCTCCTCCTTTGGCCGGAGGGGAAGGTGATATTTAGCTTTGTGGTTGCCACCTGGTGGAGGCCTAGTGGCAGTGCAACAGGGTGTCTTTGCTTATGGGTGCTCGAGAAGCTTGGGTATGTGTTTGCGGATAGGCACGTACAAGCAGTTGTGAGACAGCATCGGATGGCACTAGAGAAGGGAGAAAATGAGAGATTAGAGAAACCCCATTGGCAGAACAACAATCCAGTCTGCCTTAGACCCTGCACCTCTGACCAGACAGGTCCCATCTGAACTGGAGGATAAGCTCCTTGATTAAAAAAAAGGACTACTCCTAGTTCTATGAAGCAATTAAAGTGGTCTGTTAGTGGTTCAACTAGGAATCAGGCCACCTCCCTTAGCACCCTAGGCTACAGTCCATCTGGACCAAGTGCCTTGACTATGTTCAGGCTTCTAAGCCATTTGAGTATCTCTACACTGGTATTCCCCCACATTGCTATTCCATGCACCGTATTCCCCCCTTCCCTCAGATAGAATCCCCACATTCTCGAAGCAGTCCCTTCTCATCTTCCTTTGTGACAACTGAGAGGTATACATTTAAAATATCTGCCTTCTTCTTATCTTCCTTCATTCTCTCTCCTTTGTTTAATCTGACAATTCCCCCTTTGTCTTTTGCTTTTCCTTGATATAGTGGAAGCTTGTTTTGTTCCCTCCCTTTAAACCGTCTGCTATGTTCAGCTCAACCTCCGCATTCACTTTTTTTACCACTCTGTTGGCTGCCCTTGATTTCTTCACAGAGTTCCCTATTTCTCCTTTGCTCCTTCCTCCTTGTAGTCCCTACAAGTTTTCCTCTTTATTTTTATTGCCTACCCTACTTCTCTGGAGAGCTAGACTGGTTGTTTGCACTTCTTTTCCATTCCTATTTGCCTCAAACAGGAACTACTGTAGCGTCTTTCATAAATTTACTGCTACATAATTTCCCACTTGGCCTCAATTTATACTGCTTCTCTCACCTACACAAGTTCTTTCTGAGTTAATTTACCCATCTTTTGGAAATCTGCTCTTCTAAAATACTGGACTTTTGTCCTTGAGTTGAAGCATTAGGTTTCCAGTATGATGCTTAACCACACTGAGCTGTGGTCATTGGTGCCAATGGGCTCCTCTACTCTGATGCCCTGTATTCTGCCCCCAATGGAGAGTATTAACTACAGTATAGCCCCTCTGTTGGTAGGCTCACTTACCCACTGGGTTAGTAGGCGCTCTTGCATTTCCTTGACCAGTGCCTAACGCTATGTACTATTGGCCAATGTGAGTCCATGAATCTTCTATGAAGTACAGTATAAAAGCAATTATTCTAGCTTGTTTATTCTCATTTGATATTTCTCACAAGCCATGTTCAGGTTTTATGGCCATTTCATAAATGACACTTTCTTTACTGTCATCTGTTCTTATGAGGCTGCAGTACATTTTATAAATATCTTCAGTTATTTATTATTATTTGAAATACTTATATTTTATTGCATTGTCAGACTCTCTGCACAAATCATATATGAATAAATGAACAGCAATAATATTTGAATGCAGACCTAATGAGGTGTTCATACAATACCACATATTAAAGTTTATAAAAGTGTTTACAATCTCTAATTACAGTATTCTTTCTGATGATACTGATTACCAAAACCAGATATACCGTATGTACGTAAGTGGCTCAATAAAAAGGATATCCACTGCCAGTAGTCTAAGCTGTGAATTAGTATCATATAACAAATAAACACATCTGATACCAAACCATAGATTAGATTACTGCCAGTGAATATCACTTTCATTTGACTACTTATGACAGTTACGTAAGCCATATGACATGTTCGGGTGTACATTAGACAGTTCTAATGCAAGACTAGGGGATGTAGTGAAGCATGTGGCCACAGGCTGAGTGCGTCCAGCCCCCTAGGCATGCATTAAACCTGTCTAACACAAACCCTAGAGTGATTTTTTGTGCTTATAAAATGGGACAGTGTATTTTACATGGATTTAAAAATGCAAATTTATATATTTTATTATAAAAAAATTAAATATTTGATGTATTTTTATGTAAAATAGTTCCTCCGCCTTAATGTAATTTGATTTTGCTGTTAACTGTTTTGATCTATACTGGCCACCGCAGGTGTGGTAGCAGCTACCTGTCATGGTTGCCCCCCCCCCCCAACGCAGGTGCAGTGAAGCTGGTAAACTTATAGTTTCTTTTTTATTTTTAAGCATCAATTAATAGTTAATCAGAGGGTTGGTTAGGCAAGCAAATGAGCTAGCGAGAGACTGGACGGTTGAGCACTGAGATGAAAAACATGGAGCAGTTACTGGGGATGCCGGCTGTGAGTATGTTTATAAGACAGTATCACAAACAGCATTTGCTGACATAAATATTAGTGTACTTTTCCTCCGTTTCACCCAGACAACCCACATCATTTTTTTTGTTTGTTTGCTTGTGTTTCCATGGGCATGAGTGAGACATGATTGAGAGCAGGAGACTGGAAGTACAGCAGGTGGGTTGGAAGCCGGGTCGAGGAACTTTAAAGACAAACAACTGAAGTAAGGGTCTTCCAGAATTTATAATGGCACAGAATATGAGTGCACTCTTCTTTTTGTGTTTTTTTTTCTGCTGTTGTGAATCACTTTGGAGGAGTGACTGAGTGAAGGGGGTGGGGGGTGGTTGCTATCAGCCAGTACAGCAGCAGGTCAGGATTACAACTGTCACCTTATCAGTATGTTAGTTCAAAGACAATCAGTTTTAACTTAAAAGAACAACTGAACTACTAGTTTACCATTGCATGACCTACAAAGTAAATGCTACATGTGCACCTAAAAACTGTTTATGTCCTGGGGAAAAAATGGTGGCTGGTCAGGTCTGAAAGTTCTGATGGCACAAGGATTTCAGACATGTGATGTGTCCTATTTGGCAGGACTAGATTTAGCAGTGCATTAGATAGTACTAACACATGGCTAACAACCAATCAAATTGCTCAAAATCCTTAGCCCATTTTATAATCCCTTTTATCATATAGGGATATGTGACACTGCATTGCATTCTGGCAGTTTCCACTATATATCTGGTTATGGCAATCAGCATCACCAGAATAACAGTGATTGTAAAAGCTTTTGTAAGCTTAAATAATGAGCACATTGTGAACAGCCCAGTATTGTCTGGTAGGCCCCCATAGCTCCTCCCCTTTCCATGGTCAAGAAAGACACAACACAGTTACTTGGAGGAAAATGGCCGCAGCCATGTTTTATTACTTACAATTCTAGATATAACTCTTTATTAAGTCATAAATTACTTTTTATCATTTCTACTTTAGATTAATACCTTATTCAATTAATATTGATCAGCGGGCGCTGCAGGGATGAAGTGCATACCCCAGACCCCCACCACCCCCAACTTGGGAGACCCCTTTGGGTGCAGGCCGAGGCATCCCTCTGCAGTAGCAGGACAGGTGATATGGCCAAGGTTCTGATGGCCACCCCCATCTGGCATCATCAACCTTGCAGTCTATGCTGCTGAGGCTGTACCTAGACCCCCCCATGTGGGTACAGGTCTTGTGGTCCCCATCCTCACGCAGACCAGGGGGCCATGACACCTTCGGGAGAAATGGCATCATCCCCTGTTTTCCACTACTTCCCTCATGTGCTCCTCCAGTGCCACACTACCCGGCTGCGACATATTGTAACACCTTTCCCACTGTAACTCTTTCACCCAGTCTATTAAGATTCATGCCTCTTTGTATGAGATGCAGTTTGTTGAATTGTTACCTGATGCCCTTACTTCTCTACTTCCATTACATAACTTCCCTTTTTGTGGGAGGTGAAAAACCCAGGAAAAAACCCAGGAGGGGAATCCCAGGAAAGTCTCTCCCCAGCCCATAATACGGTCGCCCATGGGGGGGGGTCAAAAAGGGGGCCCTACTGAGCCATCCTCACCTCCTGAAATGCCAGAGGGATGGGTGGATGGGTGATCCAAGGGGAGGACAAGCAAGAAGGCTGAAAATGAACCTGCCCTGCCAGTTTTATTCATCCCCTCACCTTGGACCACCCCCCTTCAGATGGGCTAGCCCTGCCCTATTGCTGCCTGTGTCCAGAGGCTGCTAGCCACTCCCCTGGGCAGGACACAAGCAGCCTCTGATCACTGACCATGGAGGGGGGGAGGTGGCCCCCAGACAAAGGGGTGGCTGCTGCAATTCTTTGGCAGCCTAGGCATTGTTTGGTAGGCCCCCATAACTCCCCCCCTTTCCATGGTCAAGAAAGATGCAACACAGTTACTTGGAGGAAAATGGCCGCAGCCATGTTTTATTATTTACAATTCTGGATATAAATCTTTATTAAGTCATAAATTACATTTTATAATTTCTACTTTAGGTTAATACCTTATTCAATTAATATTGTGCAGCAGGTGCTGCAGGGATGAAGCGCATACCCCAGACCCTGCACCACCCCCAACTTGGGAGACCCCTTCGGGTGCGGGCCGAGGCATCCCTCTATAGTAGCAGGACAGGTCATATGTTGAAGGTTCTGATGGCCACCACATCTGGTGCAATTGACCTTGCAGTCTATGCTGCTGAGGCTGGACTTTGACCTCCCCATGAGGGTATAGGTCTTGTGGTCACCCGTACTCATGCCGACCAGGGGGCTACGACACCTTTGGGAGAAATGGTATCATTCCCTATTTTCTGCTGCTTCTCTCATGCGATCCTCCCGTGCCGCCACAGGATGGACCGTGTCCAACCCCCCCCAAACCATCTGCTCAACCCTTTCCTCCAATATTGTTTTTAACATTGCTCAGTAATATACTGTATATAAACCCTCACCCTGCAGTTGACCCTCTGGACCCACTTCCAGGCACTGGTGGGTCCAGTAAATGTTGTCACGTCTCAAAACAGTGCTCCCCAGGGCCTCCATAATTGCTCCCATCTCTCTGTTGATATGCAGACAGCCTGATTCAGTACAGGCACCTTGCGTTCATGGGCTCCATGCTCCCTCATCAACAAGTTTGACCAGATGAGAGTGATGCCAGGCCACCAGCCCTTGATGGTCCACAAGTCATCCTTCATAGCCAGCAGCAGATTCACCATCTTCTGGCAGCCCAGATCTTGTCCACCCAAGTGACTCAACAAGCTGTGCCGTGCATTCCTTCGGTCAGCCTCCCTTTGCAATCATGGAAGCAACCCCTCTCAGAGCAGACCCTTGGTTCCCAACCACTCAATCCTGGTGACCTCCCATAACAGAGACAGTTTGCTTCCCCCCCAGCTGACCAACTGCCCCCCTGAGCTGCCCACCAGACAACTGCATGACCACATATCCAAACATGCACCATGTCTTCCCCGGGGCCTGTAAGAGACAATAAACAGTTACTGCAGGTGTAGTCTTACATAATGCAGGAATGCCTGAGACTTCTAGTGTCCCAAGGCCTGAATCTCAGAATCTGAAAGACCCCTGCCCCGGTAGCCATCACTGCCCCAATGCGGAATGAATGTGTCCCATAATCCCCAGCTGGTAACCCCACCCCTGGTTAGCCTTCCACAGGATGAACCAGAATTGGTAAGCCATCACTGCGCTGCCATCCTGATGCCTGAAGAAGGCCTCCCTGATCGTGGAGCCTTGTGTCCGATAGTCGGCCAGAGTACGGGCTACATGCCACCGCTCTCCTGCTGGAGCCTTAACTTCATGCCAATGGCTTGTTCCCCTCTGCTCCATCTGGGGCTTGCGGAGATGCAGAAATGCCATGTTCCCTACTATCACCACATCTTGTGACATAAGGCCCTGGGTACACTGATCCTTTGAAGGTTTCTTTAGCTCCGAGACCCTGAAGGCCCCACAGAAAGCAACCAAGAACATGGCGCAGAACAGCCTGGCTTTGTGCTCATCCCTGCAAATGCTGGACAAGACCCTTTAAATAGCTTCTAATGTAACTGGCGTAATAAGCCATCTTGTATCAGGAATGGATATGACCTCCCTATGTCAGCCTTCCATTAGCTTCCATACCTTAAAGGCACCAGTGGTGTCTGCCATAACCATGGCTTTCATCACCCATGACAAGCCTATCAGGTGACATGCCACCATACCTGGCGAGAGATCCTCTGCTCTTCCTACCATGATATAACTGCAAAGCATATCTACTGGGATAGGCCAAACGTCCTGCCACCCCTTGGCCTCTTATTTAGCCAGGTAGCATTCGATCCCTCAGTAGTACACCTCCTTTGTACTGTTTGCAATGGAGTTACCTATGCATCTACAAGCCTGTCAGTCACTACCTCCCACAGGAAGGGAGGTATCCACTGTGGCTCCTTGTCTGCTGTTGGCACTAGCCTGAAGAATTGGTCCCACTGTGAATGAGATAAGGCATTGGCAATGCCATTGTCAGTTCCTGGGACATGTATAGCTTGGAATGTCAGGTTAAGCAACATACACGTTAAGACAAATACCCGCATCAAGTCTCCCATTGGACCCAGTTGACCCAGCTGCCTATTGATGGTATGGACTACCCCCATGTTATCTGACCTGAAGTGCAGTACCTGGTTATGGAATCTGTGACCCCAGAAGCACAGAGCCACTACGACTGGGAAAAATTCCAGCAGAGTAATCTACTTCCCTATCCCAGCCTCCAGCCACACCGGGGCCACTGCCCTGCACATCACTGCCCTTGGAAATAAGCCCTGAACCCCAGACCACCCACTGCATCAGTGTACAGCTCCAAGGGAGTACCCCCCGTGGCACTTGCCACAAGGCCATCCCATTGAAGTGGTCTAGGAACAGCTACCACACTTATACATTCTCCCAGAACTGCTTTGTGACTCAAATTCTGTGATGGGGTCTTGTACAGCCTGGTCCCCTCCTGGCAAACCACCACATGAAAGTCCTCCCCATCAGTATGAACCTGCATGCAAAGTTGGGATGCCTGACTAACTGTTGTAGTTCCCTCAGTGAAACCCTCTTGTTCCCCAATATCCTACCTAACAAAGACCAAAGCGTGGTCAATTTATCCCGCAGCAGGTGACACAGCTTGTTTGCAGAATCAATTTCTATGCCCAAGAAGGTGAGGGAGGTTCCTGGAGGTTTGGATTTTCCTTTCGCTAAAGAAACCCCAAACTCCCAGCACACGTGTTCGAAGGCCCGGACTAAGTCCCCACATACCGGAGACTCTGCTGGTCCCACAAACAGGAAATCATTGAGATAATGTACTATGCTGTTGATGCCCACTGTCTGAGCAGTAACCCAATACAAAAAGGTGCTGACCTTCTCAAACATGGTACAGGCCAATAGGCATGCAGTTATCCACATAATACTCATTCTCAAACCTCATGCCTAACAGTACCCTGTCCTCCTGGTACACTGGCAGCAGTCTAAATGCAGACTCGATGTCCACCTTAGCCATCAGAGCACAGGGCCCTGCTACCTGCACCACATCCACTGCCTGGTCGAACGACTGGTAGTGAACCGACATGTACTGTTGGTCAATGTGGTCATTCACTGAGTCCCCAATAGGTGCGACAGGTGATTAATCAGCCTGTATTCCCCTTGGACCCTCTTGGGCACTAGGCCAATCGGTGACACCCTTAGGTTCAGCAGTGGTGCCTGGGGAAGGGGCCACTCACCCGCCCGAGCCGCTGTTCTTTTTCCAGTTTCCCCCGGACAACATGGGGCAGGTCTCAGGCCAAATTCAAGTTCTCTGCCACGTACTGCCGGTGAGGACTGGTGTACGGGATCTTAAAGCCCTCCAAAAATCCTGCCCCCAACAACTGCGCAGCTGCTCTGTCCAGGTACTGGTCCAGCCATGGCTTAATCCTTTGGTGTGGGAAGGCTTGCTGCTTGCGGGCTTGCCGTACTGGCCCTGACCCCATTTTTCCAAACCTCTCCCTTCCCCAGGGGAGAGGAACTGGAGAAAGAGGTGCTGTCAACCGCAGGCCAAGCATGCATGTTTGAACCGGCAGCTGGGGCATGAGCAGGATGATTAACTGTACGCATAACACAGCTGAGAAGAGGTGCTGTCCCTTGCTCGGTGCTGAAGTGTGAATCAGGAGCCCGCTGTCAGTATGCTGCACTCCCCCTCCCTGCATAACATCCACCATCAATGGCATGTCCAGCTTGCCCCAGATGATGACCGGATCTACTTGCCATCTATGACGAAACTCCTTATTGTAATCCAGCCAAGCTATCCCACCTTTCTAGCGACGCATCAAAGAGATGTGGTGCACATAGTTCAAAATCTCCACCCCTTGTTTGTCATCACCCTCCAACACCACCGTGGTGTAGATTATGAAGGCCATGACCCAGTTGTCATATGTCCGAGGGACCTTAACCTTTTTCTGGTCCAGGTCATCCCCTATGTCCTTCTCCGTTTTCTTCTCCATGGTGTCAATGGGGTGATTAAGCAGGGAAAATATATCTACATATTCCCTGTCCCTAATCTGCTGCTTAATCTTGTTGGTTAAGTGAGTCCCCACGGTGGAGTCCAGACCAGCATTCAGGTTCAGTGGTGGTGGAGGCTCCAGCTTGTCTGGTGCCTGGCTCCCCCCCCCCACGCCAGTCCCCGCTGTGGGTGGAGGCAACGTCCAACTCAGTCTCCATCACCAGGTCCATGACCACCCCCACCAACTGCTTCAAATGCTCATCAGTCGCTGCCCACAGACTGTTGTCTGGCAAGGGCAGTCGTCTTCCCCACTCCTCCCCGTCTGCTTTGTCAGGGGCATTCCCAGTTTTGTCTCTGTCCAAATTCGGAGTGTCTGCCACCATTTTGCCCTCGGCTCCAATATCTGATGAGTCCTCCCCTACTGAGGACTCTCCTCTCACTGCCCCCAACACCTGCCTTACCTTGCTGGTCCCCACCTGGGGGCCTTCCCCACTTGCCTTACCTGCCAGGCTGGATAGCTTTGTTGGTGGCAGTGACTTCCGTCCACCCACCCTTTTCTTCCTGTTGGGCATAGTGGACTCCTCCAGCCCCCTCCAGGCATGCCTTTGGCCAGGCCACTCCATTCTTCCTATACAGGGTGTGAAACTTGTCCTCGGCGGCTGCCAATGCCTTGGATGTGGGCACTCGCTTCCTGGCAGATATGTTCTGAAATGACAACTAGTTCCCCCCCAAGAGCTTGGTCAGTGACTGCTGTGACATATCTCCCCCCACCTTTCATTTTGCCATGTTCCTCCCCCCCTTTTTGTTTTTTACCACCCCAGCAATCCAACCCCCCTCACTGCCCTGTCCAAAGTGCCCCGCTGCACTGGCCCTGAGCTCAGCCCTGAGCCTCAAGGCAAGCACAACCAGCATTGGAGAATTCTTGGGGCAGGTGGTGGGGGTGGTGTGAGGGTTGATCCTATAGTCCCAGAGGCTGCAGGCCAACCTACGAGTTCCCACGGATCCGAAACCATTAATGCTGGGACCTGCAGAAACACTCTTCCCCTTTTTTCTTTGGTGGTGGGGCTCGGGCATTTCAAGTTATTTATTTTTGAATTATTTTATCCCACCAGCAGCAGCATATTCAGCATGGCCCTTAGCATGACGTCCAGCATCTCTAACATAACCCACTATTGGTCAAAATTTACATACACCCTCCTGCGGAGCCCATACAGAACCCCTGTCACATACATCGTGCAGTGCCTCTCAGGACCTGTGGCTCTAGCCAAAGTGCCTGTTTTCTGGAGTGACCTGGGAGCACAAGAGACCTGCTCAGAGCCACACTATATGTAATTGGAGCTTGCAGGAATCAAATCTAGGTCTGTCTGCTGATTATTAAGCTTCTTTAAAGCTCATTAAACTGCCCTCTAGGCTATAGTAGCAGCCCGCTGAGCCAAAAGAGCAGGGTGCAAGTTATTTATTTTATTATTTTTTTTAGTTGTTTAACCAGGAGTAGCACACTAAGCTGAAAGCTTTTTTACAGGTGCATCCTGGGAGCACATGGAAGTTAAGTGACTTGCTTAGGGTCACACAGTATGTAAGTGGAAGCTGTGGGATTCAAACCCAGGTCTGGTCTGCTGGATGTCACCAAATTTGCAGCTCAGAGCCTCAACCCACTGCACTATACTGCCTCCAAGTGCAGCTGCACAGTTTGCCTCATTTTTAATTTTTTTATTTTTACCACCTCCTTTGTTTGTTCAAAGTATGGGCCCACCCAAGTTGGCTGCCATAATCCTGTGAGGGTTCTGGTGAGATCTGCAACTGGCCCCTGTTCCGATGGGCTGATCTCGTGAGACTCTGGGATCACGTGGCCTACAGGCACCTATCATGTTAATTTTTGGTTTTTTTGAAAGATTATAGTCCACTCAGTCCCCCATGCTGCGACCGTGATTTATTCCACCACAGCATGGACAGACTATTATCCGCAAGTACCGGAGCTGGCAGTATGGCGAGGTGCCACTTTTGGGCCATCAGGAGGGCCTGGAGGATCATGGGACCTGTAGTCCTGGGCCGAACAAGAAGGGAAAATGGCTCCCGGACATCGAAAGCGAGTTTTGTTTTCTTCAAAATGCAGATCCCTGTGGCTGATCCGATTTGGGCCACCCTGTGGCCTGCACCCAGACTCGTTGCCTAGCGTGGGGAACCCTCATGGACACAAGTGGCTAGTGACTGCCCACACCAATCGCCTCCTGAGATAGGGCCTCTGTCAGCCTGGCAGACTGCTCCTGGCCACCCAGCTAGCAATGGGCCGATGCGTCGGAGCAGCAGTGAACCTACAGGCCAGGTAAGCCCTGCTCAGAATGGGGAATCTCATCTTAGGTCTCTATTTAAGTAGTCCTATCAGTGCTTGAAGGGGCAACAACCAGGCGGAAAGGCAGGCAGCCACTAGGGGCTGCAGCGGCCCTTCCCCAAAGGCTGCTTCAATTCTGTTACACAGAAAATCTGCAGACGGGTGGAATGCAGCATGTTCAGCATGGATAGTTCAGCTCTACGGCAGTTATAAAGGCCACCAGTTAAGAGGTTCCACTGATATGTTATACTACTAAAATATTCCCAGATTAATTGCCTAAACTAATGAATAGTGACAACTGCGTTTGTCTTAATTATAAAACATCTTGCAACCCAACTTTAGTTTTTGCCTACAGCTTACATGAACAAGTAAAAATAATGAGCTGTACTGAGGCCCTCTGACTCCCAAACTCCCCGCTACCTTACCTTGTGTGGGGAGTCCTAAGTCTTGGTCCAAGCAGAGGACGAGCAAGAAGGCTGAAAACCAGCCTGCTCTGCCAGATTTATTTGGCATCCTCCCCTGGGACCCGCCCTTCAGATGGGCTAGCCCTGCCCTATTGCTGCCTGTGTCCAGAGGCTGCTAGCCACTCCCCTGGGCTGGACACAAGCAACCTCTAGTCACTGGCCATGGAGGGGGAAGGGCCCCAAACAAATGGGCGGCTGCTGCAATGCTTTGGCAGCCTAGGCAAGATAGCACAAAGATATTGCTGCCATCTGTTCATTTATTTATACATGATTTGTGCAGGAAGTGTGGCAGAATAAAATGTAGATATATGAAATAAGAACACATACTGTAATTGTTTGATTATGTTTATAAAATATGCTGCAACTACTGCACATAAGAACACATGACATTAAAAAGACTTTCACCAATGAAATTACTGTGAAAGCTAAACAGGCATTATAGGGTACTGAACTACATTGCAAGGTAAAGAAAAACAGTGTTATAGACTATAACCATTTCACTTTTATTAGAACTGATGTACGTGAAACCTACTGTACATAATGTACGGTACTAACATCATTAAATGAGTTCTGTTTTTTGATTAACTGTGGCCATATTTGCAGTCATTTTGTGGCAGGACCTGTGGCTGCATTTCAGTCACTTCTGTGGCACATTACATGTGCATGAACATGCATGTCCTATTGTTAAATGAAGTGCCACATTTACAACCCTTCTGTTGCTTAGAGCAGCTGGCTGCAAGCAGCAGGGATGTGACGCAATCGTGCCACTAGTTAGCAGCACACAGCTGAAAATGTGGCCCCTAATATCTGTGTACTTAAGCCAGAGTACTAATGCACTGAAATTTAAGGTTTTTTTTTATGTTTATAAAAAATCTAGGTGACCTCCACTAGAGGTTTCTTTTGCTATTACAGTTACCCTGCATTACATGATTCACAATTGTTTCAATCTAGGTGTATTGCTTTTAACATACAGCTCTTTCTCATTGTCACTATCCTGTCCTTTTCATATTAATGTTACACTTCCCAGTCTCATTGCCACTGTTATATTTGTCTGCTCTGCTGTTATTTGATATTTATGACCAGGAAAGCACACTAATCTGAGACAGCTCATTTCCAGGTACAGCTAGGGTGTGGATTACATGGATCTGCCTTATTGACTTGGGAATGTTGGCCAGGACACCAGGAATAACATTCCTACTCCTCTGAAACATGTCATCAGATCTTTAACTTCTACCTGGACAGCCACAAAGGCAGGCAAAAAGGACCTCAGATGAATGTTTCATCAAAAGGATGGCACCTCAGTAGTACAGGACCCCCTCTAGAGTTACACTGCAGTGTCGGTATTGGGTATTAGACAACAAAGTTCCTGGTGTGAGAATAGAACTCACCATGTTCTGCCTCAGTGGTAAGCGTGCAACCTATGAAGCTTCTGATCCTTCCTAGGCAGATGAACCTTCAACCCTTGCTGGGAATCAATTCTTGGACCCTCATGGCCCAATTTTCAAAGGCCTTACAGTGACACAAGGTGCCTGCATCAAAGTCTTCTGATGCAAATGGAACTTTGCATTAAAACATGTGCAAGGAACTCATCTGAAAATCAGCCTGCTTCAAACGCACTAACACAAGGAAGAATACCCTCCAAAGCAAGAGACAACAGGCTACTTCTTTTCACTGTTCCAACTTTAAACTGCTTCAGTGAATGAACGAATGAACGGGTGTTGAAGCTACCAACCCTTACTGCCGTTACTACTAAAAAAAGAAGTGAAACTGTTCAGTGTGTGTTTGTTTTTAAGCTGTGGTCAGAGTCTAATGCAATAATTGTGAGAAGGATGGCAGAGTGTTACAGCACTGTAAGCTGTGTTCACATCCAAGTTATCTCTTGTAAGAAATAAAAAAAAAGTGTAAGCAGAGACAGTGGGGTGGTGAGGGGATATGGCTGCACCCTGCTAACTGAATCTGGAGTTCAGGGTGCACACTTAGAAAATGGGCAGAGAGAAATGTTTCTACCGCATTTTGTTCTGTTACCTGTGGTGGCTGCCATTGTACCTGGTGAGTGAGTCAGGAACAGAGGAAGGCTATCTCTCGCTAAATGAAAAAAAACATGGCGGCATTTGTTCTTTCAAAATTCCACGGGTGCAGTACTTTCAGAAGAAAATGAGGCACATGGAGACTGGGACTCATTATTTCCCTGTCTCTGTTGCCTCATACCGGACCAGCTGATTGATGGTTCCAGCTAATCATCTTCAGCATTTCCCTCTGCCCATTTTATGAATCCCTGTAGATCCTTGTGAAGAGGGTATATACCTGGGAGAGAACAAGGGGTTAGAAAATAAAGTTGCAAACTGAGACTGGGATCTTTTGGGTGATTCTGAAGCACAAAAATAAAAGCAGTGCTTTGTCACCTAACTCAGTTTTTCAATTTTTGAGCATGGGCAAGTCTTTTTAGTTCCTTAAAAAGTCTTGTCCATCCTCAAAAATAGAAAATAAGATTTGTTTGCATACTGTGAGCAAGATTACTGTTTCTCCCACAGGGATGATGGTGTACCACCAGCAGAACTTCACCTTCTGAAACAGACAATGCACTGTGGCAGTAAACAAGCCACCAGAATGTATATGCTAATGGTGTGCCTTTGTGTTATCAGAACAGGCACTTTGAACCCTTTTTTTTTTTAAAGTAGAGTTGTCTGCAATCACCACAATTAGCAGTTGCACAAAGCTCTGTTTCTTCTTTGAAATTAGCTAAAGAGTTAGGTCCTGTGTCACCTTCTTTCAACTGACAATCACTTTACTACTAATAATGTAACCTCTGTTTGTGTCACTGACTAACACTGTACAATGTGGACCAACCCCAGTACAGGGCAGGTACCCTAACACTGTGATGGTGGATTTACTGTTGGAAAATGTGAGGGACTCTGACATCAGTACATCACTGGAGACTGAAGCCCTGTTTCTCCATGATACAGTATAGCAGAATGAGCTGTGAGGTCAGATAGTGCATTCATTAGCACAGGAAAATAAATAGTGTGGCTCGGATAGTATCCTACCAGGTTGAATACCATCAAATACCATCGTTTTGGTTGGATATCGCAGAGCCTTGGATGACATGGACATCTGACCAAGGATTCAAGGGAAGGCAAGGCAAAGCAATTTTATTTCTAAGGTGCCCAATCCTGGAAGCTCTGGGCACCGCACACAACAAACATAGAATACAAAATTCAGAAATAGCATTTGTGAAAGAACAGTAAAGAAATATTTAAAACAACATTCTTGAAAGCATAAATACAAAATATAAAATAGCTGAGGAAAAGGTAGGGTGGCGATAGCTTAGTCCCCAAAAGCATGACAGAAGAGATGGGCCTTAAGCCTCTGCTTAAAAACACCAATTGAGGAGGCCTCCCAGACTGCAGCTGGAAGCATGTTCCACAGGGTCGGCCCAGAGACACAAAATGCTCTATCACCAGAAGTCTTGAGCCAAACCCTGGAAACTTCCAGGAGGCCCCTTGAAATGCAGCAGAGGTAGCGGACAGAGGTTGCAGGTGACAGGAGCTCAGACAGGTAGCCAGGACTCAGCCCGTATAGGGCCTTATAGGTAAGCAAGCCCTCCTTGAAAAGGACCCTCCACCTGACCGGCAGCCAGTGCAGGGCACACAGAATTGGAGTCACATGGCATGACTGGGATAGTCCCACCAGTAACCGGGCCATTGCATTCTGCACCAGCTGCAGCCTGTGGAGGGTCTCTCCCATGACCCCGAAGTAAAGAGCGTTACAGTACTGGAGTCTGGAGGTCACAAAGACATGCACTAGGGTTGGCATATCTTCAGGCAGAACAAGGGGCTTGATCCTGGTGAGGTTCCGTAAGTGGTAAAAACCACTCTGCATAACAGATGACACCTGATCTTCAAAGGTCAGTGTGTTGTCCAGGATCACACCTATATTTTGCACCTTCGGAGAAGCAACCAATGGAGCAGATCCTAAGAGAAGACCAGTGTCTACTCCGGGTAGCAATCCATTATGCCCACGATCTGGCTCAACTACCAGCACCTCTGTCTCATCCAGGTTGAGTCGCAGACAGCTGGAAGCCATCCAGTCATTGATTTTAACCAGACAGGTGTTAAGCAGATCAACTGCACCAGATGTCCTGAGGGCAGATGACAAATACAGCTGGTTATCATCATTATAGCAGTGAATCTCCACACTGTACTGTCAAATGATCTCACCCAGGGGCAGCATATACATCACAAACAGCATCGGTGACAAGATTGAGCCCTGTGGAACTCCACAAGACAGAGGCATTGGAGAGGAGGAGAAATTCCCCATCACTACCCGCTGCACCCTGTCTGTGAGATAGGACTCAAACCATTTGATGACAACACCGGTGAGTCCACAGAATTCACAGAGCTGAACGAGAAGCACACTGTGGTCCATGGTGCTGAAAGCTGAAGAGAGACTGAGGGGCACAAGAACTGACCTGTCTTCTCTGTCTTTAGCTCTGAGTAAGTCATTATGCACAATGACTAGTGTGGTTTCTGTGCTATGTCTAGCCCAAAAACCTGACTAAAATGGCTCTCATAGATGTCGAAGGACATGAGCCGACCCTCGAGCTGCTGTGTTACCAGTTTCTCAACAACCTTGATCAAAAAAGGCAGGTTGGAGATAGGACGGTAATTTGCTAGGATGTCTGGGTAGAGGAAAGGCTTCTTTAGGAGGGGTCTCACCAGCGCCTCTTTCAGTGGAGCTGGGAACACCCCCTCTACCATTGAACAACTGGCTATCCCAGCGAACACTGGGCCAACAGCCTCAGCACATCCCATCAAGAAAAGCATTGCGGCTGGGTCCAGTTCACAAGATGTATTGTTCAGCTATAAGATCACCCACATCACCTCACACACCTCCACTGTCCTAAACTCTTCCAGGCAGGCAGAGTTCCTCTGCTCCCAGCAGACCGGCAACTGTGAGACAAAAGCCTACCTGACAGAATCCCCGACTGGATAGCTGACACCGTGTCAGAGAAGAACAGAGCAAACTCCTCACACAAGGTTGAGAAAAAGGCTTTTTTCAGCTGAAGACAGGCTGGATGAAGAAGCCTGTCCACAGTTTGAAAAAGCTGAGCAGGTCTGTTCCTCCCTGCCACAATTTCCCTGGACAGGATCTCTGCCTTCTTGCAGGAGATTGCCTCCTGGTACTCACAATAGTGGGTACGCAGGACCAGTTTGTTCTCATCTAGCTAGGAATTCTGCCAGCAATGCTCCAACTTCTGACTCTTAATCCACTGTAAGTATCTGATGGATCTGACCTGGATCTGATAATCTGACAGTTGGATCCAAGGAGCTAACAGTCAGATCCATCTATCCAAGGTTGGATCCAATGGATTTGACCTCAGATCCATTGGCTGGATGCTAGGTCAGATACCAACACTATCCAACAGAGGATAGTCGGATCCACAAAAGCACTATTTTAGCAATGTTTTTCCTGTCCCTACTGTTGATAATTGATTCTCCTCTCCTCTTCTCTCAAACTTTGTTAGCTCGTGTTTATCTTGTCCCTGCTGGTTATATGATCTTATATTTATTTGCATTTGATTATTTATACAAACTAGATATTGTACACAACTTCCTTTAGGCTGTAGCCTGTGCACTTCTTCTCTTTGTTCTGCGTTGTAGTAGCTTTGCTTTGCTTTCGCGAAAATAGGATTCTTTTACATTTTTATCACTTTAATAGCTTTGTGTATCACGCGATACGAAACAAAATTTATAATGTTAAAAAAAAAACATATTTTAATGGGATTTCTGTAACAGATAAATTCAGAACCCATCCAAGGGAGTCCCGATAAACAAGCTACATGTGTTGGTTCCTCCCCAGAATATCATTTTTTGGGATTTCTTAATTTGAATTTTGAGGAAAAAACTGAAAACAGATGTGCACAATTGGCCATTTTAGCATATTTTGACCCCAGATTTTGAACATACCCTTCTTATGATCCCACCTCAGGAACAAGTATGATGAAAATTTTGAAATCCTGCCCAAAATGTGATTTTGCAAACTGACTGCAAAATAACTTTTTGGGCAGTAATTTGCAAAAAGACACTCCAATTGTTCACGAGGAGGGGTCTCAAAAAGGGTATGTTGAATATGTGGTGTCAAAATAAGCAAAAATGGCAAAGCTATGCACTAAAGATGAAAATCCCATTGAAATACATTGTGTTTCCATACCAAAAAGATCTTTTTTCATGAGTTGTCACACGAAGCAAGATCTTTTATCGTATGACACTGATACGAAAAAGGAATTTCAATGTTTAAAAAACACATTTTAAGGGCATTTCTTAAGCAATAAAGTACAGAATGCAGCTAAGGGGGTCCCAATAAACAAGCTACAGTACATTTGTTGGTTCTGTCCCAGAATATTATTTGGGGGAGTCCAAATTAGAATTTCTCAGGCAAAACTGGAAACAAGATGGCAGCCATATGAAAAAGGATTTTCCTCAAATAAAAAAGGATGATGTTATGTGAAAAATAATTATTTTTTTATATCAAACAGCTATCTTGAGGTGCTTACTGAGCATGCACAGAACCATTTTATGAAAATTTTAAATCAGAATAACTTTGAAATGGATTAATATTTTTTTCACCAAACCAGCAAAAGGTACACCTGTGAGTCAGCCCCTTTCTACCATGAAAATTTCAGACCAAAATTCCAAACTGTTTGGGCTGTAGCCAAATTCAAAGAAAATCCCATTCAAACCAATGGGGAAAAAAATAAAAAAAATTCACTTTTTCACTATCCAGATCTCGGAAACTGCACAGCTGACCAGAACAAAACCTGGTACATTCAGAGATCTACCACATGAGACCAGGCATGCAAAATGTTGTGCAAATACCTTGAACAGTTGCGAAGATATTAAAGTGCAAATTTTGAGTTTAACATAGAAACCCTAGTTAAACCCTAACTATAGTGGCACTACCGCACCACTATAATATATATGTATAGATAGACAGACAGATAGATAGATAGATAGATAGATAGATAGATAGATAGATAGATAGATAGATATAAATATAGGTATATGAAGAATAATCTATTCTACATCTATAGTCATTCACCCCCATGGAGTCTCACTGAAGAGCATCTATCTATCTATCTATCTATCTATCTATCTATCTATCTATCTATCTATCTATCTATCTATCCTATCATATCTATCTATTGCAAAAAACTTAATGCACTAGTTAGGGTTCAAGTGACAAAAGTAGGGAAATGTGCTGTTAGGGTTTTCAACCCTAACACCCCACCCCTACCATGCAGGCAGCAACAGGAGCAGGGGTGTGCCTTGGGGTTGTCAACACTACCACTCACCCCATTCCATGAGTAAGTAAACTGAGATAGGTACAGTATATGAGAAGTGGGTGAGTGTCAGTGTTAACAACTCCAAGGCACACCCCCACACTATCCTTATCTGAGATGCATAAATTTATGGTAGGGCCGCACCGTATGGGGTGGGGCAGGGTGGTTCTGCTGGTGGGGGGATGCCATGGATGATGAAATCCCTGTTGGTAGAGTGTGGGAAGCCCTGAAGGCCCTAAGAGTGGAGAAGGCACCAGGCCCAGATGACTTTTATCCCAAGGTGCTGAGGGAGCTGGCAGATGTCCTGGCCGCACCTTTGGCAAACCTCTTTAACTCCTCCCTCCCTCCCTCCAGTTGGGATGGTGCCTTAGGACTGGAGGATGGTCCATATCGTGCCTATCCATAGGGGTGGCTCATGAGAGGAGCAGGGAAACTACAGGCCAGTAAGCCTGATGTTGGTGGTGGGCAACATGATGGAGGTTGGAGGCATTTCTAGAGGCAAGGGGCTACCTGGATGATTGCCAGCATGGCTTTGTTTAGGGCAAATTGTGTCAGACCAACCTTGTGGAGTTCTACGATTGGGTGACAAGAGTGCTGAATCAGGACAGATTAAGAGAATGTCCTCTTTCTAGACTTCAGCAAGGTGTTTGACTCGGTGTCACATCCTGAGCTGCGGGAGAAGCTGAGGGGCATGGGGGTGGAGGAGCAAATGGTCAGGTGGATCAGGGACTGGCTAGGGGGGTGTTTTCAAAAGTTGGTGGTTGGGGGTGAGGTTTCATCTCCCAGGAGGGTCATTAAGACCCTACACAGTCAGGGACTGAGCTATTTGCAAGATCTCCTTCTATCCTACCGCCCTCTCTGCCCACTCCGCTTCACTGACGAGGGATTGCTAGAGATTCCCAGAGTTTGTCTTCAGTCATCTGGGTCCAGAGCTTTTTCTTTCATGGCCCCTACCCTGTGGAATTCTCTACCTCGTCAGATTAGAGAGTGCCTGTCCACGGAATCATTTAAGGTATCTCTGAAGAGTTATCTATTTGAATTAGCATTTGAACAGGTTTATTGCTGCTTTTTATTGTTTTTATGTTATTATTTATTATGTAAGAAGTTATTTTATACTTGTGCTTTGATATGTTGAAAAGCGCATTATAAATAAACTTGATTTGATTTGATTTGATTAGCGGGGCCCCGAAGGGATCAGTGCTGGGACCACTCCTGTTCAATGCTTATATCTTGGATATCAGAAATGGTATCAGGAGCGAGATGGGCCTCTTTGCTGATGACTTGAAGCTGAGGGTGGTGGTGGAAGGGGAGGAGGGTAGGTTAGCCCTGCAGGGGGATCTAGAGGCTCTGGAGGGGCAGTTGTGCACCTAGAAACTGAGGTTTAATACTGAGAAGTGTAGGGTCCTCCACCTGGGGGTCAGGAACCCAGCTCATGTGTACACCTTGGGAGGGGTGACATTGCAGGCTTCTAGTGGGGATAGGGACCTTGGGGTCATAGTGGATACCAAAATGAACAACTCAAGCAGTGTAGAAGGGCTGCGGCAACAGTGAATAAAATACTGGGGTGCATAGCCAGGGGGATAACCTCAAGAAGCCAGGAGGCACTCCTGCCGCTATACAATTGCCTGGTTAGACCGCACATTGAATACTGCATGCAGTTTTGGCATCCATACTTAAAAAGGGATGTTGGAGTCCTGGAGAGGGTCCAGAGGAGGGTGAGCAGGATGATACAGGGTCTGGGGGAGCAGTCCTATGTGGAGAGACTTGAGGAGCTCAACCTTTACTCCCTGGAGGAGAGAAGGGACAGAGGGGATATGATTGAGGTCTTCAGATCTCTTAAGGGGGATTAATAGGGTAAGCCAGAATAGGGTGTTCCAGCTGAAAGAGGAGGGGCCACCAGGGGCACCCAATGAAGCTGGCAGGTGGGAGACTCAGGGGGGAAGACGAGGAAGTGCTACTTCACTGAGATGGTGGTGGAACCCTGGAATGCTCTGCCTGTGGAACTGGAGGCTGTAGATACCGTGGAGGGGTTCAAGAGGGGCTAGGATAGGTATAGTGGGAGGGTGCATCTTAGCAGGGTGAGCACTGGGGGGGCAGCCAGGGGAAGGGGGTTGGGGACCTTGTGAGGAGGAGGCAGCAACAGTGCCCTGAATGGGTACTGATCCCCAAGCAGACTCAATAGACGATAGGTCCTACTCTGCTGGCATCTTAGTATGTTAGTATGCATGTTTGGAAGCATTGCAGCCAAAACAGCAACCAAATTGTCAGCATAGCCTTGTTATGAGCCCATCTCATGAACGTTGGGCTGAGAAATTTCAAATCCATGCTGAAACAGCATTCCACGCCACTGCAACATCATTTCGTGCTGCAGGAGAGAAAATACATTTTGGCCATGATTTGAAAAGTGACAGCAGTCGTGTTCATGAGGTAAAGTAAAAAAATGGCAGTGTTGAAAATTTGGGGTGAAAATGTTAAATAGTTTCGAAGTTACGAAACAACGTAATTAAATTTAAACAAATGCATAAGACTTTGCCATTTTTACATATTTTGAAACCAAATTTTCAACATACCCTTCTTAAGACCCCACCTCGTGAACAAAGGCATTGAAAAGTTTCAAATAATGCCTGAAAGTTGATTTTGCCAAGCAACCATGAAATCACCTTTCGGGATGGAGTTGCATAACGTTAGTGATATTGTTCATTAGGTGGGTCCCCAAAAGGCCATGTTGAAAATTTGGTGTGAACATGTCCAAAAAATGGCTGAGTTATGCATCAGAGTTGAAAACTCCATTGAAATACATTGAACCACATTTATTTATTTATTTAGCTTTTGTTGACCGGGTAAGTGCACTAGACAAATCCTGCCTATTTTCAGGCATGACCCTGGGGAGGGGGATACAGATGAATGCCAACTGACCTTGAACCCGATTAAGCTGTTTAGTTTCTCATATTGCAGTCACCGGTTCCAGCAGCAAGATGTGTCTTGAATCAGAGAGTGGATCTCGAACCTAGAATCTGTCCAGGTGAGTGGGGGTGTACTGGGGGTATGGGGTGGTTGGTGCTGAGTGGGAGGTGGGGGGAGGGCTGATCAGCCAGGGACCTTTTCTCTTTGCAGGGTTAAAAAAAAGAGCGAAGGTTCATTATTTCAGTCAGAGACAGTAATGGGGTGCCAATAGACACCAGGGAGATATAAAGAAAACACAGGGACAGCAACCTGAGAATGAGGGGGGGAGTGTACCACTGAACTACCAGGGACATTTTTTTCTTTATATGGGGATGGTGATCGGACATTTGGGGAGGGAGGAGAGACCACTAGACTACCAGAGAAAATATTTTCTTTAAACAGGGATGTGCGATCAGTGAATGGGTGGGGGGGAGCAGTGGACTATCAGGGAATCATATGGGGATGGCCACTGCAGAAATGGGGCAGGGAGGAGGGACCACTGGACTACCAAGGAAAATATCTTCTTTATGCAGGGATGTGCAATCAGAGAATGAAGGAGGAACCACTAGACTACCAGGGAATCATACGGGGACAGCTACTAAAGAATGGGGTGGGGGGAGGGACCACTGGATCACCAAGGAAAATATTTTTTTTTTATATGGGGACAGCAATTGGACATCAGGGAAGGGGGGAGGGACCACTAGACTACCAGGAAAATATTTATTTTTATATGGGGATGGAAATCAGACATTGGGGGAGGGAGGAGGGACCACTGGACTACCAGGGGAAAATATTTTCTTTATATGGGGATGGTGGTTGGACATCGGGGAAGGGGGAAGTGACCACTAGACTACCAGGGAATCATATATGTAATATGGGGACAGTGATCAGAGAACAGGGGAGGGACCACTGGACTAACAGGGAAAATATTTTCTTTATATAGGGACAGTGATCAGACATTAGTGGAGGGTGGGACCACTAGACTACCAGGAAAATAATTTCTTATGATCAGACATCAAGGGAGGGGGGAGGGACCACTAGACTACCAGGTAATTGTATATGTCATATGGGGAAGGTAATCGGAGAACGTGGGAGGGGGTGAGACCACTTGACTACCAGGGAATCATTCAGAGATGGTGACCAGAGAATGGGGTAGGGGAGGGACCACTGGACTACCAGGGACATTTTATTTTTTTTATATGGGGATGGTGAACAGACAGCGGGAGAGGGGAAGGGATGTCTAGACTACAAGGGAAAATATATATATTTTTTTTTTACGGGGATGGTGATCCAACATCGGGGGAAGGGAACAGATCACTAGACTACCAGGGAAAATATTTTCTTTATATGTGGACAGTGATCAGACATCAGAGGAGGGGCAGACACCACTAGACTACCAGGGAATCATGTAGGTAATACTAGGACGGTGACCGGTGGGGGGAGGAGGGACCACTGCACCACCAGGATGAAGGGGTGGTAAAGTAACATGTGTTCTGCTAATCTGGGGCCATTTAACCGGACTGTGCAGTTCAAACATTTTGAAATTGTGTTCTGTGTTCTTTTTTTTTTTTTGCAATTTGTGAAAAATGCATTTTTTTTTCGCAAATTGCAAAATAGGTTCGTTTTCGTCTTTCTTGTTTCACAATTTGCAAAAAAGGATTCCCAAGCATGAAAAAAGACATGGAACAGGATTTCAACATGTTCAAAAACACATTAACAAGTTATTTAAAAAAATGAACACCAGAATCAGCTGAAACGGATCCTGATTAGCTAAATAAGTGTTGGTTATGTCACAAAAAATCATTCTTTTCATTTTTTTGAATTAGTTTGCCTCATTGAGAAAAAATGAAATGGCGGCTGCACAGAAAAAGATTCCTCATTTGTGACAAAGGATTATTCATTTGTGACAAAGGATTATTCATTTGTGACAAAGGATTGCCCATTTGTGACACAAAATCCTTTTTCGAGGTGAACATCTAACTTTTCCCATTGAAAATAATGGGAAACTTTACAATTTAATACCTTTTGATCAGATTAATATTTTTTCATCAAATCTTCAAATGCACATCTGTGACCCAAGACCGTTCTACCCTGAAAATGTCAGACCAAAACTCTACACTGTTTTTGTGCAGTGTCGTGACAAATAATTTGACCAAAATCAGTAATTTATAGAGCAACCTGGCTGAATATGGCAGAGATGCACCATGACGCAAACACAGTTGCGCCATATCGCAAACAACATGCGCCATGGTACAAACAGATCTGCGCCATGGTGCAGAAAGAGATACTCCAGACAAACATGGGAACAGAGCAGCAGAGTAACAGAGGGGGGCACAGCACAGCTAGCAGACCCAGGGACAGAGCCAGGGAAGCACAGTGTCAGGCCACAGGAGGCCACCACCAGCAGGGTGCACACAGGCACCCAGACACCCCACCCCAGAACACAACAGTGACACCAATAGCAGGCAACAGGTGACACCAATGACCAATGGAGGACCACTAATGGAGACCCCCCCACAGCCCGCAACACCATGCCCCACCCTCCCAGACTGCAGCAATTCACACCCAGGACCATGCAGCCAAGCACACACACTCCACCCTCCCGTGAGCTGCCCCATGGGCATCCCAAGGCACAGCCACTGACCAATGGGGCAGGACGCCATTACAGTGGGACACACCACAGCACACAGCAGTGAACCTCAGATGCACAACATGCGCACCGACACACGCACACCACATGGACATATACTGTGACACTGCAGCATGGCTCCTCATGCCACCTGCAAAGCAGACACAGACACAGGCAGGTATGTAAAAAAATATATATTGAACAATACAAAACTATGTACATGAATAAGAGGGTGGGAAAGGGTACAAAAGCAAGGGAAGTGGATAGGGAACAAGGACTGTACAGTGGGAAGGGGGACTGATGGGGGAGGTACAGCAGAGGAAACAGGGGAATGCTGGGGCAAAAACTAATGGCAGCCATGCCCTGCCATCCTTTGGTGCCCTCTCTGTCTTTGGTCCACCAACATCATGTGCTGCATCTGTAGGACTGCCTCCATGGTTGTGGATGTCACCAGTATTAACTGCCGGAGCAGCCGGCAGTACAGAGGCATCTGCCTCCTCCACTGGACACCTATGACAAGGGATAGGACTGGTGATCAGTGCAATGTCCCAAGGTACCATGCTAACCTGTGTGCAATGGGCAGTGGGAACACACACACACACCCCTGGAGTGCCTTCCATGGCCACCCACAGGGAGATGGGCCAATGCCTGCCAGCAACTCGGCACATCAGTACATTGCACAGAGGTGGTCCCCGCATCACAATGGCCAGCCGACTGCGTAATGACAGTCACATGGCACAGTGCACCAGCAGCACCACAGCAACAACAGTGTCAGCCAGGTGCACACCCACCCCACCAACAGCTGGCACACGTGTGCAATCGCACAGGTGGCCATGCCCACACCCACTCCCCCGCTGCCCCCCCAAGTAAAGTGTGCAGGGCCAAGACAGTGCCTACCTGCCCTCTGTGACTCTGCTGGTGCTGGTCCTGCTCTGGAACTGCCTCCATGGCCCACTGAGGCCTGCTGTACTGTTTCTGCTGCTTTCGCCACCCTCACACAGTGTCGATCCTCAGGGCCTGAGAATGGAACAAAGACAGGTACACATCAGGACACATCCACAGCAGCTGCCCACCTCCCCCACCCCTGTGTACAGGGTGTGCCCCTGTCTGACATGGCCTGCATGGCTATATCACAATGCAAGCTGCTGCTGGCAATGCACATGATGACAGTGTATCCCTCTGCAGGGCATGCCAGGCAGCCTAGCCAACACCACAGTACAGCACTAGGGCACACATGCAAAATGGGCTGACTTACCTGGCCAGGCACAGCCCCTCGCCGTATGCATGTCTGCAGCCATTGTAAGCACTCTGGGTCCTGCTGCAAAAGGTCCCCATACCTGTGGTGGCATTGCTCCCCTATCTGGGCCACCCCAGTGGCTTGCTGCAGACTGGCAGCAATCCCCTGCCACACTGCTACCCTTGGCTGCTGCAGGGGCATCTGTCCAAACAGCTATGGGGCATGCCACTAGGTTCACCAGTTCAGCCTAGGACCAGTTTCTTGCCCACCGAACACTACACTGCACCATAGTGCCAACCACAATGTGGGGAAGCAAAATGGTGGCTGGAGGCACACGTGTGCACAACATGTGCCAGATGCATGATGCAAGGGTACATGCACTGTGTCTACCCATCGTGCAATGCCAGAGATGCATGGCATGGGTATGGCCAGACTGGCTCGTGGCAGGGGAGTGACAAGGGGTCAGGGGGTCACACCAGGGATCAGGGGTCAGCCACTGCACAGTATGCTGGTGGGCAATAGCAGGCATGGTGCACCGTGCTCCATGGTCCCTATTGTGCAGTGGGCACACAGTGTGCAATAAGTGGCAGCACACTGACTGGCGCATGTGCACTGCGGTCCTGTGGAGTGTGCATACCTGGGCATTGTGCCACGACTTGCTCTGGAGCAATCTCATTGTGCATGGAGCAAATTTGTGATATTCAGCTGCCACGTGCAAATGAGCTCATCAGCCAATGCGTGGTGCACTGGGGAAATTAGCATGTCATTACTATTGCACCAATGCTCATTTGCATGCGTTGCGCTATAAAAGTGCCATGGACCGGTATTGCAGCCATCTGAGGTAAGTTGCGCATGCTGCTGGGGCACACTGAGCCCAGCCAGCACAACAGGGGAGATGGATTAGTGTGCTGCTGACACTGACACCCTGTGCTGTCCTTGTCCACAGGTAGCAACATGTTGGAATGTGAGGAGGGTGATGAATGTGGGCCTGCTAGCAAATGCAAGCCCAATTTCACAAAGGCAGAGGCAGAGGCCCTGTTTGAGGCCTACCTTGACAGGGAGCCACTGCTGAGTGATGCCACAGGCACACCACAGGCCAGGGCTGGGGCCTGGGAGGAGGTGGCGGCATGCATCAACCAGCAGGGCAGCCAACAGTGGTCAGTGCAGGAGTGCCGCAAGAAGGTGGGCACAGATAAGAGGTGCATCAAAGAAAAGGTGGCGGCCATCCATGCAGCCCAGAAAGCCACCAGAGGGGGGCCTGCTGATGTGCCACAACTCATGGTGGAGGTTGTGCCAGGTGGAGGATTCCAGACGGGTGGCAACCCATCACTGCATGGTACGTATGTCAGGCATGCACAGCATGCAATGGTTGTGTTGGGGGGGGCAGGCACTCGTGTGCTTTGCATCACTGACATACCTGTTTTTCTCTTTCAGCACCAGCACACCTGCGTGCAGAGGCTGGGGCACCAGCAGCAGCCATGGAGGCAGGACCAGCCCAAGAGGACCAGCCATCCACCTCCACTGGCATCTGGGGGCTTGATATGCTGCAGCACACCACTACTGTCCAGCCAGATGTCCTGGGCATGGGGTCGGATGAGGCCCTGGATGTGTTTCTACAGGATGCCAGTCTCAGCATCCTCTCTGTGGATACACAGATCGGGGCATGGTCCAACACCACTGATGACCTGACCATGGTCCTGGACAGCATGGGTGGTGTTGTGGGAGAGATGTCCATACCAGACACCATAACAGGCAGAATGCCCAGTGGCCTGTCAGTGGTGGAACAGCTGATCGCCACCACTGCAGGTGCTGCTGTGTGCACTGCCACAGCTGTGCCATGTGGTGGTGGAGGTGTGGTCACACAGGCACTGGGCAGGGTTCAGCAGCCAGATGGGCAATGGCAGCAGGCTGCAGGAGCCACAGGGCAGCCGGATGTGGGGTCCACTGCCGGGGCATCTACAAAGGACATACCCCATGAGGACCCCCCTGTGCAGTGCCCACCTAAGTGGGGGGCTGTGCATCATGGTCGGTCACCACAGGAGGGTCGGTGCCCTGTTCAGGATCCCCAGGGTGCTGACCAGTTGGCAGAGCACACCCATTTGCTGCAGGCATCCATGGAGCATCAGGTGCTGCTTGCCGCTGGGGTGTGGGAACTGCACGTGGAGGTCCACCAGGTGACCAAACAGCACTAGAGGGTCTCTGCTCAGCTCCTGGCAGCTATACAGCGCATGCAGGAGGCAGCAACTGCATCCCAGGATCGCATTGCCAATGTGATCACAGATGGCCTTGCACTGCTGGCTGCCACAGGGTGTAGTCAGCCACCACAGACCCCATGCAGTGCACTGTCCACCCCACGATCCCGGCATCGTGCGACACCCACACTGTCAACACCTGGCTCTGCTGTTGGCATCCCAGGTATGCCTAGGGCGGGCCTGTTTGGGCGCCTACACACTCCTGCACAGACCCAGTCGTGGTCCCGCACTTTAACCCCTGGGGGCTGTTGCTAATGCCCCCTGTGGCCGATGAGCAGCCTGTGGCTGCTGATCAGCCCCGGCGTGGCTGTGGTGGCCATGGTTCCGCTTGGCGGCCCTAATGTGCATTCCACCCTGACCGCAGTCTGCAGCCACTACCCTGTGCATGCATGGGCGGTGTGTGTGTGTGCATACCACTGGTGTGGCACCTGTGTGTCACACTGCATGCTGCCTGTGTGCATGCCTGCCCAGCTGCTGGCCCATGTAGCATGGGCATAATGAGGGCAGTTCTGCACCGGTTGCGCCTGTGCATCAGTGCAATGCATCTGATCCCCATCACTAGCCAGCGCCTGGGCACGTGGGTGCATGTGTGTGTTGCTGTGAGCTGCTGTGTGTGGATGCGTATCACTGACTCCCTTACCCCTACACCATGCCTCTGTGCTTGTATGCCCATTGCCATGCACACCCCTGCCTGTGTGCTGTACCTGTGTGTGTGGCCAGTGCATGGGTTTGGAGCCACCTACCTGCGTGTACCATAATGCTCCTGTTCAATGGTGTCTCAATGCTGCCATGCCATCCTTTGTAGCCGGGGATCTCTCCGCCCGGGGGGGGGGGCTGTCCACCACCCTCCAGCCCATTGTCCTCATCATCCCCACTACTGTTGCCCTCGTCAGCCTCGACAGCTATCCCACGTTCAATGGCCATGTTGTGCAGTATGCAGCAGGCCAGGAATAGGCCACAGGCTTTCAATGGGCTGTACTGTAGGGCACCGCCAGATCTGTTTAGGCAATGGAACCGTGCCTTCAGCATCCCAAATACATGCTCAGTGATGTTTCACGTGCTGGTGTGTGCCTCATTGTAGTGTTCCTCTGCTGGGGACGATGGGCACCAATAGGAGGTGAGCAGCCAGGGCCTCAGTGGATAGACATTGTTTCTTGTGTGGATAATGACATGGTTAGCCCTGTGTCCTCCTTTGTTGTGCCCCTCACCTGTCCCTGGCTCCCTCGCCAGCACACCCACCCTGCCCTCCCCTTCCCCATGGCCTGCTCTGCCCGGCACTTGTTGCCCGTCCCATACTCACCCACTAGGTGGCCTGTGGGGATGTCCCCATGCTTGAACCTGTGGCACAGCGCACAGCTGTGCCAGATGAAGGCATCATGTGCACTCCCAAGGTGTGTGGCACAGACATTGGTGATGTGCCTCTTGGCATCGCAGACGACCTGGCAGTTCACACTAGGGAACCCCTTCCTATTCATATAGGCCACACCCTCAGGGCCAGGTGGCATGCGAATGACCACATGGGTGCAGTCAGTGGCCCCAAGCATGCCAGGCATACATGCTACCTGTGGAAGTCCTGCATGATTGCTGTATGCTCTGCCTGTGTGCTGGGGAAATGGATGTATTCCGAAGCATGTGGCAGCAGAGCATTGAGGAACTGTGTGAGGAGGCATGACGTGGCCAACTGGGTTATGTCTGTGGTGTTCCCTGTTGGTCTCTGGAAGGTGCCCGTGGTGAGCAGCCACATGACAGCTGTCACTTTTGTCTCCACAGACATTGCATGGCTCTGTCTTGTGGGTGCCTGCATCTCCTCACTGCACAGCTCACAGAGCCTCAGAATGGTCCTGTTCAGGAGGTACTGTCCCACAATCTCCATGTCTGTGTAGTTCTCAAAGGTGGTGCGGGCACAGTACCAATTGTTTCAGGTGTACTGCCAAAAGGTCCTTCTTTGGCCACATCGCTGTTCCTCCTGTCCCCTCATACTCCTCATTACAGCCTCCATTAATAAGGGCGCACTATCCATGGCCCCTGATGTCCTGTCTCACCCTGGCCAGTTGGCTGCTGCAGGCTGTGTGCCACCCTGGTGCACGGTGTGGCACTGTGTCTGCCTGTCCCTCTTGTTCTCTCAGTCCCTGGCTCACTGTCCACTGCCACCTCTGTCCCTCTATCCCTGTGGCTACCTGTGACAGTCTCTCTGTCTCTCACTGGCTCTGTCTCCCTTGCTCTGTCTGTCTGTCTGTCTGTCCAATGTTTCTGCCACACTCTTTCTCTCTCTCTCGCTCTCTTTCTTTCTCTCTCTCCCTCTCGCCTGGTGCAAGTGCTGTCTGTGTGTTTCTGCTCTGTATTTATAGACTCAAGTTTGCTCAGTGCATCCAGGTTTTACTCTGCACTTGCGCCATGGCTCTACGGTTGAATATCGCACTACGCCAAATATTCATGGACAACCCCTGCTCTTGCGAATGCATTCATTATAGTTGCACAATGAGATTTGCACTGCACAGTGGCTCCCACTGAATATCGCTCCTTGGCACAAGTCCGCACTTGCACCGGTGCAACTCAGTTGCGCCATGCGCAACTGCTTTGAATATCCCGGCCCATGTGTATAGCTTGAATAGTTGCAAAGATATTAAAGTGCAAAATCTTGAGTTTAACATAGAAGTGAATAATGAACTCGAACTATGGGGGTGCGACCATGCCTTTATAATAATACTCCGTGGGACAGATATTCAAAACTTTGCCCTGGGGTTAAATTAGCACTGCCCGGTGGGCAAACATAACCTGCAGCAAAAGCAAGCTATATTCGAAAGGAATAGCCCTGGAGCAAAACCAGCTGAATATAGCAAGCAAAGGAAGCCAGGCAAATAGGGCCAGGAGTGCAGGGCAGAAATGAGTAAAGATAAATGGTCCAAATCCAATGTTCTGATTGTATAAAACACATCACATGACCGTGCGTATATCAGAGCATGACCTCACACCTGCAGTTTTACCCCCCTCCAAAACAATTTTGACATTTTATAAGATAGATAAACCACTCCTGGTGTGCGGTCACACTCAGATATACGCAAGCCTTGGGTGGTTGACACACTTGGCCTGCAGCCTCATGTGTAATAACATACACCAAGACGTGCGTATATCAGAGCGCCACCGCACACCTCAGAGTGGTTTATCTATTACATATAGATATATAGATATATATACAGTATATATATACTGTATGTGTACTGCCTGAGTCCAAATGTGCACTGGAAGACAGCCCCCCCCACAACAGTGGCACCTCACAGCAGTCGTGGGTGCAGTGACAGAGGGGTGAGTCAAGACTGCATGGAACAGGCATGAGACAAAGGGGGAACATTGGCCCTAGGCATACTAGGATCCACAACATCACAATAATGTAGGGGACTGGAAAGGCTGGGTGGGTCAAGCAGTCCATCTGAGCCGTCAAAGCTCTGTTCCCATAGGTGCAAACTCCCTGGTAGTCTAGTGCTCCCCCATCATGATTCCCGACCCCCATAGCAGTGCTACATAAACTGTTTAAATAATTCCACAAAACTGCTGTGATCCAACCCAAGAGAGCCGGTGCTTCAACCATGGGCAGCCAGCCCAATACTATAACAAATGTCACAGTAGAGGCACTCAAGCATGAAATAAAGCTCACTATATAGCATGAAATAGTTGCATACTGCCGCAGTCATTAACATAACTGCTAGGCTACAAGAAACAAGGTCCCCCCACCCCCGAACATGATTCATGACCCCTGTAGCAGCACTACATAAACAGTATCCCTGGTAGCCTAGTGCTCCCCCATCAGAATTCCCGAACCTGGTAGCCACTGAATAAATGTATTCCCTGGCAGCCTAGTGATCCCCTCCCCCTGCATGAATCCCGACCCTGTTCTCAAGAAAATTAAATGTCATTTCCCTGATAGTCTAGTGGCTCCCCTACTCCCCTGTGTGAATCCTGACCCCGTTAGCAATAAAAGTAAATGTCATTTCCCCAGTAGTCTAGTGGTCCCCCCACCCCCCTGCACAAATCCTGCTCCTGTTCACAATAAAAGTAAAAATCATTACTTTAAGACCACTAAACTACCAGGGAAATTACTTTTACTTTTATTGTGAACGGGGTCTGGATTCATGCAGGGAGGTGGGGGGACCACCAGACTACCAGGGAAATGACGTTTACTGTAATTGTGAATGGGGTTGGGATTCGTGCTGAGGGGTGGGGGACCATTAGACTACCAGGGAGATTACTGTACTACCGTGGCTATGGCGGTCCACAATGGAGGAGCACTGCCGCATTCCTGCCAGCTTTTTTCCAGCGGTATCTAGTGCTGCGCTACATGTCGCGCTAATGCCTGTAGCGTGGTGCTATACCTTTGAATATGCCACACTGCTGGCATTCCTAGATGCTCCCATAACCCCGCCCCTGAATACCATTATATATTAGCATCAGCGCTACCACACAGTGGCAGTACTAATAGGGCTTTTGAATATTGCAGCCTTGTGCAAATCAGGCACTATTCCAGTGCTACAGTTTTGCAATAGGAGCAATGGTTTGAATACTGTATCTGGCCCCGTATCTCGACACCAACATATCTGACCAGAATAAAACTTACCACATCAAGAGATCATTGGTCCTTGATGATGTATGCACAATTTCATACAAATCAGTTGAAAGGTTGCGAAGTTATCAAAGTGTAAAAAGCACACAAAAAAATTCCCCATTTGCAACAAAGGATTGTCCATTTGCAACACAGCATCCTTTTTCGTGGTGAGTATCTAACTTTTCCCATTGAAAATAATGGAAAACTTTACAATTTAATAACTTTTGAACTAATTAATATTTTTTTACCAAATCTTCAAAAGGCAAATCTTTGACCCAAGACCTTTCTACCCTTAAAATTTCAGACCAAAACTCCACACCATTTTTGCGCAGTGACATGACAAAAAATGTGACCAAAACTGGTAATTTACACATTTTTTGACATTCCTTCTCTCTGCATCCACAAATCTGACTGAAACGAAACTTGCCACATCAAGAGATCTTTGGTCCCTGATGATGTATGCAAAATTTCATGCAAATTAGTTGAAAGGTTGCAAAGTTACCAAAGTGCAAAAGGCACAAAAAAAAAATTCCCCGTTTGTGACAAAAGATTACTCATTTGCAACAAAGGATTGCCCATTTGCAACACAGCATCCTTGTTCGTGGTGAACATCTAACTTTCCCAATTGAAAATAATGGGAAGCTTTTCAATTTAATAACTTTTGAATGAATTAATATTTTTTCACCAAATCTTCAAAAGGTACATCTTTGACCCAAGACCTTTCTATCCTGAAAATTTCAGACCAAAACTCCACACCATTTTTGCACAGTGACATGACAAAAAATGTGACCAAAACTGGTAATGTACACATTTTTTGACATTCCTTATCTCTGCACCCACAAATCTGACTGAAACAAAACTTGCCACATCAAGAGATCTTTGGTCCATGATGTTGCACACAAACTTTCATGTGAATTGCTTTGACAGTTGCAAAGTTATTAAAGTGCAATATTCTGAGTTTAACATTGAAGTGAAGAATGAATCCTAACAATAGGGGTGTGACCACCCCTATTGTTAGGGTTCCATCATACATTAAGGCTGCCAGAATGGTGGAGGCCTTCAAAACCTCTTTAAAACCTTATTTATTTGATAAGGTTTTTAATCTTCTTGGAATTAACTTATTTTGGAGTTGTATTATTGCATTTTATTGTCATTTTGATAAGTGCTCAGAGCCCCTGGACAGGGTGCTATATAAATAAAATGTGCTTGCCTTTAATGATTTACAGTATATATATATATACATACATACATACATATATATATATATATATATATATATATATATATATATATATATATATAACATTGATAGATATAGATATAGGTATATAAAGAATAATCAGCCTACCAGGATGTACTACAGTGAGAAAACAGTCCAGCCCAGACCAGGAAGAGAAAAACCTTCATTCACTCCCCAGCCTCAATCTGTAACTCTCCCAGATCCCACACATATCTACAAACTTTACAAAGTGAGCCTCAGACAGGCAGTGATACTCACTATCCATTGCATTTCTCCAGCTCGAGCCACCCAAGCTGCTATTATAGGAGTCAAGTTAGTCATCCATGAAAATGCATTGCCCTTCAGGGTGTTGTTTAAGACTACATTCCTGGATGACATCATGAAATACCTTACTGTGTAAATTATTTGCTTCTAATGTTTCCCAGTTTATGTCATGGAGGTTAAAGTCACCTACTACAATGCAATCCTCATTTTAACAGTTGTTTTTTATTCCTTCCAGATATTCTTGAAATACCTCCTTTATACCACCAGTGGGCATATAGCAGTTTCCGATGATATTTCTGGGCAGCAGATTACTAAATCTAATCCATAAGGATTCAGTCTTGTTAGTTGCATTGCACTGAGTACCTGATAACCAAAGGCCTTGCTAACACATATAGCTACACCACCTTCTCTCTTATTTGCTAAAGCCTTTCAGGCATCTGTCCCGTAGATCTCCTGGGACCCATCAAGTTTTAGCAAACAATAATATGTCAGGTTTTTCAGAAAGGATTAAATTATAGGGCTTCAAACTTATTTACAGCACTATGTGCATTTAGACTAAATATGCAGAGAATATTATTTCTTTGGTCTTTTTTGGAGTGTGTTACTGTAACATTATCTTCCGTTACTGACAACTTGTCTCTCATTTCCCCTTGGTTTAGCACCAGAATGGTATTTTAGTGGTCTGGGTTCAATTACAAGTGCTGTAGGTCACATAATTTCTTTCTCACTACAATTTGTGATTTAATTGCTAAACAGTGGCAATTGCACACAAAAAAACACACACATCTAATTGCCCCTAGGTTTAGTTTAATTTTTTGGAACTCATTTTATTTAGTTCTTTGTTAAGTCTTGCTACAAGGTTGCATGCTCCCAGTCTGCTTAAATAGAGTCCATCTTTAGCATAAAATTTGATTGCCCACAGGAACATGTCCCAATTCTTGATGAGTCCAAAGTCATTCATTAATGTCTAGTCATCAAACCATTTGCTAATTCTCATAATCATTGTTTGCCTGTGCATAGATGCCCTTGGTACTGGTAAGATTCTGAATACTGGATTGCACTTTGATTCTATAAGAGTTTTACCTAATATAGAGTAGTCATTAAAAATTTACTTTCATGTATTTTGATTGCACAGGTTGTCCACACGTGCATAATGACTGTTGTTTTTTCTCCAGAGTTTTTAGTGATGCTATTTGTCACATCCATGATTTTAGCTCCAGGGAGACAGGTCACCATTTTGTTGTATTTGTCATCTTTGCATATGTCAGTGTCTACATACTTACCAGTTGAGTCCCCCACTATTATTTATTGAGTTTAGCTTTGCTTTTTGTTGGGCAGACAGTAGACCTGTACATTTGTGATTGGAGGTGAGGATATTTATCTATCAACTTTTTAAATTTGTACTTTAACCAGCTCTCCTGAAGAGTACTTTTAAGATTGCTTTCCTCTTATTCCGCTTTCTAGGTTGTAAGTACTTCCAGTCAGCTTCATTTTTCTTCTGTCCTTCTTCCTCCCTGCTTCTTTTAATGCTATAGAGGTGAGTCAAAAACTGTGCTGACAAAAAGAGCACATCGCCAAAAATCAAAATGGTGATTTGCACTACAGCACCCACCAGAAACAGCAATGGGCATTAACTTTCTTTGCGGGGGGAGGACGATCTGCAGTTACTTTTGATGAGGGATGCTTCACTCCCAACTTATGATAACCAACTCCAGGAGGGGTGTATCTCAAGGAGGAGGAGAAACTTGAGGGAAGATGCAACTCAAGGAGGGAGACACAAGTCGGGAGTGGGAGAATGTTTGGGGGGGCAACCTGCAGGTTGGGAAGAATGAGGTGGGGAGGGTAGGCACAATGGAGAAATAACAGCCAAACAAACACAAAAAAATTCTACCTACTGCCAGGTCCCAAACCTGGGTCCACCAGCACCACAGATGTTGACTCTGACCATAGGATCAAATGGCCAGCTTGGAAGTGGCCTGTCAGTCAAATATCTGCAAACTTTAAGCAAACCACCCCGACTCACTCCTGAAAGAAACAAAACCACTGTAGCTGTAATGTGCTGTTAAAAGCACATTGCTGTTTTCACCGTCCCTGTTCTCACCTCGCCCAAATTGACTCGCTTTGAGTGACTCACTGTATTCAAGGGCTACCATGCCATATACCTGTTTGTTTAATTTGTTATTATGCCATTGCCCTCAGTTAGTTGAGGACCCAGGTCTTGAATTAGGACATCAACAAAGCATTCTAGGTTCCTTATTTCCTGGATTCTCAGTAACTCCTTTTTTGCTGCCAATATTTTAAAGGGCTTGGTCATTCCTAGCATTTGGTGGTTTGAGGCTACAAATATAATTTCTGCAATTTATGCATTCCAGGGTTTTTACTAGAATTTTTTTTAAACTTTATTTTTTATTGTTTATCATAAATCTTGATAATATATATGTAACCGAGGTGTGGATTTGGGGTTTGTTGTTATTATTTAGCGCCCAGTGCCTCCAATTTGTAACCCACTACCTGGCTGGCCTGGGTTTGGGGAGAAAACATTTGCTTGGCATCAGGGCTAGGTTTGTACTTCTGGACAGGGGCACCCAAGTAATTCTGGACACAAGAAGCAAGAACTGAAAATGTCCAAACCAGGAGTGGGATTCTAAAGTGGGGCTTTTATTCACTTCAGTACAAGAATACAAAATAAGAAGGACCCCCACCGGGCTGCACTCACTGGTTATGCAGTTCTATAGAGGTCACAACACATCTTCTTCATCATCACAACAACCCTCAGGTTTTGAACACACTGGGCTCTCAGCCTGAACTGGTACTTTCTCTCTCTCGGATTCCCTGGCATGGCCCTCGGCCAGCACTGGTACACTTTTCCAAATAGCATGGACATTACTGTTGGTGGTTCCCTCAACCACCCATAAGCACTTCCTAGCTGTAAAGGGAAAAACACACATCCTTAATCCCACATCTGGGTACTTTCTGCAGACATTGGCCAAGTGCCTGGGAGAAAGCTATAGGTGCCCAAAGTGAATCTGTAGAGGTAAATCTGGTTACTCCAGATGGGGGGTCTCCCACCTCTTGTCCCCAAATTCATACCCAGCCATTCATTTGGAGTCGGCACCTTTCCTTTGAACTCTTTGTTTGTAGAATGCTATCTCGAAATGTATATCGCATTTAGCATTCTGCTTTCTAGAAAACTGGTGTCCTGACTTGTAGCGTTCTCTAAGTGGCTATGTCCATCCCTGTAGACCCCCACTATTCCGATGCATTTCAAGTCATGCACATAACTTAAAGTATTGTACTTGGCTGTCCTTTTCTGACCCACAGTAGCAGATACTTTACACAACTATCTCGGTGAAAACATAGGCTCTCTGGCAGAGCAGACTCACCATGGTTCACAGGTGCCCCAGGGCTTCTCTCACAGGAAAAACATTCTTCTGGTGCCTCAGCACAAATTCTCTTCAGGCAGCTTTTCTTCCTCCAGCAGGGCCAGGGGATTGCCCCTGAAAATCTGGTCTTGATCCCCCCATCCCTTTCAGGGATGGGGCACTGGAATAAACTGGGGAACGGTCTCAACCACTTCTATTACTTCTTCTTCTGTGTCCTGCTCTAGGGCAAGAAAACACACCCTCTTCCTGTGGTAGCTCTGTTACAGAGCTGGGCTATGATGGGCTGCCAACTGCAGCGCACCTCCGACCTCCACCAAGTCTCCCACTAGACTACTACAGACTGACTTTGAAAACCCCAACATTCTAACCCAACTCCCAGCTGCAACATTCCACTGTGGCTTATGCTGCTGCAAGAATTCTATGTGATGTCATCCCACTGGCTCAGTTGAGACTGAGGACAGAGTGAGACAGTGTGAAACCCATTTAACTGGTGTCTCACAAGCTGCCTTTCCCTGCCTGCCACTAGATCTAAGTGGAATTCTAGTAACCCCAAGTGGCAGGGGGGTTACATACATATAAAGCATATAGTGAACGGACCACAGATAAGTTTGATACCATTGGGAATACAGAGATAATCCCCTAAAATACAGGATATAAACATTTTGCATCCACTATATAGTGTTACATCAATTGAGGGTGCTTTCTTAATAAATACAAAGCAAAAATCCCAACTATGCTGTGTGGGTGAGACCAAGAGTGATATGGCTAGCTTAAAATTATAGGATTGTCCATCAGTGTCCAGCCTAATTAAAGGAAGCAAGTCTTCTAAGGGACTTAGGGTTCCATGTAATCACCTGAATATAATAACAATTCAAAAAATAAAACATTGTGAGGCAGAATTAGCCAGCAACCCCATTTAAACATTTAGACACAGATTGAAAATTTCCCTCCTCAGAGCCACCTAAATAAATAAACAATACTTCCTCTGTGTAATTTTAAACCCCTGGTAGACCACCCCCTTACATTGTACCAGGAGTAGAGTAACTCAAGAATGTTACAGGGTTAATATTATAAACCACAACAGTTATTTAGAGGAACAGTAAAGTGTGTAGGAAACTCCCAATCCTTAGGTATAGTCCTCAAACAGACAAAACAGGTAATAGAAATTATTCAGTGCTTACAGTCACTTAACTGATCAGCCAGAAGAAAATACATGCAGCCTGTTAAGAGGGCCTCCTGCTCAAGTGTCCCCATCTGAGTTATCAATGTTGGCAGCTTCTCCGCAATTCCTGGAGACTACAGCCATAGGCGTAGCCCATTTACCATCATTGACAGGATCCAAAAATAGGAAGACCTTCCCCTGATGTGTGATCTGGAGCCTTGCTGGGAAGATCATGGTATGTACAATCCCACCATCTCTCAAAGTCTGTCGCACTCCATCAAAGCACTTTCACTTCTGGTGGGTTGAATAACTTATGCCTGGGAAAAAGTGGATGTGGTTTTCCTCCTTCATAATAGGGCTTGTTCTCTGGGCACATCTGAGGATATGATCATGGACATCAACTTTCAAGGTGACAACCATCAATGTTCATGGTTCCTCTTTGTTCTGCAGTTGGCCTCTAGGAGGATTCTGTACACTTTTTGAATGTCCCAGGAAACATCATCTCCTTCTGGTACAAGCTCTTCTGTCAACCATTCCTGAATATGCATAATGGGATGGTCTCCCTTACTACCTTCTGGGAGGCCAAGAATTTGAATATTCCCTGAGCAAACTTGATTCCTTAAGGCCTCTAAGCATGCAAGAAGATGCTGATTCTCTTTCACCACGAGGGTGTTGATGGTAGTATTAGAATCTGTTTGCTGTTGGACATTGTGAAGGTCCTTTTTCAGATCATCTACTGCATTTTCAACAACCAGAACCTGACTGTTCAAGTCATCCACCTTTTGATTTAGGGAGGAGACCAAGGCGATTAAATTCTGAAGCTTGTGCCCCAATGATGTGATGGTTTCTTGGGATCCGCTGTCTACGTTGGCCTGCTGTACAGATTGAGATCGCAAGGCCCCAGCTAATCCTTTGCTTCAGTCCACTCCACTCTGTGATTTTTTTCTTTTTGGGTTGCCCATTTCTACTATTTTGAGGGTGCTCTGCCCAGTGGTGACACCGAACATGATGTAAAAATGTATTTTTTTAGCAAAATAAAGAAGTTTTTTCAGGAGCACAAAAACTGCTGCTGCTCGGCTTCGGTTCCACAGTGCCCTCCATGATCAGAATTTTAACTGGTGTCCCCCATATTTTTGTATATGCTGGTAGGCACTGGCAGACACTATGTGCTTGTACCAGTGTCAGCTCCACCACATGCTCACTGATGCTTATGAGGTGCTAGTGTTTTGTGATGGTCATGCTGGAAGTGCCACACTGCAGTACTCCTAGTTCACTGAGGTATGATTTGGGCTTAAAATTATAGAAAAATGTGGTTTTACCACTGACTAACAGTATATAGCAGCTCTATGTTAAAAATTTGGTAGCAGTGTCAATAACAGCCTTTACAAGAGTGTGCCTGGAGGAACTCTTCCTGTCCTCCAGGTTCTCAGCAGGTTTTGCCCAGATACCATCATGTATGGTGTGAGAAGGATAGGGGAACCAAGGCACCAAGATACACAAGCACTGTTTTTTTTTTTTTTTAGGTTTTTAGCGTGTGTGCATACGCGCGCGAGCGCACACACAGACACTGCAACTCTTAACACAAACAGCTTGAAATGAATGGACAGGTATGTTCAACCATCAGTATCCCTCACAGTGCATGTTAATATTTGATTTAATACTTCTGGATACTCCAGGATGTGTTCTACTGAGAAAAGCAATCATGACCAGGAATGCTACTAACACCAGCAAAGAAACATGGAATTTGACGGTAGATAAGAACCACTTGGCCCACCTAGTCTGCCCATTTTCCACCTACTGTAATACCATAGACCCTGCTTGAGATCCAGCTTTTACTCTCCCTTTTCTACCTGATAATGTTTCCTTGTGCATATCCCATGCGTTCTTGAATTCAGTCACAATTTTTGCCGCCCACCACCACAACCACCTCTAGGAGGCTGTTCCATTCATCCACCTCCCTTTCTGTGTAAAAGTATTTTCTCACATTTCCCCTGAGTCTACCCCTCCAGATTCATAGCATGGCCCCTTGTTTTACATACACTATAATATTTATAGCCTCAGTCCACCAGTATTTATAGCATCAAACCACCAAATGCTAGCAATGACTAGGACCTTTAAAAATATTAGTTGCAAAAAAGGAGTTACTAACAATGCAGGAAATAAGGAACCTAGAATGCTTTGTTGATAACCTAATATGAGACCTGTGTCCTCAACTAACTGAGGACAATGGCATAACAGTAAATGAAGCAAGCACGGTATACAGCATTGAAAGAAGCAGGGAGGATGAAGAACTGAAGAAAAATGAAATTGACTGGACTGATGTACAGTCTACTGTAGAAAGGAGAAGAAGGGGAAGACAAGCAATTAGCTGAGGTCTATCCTTGTCTCAGCTCATCAAGGAACCCACTAAGTGGTCTTCCACTGGTGGTACCAACTCCCTCCTTAACTGGGTCCTGTCCAATAGACCGGAGAGGATTAGCTCCTCTGGTACCTTTCCTGACTCTATCTCTGACCACACTCCTGTGTTCTGTGTATGGAAGATCTCCTCCCAGAAAATTCTCTACAAAATCATCCAAGTTGGGGACATCTCCAGGTTTGACCGGGGGTCCTTCCATGTGGATCTGTGGCTTACAGACTGGTCTGCAGTGTGTAATGCCCAGGACTCCTTCACTGCAGTCATTTTCTCAGCACCTTTGGGGCACCACAGAATAAGCATGACCCTCTCATTAGGTGGAGAGTAAGGGGGTCTGCCACTAAATGGCTGCATGGGAGACTCCTAGCCCTCATGAGGACTAGAGACAAGTGCTGGGCCAACTTCAAGTTCACGATGGACCAGGCCATATTTCAGCAATATAGGAGGCTAAGGAATGAATGCTAAAAAGGCTGCAGTTTGTGTATTTGAATACAGACAGAGACTCAGGTGGAGGAGATTGTCTTCCCCTGATCGCTTTCAGAGCACACAATACCAGGTTGTGTAGGGTCAGGGAGGCTTACCTTTGTTGTGCTGAACTGCTTGGTTTTTCTCTGTTTTTTCCTTCGCTGGGCATTTTCTCTGTTAACTCATTGTGCAGGTTGTCTTGCTGAAATGAAGGTCAACACTCAACATAGTGGTGGGTCAGAGCTTGCAGTTGATTGTGTCTGGAGGGCACGGCTTAGGCCCAACCCCCCTGCCCCTCACCCCCCCTTGGTGTCACTTCCTTTATACCAGGGGTCCTGACATAATTTTCTCCACGGCCATACAACTATCATATCCTTATCAGCACAGCACACTGCATTGACAGTAAAAGCACACACACTATTTAAAAAAAAAAAAAAAAATTACAGAGGGTAAACTGTAGTGGTGGGCAAAGTGGGCTCAATCCGCTCCGCAAAGTGTTTTGCGGAGCAAAGGTGGATTCGTGGAGTGTTCCGCAACACAAAGTGGAGTAATTCGCATTATGATGGGTAGCGTGAAGTCCATTGAAAACACTGACTTTGTGTTACTCCGCCTTCCCAGACCACCACTCCACCAAAATATTAAGCGAAGTGCATTGGGATCAACACACTTTGCCTTGTTTTTGAGCTAAAAAGGTGAATTTTGCAGTGATTCATGAACTTTCAGGTCACATCGGCTCTATATTAATATGCACAGCCTCAGTTCGGGGTAGTGTGTGTAGGAAGCACTAGGAGACAGTGTGCTCTGAAAGCTGTCTGTGATTGAAACCTTCTAAAAACTTAAAAAAGCAGTTTTGCTTTTTTGGGGGGGCTCCACCTTTAGTTCATCAATTGCAGGAAACCCTCCTGTGCTCATATCATCGAGCATTTTTCTTTTTGTGTGGATTTTGAAAGTTAATGTACAACATTGAGTGTGTGTAGTGAAAGACAGTGAAAGTGTGCTTTGGGGGAGGGGTGTATCTGTGGTGTAGGTAGATTTAAGTTGGAGAAATAGTGATTTCTTTGTTTGTTGGTTATATTTTTGTTATATGACTGACTGTGTTAATGTACACACAGTAATATTGTCAGTAATTGTTGACATTTTCTTGCTGATTGTGTGTTGTGTGGATTTGGTGCAGCAATTCATAATTTCTGGTAGTTTATATTACAATACGTGTCATACTACTGAACTTTTCAATTTGGTTTGCATTACTTGTTCACCATTGTAGAGAAATTGTTCTGTGTGTGTGTGTGAGTGGTGTTGTGTGACATCAAATAATACACCTTTTATTGTGCCACAGACTAGTGTAATTGCAGGGCAGGCGCAGCAGTTTGAAACTGCTAGCTACTGCAGCTGTCTGATTTTGTACTGCGATAGTGGTATCTTTTCTTTGTTTTGCTGCTTGTACTGCCATAAAAATCTGCAGTCAGCGCCCCCCCCCCACTGGAAAAAAGGAATTTTTTACCAGATTGGATTGTTTATGTGACCTCATCAGCACCACTGGTTAATGAGGTTGTTTTCATTGCATGACAGTCTCTATCTATTGCTGAAACTACAGTTGTTTGTTTGGCTTCACATTCAGCGTCCCCCCAATCAGAAAGTGAACATATCAAAATCTAAATTTGGTTATAATATTGTCGTTGATCCCCCAAAATGGCCGAAAAAGAGACCTGCAAGCAAAGCTGGTTTTCGCCATGGCAATGCTGACAGTAAGATAGTCTATGGGCATGGTAGTACGCAGATGCAGAAGTGCATTGCTGATGTGAGGAAAGGTATTTCTCCTGCAATGTTTTTTTACAGCCCAATCATTAGCTTCACTCATAGTTGGAGTAGATGATGTTTTCCCAGCCGGTGGTGTTAGCGTTACTGGTGTTAGTGGTGGTGGTAGTATTAGTATTGGTGCATCAAGTTCGAATTCTGACCAGTGTTCCGTATCCAAAAATATTGAGTGTGAAGCAGTGCAAGTGAGTGGCAGTGTAGATGATGTCATACTTCCCAGTAACATCCCAGTAACTGAACCTGAGGATTCTGATAATCATGTCAACAACAGCGCACAATATGATATTCCATCCACCGTGGCGGTTAATGTCATGCATTTTCCATGCAGTGATTCACAGTGCAGTGAAAAAATATCAGGTGATGGTGGTGTAGATGATGATGATGAATGTGATGATGATGTAATTGACCCCAGTTGGGAACCAGAGAAAAAGAAATTCAAAGTGGCTGTGTCTGAGTCTGTTTGCAGGAATTTGGCCCCCCTCCCCGTAAAAACTTGTGATTTACTGGTTTTAGTTGATGATGATGACCCAGTAATAAATATGATAGGTGGTCGTAGTGGTCAGTTGCAGTCCAGGTGTGCAGTGCCTGAAACATCACGTGCCCCCCTCCCACTTCAGTGCTTAAAATAACGGACTTAAATAAGCAACATCATGGACATGTTAAAAGCAGAGCATCACAATCCCTTGTTTGGGATTTTTTTGTTCAAGTTGCAAATGATGAATCAGTTGCAATCTGCCAGGTTTGCCATGTGTGTCTGAGTCGAGGTAAAAAGGGGAGCCATCTGGGCACAGGAGGACAGCATACACATTTTAAGAATAGGCACATGGCACTGTGGACCCAGCACAAGCTGGCAGCTAATACCAGAGTGGGGTATTCACCCTCATCACTGGCAACCATAGCGAGCATGTTATCCCCTTCCATGACTGTTAAGTCCAGTAGTAAATTAAATGTGTGCAGTAGTGAGGTAATAAGAGCAAAGGATTACTACAGGCATGATGAGGTGCAGGACCATAATGACTTTGAAATGTTGTCCAGTGCTGGTGAGAGTAGCAGTTTTGGTGGTATTGGTGAATGCAGTATGTCTAGTACAAGTGGTACCTCAAACCCGGTTGGCAAATCTGGCAAAATAACTGCATTTCTGGGTTTGTCATCATCACTTGTGCAACCATCTTCATTAAATGTCCACACTCCACCCCCTGCCAATGCCATTCATCACACAGCACAACCATTTGTGATCGCATCCCATGTAAAACATTTAAGTCAACCCACGTTACTGAGTGTTTTTGCGCATAAGCTGAAGTACCACTCTAATCATACAGTGTCAAGTGAACTTAATGCTGCTGTAACGGAAATGCTGGCAATTGATCTTTTGCCCTTCTCTTTTGGGGAGAATTCTGGGTTCCGGCGGTTTGCTGCACATGCATGTCCAAAATGGAAAGTCCCATCCAGGACATACTTTTCTACCTGTGCTGTCGCCGAGTTGTTCCGCACTGTGTCTGACTCAGTAAGACATGCCCTTCAACATTCCTCCTCTCCATTCATCCATTTAGGCACGGATATGTGGACAAGTGGCAAAACAGTGGGGAGTTCATATCTGTGTATAACTGCACACTGGGCGCAGGTGCCGGGGGTTGTTTGTGATGTTGGTAGTGTGAATAATCAGTGCAGTGAGGTGGATTGTCGTGGTAGCAATCTTCCTGGAATTTGACAGCATGCAACGATTTCTATGCGCAGTGTGACCTGTTCACACACTGGTGAGAACATGTTGGACATGGTACTACTGAAATTGACAAATTACTAAACCCCTGTCCCTGAGAGCTGGGTTCATAACAAGTGACACTGGGTCAAATGTGGTGAAATGCATCACGAATGGTGTTTTTTTCCGTGTTCCATGCATGGCCCATTGTTTAAATCTTGTGGTGCAGAAGTTTCTGCAGCACCCTGATGTAAAGGAAATGCTGACCATTGCACGACATATCTGCTCTCACCTTTCAAGATCGGGAAAGGCCCGTGACCAACTGCGGCAGTTGCAGATACAAAACAGCCTGCCTCAGCACCGCTTGAAGCTGGAAGTTGTCACCTGATGGAACTCCACTTTATACATGGCAGAGAGGTTGTATGAAAATACAAAGCATCTCAGAATATCTTGTGATGCACACTAGCCATGACAGTTCCGTGGCCTCCATGTCTATGATGACTGAACAGTGGTGCCTCCATGGACTCTGTAATAACAATTTTGCGGCCTTTTGAACATGCCACACAGGCAGTGAGTGGTAAGTCAGCCTCCATTAGCCAATCAATTCCACTGTTGCGGGTGCTGAGGCAGACATTGGTGAATGTACAGCATGGCCTTGATGTTACCGGAGATGGTGGTAGCAGTATGTTGCTGCAACAGACGCTGACAGTATTCAACCAGAATCATCATGTTGTGAGCATTCAGTGTAGTGACAATTTGCCATAGCAACAGTGCTGGACCCATGATACAAATGTGGAATTGCATCAGTACTGGAGGGAGGCCTGAACAGGTAAAAAATATCAGTGGTCAACTGGTACGCTTGGTTCGTGGGGTACAGAAGCCACATGCCAAGGTTTGCAAACCTCAGCAGCGTAATCCAGCTGAAAGTGCACCTGTAGGACTATCAAGCATATCATGCAAGAGAAAGGGGACTGCAGTTCCAGGTGGTCTGTCATCCAAAGTGGCTGGTGTCAACCCGCTTTGGGAGGCTTTGTCCCAAGTGGGTACTTGTGAAATAAATGATTCGGGAGAACAGGATGATAAATCAACAACTGGACTTAGTGCAGCTCAGAGAATGGTTGAGTCATATTTTACTGAAAACAGGCATCTAACAATAACTGAAGATCCTCTTTTGTCCTGGAGTGGAAAGGTCAGTGAATAGCCAGAGCTGACTGCAGTAGCACTGAAGTACCTCACATGCCCACCTCCAGTGTAAGTGTTGAGAGGGTATTCGGCTAAGCAGGTGCAATAGTCAGGGATCATCGGACAAACCTGTCTCCTGCAAATGTTAGTTTGCTAACATTCATTAAAATGAGTGAGAGTCACATACCAGCACAGACTGCAACCTCGGTATTTGTACCCTGGCCTAGTCATGGTGGTTTTTGTGATGTGGAAATGGACCATCCTGGTGTCACTGGCAGTGGCTACCTGAAATGGCCCACCACTGATATAGATGATGACACAATGGAGAAAGAATTTCCCAGTGGTCAGACTTCAGACATAGATGACTTTGAGGGAAGCTTTCTTTATGAGGATGATGATGTGGTTAATGTTGGCAGGTTTTAACTGAAGTTGTTAAAAGGTGGTGTGCCCCCCGTACCACCACCACCACTGGGACTGATGTTTGCCACTGCCACCACTGAGCATGAGTCTGTCCACCCCCACGGACCACCACCACCGGGACTGATGTTAGCCACTGCCACCACTGAGCATGAGTCTGTCTGCCCCCCCGGACCACCACCACCACCACCAGTGAGACTGATGTCAGCCACTGCCACCACTGAGTATGAGTCTGTCTGTCCCCCCGGACCACCACCACTGATGTTAGCCACTGCCACCACTGAGCATGAGTCTGTCTGCCCCTGGACCATCACCACCACCCCCGGGACTGATTTTAGCCACTGCCGCCACCAAGAATGAGTCTGTCTGCCCACCCCGCACCACCACCACCAGAACTGACGTTAGCCACTGCCACCACTGAGCATGAGTCTGTCTGGCTCCCAGACCACCACCACCTCTGATGTTAGCCACTGCCACCACTGAGCATGAATCTGTCCACCCCCCGGACCACCACCACCACCAGGACCAATGTTAGCCACTGCCACCACTGAGCATGAGTCTGTCCAGACCACCACATCCATCAGCCAGAGACACAAAGCTTCTTAATATTGAAACCATAAAGTGAGTATGTGTATTCAAGTTTGTTATGCTGTTTCACTTCCTTTAGTTGTATGTTTTGTTTTCTGTAGCTTTTCAGAGCCGCAATGGTCAAACACATATGGTACACTTATTTTGTTTTATTTGCAGGTTAACAAATAAAGTCTCCATTGCTAAAACTTGGTGGGAATGGTACTGCAGCTGTACCGTACAGAGATGAACCTATGGAATATCCATGTGAATTCCATTCTGGTAAATATGAAGATTTTATTTCATCCGTTTCATTGTTTTGGAAAGACTGCAGCAAATGCGACTGACTATGATTCATAAACTAAGTGACATGTGTATGTCACCAAAACTATTTCTGTAATATTTCATGCACTGTATTCTGAACTTGTAGCTGTGCAGCCCTGACCATGACAGTGTTGAAAAAGTTGCACACAGGTTGTGCTACTTGACAAGATGTGGGTTTGAAATGTACAGTAACTTGACTTGAGACTGAGAACCAGGGAGGGACAAATTACAATTAAGTTGTAAGAAGTCATTCATTTCTTTTTTTTAGGAAACTTCCAGATGCTTTGTTGTTCTGTCAAAGTGGCCTTATTCGAAAAAGTTCTTCAACATCAGGTATCCCCTTCCCCTGGGCTTGGGCACACATGCAACACGCAGAAGTCGTTTCATTAGATGACCATGACCATCATTAACAACCAGACTAAAAAAGGATGCAGATGAAATCTTGTGAAAAGTAACAAAATAAGAAACCATTACAAACAAACCTGCAAATATGCTCCCCACCCCTAAAAAATACTTACCTTCATGTGCTTGAGAGTTATCCATTTCACATTTCAACGTATAAAAATTATCATTGAGCACTGGAATGTGCACACCAACAGTTTCTGTGACCTGTGATACAGAACAATACCACGAGTACATGTCCATGTCAACCCCCCATCTCACCTACAAAATACACAAACATATATCTATATATATCAACTCACCAAGGCTACTATTAGTGTACAGATAAAGGGCACCCTTCCATCCAGTTGAGATGATCACATTGCATTTGCTCAAATCACCTCGCAGAACACATTGGACCAGCAACAGTATGCTCACGGTCATTATTTTATTCTGGGGGACTTTGTATGTGCGGAAACACTCCTATTTCACTACCACTTATCAATTTTCTGCACACAAGGAGGATGCATTTTGGGCATGCAGAAAAAATCTGGGGACTCTGTGCCACCACTGCGCGCATGACTGAGTGCGCCATTAATTCTGGGGGACTTTGTATGTGCTGAAACAATTCCATTTCACTGTGTTACCACTTGTCAATTCTCTGCACACAAGACTGATGCATTTTGGGCATGCAGAAAAAATCTGGGGATTCTGTGCCACCACTGCACGCATGACTGAGTGCGCCATTAATTTGGGGGATGCATTTTGTGTGTTGTGTGATTGTTGTGAGCTCATGGTGAAATACTGACATTATCATTAAAGCAGCATTGCAAGAATGTCATGACAATTTTGAACTGTAGTTTTTTTATGCTACTTTACATTGCCACAGCCACTAATTACCTCCGAGTCGTGACTTGAGTGATATGCTTCTTTTCACAGTTTATGTCTGCTTTACTTAGTTGACTACTTTTTTTATGTATAAAAAAAAAATGAACACATCTTCCAATTAGTTCTGTGACCAGGTTTGTATTTATTTGCAGCTGCTTTTCAATAAATATTGTTCTGTGATGTCATAAAACACTGCCTGCTGCATAACTGTTAATTTACAACAGAAGTGATATATAACAACTAACTGATGTGATGGAGTAAAGCAGAGGAAAATAATGACAAAGACCTGGTCAGCACCAATTTAAAAGGAATGCTCCTTTCATTATTTCACACATGAAAAAAGGTAGTACAGCAGACTCAACTACTGTAAATTCTCATATCATTCCAGTCAGGATGTAAGTAAAGGAAGTTGTAACAGTGCATTAAAAAATATAGATCAGAGTTTTCAACAGATTGTTGCACTGCTATTTTACAGAGACTTACCATCTTACATAGTTATGGTGATGCACATAACGTAATATGTGGGCACCATACTTCCAGGGGACTCTTCCTTTCTCCACATAGTGCAATACATTTCTGTGAAAACCACACCCATAATTTCATTACAGGTGTCACGGACGGAGGAATTCATTCAGAAAAGCTGCGCATTCTGCCCCATTTCTCAGCAATGTTAGGATGTGATGCCGGGCAGCACAGATGCGTGCTCAATATAGTGAATGTCAGCAGCTATCAATGTTTCTTTATGTTATAAAGCCACTTGTGGTGAAATGAGGGAACATTTCCACCAACAAGGCTTTTCTTACTGGAAACGTGCCCACATTTCACCAACAGCCATTATAACACAAAAAATTGAAAGCTGACTGACAATCGACATCACATAATCGACACACCACGCTCCCTGGCATCATGTCCTAAGTTGCTGAGAAGAGAGGAAAATATGGGTAGCTTTTCTGAATGTAATCTCAATCTATGACACTGCTGAAATAATATAATGTTCACAGAAAATGTAGTGCACTATGTGGAGCAAGAAAGATTCCCTTGGAAGTAAGGTGCCCATATATCGGGTGCAATGCTGTAACTCGGTAAATCTCTTTCATGTCCATTTCACAAGCAAAATAGTTATAGAACCTCAGTAATGTTTACTTTGTGTCGGGACTCATGAATTGGAGTTTAAGTTTTTCACAAACAGCATGAAGACTGAGCAATGCGAGAATGTCATGCTAAACTGCATGTGTGCCGTCACTGTTCTTTCCTGTGTGTGCATACATTGTACAGCTTCATGCAAACATATACATGGTAAGACTTGTTGTATTCTCAAGAATAAGATTTACAAAAAGATACCTGATGTATATTTTATTGGTACCATCGCCAACGATTAAGTGATATGAATTTTTTCAGAGGCTCGGGTCACTGTGCACCCCAGTCAGTCACAGCACACATGACTCTTACGGAGATCATAGCACTGAAAAACACATGCTCTCCTAAAATTATAACGCAAGTATAGTATATAATGGGACTAAAGTGCACCTGGCCAGACACCCGTGAAAAGTATCGATCTCTTAGACCACTGATGATGACGGTGACAACAAAATATACTGTATTCTGCTCACTATTCTTTATAGCATAAAAACTGTCTGCAACAAGTCAGCAACAGCAATATATGTTTGTAACACACTGCACAATGTCTGATGTCACACACATACACACACACATATGAAACAACACTGACTGCACACATGCAATTTTACACATCATACTTGCACTGCTCATAGCAGCTTGTCCACAAGCACTCCAAAACAAAAACTAAACATTACTGAGGCACTGCAACTACAGAAGGGAAAACGTGTATTATTAAACAACAAAAAAACACACAAAAACAGTACAGCATAGTAGTGGAGTGGGGGAGTCCAGAAAACAATCCCTTAATGTGGCTGTGGGATGCCATGGTGGTCCAGCAGCAGGTGCAGCATTGTGAGTATTTGCTGCTGCTGTTGTTGGATCGTATCGACCTGCTGCTGCACAGCACCTATCCTCTCATTATTCTCCTCCAGGGCCGCCTACACCAGGGCAATGTCGGCCTCTGTTGCAGGGACTGTGGCGGGGTTGACTGCAGGTGGAAACCCAGGTAGTGGTGGTGGCATAGAGGGTGATGCTGGTGGCTGTAGTGGTGGTAGTGGTGGTGGTGCAGCTGCTGCACTGGCCCACTCCCTGCTGCGGTGGCCAGGCACAACTTCAACCCCAGCTGCACCCTCAGCCACTGCCACAGAAGGGCCAGCAGATGGACACCTGGCCCCTTCTGTGGCAGCCTCTCACTCCACCTTGTGGTGATTCAACATGTGGGTGCACTGGCCACCAGTCCCCAAATGTGTTCTTTAGCCACGGTGCACCAGCACACCACACAGATGGCACACCATGACTGTGCTGTCCCCCCCCACAGAGTTAAAAAACTCCCACAGTGGGGAGCTGCATGGGGGACCAGATACAGTCCTGGCACCACCTATGTTTTCCTGGGGCACTTCCTGTGGCTGTACAGGTGGTGGAGGGGGTGCTGCTGAAGCCCCTACAGCTGCTACCGGTGGTGGTGGTAGTGGCAGAGTAGGTGGATGCACAGCCGCCACCGGTGGCACTGTGCTGCTGATGCTAGCTGTTGCTTCCACTGGGGAAGCAACACCCAAGTCTGGAGCTGTCAGCAACGCGACTGCTACCATGTTGCGCACTCTCCCTCTCTGACCGCACTCCACGGGCCAATAACGGCTTCCTTCTCCAGGGTCCATCCTCCCACACAAGTCCCTGACCCTGACTATAAATAAGTCCAACCACAGTCGACGCCTAGCCTTCACCCAGCGGCCGCACTCACTCTTACACTCCCAGACACACACACACACAGTCATACACACACAAAAGAAAACAAAATTTATTAAAAAAAAATTCACTACCAAAAAAAACAATCACAAACACAATACAAAAATTAAATAAAGATATAGCTTTTAAAAAAGCTGTTGCCTTCAGGCACAAAGGCAATAAAGCACTTTCTGACAGTGGCACAAAACTGCTTTCCTCTCCACAAAGCTTTCTCCCTCTATGACTGCAAAGAGGTAAAATGCTTCTCAAACTCACTTCCTTCGCCCTGGCTGGCTAAAGCATCTGATTTACAATGCTGTAAGCCATGCAGTGCGTGGGGCTGCCTGTTACATATCACTTCACATTACTTTGCGTTAAGACATAATGACAACCCAAAGTAATAGTGAGAACGCAAAGTGAGCACTTTGCAGTTCCCACTTCACGTTGTGCTCCGCCAACGCGAAGTGGCCACTTTGCGTTCACTTCACCAGCGGATTTAAAATTCACTGCATCTCTAGTAAACTGGAAAGAAGATAGATGTGGGGAGTAGTGCAGTGCACTGGCTGTGGGGCAGCAGTCTTCCAGAAGACTGAGATGCTGCCCTATTTGCAGGCAACTCTCTGCTCTTAGGGAGGAGGTTGCTGATCTCCAGGCCAAACTGGACAGGAGTACAGGAACCTCCCCATGCAGGGAACACCAGGGCCACTACCTCTGCCTCAGAGGTTGCCAAGAAGGAGCAGAGGTTGGACCACAGTGGGCTCAGGGAGGGTGAGGGTGGTGGAACAGGCATCCCCTTCAGACGTACTCACCTGGCTAACCATACTACCTGGTGGGAGCATAAGGTTCCCATGGAGGCACACATGGTGGAGACTGAGCGCTGGCAACCATCACAAGGAGGCCCACAGGATGGTGGCACAGGACACAGCAGGGAAAGGAAGAACCTCCTGATGGGGGACTCAATTATCACGGGGCTAGAACTGGGGGGGCAAGGGAAAGTGAAGTAAGGTGCCTGCCTGGTGCCATGGCTTGGAGGGACAGGAAGCAGATTCTAAGGATAATGACAGCAGCTGCATGGGAGACAGTGCTGGATGTATTTGTCCACCTAGGGACAAATGACTTGGCCATGCATGGGATTAGAGCAGTGCAGGAGGAGTTTGTGGAGTTGGGGAGGGGCCTTAGACAAGTAGATCATACAGTATCCTTCTCGGAGGAGCTGCCTGTCTATGGCAATGGTGAGGCAAGGGTACTCCACACCATGCAGTTCAATGAATGGTTGAAAAACTGGTGTAGAACACAGGGTTTTGGCTTCACTGGGGACTGTGGTTCCACCTGGAGGGATACCCACCTATACTGGGATGATGGTCTGAATCTGTCCTGGAAAGGAACCAGGTCTCCAAGCTGAACAGTTTAAATGCTTCATGGCAAACACCAAACCAGCCAAGGGAAGTGCTGATAAGCGGCAGGGAATTCCCAGCTCCCCTCCAAAAGGCAAGGGTACTAAATGAAATTAAAGACCAAGTTAGAAAGGTCAGTAGGGAGCAGGACTGGGTAAATGGAGAAAGCAAAGTCAGTAAAGGGCAGGGATGGGGCTACAAGAGTAAAGCCATCAAAAAATGGAGAGTAATGAGTACCAGTGCCCATAGTCTGGGTAACACACTTCCTGAACTACTGGCCTTGATGGAAGAGGAACATCTGGATGTCGTGGCAGTCACAGAAACATGGTACACACAGAACCATGATTGGGATGTAAACATACCAGGGTACACTATCTACAGGAGGGGGGTTAAAAGAGGAGGAGGAGTAGCTCTCTACATAAGGGAAAGAGTCAAAGCAACAGAACAAAAGGGTAAACAGGGAGGAGAGAAAGCACTGTGGGTCAACTTGGAGACAGGCAATGGCACCACAATCCGCACAGGGGTTGTATACAGACCCCAATCTCTGGGGGAAGGAATAGACAAGGAAATGACAGAAGGTATCCTTAGAATGGCATAAAAAGGGGAGATATTGTTGATGGGGATCTGAATATGCCATATGTTAACTGGAGTGCATTTGCTGCAACCACATCCAAAAGCGGGGTCATTCTAGATGCCCTGAAGGGGGCATGCCTTAGACAACTAGTATTGGAACCCACTCAGGAGGGAGCAATCTTAGATCTGGTACTCTCAAATGGAGCTGGAGAGAGGATCACAGATGAGAAGTGGTAGCCATCTGGGAACTAGTGACCATTGAACAGTATGGTTCACGATAAACATAGCAGTAGAGTCAAGCCATACAAAGGCAAAGGTTCTGGACTTTAGGAGGGCTGACTTTGGCAAAATGAGTGAGTGCCTAAGGAATGCACTAGCAAATGGGCAGGAAGGAGGGGTGGAAAAGCAATGGGAATAATCAAAACTGCCATCACTAAGGCAACAAGCCTTTGTGTGAAGCAAATAAACAAAACAAAATGATGTAAAAACAACTATGGTTCTCAAAGGAGGTGGCAGGGAAGGTTAGGGAGAAAAAGATGGCATTCAGGAAGTACAAGGAATCACAGAAGGAGCAGGACAGAGAATTATATCAGTTAAAGCAGAAGGAAGCAGGGAAGGCAGTCAGAACATCAAAGGCCCAAACCGAGTAAAAGATAGCCAACTCAGTTAAGAAGGGGGATAAAACCTTTTATAGGTACATCAGGGAACGAAGGAAGACCAAGGGATGGATAATGAGGCTTGATAAAGGGGAGGGGGGCGGCCAGAGGGTGACTGTGAAAAGGAAGAGATACTAAACAAATATTTTCGCTCAGTGTTCACAAATGAAGAGGGGGGAGGTACCTAAACGAAACAATAGAAGCACTCTGGATAGAGAGGTTGATACCAGCCCACTCACAGAAGAAAGAGTTCTGAAAGAACCCTTAAAACTGAAGGTGGACAAAGCAGTGGGACCTGATGGGATTCATCCCAGAATTCTAAAAGAACTAAGCGTAGAACCAGTGACACCACTGACTACCTTCTTTAATAAATCATGGGAGGATGGGGTGGTACCTGAGGACTGGAGGAGGGCAGATGTTATTCTACTTCACAAAGGTGGGAGCAGGGCAGAGGCAGGAAACTACAGACCTGTTAGTTTGACCTCAGTGATAGGGAAAATGATGGAATCACTTCTGAAGGAAATAATTATTGAGTACATGGAGACCAGAGGGGCACAGGACACAAGGCAGCATGGATTCACAGTGGGAAGGTCATGTCAGATGAATCTAATAGATTTCTTTGACTGGGTGACCAAAGTAGTAGATCAGGGAGGGGCTGTGGACATGGCCTGTCTAGACTTTAGCAAGGCATTTGATACAGTCCCACACAAAAGATTAATATACTAGTTAGCCAGCCTGGGAGTAGGTCTCAAGATGGTAGCCTAGGTAAAACATTTGCTGGAGAACAGGACAGAGGGTAATAGTAAATGGAGTCCACTCTGAAGAAAGGGGGGTTACTAGTGGGGTACCGCAGGGTTCAGTTCTAAGACCGGTCCTCTTCAATGTCTTTATAAGTGACATTGCAGAGGGACTGGAAGGAAAAGCATGTCTCCTTGCAGACAACACAAAGATCTGCAACAGGGCTGATACACAGGGTGGGGTGGAAAGGATGAGAAGCGACTTGGCAAGGTTGGAGGAATGGTCAAATGCATGGCAGCTTAGATTCAATGCTAAGAAGTGCAAAGTAATGCACCTGGGAAACAAAAACCCAGGGGAAGAGTACACAACGTGGGGTGAGATACTAACAACAACAAAAATGGAAAGGAACATGGGGTAGTAACATATGAGATGACCTTAATGTGGGCAAGCAATGTGAGAGGGCAGTAAGGAGGGCTTGGGGATACTGGGATGTAGAGGGGGAGGCATCACCAGTAGAAAATAAGAAGTTGTTATCACTCCGTACAGACAGCTGGTGAGACCCCATCTGGAGTACTGTGTGCAGTTCTGGAGACCCAATCCCCACAAGGATATAGACAGAATGGAGGCAGCCCAGAGGAGGGCAACTAAAATGGTGCAGGGTCTGCACCAGAAGACATATGAAGAGAGACTTTAGGAACTTAATATGTATACCCTTGAGGAAAGGAGGGTCGGGGGGACATGATTGAAACTTTCAAGTACCTCAAGGGAATCAACAAAGTCCAAGAAGGTAGCATCTTTCAGAAAAAGAGGTGTACAAGAACAAGGGGGCTCAATTTGAAGATAGAAGGTGGAAGGCTCAGGGGTAATGTGGGGAAGTATTTTTTCATGGGGAGGGTTGTGAATGTATGGAACGGCCTTCCGGAGGAGGTTGTGGAGTCAAAAACAGTGGGGGAATTCAAGAATGCATGGGACAGACATAAGGCAATTCTAAGGGGTGGGGGTAGGAGGAAGTAGGCTGTTGGTTAACTAGGATCTGCAGCTTATCCATTAAGTAGGGAAATAGGCAGACTGGGTGGGCTAAGTGGTCCTTATCTGCTGTCAAATTCTATGTTTCTATGTTTCTAGGGCCGCCAAAAGTAAATTCTGCAAAACTGCCTTACTGAATTCAGCTAAGGACCCTAGGAATTTCTGGAAGAACATTAAAAATATAGTAAGTGGTTCCTCCAACTGTGCGGTCTCTGATATGCTCATAGATGGTTCTAGTTGCAATAATCCACTAACTATCGCTAATGCATTCAACTCACATTTCTCAGATCTGTCTGCCTTCACCTCCCTATTCACCTCTGGTAGGAGTGATAGTCATGACCAGGCCTCTACCCCACAGCTGGCCCCTATCTCCCACCCATTATTCTACTTCAGGGCTGTGACGGCAGAGGAGATGCAGAGACTTCTTTCTGGTCTCTCTCCCCTCACTCTAGTGCTGGCCTCGATAGCATGGAACCTAAGCTGCTCCATCTTGGTGCCTCTTATATTGCCTCCCCGGTGGCCGATATTTTCAATTTGTCCTTAGCCTCTGGAGTTATACCTGACCTCTGGAAGGTGGTGACAATCGTCCCTGTTCTCAAACAGCGCAACCCAAAGATCCTCAACAACTACCAGCTGATAGCCATTTTGTCGGCTATCAGTAAACGTCTAGAGAAAGTTGTGGCTGGGCAACTCATGGAGTATAATCAGTCCCATGAGCTACTGTTTCCTGTGCAGCATGGCTTTCAAAAAGGGCACAATATGTCCTCTGCCCTTATCACACTCTTCTGGGATCAAGGTCTGCTATGACCCAGGGTAAACTCTCAGGCATCATCTTCATTGACCTATCCAAGGCCTTCTACCTAGCTGACCATGTCCTACTTTGCTCTTAACTTAGGTCCCTTGGTCTGTCCCCACCCATTCTAATATGGTTCTCTAATTACCTCTGGAGCAGGCATCAACTTACCAAATTCAGTAAGTTGCTCTCGGACACCACTCACGTGTCCTCAGGTGTCCCCCGGGGTTCAGTCCTAGGGTCCCTGCCCTTCTCTATCTTTGTCAATAATCTACCCTCTACCTCTTCCAACTGCAGCTCCATCCTTTGTGCTGATGACCTGGTTGTCCTCACTCATTCCTGGTACATTGGGGTCATTAACCACCAACTGAGTGAGGATTTCAAGAATATCTAATCCTGGATAATGTCTCACAAGCTGGTCCTTAACCTTAAAAAATCTCCGGCCATGCTTTTTGGGTCCCTGGCCAAAATAAAGGCCTCCCCTACCCCTTTATATATCACTGGTCTTGATGGTGCTCCTGTCCTAATCACCAACTCCGTCAAATACCTTGGGGTGACACTTGACTCCCATCTCGACCTTGGACACCATATCCAAAATGTGTGCAGAGCTGTCAACTGCAAACTGGGTCTGGTCTACAGAGCAAAGAACAATCTCACTTCTGCTGCTCGCCTTGCACTGGCCAGAGGTGTGTTTCTCCCTTCTCTCTGCTGTGGACTCCTCCAGTTTGCATGTACCTCCAAAGTCCATCTCTCTAGGTGGACCATAGTCTATAACAACATTTGCCATTTTGCTCCTGCTGCCTCTCACCTCACTCACCACTGTGACCTGTATAGCAAACTTGACTGCTCTCCCATCCAGCTGCATACATTTTGTCTTGGGCTGTTTCACGGGCAAGGTTCTCAGAACTGGCACCCCCCCCAGGGCTGGCTGAGCTCCTCAAACCGGCTGCCTCTTCTTCTTACTCCCTTAGGTCTCTGGGTCCTGCAGTTCTCAAAGTTCATGCCACTCGCACGAAAATGGGGGACAGAGACTTTGCCTCATGTGTCCCCAGAGTATGGAACTCCTTTCCCACCCAGGTCCGCCCCTCCCACTCATGCCTTCGAACCTCCCTGTGGAATCGCTTGAAGCTTTTCTTAGTGTGTGTTGTCCTAAACCTCCATAATTAATCTTGGTCTCCTGCACTGGAATCGCATGTCCTACTTTTTGAACCCTTGTGCAGGTCCTGCTGATGCATCCTGCCTGCTTGGGTTCGACCCTGAATATAATATTATCACTCTCTGATTCAGGTGATGCTTTGACTGTGGCTCTGCTCTTGGGGCCCTGAACTGTATATAATTGTATAATGCACTGCTCATAGCCTTGGTGACTCTATGTATATTTCCTGTCCATATTTTTACTGTGTATACTGACTGCTTGTGTTATGTTCTGTTGGTTCTGATGCTTCTGTGTAATTGCCTAACTTGTATCATGTTGTCCTCTGTATGAACTTGTATTTCCTTGTACTCTCCTGGGTCGTACCTGAAAATAGGCAAATGTCTTGTCTAGTGTACTTACCTGGTTAACAAAAGCTAAATAAATAATAAATTAATAAATAAATAAATAAGATGAAAACTCATCAAAAGAGCCAGTCAAAGTACAAGAGAACCATTTTCACTTCAAGCTGTAGGTATTATTAATAGGATTTTTTTCGAGGTTGTCATCACATATAAGACCTCCAAGGATGTGGATCCAACAGCTGGTGAGACATCCTCAGAAAACATAGAAACATAGATTTTGACGGCAGATAAGGACCGCTTGGCCCACCCAGTCTGCCCATTTCCCTACCTAATGGATAAGCTGCAGATCCTAGTTAACCAGCAGCCTACTTCTTCCTACCCCCACCCCCTAGAATTGCCTTATGACTGTCCCATGCATGCTTGAATTCCACCACTGTTTTTGACTCCACAACCTCCTCCGGAAGGCCATTCCATGTATCCACAACCCTCTCTGTGAAAAAATACTTTCTTAAATTACCTCTGAGCCGTCCCCCTTCTATCTTTAAATTGTGCCCCCTTGTTCTTGCACACCTCTTTTTTTGAAATATGCTACCCTCTTGGACTTTGTTGATTCCCTTGAGGTACTTGAAAGTTTCTATCATGTCTCCCTTCTCCCTCCTTTCCTCGAGGCTATACAAGACCTTGAATGTTCAAAGGCCTAGAATGCTTAAGAACCAGACTGTCAGATGCAGAGACTGCAGACCTGATCAGAAGGTCTAACTGAAGTGGAAGCAAACAGGGTGACTTGTTGTGTAGATGGTGGGCATTCTGATTCAAGAACTGGTGAGGCCAGTATGGAGTGATAAAAATTATGATAAAGTGATTCCTCCAAATTTTGTGCAGCACTTGTGTATCGACAGGAATGGAGGAAAAGATTTAAGAAGACTCTTTGTTCATGAATGGAAGAAGCCAACCACTGAGGGCAAAACACTCTCAGTTTCTGATGTTCCCAAAAGACAAACAGGTCAACATGGAGAATTCTCTGTTCTCCGAACACAGTGGAGGTAACTTGCAAATGTATTGCCCACTTATGAGATACCTTCCCCCGACACAGCTGAGGGTTTACCAACTGACTGCTGAAGCTCACCATGTGGACTGTCATCAGGACCTCCTGGAATGAGTGAACAAGCTCAGCATCTACAGAGCTTCCTAGATGAGCATGTAGGAGAGGAGTCCCCCCTGCTTGTCAATGTAGAACATCATAGCCATGTTGTCTGTGTTGATCTGTAGACCCTGATCCTGGACTAGGTGAGCAAACTATGCCAGAGCCAGAAGAACTGCTCAAACTTCCACCAAGTTAATACAAGGGGAAGATTTGTTAAGTGACCAAATGACATGCTCCATATGGTAGAGGAGGCGCAGTCCCCAGTCTACGAGGGAGGCATCCATCATCAGGGACACCATGGCATGCAACCTAAGAAAAGAGTTTCTTCCAGGAGGTTCTGAGGTGACAGCAACTAGCCCTGCATATCATTCCGCAACAAAATTCTACTTTGCATAGTCCATTTCCTTACCAGTGAACATTATCACCTGCTTGGGAGTCAAACCAGATTTTTCCAACTTGAAGAGGAACTTCATATGTCTGAATGAACCACCAGATACTAGGACTGTCAAACCTCCTGCACAGAGCTTCCTGTTATCGGCTCTTGAAGGTAGGGGAGACTACAGATGGGCAAACTTGTATGTTTCCCAAATTGTATGAACAAAATCAGGAATGTCTGCATGCTTTTTACAAGTTGCAGACCTGATTTTGAAATAACTAAGTCCACAACTAGTGGAACAAAATTCCACAATAGACTGACTGGAAAACGCTTTTCCACAACTGACAGGATATAATATGTTTTCTCACAAGTTACTCATACTTGCATAAGCAAAATTCTGCATTGGTTAATACAGCAGATATGAATTTTGCTTATGCAGCAAAACCTAAGAAACTGTGGACTTCATATTCATCAAAGTACGTAAGGAAAATTCCACATCTGGTACTACTACATTCATGTCCATCTGTGAATGAGTGTTGCCAGCACTGAAGCATAAATTGGAAATACTTATTCTCAGATACTCATGAAAGTAGAGAAGACTGAAGAATCATCAGTAGAAGCTGTATGGTTTTTAAACTAATAAAATAATAAAAAAAGGAGATGTAACATATTTGATGTCTGTGGTTAGGTGTGTGTTTTGCAAAAAAAAAAACAGAAGAAAAAATGTTTTGAGGGGGATATGTCAGTGCACAACATATGTTTTGATCAGATATTCTATATAAAATAATGTATTTGAAAACCATACACATGCATGACTGAATTTCCATCTCAGAGGTCGTGATGACATCACAGAGTTCCCTTAAGCTTCACTTTTTTGTTAACTTTGTTTACTGAAGTTTTCAAGGCATGACAAGTTGACACAGAAGACATTACTTCATGGCATTTTCAGGATTACAGTTATGGCTATCATCAGACTTATTCCATCTTACAGAGAAAGGGGTTACGGTCATTGGTGCTGGAATGGTTTGAAAAGTGGTAGGGCCAAGGAAGTAAGGGGTAAGTTCTCCCCTATTAAATACATTAACATGATTGCAAAAACTGATAGGGCCACTTATGAAAGTGGTAGGGCCATGGCCCTAGTGCCCCTTCCCCCCATTCCGGCACCTATGGTTATGGTGAAAAAGTAATAACTTAACAGATTACAGTTTGTACATTCATTCTGGCAGCTGCATACTTTGGTTGTTTCTTCACTCTTGAGCTTTAATATCAACACGACCCTCATTGGAAACTCAGCCTTCTTGTGTATGGTTGCCCATACAACATTCTGTATTGATGCAGTGTATGTGAAATACAAACAGCTCGGATAAATAAGAAATTTTCCAGAGGTGAAAATAAATCATGTTTCACATGAGAAACATCATTTATTTTCATGTTGCAGTATCATTTAGATCGATACCTTCAGCCACCAATCCCCTACTAAATATGCCACTACTGTAAACCAGTACCCAGTTAGAACAGCGCTCCCTTAACAGAGCATGTTTAGAACAGTGCTGTAAGAAGAGTGAAACAAGGACAGCTACATTGGTAGGATAGCGAACAGCAGTTACCGCCACCACTGTAGCCATCAGGGAGTGACTGGAGGAAGGAAAAATGAGTCGGGAAAAAGTTGGTGGTTGGCTGAGTTGCTCCTATGGTGGAGAGGGCTAAGGCATAGAACAGCTCTGCCAGTGTGGATTTGGAGACCATGGTTCTGTTCCAGTTGTCTGAGTTTTTGTCTGTGAGATGGGCGTGCATAATTTTACAAAGTCCCGTCTCACAGATTCCCCCCCACCCGAGTTTCAATTTTTCCCCTTGATCCAACTCCCCCTCGGAGTTGATCGGGGGTGCAGGGGGACAGAGCCCACCTGCAAAAACATGATTTAGTATTGTGGTCTGTGGCCATGGTAGTGGTCCATGTCATGTTTTTAGTGGGCACTGCTGTTGCAGACGCCTTTGTTGCTGTGCTTTTCTGGGCAGCGCTGTGTTTGTATTCATGATTTAAACCTAGTGCCCTGTAAACCAATCCAAACTGCAGTTTAAAAACTACAAAAACAAAATTGTTGCCATCTTGTTCTCTGCTTCAAATCCCAGCAACCTAAGATACCACCCAAAAACTCCATAGCCGCCTGTGTACATGCTTTTATAAAATGTAATTCGATAATCACTTTTTTCACTTTGGTTTGTTAAACTGATATGGTACATGGCCGTGGCACTGAACAGCACTGTCATGTACCCAGCCACTCCTGATACCATGCTATTTCACTAAAGGAAAAAAAACAGTTTACCTCAATTTTCATTTTGTTTCCTCTCTACTCCACCAGACAAAATGCTCCTTCACTCTTTCATGGCCTAGCTAATCCCAGCTTCACTTCTGACCTAACACATTATCTCCCTGACATTACTGATGCACTCACTCTCTCACTCTACAAATAAACATTTGCAGACAAATCCCACTTTCTTGCTCTTTCTCTCTCTCTCTCTTTGTCGCAGCCTCAGTGACAGAGAAACAGGTTATGGGGAGTGCATCTAGAAAAAGGTACCTTAAGATTGAAAAATGCAAAGCGCAAAACTTGGCCAGCCCAGTGGCACTGAAAGCTGAGGTGCTGGAAAGTGCTTTACCTAATGTCATGCCAGTGACCTGAGTTCAGGAATGAGCTCAGGTCATGGGGGCTGTGGGGGGAAGGGCTGTGAGAGGACTGAGCAGCCACTAGGCAGTTCTCCTCTCCTAGATCGGGGTGGTGGGTTATCCTCCATCAAGGCTGCCACATGGTGGAGTCTGGGTGTCAGAGCAGATGGGTGGAGGCTGGTGTGATGTCAAGGATGGAAAGAGAAGTGGACTGGGAGTGCATGCATGCCTCCATGTGCATGCGCCTGCTGCATGCTATGACTCCTGATCCCGGCAGAAAACAGGAAAACTATGTCTCCCCACTGCCATGTATGATGGCCCCGCCACCTTTGGGTCCCACACCATGTGAATCCCCATTGGCTTGACAGAGGTGAGTGAGGTAGACAGAACTAGGGATGACTGGGCACAGGTCCCAATGAAAGAAGCAAGGCAGCAGTGGCAGAGCAAAAAGCTATATGAAAAAAAGCACAAAACTTGGAGGGGGACAGCTGACCTTATGAAGTTCCTTCTCTCACTCTTTCCAGATACAGCTTCTGCAGTTTTAAAAAGGGAAAAATAGTGAAAACACTTGGGGCCGGATATTCAGACTGCGCTGGGCAGTGGCGCAAGCTTGGGAGCAGCGCAACTGGGCTGCGCTGGGGCCAAGACCAGACGATATTCAACGGTGATGCACCATGGCTGAGCACCATTGAATATGGCAGGGGCAGCACACATGCTGTGCATGGCACAGTGGCACTGTGCCAGCACAAGCCACAGAGGGGGAGCAGGAGGATGCGCCAGCGCAAGTGCAGTTGCGCTAGGTGCATCACCTGTGATATTCAGCCTGGGGCATGCAAATGACGCCATAAACTATGCAAGGTGCAAATGGGGCCATTTGCATGTCATTATGGCCCAATTTGCATGCGATGCACCAGGCGTCCTGGCAAATTGCTCCTGGCGCCCTGCCAAGCCGCTGTTGATGGGAGTGTGCTCCTTGGAGGGCTACTGCAGCCCCCCCCCCATATGCCCTACCACTGGCAGTCATCAGCAGAATAGAAACCATATGCCCATGTAGATGGGAAGGACAGGAGAGGAAAGGGAGATGATGAGGAATAGTGAGTGGAATGGACGTTGACATGAGGCAGAAGGACAGGACTTCCTAAGGAGAGAGGGAACAGCTGGGGTCACCATCCGACTCCAACAGTGGAACCTAACTATGGAACCTATGAAAGCACTAACCCTATCTAAATATTATGACCACCAGCAAAAAGGAGAGGGAAAAAACACTTTGAGTAGGAAACCTCTGGGGTGGGATCTAAGGTCTAGGTCTCCTTCCCTCCATGATGAAGGATGTTTTGGTTAGTGACGGCTCAGCTACTGCAATTTAGAGTCGAGATCGAGGGAAGAGGAAAAGATCCCAATTTAGATGAAGCTCTCACTCTGTCCTTCTTACAGGAATGCTGTTGAGGGTTGCGAGCAACATCTCTGCAACTAGTTGCCCAAAAGCAAAGAAGAAGAGAAATGACCACTGAGGCACTCAGTCAGCCTACATGACCCTATGAAACAGACCAGGTGAACCAGAGGTGGTCAGATGGAGAGTAGCATAGAGGGTGCCTCTGAACCCACTTGGGCAGCTAAAGGGGCCCCATTGATGAGACCCCCACCCCTCACTGCTGGAAGTCACAAATTCTGCATCAAAAAGTGTCACTAAAATGAGGGATGACTGAAGGTCCATCCAGAGCGAAGACATTCACACTATGGGCCAGGGAGAAGGACCCTACCCCGAGCTTTGCATGCTCTAGATGTGGACTTTGTGGGTGCAGAGTGAGACCGTTGGCTGCAGGATAGCCCCGAGCCATGGAGCAATGGACATGGAAGGCACATCTCCGAATGGAGAGCAGATCAAGTCGAGGTAGCATGGGACCAATATGAGAGGTATGCTCAATTAGTTGATGTGAACAAGTAGACCTACAGATAGGCTGGATTGAGTGAAGAAGACCCCAACATGGGTCTGAAGGAGGCAGGTCACAGTAGCAACCACGGGAGTGCATGCTAACCGGGTCCACTGAGAAGCCAAATCAGGAGGAGAACTCATGAAGGTAGGAATGAGAATGTCGAGTGCAAGCCAGCAGCTGATGGGGAGGTACTCAGTACCAGGAGTAGTGAGGTTAGAGCTAGCAATCAGAATGGATGAGTGAAAGTTTGAGATGATATACGAGATAAGCTGGTGGAGGGAAGCCTGAAGGCTGGCAAGAACTGAAGAATGGGAATGAATGGTATGAAGGGGGATAAACAATGACAGCCAGGCAAAGCCTGCAGCCTACAATGAGATGAGAAGTTGATATGGGGGGAAAGGATGGTGAAGAATGAATGAACAAGAAATGATGGTGGAATGAAAGCCTGGAATGCCGGAATGGTTAAGGTGAGATGAGATGGCAAGTAGGGTATAGGAAGGATTAGGTTCAGTAATGACGGATGTAGACATGGAGTGGAGGATAGACGATTTGAGCCGTCTAGAACATAGGACTAAGGTAAGAGGAGGAGACCAATAGGTATGGTGATGGTAGGATAGGGAACCCCCCTCAAAAGAAAGCACGGATGAGGAAAGAGAAGAACAAGGGTTGAGGAGTGGTGGAAGGTGGGAGAGCAATAGCCAGGAAGGCTGAAGGAACATGAGTATGGGGAGTACAGCAGGCTGCAGTAAATGAAAGAAGGAAATGCTCTGAGCGGTAGGAGGCTAGAAATGTGAGGGTAGGGAAGACCAGGATATTTGGACAAGTGGGAGATGGTAGAAAGCCAGCTGCCCAGAGCCACAGTGCTCAGCGCGATTCAGCAGTCCCCCACCGTGGGAAAAACAGACAGCCATAAACTAGGCACAGGGACACCAAGAAGCGAAACAAAATTGCAGGAGAAAGGAAAATGAGGCAATGCCTGCAGCAGACCTACTGTGGAGTGAGCTGTCATACAGAAAGACATACTGTACATGCCAATGATGGAGAAAAGTACAGGCATGGAGGCCAGAACGAAGGTGCAGGCAGCCGACATGCGATAGGGAAGGAGTGACAGTAGGCAGGAACCACCACAAAGACAGCATCAAGACAAAGGCAGGCCTGGAGCATCGATGGTGGCAGGGAGGGTATAGGAGAGAGGAGGGTCAAGAAGGAACAGAGGTCAGATGGAGGAGGAACAAGTACCAGGAGGAAACCAGGAATACTAGGAATTTGGAGTAGCTGTGAAGCTGGTTAGAGGAAGGAGGAGGATCGAGATAAAGGAAATCAGACATGGAGTGGAGGAGTCAGGGATAATGTAGGCGGTTGGTATAAGGAAGGTCAAAAGAACAGAAGTAGGAGGACGAGGGGAAGAGCCATAACAGTGAGGGAATGAGTAAAGAATGAGAGAAATGAAGGACAGATGAGCAGGGAGGTACTGTACATCTGCCAGGTAAACTAGGAAAGATGAGAAAGTGAGCAGCACCAGCAACTGCAGTGGGAAGGAGCACCGAACTCGGCAGTAGGAAACTCCTCTCAAGGAAAAACAGATGGGAGCTGCAGTGAGGAACTCAGCAACGAGGTACAAGTCCATGCAATGTGGTATGCATGGTGAGGGGGAAGAAAGCCAGGCTCAGTGAGTGGCAGCAGAACCTGGAACTGCTGACAGGAAACAAAGTAGCTACTGCACAATGGAAAGAGAATTGGGGAGGAGTCTAGAAAATGGCTGAATCCCCAAATGCAGGTGGGATGATGCAGCACAAGCCAGCTGAGGGCGAATGTCTTGGTGGACTGCCAACCCAGAAGTATGGGAAGGTAAGGTGGCAAAACCAGGCAGGTGGGTGATGGAGCACACTGGGAGGGCAGGCAGTGGAGTATAGAGGCAGCATGGCTGAAAATTAGGCTGCAGAAATGGAGCTGGGAGAAGCAGCTGGGGGGGGGGGGCGGAATGAGGAGCAGAGGAGACAAGGAGGGGAGAGAATGACCACAGTAGCAAGAATGGGAAGGAAGGGAGGAAAACCAGGGGGAGAGAAAGAAGACGAAGTGGAACAAGGGATGCCCAGGACAAGTGGTGGACTGGAGAGGACTGGCGCCAGAGGAGCAGCAGAAATGTGACAACAGTCTGGAGCAAGAGAGGGCGGTGCTTCCAACTGCAACGAAGAAACAGATCCTGAACAAGCCAGGAGGAGTGGCCTTTAAAGGCCTGATGGGGGTGGTTTGTTGCTCCACACTTCGAACTACAGACATAGCCTTGCAAATAAGCTTATCAGATTTTGTAATTTGGTTCTCTGATACGTGTTTTGAAGCAGGAAGATTTCCAGCAACCCATGCCTTTAATTATGTGAGCCAGAATGTTCTTTTGAGAAACTGAGGTGTCTGCTCCTATTCTAAATGAATTGCCAGGAAAGGAGGAAGCATTACGACAAAGGTGAGACAGCAGTGTTCTGGCATGGAGGAAGAACCAGGACATAGTCATGATGGAGTAAGACAATGTACAGAAGATCAACAGAATCAGGACTTCTGAGGATTGCAGCAAATCAAATACCTGAATAGGACACCAGGTGGATTTTGTAGCAAAATAGGAGACATGGAATCCTCTGTTGATTTGTCAGTTTTTAATCTTGGTAGAATGAAGACAAAGTGATCTGCAGAATGTTTCTGTAGACAGTTGTTAGTAAGGTCGATGGCTGGATTAAATACTGATGATGGCAATGTAAATTCTCCAGGTCACAAGAATCCAAAGAAGGACAGGTTCATAGCAGCTTGTAAATTATAGTCAGCAGTAGGACCGAAGCCATTACTTAGGAGAAGCATTAGCTAAGCACATAGATTGTAATCTATGGGTTTTATTGAGCAAGAGTCTGGAGGAATCTCTTTCTTGATACCCTGTAAGCAGGTTCTCAATTACAAGAGTGTGGTCTGCATATTTATGGAACACATACAAACAGAGGGACTTGAACCCAGGCCTCATGGAATACGATTCCAGTTAAACTACCAGTTACACCACCAAAGTAACTGGAAACTGGGCTGTCCCAGAGCACATTACCATTCTCCAATGCACAACCTGGGGCTGCAGAGATAATTACATTTTCAATCACAACATGGCAGTGGGGGTGGGTGGGGGGGCATGGCTTAGCCTTTGACCAGGATGACTGCTATGCCTAGCTCCTCTCACTGTGGGACAGAATCCTCCTTATTCTGGCATCTGGGGATATTTTCTGTACCCTATTCATAAACAATACAGCAGTGAGGCTTGCCTGCATTTGAGCTCATCTTTATTTCTGGCATCCAAGTGGTAGATTGGATGCATTTTCCATCATTCTGAAGACTTTCCAACCTACAAGATGGCATCTTCTATACCAGCTAGTACTGAGTCTTCCAAAAATGGAGCAAATGATCAGCCAGCTGCTTGCACAAATGTCTCAAATAACTGTAGCAGTCAATGCAAACATGCAAACCCTACGAGCGACTGAGTCCAGCCTATTCAAAACAGAGCGACATCTTGCAGCTCATGATGCCACCATCCAAGAGGTTTCTGCAACTATGAGAGAACAGGCCCACTTAATCTGCCTTCTCCGAGACTTGGAGAACCAGAGCCATCATAATAAGCTAAGATTTATCAGCTTTCCAGAATGCTCTGAACAAAAGGACGCAGTGTTTTTTTTAACAAAATACCCTTCTGGAACTGCTGGAACTCCCACCCGACACTAAGGTACAAATAGAGCAGGCCCACCACTCCCTTCTCCCCCTCTTAAACCTGGTGAACACCCATGCCCTATACTGGCCCATTTCCTCGACTTTTGGCAAAAAGGACTTAGTCACTGCTGCAGCTAGAAACAAAGGCTCCCTCACCTGGCATGGTAGAGAATCTAAATATTTCAGGATTACTCTCAGGAGCTCACAGAACATTGCAAAACTTACATGGAAGCAGGAAGAATTCTGTATTTTTGCAAGATACCCTTCACTGTGCGATACCTTTTCCATGCTGGACAGTGTCATGGATTTTCTCAGGAGAATCTTCCCCGAAGACATTCAAGACCCAGGCAGTTCTGCAGCTGGGGAGCACCACTCATCGGATCAGGGAGAGCAGAAAAGGAGCTCTTCCTTCTTGCCCCTGTGACCCCCCTACAAATGGGAGTTCCCGAAAAGTCTTCCTTAAGCTTGCCTAAATGCTCACTGCCAGGCTGGTGTCCTGCATTTTAGCAGTTTAAACGTTATTGCTCGAGAGTGCCTGTATAGCCTCTGTGCATTCTCTCTTTAAGAGCTGCCTAGATTGCAGTTATAATTAACCTGGAGGGGGAGTCCTTGTTGTGACTGACAGACCGATCAGCCAACCGAACCTTTTGGATCCTGGGGAAAGTCCCAGGCTGCTTGCAGCTACTTTCAGTTTGAGTTAGGGAGTGAAAAAAGTAACAGCTCGAGATAGTCGAGCAGTAATCCTGCATAGATTTGCGCAGGAGAACTGTGAAAGGGCCGCGTTTTGGCCTGTCTGTTTGCCTGCTGTCCCTGAGAGGGAAATTGAAAAACTGAAGTTTATTCAGACTGAATCCAAATTGTGAGGACGATTTAAGCCACAGAACTGTGACCAGGCTTTAACCTGAAGAAGACCGAAGATTTGCTGAATGCGATCGGCCTGTCAGGATTTCCAGCCACCTTTGAATTCCCGGTTTGTGCAGAGACTCTGTAATTGTGACAGGATAGCTTTCTGCCTGGTACAGTAAAATTTCTTACATGTAAATATACTATGTGCTGTTAGCGGGTCATGATTTGGTTCCCCACTGTGTGCTGAACTATGTTCTGCTTGCTTCAGGCTGTATCCAGTAACTTCTTACACTCCTTCCTAGACTCCGCTAACATTGCTGGAGCTGCGTTCATAGACCTTTCCAAGGCCTTTTACTTGGTCTGCCATCATCTCCTTCTTGACTCCCTCTACCAACTTGGCTTCTCCATGGGCCCACTGGCATGGTGTGCCAGTTATGTCTCCACCCGATCCCAATGTGTCAAAATAAATGGGACCCTATCCGACACACTATCTGTCCACTCCAGGGTGTCCCAGGGCTCCATCCTGGGTCCACTACTCTTCTCCCTCCACCTAAACACCTTGCCAGAGGCCTGCTCCGAAAAAATCCTACTGTACGCAGTAGGATTGTATGCAGATGATACAGTGCTCTATGCCTCGCATCATAAACCTACTCCCCTCCAGGACTCCCTCCAACATGCCTTCTTCCAGGCCAAAACATGGTTCAAGGACCGTAGACTAGTCATAAACCTAAAAAAGACGAAATTGATGATTTTCTTCCACCGCCAAAACAAAGCGAAAAGTGCACCTCTCCTCATCCTCCCCAGCACCCAGCACCTTGAACAGGTATCTGTCTACAACTATCTTGGGCTTGCCCTCAACACTGCCCTTACCTTCCATGACCACATAAACACCCTAGCAGCAACCACAAACACTCGGATTGGACTCCTTTACTGGCTCAAGGACTGCCTCCCTCCTGATGTCCTTAAGCTTGCCATTATTTCCTCTTTACTGCCTCTAGTGGACTATGGACTCCCCTTGTGTGAGGCAGCAGATAATTCTACACTCCAGAAAATTCAAATCTCCCTCAACAAGGCCTGCAGGTTCCTAACTGGTGCCCCTAGGCTGACCCACACCTGCTCCCTCTATTCCACTGCCAATCTCCTCAACCTCAGTGAAAGACTCCACTACCAGACCTGCCTACTGACCAAGAAAATTCTGCTTGGTCATTCCCCTTCTGGGGTCACCACCTCTCTCCAGCTTGCCACCCCCTTTATCTCCACCTGCAACTCTGACAAAGCAATACTGGCGGTACCCAGGGTAAAAACCTCCCTTGCCCAGAGATCCTTCTGCTACAGGGCCCCTGTCTGGTTTAATGCACCCCCAGCCACCATCACCATCACCAGCACACCCAAGATTGCCCCTTTCAAAGTTGCTTTCCGCAACCACCTCCTCAATGTTTGCTCCTGTAACTGCAACTAGCTTGCACTCTCATACCCTCTAGAGCCCAAATCTCTGACAAAGTCCATTATGGACTGCCACCACTTACAGCAATGTCTAATCCACCTCTGGCTCATGAATAAGATGGATTATACTGTAATGGATGCTCTCTCATGGTAACAATGTTTTGCTGTGCTTACTTTAATATCTGTATCCAAAACTGTATATATGTTTGTAAACAATGTCTGTAACCTATACATGATGGCTATTGCATTGTAACCGTATCCACTCTGTTGTTTTGTTTTCTGCCCTCCATGTGACAAGGTATCTTTGTAAATGAGCCGATGGCTCAAAGGTTGTAAATCCGATACTTCAAATAAAAAAATAAATAAATGGACTAAATCCGTTTGCATCACCATTTGGCTTGGGCCTTGCCACACTGGCCCAGCCAGACTACCCGCTACACAGAGAAAGCCATCGACAAGAGACCTGCCTGGGAATCAGCCCCCTGCTCAATGCCTTGAACAGGAATGATGTCTCAGTGATTTGTGTGGGCCCTGCTTCTCCTGGCACTCCAGCTCAACAACCTGCAGTCTCGATTTCATCATGCCTGTGTTCTGTATTGGGTATCATGAGTAAACATCAGGTCGCTCCCTGCAACAACAGCTAAATCTAAAGTGTTGTCATCTGATTGCTTTGTTGTCTTTTCCTTCACGAACTGAGCCCTCTGGCTCTGGATTACAATTAGTGTGTGTTGTGCATGTTGCTTTCTTCCATTACAGGGCCCCAACCAACTGCGACGCCGGCCTACCCTGGGCAACAGTCCTGGCAAGCCCACCTTTTTCCTACCTGGGTACCCAGAGTGTGTAACTGTGTAGGGACTCTGAAGTGCATGCATAACTGTCTGATTGATTTAGCCATTAACCCAATCAACCTGATTAAGTCCCTCCCTTGTTCAAGTTCCGTGAATAAATCAGATTTAACTCTTTTTGCATCTAACCTGACTGTGGTTCCAGTTTGTACTTAGAGTACTGTACTGTTGCTATTTGCTGTGCATTACCTTGTTTTACAGGGGGTCCCCAGGGTCAAGCTAGAGGAACCAGTCCTGGTGGTAAGTGCAAACAGTGTGGGTAATTGCATGGTGAATAAGGGTCATTGTGAAAGTGATTATTGTATATTGTTCAGGCCACTGGAAGGGAAAGAGAGGGGTTACAGTGTCCTGGAGGGCTGTGCCCAGGTTAGCTTGACCACTAACAACCTGACCTCTGGGTGGAGGCACCCATTTCAGTACCCAGGCCTCTTAACCTGCTACTAGCCAAGCAGGCAGGGGTAGTAGCCCTTGGGACAGCGCCACCTAGGGGTTACATCTTGGAGGTTCACCACTGGGATTTTGTGTCTTCTAGTGGCTGAAATTATGAATTATTGTCAAATATAAATGGCTACACCAACAGAAGTGGCTGTGCACCAGTTGGTGGGGTGGTGTACGGGGCAAGAGATTAACTCCCATAATGCTGTGCTAATACTGGATATACCTATGGGCAGTAGTAAGGACACTGTAGAAGGGGCACTTTCTAAAGTTGAATGTTTGAAAAAAGCTGTACTGGTGGGTCGACAGACTGATTTAACTACCCAAACTCTCATGGCCTTGGTGGAGTATAGTGACCCCCTGGACAGTGCAAAGGTGCCCCAGACTATCACTCCAGAAGGGTTCCCAGCCTCCTGGAGGGTGATAACCAAAGATAGCAAGGATCCCTTAGAGGATGAGCCCCCACCATTTTATGAGTCTTTTGAAGAGAAGTTTGCCAAATTGCTACTGGAGGAGGGCAAAACTGTGGAGGAGTTAAAAAAATTATTCCTGCCACCTGGGAGTGTCACCTCCCCACTGTCCACACCCACCCCAGCACCTGTTCTTTCACCAACTTCTGTACCTGCCTCTGAACCAGCAAGTAGTCATGGCCCTTAACGTAAGTTCAAGGCATTCTTTGGCATCCGCCCTACTCCTAATGGGGATGTCGACCTGGAGACCTGGATAGACTCTGCTACTCTTGCGGTACAAGACAGGCAATGCTCAGAGGCCAAAAAAAGGGCCTCCTAGGGGAAAGCCTTCAGGGACCCGCCCTACGAACTTTTCGCTCCCTGAGGTCCTTTGACTCTCATGCCAAAGCCCAAGAGTACATAGTCACCCTTGAAAATGTGTTTGGGGGCACCACTAGTGTTGAGGCCTTGAAATAGAAACTTAAAGATGTTAGACAACAGTCGGGGGAATTGTTATCTACCTACATGGATCAATTAGAGGGAATCCTACAAACCATTTTTTGGAAAGGAGGCTGGGCCTCAAATTAAGTGGACTGGGTAAGACTGGATGATACACTCTGCTCTGCCTGGCACTGAAGCTGGGTGTTGCTCATATTGCAACTGCATCAAAGGAAATTTAGTCCCTTGCCCTTCCACGTGTTGATGAAGGAGGTACAGGAAGTTGAGGAGGAGGAAGGCTTTTTGGAGCCCTGCACAGTCGTAGCTGCTGCAACCCCTGCTCCAGGCCCGAAGTCAGTCGCTGATGGCCTGGAATCACCACAATCACATGATGGAATCCGAGAACTAAATGTCAGCCCCGGGGGGCCCAGCTAGAGAAGGACTGCTATGAATGCTCTGCCATGGGATGAACTGCTGAGGGAGTTCAGAGAAACAAAAAACAGTCTCTTTATGAAGGCCACTCTTGTAAGTACAGGCCCCAATCCTTGTCCAACTGCATCTGCTATGGGGTTGGGGGTGTACACCCAGGCATCTCCTGCTGACAGCAGCTCAAACATTGATGTCTTGACTACGGAAGTGAGAGAATTGACGAGATGTCTCTTAATGCTTGCCACACCGCAGACAGAGGTGGAACCAAGGTTTTCTGTTGGTAGTACCCCCGCCTCAGCTCCCAATGTGATGTCTTGGCCACACCAGACCTCAGAAAGCATATTTTGCCATAATTGTGGGAAGGAAGGGCACATGAAGAGAGAATTGTGGTCCCCAAAAGACCTAGATAAAGTTGTATACAGACTTCAAGGAGAGTTTTGGAAAATGAGACAATGGCCGAGGAGCACCAGAAATGACCTCAGTGCACGACTGAGAAATCCTAACTCAAATTTCTTTGTGGCTAAATCATCTGTCCAGGCCTCTGCTACTGCCTCTCCAGACTGGTCCAGAATAGTAGGCCCTTTGATAGAGACTTCTGTGACTGTCAATGGTATCCATGCTCGGGCTGTGCTCGATAGCAGGTCGCAAGTGACCATTGTATTCCAGGACTGGTATGATAAACACTTATCTGATGTACCATTACAATCTTTGGAAGGTTTGCATGTGTGGGGCCTGAGCGACAAGTTTTATCCCTACCTAGGATATGTCCGGCTCTAGTTATCTTTCCCTGTGACTGTAACTGGTGTAGACGAACAAGTAGAAACCCTAGCCTTGGTGTACCTTCCTACGGGATTGTATGATGGGATTTCCTTGCTCATTGGAACCAATGCCCACATGTTTGGAAGACTAGCGCAGTTGTGTCAAGAGAAACAAGGGAAATGGACTGGGTATGCACTGAGAATCCCAGTCCTGATAAAGAGATCCTATGATCTGAAAAAATGGACTACCAAAGTAGACGGAGATGAGCCAGTGGGGATGGTGTGGAAGAAAGATCCCGATTCTCTGGTACTACCTCTCAATGCTCAGTACACCATTCATGGAGAGGTTCACATTAGAAAAGATGTAAAGCCAGCTGGCTCGTCGGAGCAGCGGTTGGTTCCGCTGCGGCGCCCGGCGACCCGGTTCAGAGAGCGGACTCGGGTCGCTGGAGAAGACTGGTGAGTGGAGTAGGTTAAAGCATCCCATGACTGCTCATCTACTCCAGGGGAGGGCAGGTAACAGGAACACTGCATGGTACCCCCTGGCGGAGGCTTCAGGGTCCAGTCGCCGAGCCTGGGCGGCTGGGAGAGCGTGGTGAGCGTCGGCCTACGCCTTGACATTCGTGGCACACCGCCCCAGAAAAAGTGGAAATACCAGCCTCCGGGTTTGCCGGATGATGGCTGCCCGCTCTCGCTGGTCCAAGGGTCCTGTGCCCTCCAATCCCACCTCAACAGCACCCAGGGTCTGACGCCTAGTACGCTGGGGCCCGCCTCCCACCCCGGTGTCTTTCCCCTCAGAGGAGGGGGACCCACCCGGCAAAGGGATATGCCAGGCCACCCCTGGGTTGGCTGCGATGTGAGGTGAGGGGAGGGGGATAGGACGAGGGCCATGAGCGGCAATGTGCAGCCGGAAGGAGTGGCAAACCCGCAGGTGCGACCGGAGGGGGGAAAAAAAAAAAAAAGAAAAGATGTAAAGAACAAAATATTAATGTTGGATGCACCAGGTGATGGAGAGTTGCCAGAAGGATTATTGGTTGAGCCCAGCATTTTGCCTGTCTGTGCACACGCCTATGCATGACGAGTGATTGTCCAGATTCAGAATGTGTCAGATTGGGAGATCCAGATGAACAGAGGGTGCACCTTAGCTACAGTACACTGTGCAGACACTGCAGTATTACCCAGTAACAAGTGCTCTGGCAAGAAGGAGAGAGTGACCCTGGTCTTATTTGACTTTGGTGATTCCCCGCATTAACAAGAAACTCACCAGAGAGACCAAATGTTTTCATTAAAAGAATGAGATGTGGAGTGTGGCCAGGGTGTGGAGCATCACATATGCCTGCATGATGACCAGTCATTTTGAGAGAGATCCCAACGCCTCGCCCCAGTGGACATAGATGATGTTAGGAGACACCTGCAGGAAATGCTCACTGCTGGTGTGATGCAAGAATCAAGGAGCCCATATGCCTCTCCCATTGTGGCTGTGCATAAGAAGAATGAGTCCGTGAGGATGTGTGTTGATTATCAGACCCTGAACCGGTGTACCATCCCAGATCAGTACACCATGCCCCATATACAAGATGCCCTGGATTTGCTTGAATGGGAGCAAATGGCTCTCGGTATTGAATCTTTGCAGCGGATATTACCAGATTCCGATGGCCCCAGAGGACCATGAGAAAACAGCCTTCATCTGTCCTTTGGGGTTCTATGAATTCCTGAGAATGGCACAGATGATTTCGGGTACTCCGTCCACCTTTCAGCGACTGATGGAATGTGCAGTGGGAGATATGAACTTGCTGGAATGTCTAGTATACCTAGATGATGTCATTGTATTCTGACACACATTAGAGGAGCATGAGACCCAACTGTTTAAAGTGCTAGACCGATTGGAAGACTTTGGCCTCAAGCTGTTCATCGACAAGTGCCAGTGTTTTCAAACCTCTGTGAAGTATGTGGGACACATAGTATCTGCAGAAGGGATAGACACCGATCCCAGTAAGGTTGAGTCACTGACTACTTGGCCCCAGCCCCATTACTTGAAAGTACTACAATGTTTTCTGGGGTTCTGTGGCTACTACCGCAGGTTCATAAAAGACTTTTCAAAGGTGATTCGCCCACCCCTGATTCTTACCCAGGGTTACCCCCCTACCAACTGTAAATACAAGAAAGGGTCTGTCATTTATCCTGTATTCATGTTCCTGCTGAATGTATAAGTCGTTTTGTTATTTTCAAAATTAATAAATTTCTTTCAATTTAGAAAAAAAGAAAGGGTCTGTCAAAGTAGTGTACTTCCACAAAGGTGAAGCTTTTAGGCCCTGCTGGACACCCGAATGTGAATCCGCCTTCCATGAAGTCATATACCAGCTCACCCACACCCCCATCCTCGCCTACGCTGACCCTACCAAGCCCTATGTGCTGCATATGGACACTAGTCTGCAGGGCCTAGGGGCTGTGCTGTATCAAGACCATGAGGATGGTTTGAGACCGGTAGCTTTCGCCAGCAGAAGTTTGACCCTGTCAGAGCAAGACTATCCTGTGCACAAGCTGGAGTTCCTTGCAGTAAAATGGGCCATTGATAATCAGTTTCATGAGTACCTCTATGGGGCAAAGACATTGATGAAGACTGACAATAACCCATTGACCTATGTACAGACTTCAGCTAAGTTAGACACCATGAGGCACCGGTGGCTTTCTGCATTGTCAACATATGAATATGCTGTCGAATACAGACTGGGCCTGAATCATATTGATGCTGACACCCTATCCCGGAGGCCCATTTCCAAGAGTGACTGGGTCAGGCTGTCTGAACCTGACATCCAAGCATTGTGCCAAAAGTCTGACAGAGATGAACAGATGTCTGTGGACACAGTGGACTGTCTAGTAGATTGCTTGGGCCCTCCTGATACAGTACCTGCATACCGGCTGCCTATTGCCATTTCTCTGCTCTAGATTTTGGTGCACTACCTCAACTTGACAATGACAGTATTCAGTGGGCTCAATCCCAAGATCCTATGATTCAACCCACACTTGATGCCCTGTGTGCGGGGAAAGATGTGTCTAAGTTGCGTTTCCCTGACATGCGAACTGCCCTATTGTTTAAATAAGGCCCCAGGTTGAAGTTACTCAGTTGTTATACAGAGAGACAGTGGATTGTAGTGGTCAAGTAGACAAGCAAAAATTGGTCCTGCCCATGGCCTTTAAACACTTGGTACTGAGGTCCCTCTGCAATCACATGGGGCATCTTGGTATTGACAGGACTCTTGACCTGGTATGATCTCGATTCTACTGGCCCAAGATGGGGGCCAATGATGAGCACCATGTAAAGACCTGTAGTCATTGCCTCCAAAGAAAAGCCCTGCCTCAGAGGGCTGCTCCCCTTGTCAATATCACTACTAGCACCCCCATGGAACTGGTCTGCATAGATTTTTTGTGTTTAGAACCTGATCAATGGAATATTGGCAATGCATTAGTGGTTACGGATCATTTCACATGGTATGCACAAGCTTTTCCAACTAAAGATCAAAAAGCCTCTACCGTGGCCAAGGAGTTAGTGGAAAAATTCTTCGTCCACTATGGTGCACCCCAGCGGATCCACTCTGACCAAAGCAGAGACTTTGAAAGTAGGCTAATCAAAGAAAAGCTCTCTCTGTGGGGGGTGCAGAAGTCAAGAACCACCCCTTATCACCCGCAGAGGGACCCTCAACTAGAACATTTTAACCGCACCCTTCTAGACATGCTGGGCACCCTCCATCCAAAAGACAAGCATAAGTGGAGCCAGCAGATTAGCATCTTGGTACACACATATAATTGCACCAAAAATTATGCTACTGGGTTCTCCCCCTACCATCTCATGCTTGGGAGGGAGGCCCAACTGCCAGTTGATGTCTGCTTTGGGGTCTCTCCAGATGGGGTCTGAGCTAAAAACTACCTGCAATATGTACAGAAACTGAAATCTTAATTGAACCATGCATATCAACTGGCCAAGACAATGGCTGCCAAGAGAAATCTCGCCAACAAAGAGAGGCTCAATAAGAAAGTAAAGGCTCAAGAGCTATGGCCTGGAGACCATGTGTTGTTACGCAGTCCGGGACTACATGGCAAGCACAAAATTGCAGATAGGTGACACCATCTTCCTCATGTAGTGATTGGAAAGTTGGATGATCTACCAATGTACAAGGTACACCCAGAGAATAACTCCAAAGCTGTCAAGACCGTGCACCGTAACCACTTGCTGCCTATCGGCCAAGTGATTATTGAAGCTGAGCCAGAAGACATTGCCCCCCCTGGGCTGGTGACTCTTGCTGCTGCAAAAAAGAGACAGAGTCAACCTACCCCAGTAGTTACAGATTTAAGGTTTCCCCCGCAGCAGGCCCAGAATGATAATGACTGTCAGTCCACCTCTGATGAAAGTGACTATGGTAATACCTATTATCCCACCTATGAACTGAGTCAATTGTTTCATGGAAATCCTATGCAGAATCATGGGGATGAAGCTGGGCCTTCTAGACTGCCTAACTCCCAAGCTTTGTCCTTGGAGCCAATGCTCCCTGAAAGTGAAGTGCAAAGCATCACATCTGAGGCTGCAGACTCCCTGTGTTTAGTGGAACTGTGTGACTTGCCTAAAGAAGGGGCTGATGGTCTGAGTCTCTCTGGTGACACACCAGAACTTGAACAACAATATGAGAGTGCTGACAGACCCACTTTAGTGCCACAAAGTCTAATTGTGCCAGAACCTTCTCTAAATGAGCCAAGTGTTGTTGAAACAGAGCCTACAGAGCAAAGAGCTGACATTGCTCTCAGTTTGGACATTCCCATCCATGCAGAGGCACCCCTCATGAATGACAAAAGCTCTAAAGTTAGTGCTGAAAGTACAGAGACTGTGGCTGTTCCCCCCAGAAAGACTGGCCCAGCTGCCAAGCCAGTATTGCTCTTCAGTTATGATTCTCCTGGGAGGCCAGTGGATTTGCCTCTCAGTGTGGTTCACAAAGGTGTTTATATTTCTCAGAGCTCACTACCCAAACTGAGCTTAATGGCCAATTCCAGGTTAGTTGTTCTTCCTTCAGAACATGGTGTCCCTGTCCCATCGAGTCCCAAGTTAGCTGATAGGGAAGGGCCCCCTTCCACATTGTTTACTGTACAAGAAGTTATAAAGTGAAGTCATAGGTTCATAGTACGTAAATCATAATAGAATCAGTATAGTGTATGAAACATGCATAAGTTTTGTCAATGAATATATGGTATAGTGAAATGTATAGTAATGTGATAAGTTACGATTAACTGATGCATCATGTAGTATTTCCATAGTATGCTAATGTCATGTATGTCTTGTATATAGTGCATTTTCAATATTGTGATGGTATAAGACTTGACGCGGACACCAAGTTTTCTCCAGCAGGGAAGGGTGTAACCCTTACAAATGGAGGTTCCCAAAAAGTCTTCCTTGAGCTTGCCTACATACTCACTGCCAGGCTGGTGTCCTGCGTTTTAGCAGTTTAAATGTTATTGCTATAGAGTGCCTGTATAGCTTCTGTGCATTGTCTCTTTAAGAGCTGCCTAGATTGCAGTCATAATTAACCTGGAGGGGGAGCCCTTGTTGTGACTAACAGACAGATCAGCCAACTGAACCCTTTGGATCCTGGGGAAAGTCCCAGGTTGCTAGCAACTACTTTCAGCTTGAGTTAGGGAGTGAAAGAAGTAACAGCTCGAGATAGTCGAGCAGAAATCCTACATAGATTCAAGTAGGAGAACTGTGAAAAGGCCGAGTTTTGGCCTGCCTGTCTGCCTGCTGACCCTGAGAGTGAAATTGAAGTTCATTCAGACTGAATCCGAATTGTGAGGATATTTCAAGCCACAGAACTGTGACCAGGCTTTAACCTGAAGAAGACCGAAGATTTGCTGAATGCAATCAGCCTGTCAGAATTTCCAGCCACCTTTGAACTCCCTGTTTGTGCAGAGACTCTGTAATTGCGACCGGATAGCAATCTGCTTGGTACAGTAGAATTTCTTACGTCTAAATGTGCTGTGTGCTGTTAGTGGGTCGTGATTTAGTTCCCCACTGTGTGCTGAACTGTGTTCTGCTTGCTGGAGGCTATATCCAGCTCCAGTGGACTAAGTCAGTTTGTATCTCCATTTGGCCTAGCCCTTGCCACACTGGCCCAGACAGACTACCCGTTACACAGAGAAAGCCATCGATGAGAGACCTGCCTGGGGATCAGCCCCCTGCTCAATGCCTTGAACAGGAATGACATCTTGGTGATTCGTGTGGGCCCTGCTTCTCCTGGCACTCCAGCTCAACAACCTGCAGTCTCGATTTTGTCCTGCCTGTGTCCTGTATTTGGTATCGTGAGTAAACATCAGGGTAGCTCCCTTCAACAAGAGCTAAATCTAAAGTGTTGGTCATCTGATTGCTTTGTTGTCTTTTCCTTCACAAACTGAGCCCTCCAGCTCCGGATTACAAATAGGGTGTGCTGTGCATGTTGCTTTCTTCCATCACAGGGCCCCAACCAGCTGTGACGCTGGCCTACCCTGGGCAATGGTCCTGGATAGCTCACCTTTTTCCTACCTGGGTACCCAGAGTGTGTGACTGTGTAGGGACTCTGAAGTGCATGCATAACTGTCTGATTGATTTAGTCTTTAAGTCAATCAACCTGATTACGCCCCTCCCTTGTTCAAGTCCCCTGAATAAATCAGATCTGACTCTTTTTGCATCTAACCTCACTGTGGTTCCAGTTTTGCCAAGAGTACTGTACTGTTGCTATTTGCTGTGCATAACCTTGTTTTACAGGGGGTCCCCAGGGTCGAGCTAGAGGAACCAGCCCTGGTGGTAAGTGCAAACAGTGCTGGTAATTGCACAGTGAATAAGGGTAATTGTGAAAGTGATTATTGTATATTGTTCAGGCTACTAGAAGGGAAAGAGGGAGCTTACAGTGTCCTGGAGGGCTGTGCCCAGGTTAGCTTGACCACTAACAACCTGACCTCTGGGTGGAGGCACCCATTTCAGTACCAAGGCCCCTTAACCTGCTACTAGCCAAGCAGGCAGGGGTAGTAGCCCTTGGGATAGTGCCACTTAGGGGTTACACCCCAATCACCAATTACCTTGGAGGTAGTAGTGTTTGAGGCCTCCCCTCCTCCATGGTCCAAGAAGTGGCATACTCTCTACCATCATGAGGGGTGGCAACATCCAATTGACAGGAATAAGGAAAAGGCCCAAATAGAACATGATGGCAGGGACCTTCAGTGCTATCATTCCCTAAACCACTTCGTGTGGTGCAAGATATGGAGGAGCCCTCCCTGCAATCAGGTGGGGTAGACCTAACAAAATACCCCCGGGTCAGCAGAGCCCATCCTCTGATCAATGATCCTGGGCTGCTCTATGAGCGCAAGGTGGGGGGTGAGGGAAGAGAATCAGAAAGGATGTTAGGGAATACTTTTTTTACAGTGAGTGCTTGACAAGATCAAGAGGCTCTCAAGTGTGATGATCTGCATTATAACAGTGGAAGACTTTAAGCATGGGTGGAACAGACACATGGGACTAATAAGGCAAGCAGAGAAGGGAAAGGATGAGCAAGTGGCCACTAGGGTGCTTGCAACTAGCTTAGGTATGGATTAGCCAGGAGGCTCTTGTCTCCCCTTATCTGCTGATGTTTACATTGCTATGTTTTGGGGAAGGAGTATTGGAAAGAGTGCTAGAGGGAAAGAAGATAAGGGGAAATATATTAATATTACCCAAAGAAATGAGAAACCCATTACTGCCTACAATCAGTGAGTTGTCTTTGTGGCTTTGGGTGATGGGAATCCAACAATGGGGGAATTAGACTTGTCACACAGAGTGGCCTTGTTTTATGCAGTCTATGCTACTTTTAATAGTAGACCTAGTGGATCCGAATTACATACTGAACAGGCGCCAATTTAATTTAACTGGTACCAATTAAAGAGATAGTGCCCTGCCTAGAAATAAACAGTACCTTTCCGAAGAAATCAGCTATCAGGTTTTATGTAAGAAGTACTGTAGAACTATAAATATCCCTGTAAAGTTTCAATCGTGCTCAGATGGTCCAAGCCCAATTCATGCCAAAGAATCAACACACTTATTCTGTCAAGTTACATTATCTCTGATGATCAGCTGATAACTGTCAGTGTCAAATTCTGGCATTCCCAGTTGCACTGCAATACAGTACGCAAGCGAGAGCAGTATTTGATTCACTTAGTTTCCTTCCTGCATACTATTCATTTGCTTGCTTAATTCCCCTAAAAAGGCAGTGAAAAGGAATTTTTTGGCTTTATAAACTGGCAATATGGATACTGATATGTTAGGTTTGACTACCAGTATTTCCAAACCGATGACTGAAAATTTAACCGAAGAGCTCTCTGCCAGTACTGCTTCCCCGCCTCAGCCCCAAAAAATGACTGCATTATACTGTGTATGCATCAGAAGTTCAATTTGAGATTGGACAGAATACTTGCCAGTGTAACCCCTAGGTGGCACTATCCCAAGGGTTACTACCCCTGCCTGCATGGCTAGTTGCAGGTTAAGGGGCCTGAGTACTGAAACGGGTGCCTCCACCCGGAGAACAGGGTTGTTAGTAACACGGATAACCTGGGTACAGCCCTCTGGGACACTGTAACCCCCCTTTTTCCCCTCTTGTGGCCTAGACAATATGCAACAAACACTTTCACAGTAGCCCCTATTCAGCATACAAATCCCCACACTGTTTGCACTTACCACCAGGGTTGGTTCCACCATTTCAACCCTGGAGACACCATGTAAAACAAGGTTAGACACAGCAAATAACAACAGTACAGTGCTTTTGGTACAAACTGGAACCACAGTCAGATTAAATGCAAAAAGAGTTAGATCTGATTTATTCAGGGGAATTGAACAAGGAAGGGGTGTAATCAGGTTGATTGATTTGAAAACTGATCTAGTCATGCAATTGTGCATGCACTTTTAGTCCCTACACAGTTACACGCTCTGGGTACCCAGTTGGAAGTAAGGTGGGCTAGCCTGGAACATTGCCCAGGGTAGGCCGGCGTCGCAGCTGGTTGGGGCCCTGTGATAAAAAGAAAAGGTATGCATAACCACACACAATTTGTAATCCAGAGCCTGAAGGCTCAGTTCGTGAAAGGAAAAACAAGAATGCAGTTTAAATGACTACACTTGAGATTTAGCTGTTGTTGCAGGGAGCTACCCTGATTGTTACTCACGCTAACCAATGCAAGACACAGGAGGGATGAAATGGAGACTGCAGGTTGGCAACTGGTATGCCAGGAGAAGCAGGGCCCACATGAATCACCGAGGTGTTGTTCCTGTTCGAGATGTTGAGCAGGGGGCTGATCCGAGGGCGAGTCTCTCGTTGATGGTGTTCTCTGCACCTGAAGTAGCTGGCTGGGCCAGTGTGGCAGGGCCCAGGCTGGGTAAAACAGTTCAGAAATCAGTCCTGGAAGGCTGGATGCAGCTTCCAGCAAGCGTGGCACAATTAAACAGTGTGGAACCAAATCGTGACCCACTAAGAGCACACAGCACATTTATAGTAAAGCAGTCACCATACCACAAAGCGGATAGCAGTCCGTCAGCAATATCAGTGTCTCTGAGCAAAACCGGGAGTACTATAGTGAATGGATGTCCTGACAGGCCAATCGCATACAGCAAAGCTTCAGTCTTCTTCAGGTTTAAGCCTAGTCACACTTCAGTGGCTTTTCTCCCACTCAGTTTGGATACAGTCCGGATTATTCACAGATTCCCTCTCCAGAGACAGCAGGCAGACGGGCCAAACTCAGCCTTTCCACCAATCTCCCGCATGAACTATGCAGTCGCAGAGTGCTCAAATCTCTCGAGCTGTTTACTCTTTCAACTCCTCACACAGACTGACTCACTGCAGCAGGCAGCTTGGGAATTTCCCTTCAGTCCAAAAGGTTCAATTCATTGATTCATCTGTCTGTCAAAGCAAGGGCTCCCCCTCCAGGTCCATTTAGGCACCAAAGTGTCAAAACTACAATTCCTACAGAAATGTGCTCCCACAAGACCCCTGGGGACAGACCATTTTAGGGTACCCAAAGGTACTGATTGGCCCATTTTGGCAGTCTAGGACCAAGATGGTGGTGATACACAGAGCTGTATATGCTGCAAAGAAGGCAGGTTAGACAATCTACAATATCATTACTATTCTAATAAATAATCAGCAAATAAGTACAGCTTCTAACAGAGCTCCCTCTGCGCAAATAGCGATGGCAGAACGGAGTGATCATCTGGCAGCCTGGGCGGGACTCGAGCATAGAAACACTCAGCCTCCTCGCAGATTAAATAAGTACCATGTTAGAGGCAGCTCTTTAAGAGACAGGGGCACAAAGGCATTAAGGCACTCTCATACAACACTTTTAAAACACTAAGACACAGGATACCAGCCTGGCAGTGGGCATTTAGGCAAGCCCAAGCAAGACTTTCGGGAACCCCCATTTGTACAGGGGGGTTACACCAGCAAAGTGTGATGAATGTTGTGTGCTTTTATGAGTCCAAACATAAATGACTGCAGTATACTGTGTATGCACCAGAAGTTCAATTTGAGATTGGGCAATATACTTGCCAGCAAAGTGTGATGAATGCAGTGTGCTTTTATGAGTCCAAATATAAACACAGAAATAATGCGAGTACAGTACACATCTTCAAGCGTGACTACTCAATAAAACTGAAAGAAACTCTGGACCCTGAGAAACTTAACAAATCTCCGCCATAAAACCTAGAGGTCATTCACCCCTTTTTTTTGAAGACATGGAGAAAGAACTAAAAAACATTGTCTCTTCTCTTAGAGCTGAAGAAGCAGTGCTCAATAGCCATGTCTTAACAGCAATAGCTGCCGACATTCTGAAAATATCCCATCTGCAAATGTTGACAGAGAATGGCAGATCACTTTCGTTCTCTAGCCAGTGGTTATGGTTGTTTCTGAACTGAATGGGGTTCAGGCAAGCAAACGTTAAAGGGACCACTGGACTGCCAGGGTAGGCAGGTTGCCATACTGCTGTCAGCAGTATGGCAGCCTGCCTACGAGTGGCCACCCATTTCAGTCTACTTGAACTCTCAGTGGCTTTTTATAAGCTTTTCAAAACCCTTACTCACACTGAGGACTGTATACAAGGGTTCAAGCAAGCAAGAATACTTTGGACTCACAATGAATGCTTGAACAGTACTGGTCTCATCACATAAGAAGTGAAAGTAATTTCAAATGCAATACTCAATTGTTGTTCATTTTTTTAACACAGCCTCTGTCTGTACCTGATGACTGATGCCGTAGATGCTGAGCTGACCTGAGCCGGAAGCACACACGGACCTCATACACTTTTCATTTTATTTTATTTCTATTATTTTGACATAATAATAGGGTATCTTCACCAGCAACAATCATTGGCATAATCTGTCATTTATTAATATACTGTAATCAATGATTCTTCAAAAAAGACAGAAAGATACCCAAGCTACCACATGGCACAGAGCTAAGAAATAAACGCTGTCAAAAAATAGTCGTGCCTTAAAGGGACATAGTGATTACAGCAAACATTTTTTGTCAGTACTTATTTCTACTTTTTCAGTATTCATTTCTTTTCAGTTTTACCAGTTATAAGATTTTCTGTCTGACAGTACTTGATGTGATGTGTGGAACAGTACCTTACCTGTAGGCTGACATAGTCAGTTCTGTTCATCTGCATACATCATCAGCACTGTGACCTCACTAACTGCGACATCACTGGTAACCAAGAGGAGCCAATCTCCTGCTGCTTGATTGGTAACTTGTGACAAAAGAAGCAGAACCTGTGATGTGACAATGAGCGAAGTCACATGCTGATGATGCAGTGGGTGGACTAAAATTAGATATGTCTGTGTCCAGGTAAAGCACTGCTTCATCATCTTACCAAGTATTATTAGGTAGAAAACCAACTAATAAGCCACTTTGCGAATGAGAACACTTCAGAAATAAAAAAAGTAAGAACTACTACTAAAAATCTGTAAATTTTCCTGTTGGCTATCTTTTGGCGATAAGGTAGATGATTTAGCTCAGTTTGAATTTACAGCAGTCTGCCTTCTATCAGAGCTAGGCTTCACTCAAAACTTGATTTACACCTATTTTTAGGAGGCACAGAAGTTTTCTTGATGGACTACTAGTAGCTCTGCTCAGAAGTGGAGCTCAGAAACACTCTTTCTCCATTCTGTCCAAAGTGACAGTTTAATTGTTGAGGAGACAAGAGAGACGACACAGCTTCTGTCAGTGTGCTAGTACTCTGGGCAGTCTGACATGCCTGCTGGGGTGAACCACACTTCACAAAGTGGCATTAGATGTTCATGGCTGGTTGGTCTGACTGAAACAGCTTAAGTATGACCATTTTTATGTTGTCTTGTGTGTGCGCAAGCAACATCTTCTGGTAGTAATAGCACAGTGAGAAGTGTGTCAGTGTTGGCAAATGCAGGGTACACTTTAGTAGGTACATCCCTCATTCCCCAATTAGCCAGCATGCTAGCACTGATGCAAGAATTATGTAAAGTGCACCAACTTGAAAGAAATGTGCTGCTGCAGTCAGAGACAAGTTTGTCATGCAGCGGCAGAGATGATACACCTCCCGTACATGCTTTTCCTGGTGAAACATTTCAATAAACATGGCGGTGGCAACACAATCCCCAAACAAACCTGACATTGGGGGCGCAAACCTCGTGTTGGCATGTCCCCCATCCCCCCCACATTGTGTGGCACACTGGGAGCCCAAACCAGTGTGCTGCCTTTCACGCAAAGCTGGCCGTGTCAGCATGTTTCCCCACCCACATTGTGTGGCACACTGGGAGCCCACCCCAGTGTGCCTAACAAATACTACAATGTCTGGTTTTGTTTTACCTGAAAAAGAAAATGATCCCTTGTTGTGAGCGGCCCCTGCTCCCCAACTCCACACTCGCCGGGCGCACTCTAACCTCCCGCACCCCCCTCACTCCATACTTACCTTTGGAGGTCTGGCGCTGTGATCTTTGATGGAGCAGGAACATGTTTGGACTCTTCAAAGCCGAACTGCTAAATGAAGAAATGACGGTAAGCTGTATAATGGCATCAATGGGGGGGTCAACTTAGGTCAATATCTTAGCCATTTTTTGAATTTTGTCTTCAAATTTTCAACATGGGGTTCTTGGGAACCCACCTCATGAACACATGCACTGTCATCTTGTTATTCTGTCCCAAAAGGTGATTTCTTGATCACTGCATGGAATCACCTTTTGGGACCGATTAACAAAACAACAGTGCCACTATTATGAGGTGGGGTCCCAAAAAGCCTATGTTGCAGATTTGGTGAAACAGAACCAAAAATTGACTGTGTTACAAGCGTGCATTGCACAGTTTCCATGCATGCTCGTAACTTCAACAATTTTTAATATTTTCACTCCAGATTTTCAGCATTGCCATTTTTTCATACCTCCTTATGAAGGGTACAGCTGTCATTTTTCACATCCTGCCCAAAATGTGTTTTCGCACATCTGGCACACAATGGCACGGTCACTGTGGGAATCAACTTTTGGGACAGATTAACTAAATTACAGTGCCACTGTTTATGAGCAGAGGTCTCAAAATGCCTATGTTGAAAATCTGGTTAATAAATCCCCCAAATAATTGCATTACGGGTGTGCATTGCACGGTTTCTATGCATGCTCGTGACTTCACCAGTTTTTCATATTTTCACTCCAGATCATCAACATTGCCATTTTTTACACCTCTTCATGAACAGTATAACTGTTATTTTTCACATACTGCTTGAAATGTGTTTTCGCACCTGTGGCACCAAATGGCGCAGGTGCTGTGCAAAATCACCTTTCAGCTAATGAACTGATAGTACCACTTTTCATGAGGCGGGGTCACAAAAAGCCCATGTTGAAAATTTGGAGTGAAAATAGCAACAAACGCCCAGTGCCTTAGGGTTTCCAACTGTAATGCCCCACTCTGTAGAGACTGACAGGCGCGTCAGGGGTGTGACTTGGGATTGTCAGCTGTAATGCTCAAGCCATCCCACCCCCACCCTGAAGCCAGTGACAGGTATCAATGTGTGCCTTGGACTCTTTGGCCCAAAGTTCACCCCATTCTCCTATATTGCACCCATCTCAGCATATGTTCTTATGGAATGGGGTGAGCATAAGGCCCAAAGACCGCAAGACACACTGCAACACTTGTCAGTGTCTGCAGGGAAGGGTGAGGTGAAATGGAGTGAACGTTATGGCTGACGACTCAAAGGCACATCCCAGTGTCTGTCAGTCTCTGCAGGGTGGGGGTGGAGTTGGCATCAGTTCAATACTTCACTGCCATTCCTATTATACATCTCTCTAACTCCTGCACTACCAATGCCAATACCAGCAAGACAACATTCGGCATTGACAAATGCTTGTTTATGGTGTGTCAGGCTGAACTTGCAGGCCTAGCAGTGTCTCTTACAGCACAGTGGAAGATGAATTGACAGCTTAATTTACAAATCACATCCTCTGAGTATAAAACAGGAAAATGTTTGTGGGTGGTGACATGCGGAAAGGGTCACATGTTGGCATTCAAATCAAGACAGACAGACTACACCACTGGCCGAAAAGTGAGAGTGGCTGTTTTGTCCATCACTCACTGGCTAAAACTGACACATCTATGGTCTGTGAATGTGTGTCCTTGCTACAAAAGTGAACACAACAAGCATTTGTCAATGCTGAATGTTTGCTTGCAGGCATTAGCAGTGGAAATGCAGGAGTTAGACAGATGCAGTATAGGAATGGCAGTGATGTATAGAACTGACACCAACTCCACTCCCACCCTGCAGAGATGGACAGGCACTGGGGTGTGCCTTTGGGTCATCACCCATAATGGTCACAACATTTCACCTCACCCTACCCTGCAGACAATGACAAGTGTCAAGGTGTGCCTTGGGGTGTTCAGGCTTTACACTCACCTCATTCCAAAAAGAAATATGCTGAAATGGGTGCAGTATAGGAGAATGCTGTAAACTCTGGGGCCAAAGAGTCCAAGGTGCACCTTGATGCCTGTCACTGGCTGCAGGGTGGGGGTGTGGGTGGAATGGCATGAGCATTACTGTTGACAATCCCAAATCACACCCCTGACACCTGTCAGTCCCTACAGGGTAGGGCGGACACCTGTCAGACCCTGCAGGGTAGGGCATTAGGGTCGGAAACCCTAATGCCCCGGACATTTCTTGGTATTTCTTCTCTAAGTTTTCATCATGGGCTTTTTGTGACCCTACCGCATGAACAGTGACACTATCAGTTTGTTAGCCGAAAGGTGATTTTGCACTGTGACTGTGCCATTTGGTGCAAGTGCGAAAACACATTTCGAACAGGATGTGAAAAATGACAGCTGTACTGTTCATGAAGAGGTGTAAAAAAATGGTAATGTTGAAAATCTGAAGTGAAAATATAAAAAACTGGTGAAGTCACGAGCATGCATAGAAACTGCACAACGCACATCCGTAATGAAATTATTTGGGGAATTTTTTGCACCAGATTTTCAATGTAGGCATTTTGGTACCTCCACTCATGAACAGTGTTACTGTGATTTTCTTAATCTGTCCCGAACACTGATTTCCCACAGTGACTGTGCAATTCTGCGCCAGAACTGTGAAAACACATTTTGAAAAGGATGTGAAAAATGACAGCTGTACTGTTCATAAGGATGTGTGGAAAAATGCCAGTGTTGAAAATCTAGAGTGAAAATATTAAAAATTTGTGAAATTACGAGGGTGCGTAGAAACTGCACAATGCACGCTCGTAACACAGTCATTTTATGGACATTTGTGACCAAATTTTCAACATAGGCATTTTAGGAGCTCTGCTCATGAACAGTGTCACTGTGATTTTCTTAATCTTTCCTGAACACTGATTTCCCACAGTGACCATATTATTCTGCACCGGAAGTGCAAAAAACACATTTTGGCCATGATGTGAAAAATGACAGTTGTACTGTTCATATGGAGATGTGAAAAAATGCCAGTGTTGAAAATCTGGAGTGAAAATATTACAAATTCATGAATTTGTGATAGTGCGTGGAAACTACGCATTGCACGCTCGTAACACAAGTCATTTTTGGGGAATTTTTTCATCAAATTTGCAACACAGGCTTTTTGAGAGCCCACCTCATGAACAGTGACGCTGTCATTATGATAATCGGTCCCAAAAGGTGATTCCGCGCAGTGACCACAAAATCACCTTTCTGGACTGAATAACCAAATGGCAGTCACTGAATTCATGAGGTAGGGTCCCAAGAACACCATGTTGAAAATTTGGTGTAAAAATTCAAAAAAATTACCGAGATATGCACCAAAGTTGAAAAAACCCTATTTATGCCACTATACAGCTTACCGGCATTTCTTCAGTTTGTGGTCAGCTTTGAAGAGTGCAGACATGTTCCCGGTCCACTGAAGATCATTGTGCTGGCTTCCAGAGGAATGTATGGGATAAGAGGAGGTGGGGTACACAGAAGGTGGGCATGGGTTGGGGGAAGGTGGTAAGAGAGTCAATGAGGAACCATTTTCTTTTGTTACAGGTTTTTTTATTTTACAGAAATGACGTGGGGCTTTTGCCATGCTGGGGTGGGCTCCCAGCATGTCGCCTGGAAGTTTGGGGGTCCACTGGAGTCAATGGGGGATTGGGCACCCCCGTTGGCTATACAGTGTGAGGGGGTGCACATGAGGATGCTGGAATTTTGCCACGCTGGGGTGGGCTCCCAGCATGGCACCTGGAAGTTTTTTTGTGGGGGGGCACTGCAGCCGACGGGGATTGGGCACCCCTGTCAGACATACACTGTGCTTGTGGGGGAGTGTGCATGAGTTAAGGGGGATTGGGCACCCCCTCAGCACACAACAATTGAGGGGCCCATACAACGACCGCTACAGTCAGTGGTGGTGATCTGTAGGCAATCTGCATACTGCGATGTGCGGCCGGTATGCAAACTGCCTACACCTTACCACCTGCTGACTGTACGATTTACTTTCTAACTTATGCCACTACATCTGAATTGCTGTCATAGACAGCTGGGGCATTCATTGGTGTGGTGCAGCCACGCCTGCAAAAATGCTCACGGCATTGGAAGCAGGGGTGCCACAACTATGAAAACTCGTATGGTGGCACTATGTTTCTTGCACATGCGTGCAAGCAAACATAAAAATGAGGCAGTATGGTTTAGTTGTTTCAGCACCAGACTAGTACCTACAAGATCATGGGTTAAAAACCTGCTAGGGTCAAATACACACTGTGTGATACTATGTGTGATACTTTATTTTTATTCTTTGTTAACTAGGTAAGGTTCATTAGGCACAAATACCCAATTTCAGGGGAGGTCCAGGAGCTTTGGGGTGGTTAAGTGACTTGCTCAGAGTCACACAGTATACAAGTAAAGGTTATGGGAATCAAACCCATGCCTGCTGGATGTACTAAGCTCATTCATAGCTCATTACTCTATACTCTTGGCTATCCTCCCACTGTTCTAGTCCACCCAACTGTGGAAACTGGTAGAAGCAGGACCACACTGGAAATGAGATGTTGCATCTCATATGGGCTATTCTTGAAAAATAAATTATAAAATAAAAAATAGGGATTTATAATCACTTGTTTTCATAATATTCTTCTATCCTTCACATTACATTTAATTCTAACCTAAGAATATTTACATTTATATTAAATTCTGTAGTTTCTGCAGGTTTAACACAGACAAGGGAGAAATATCCATCCACATGGACTGGAGCTTCCCACAGCTATTCTTAAATGCTGTGGGTAGAGTATGATACTTGCTGTGATTTGTAGCAACTTGCAATACAAGAATGATGCTAATTTCATGGTGTAATCATGTGTGATTTATAGATTTGGATAGACTATTTAATAGATGATCCAGAAATATGGACATCAGTCCACTGTGGAAATCCTTCCCCAGCTCTCTATGTTAATGCTTTGCATAACAGACATCTATACTGTCTGACATCCTTGGTTATGCACTGCTGTAATTCTAAAGTACTGTATTTTTTCGGTCTTTAGTTGCTCCTATTAAAGGGATTTCATTCCCCACTGAGTTCACCCAATTATTAAATATAGTATTGAATAAATATGGGATATACAATGGTGAGCTGTCAGATAAATGATTTATCTACACAAGTGCTGTTTGACCTCGGGGAACTTCACGAGTGGCGTAAGCCACGAGTGAGGTATCCAGTCAAACAGCTAGTAACAAGATAAATCATTATCGACACTCCTCATTATATTCATTTATGCAATAGGGATGCTTCTTATCAGTGTGGGAACATTTGGTTTTGACTGTTTATGTTCTTTTTTAAATGGTAATTTCTGGGACTTTCTGGGACTTTTGGTTAACTTTCCTGGTGTATGTCCGCTTAGCGGGGTGGTTGCTATTAAATGAAACACCACTCATTTTGTAGAGAACTTCTTGCTGAACAAATGTCATGGTGACAGTATCATGCTACCTTTTTTGTTTTAAAGTTATTCACATTTGTTTGATGAAAAAGTGAAACAAAAATTTAATTTTATGCTGTTTTTTGCTAATTATAAAAAAAAAGCTAAAAGGTGTTTATTAATGAAATGCCACTCATTTTGTAGATATTTTAATGCTGAACATTTTTTGTGCTCATAGTACCATGCTATCATTTTTAGTTTTAAAGTGATTCACATTTGTTTGTCGAAAAAGTGAAAAGAAACTGAATTTTATGCTGTTTTTTGCTAATTTTGAAAAAACTAAAAGGTATCTCTGAATGAAACACCACTCATTTTGTAGATATTTTTATGCTGAACATTTTTCGTGCTCACAGTACCATGTTATCATTTTTCATTTTAAAGTTATTTATATTTGTTTGTCTGAAAAGTGAAAAGAAAATAGGATTTTTGCTGTTTTTGCTAATTATAAAAACTAAAGGTATCTATAAATGAAACACCACTCATTTTGTAGATTTTTTTGTCCAGAACATTTTTCGTGCACACAGTACTATGCTATCATTTTTCGTTTTAAAGTTATTCACATTTGTTTGTCAAAAAAGTGAACAAAAAAGCTTTGATTGACAGTTTGCATTTATCCCACATATGTGGGATAAATCTAGGGTGGTTAGATTTATTCCACATATGTGGAAATAAATGGATTTATTCAATGGCTTTTGGTCTCACACCTATTGCATAAATATATCTTCTGTATTATAGCCATCTTCCTGTTTACAGATCTCTTTTATTTCTTGTTACAGCTTAATATTTCTTCAGTTTAAAAATTCACCTAGCAATCCCACTAATTTCTTGAACTATTTCAATCTGGTTTCAGGTATGAGATACCACTGTTGTTTTCAATATCTATTAACATTTCTCATGTATTCTGAACAAATTATTATACAATAAAAAACAGATGCCATGCACAGCTGTAACCAGGGAAAACACAATTAACACATAGGCACACATGAACATTCTAACTGGACTGCAGCATATTATTGTACCAGCTGATGCTTCCTTTAGTTCTTCTCAGAGTACATAAAAATCTAATAAAAAAATACAATGTGCAAACACATCCACATTAGAAAAAGGTCTGCTGTACAAAGATGTGATATGTAAAAGAAGAAAGATCCAAATCAGTTCAATGGACATTCATCTTAAGTGTGTAATATCTTCACAGGAACATACTGTATAAAGTATTTGCAGTAGGTGAAGCTTTGAGAGCACACCAATGTCTGTTGTCTGACCCTTCTGCTAATCCAAAGCCAGTGGCCATTTTTTAATGCATACTTGAGAATGATGGCTAATGACAGTTCCCTCCAGTTCTTGAAAATATTTAAGTAAGAAAAATGTAATTGATCATTTTAAACAATGTACAGCTCATGATTACTTGATCCCCCAAAGTGTAGATTTCAGAAAGGATGGGGGAGGGTAAATTACTCGATCCCCCAAAGTGTAGATTTCAGAAAGGATGGGGGGAGGGTAAATAAATCATTCAGTCTTTTCCGTAGTTCCCATCACTGCATGTAATCCATGCTTCCCTTGATGCTGTGCCATTTCTTCCTGGGCTCAAGCCTTGCAGTAGACATCATACTTCAGCTTTGCTCCCAGCCTTGTTCCTGCCAAACATGCCTCAAACTTGGCATCCATCTCCTTGCTCTGAGCTTCAGAGAAATGGTTCTTCCAATCTCCAACCTCTCCTGGAAGAAAACAGTACAGTATTAAAAAGATTAAAGTAGCATTTGAACCATCCTTTCCTTCCATTTCTGCTGATTAGATTTATTTATTTTGTATATTAAAAATTAAATCTTACAGGACTGGTTCCATGAGATACAGTACAAATCTAATTTATGGAATGTTCCACGTCATAGTAAAATAGATAAACAACAATATACAAAAATTTAATCAGGTATAAAAACAATTACAAGTTTGTACATTTAACATAGAAGATTTGACAGATTACAGATATAAAAGTTTTTGATACCCATACCAGGTTCTAGGCCAGGCATGGCCTAGGTCAGGATAAACTGAATGAAGTCATTCCAAGATCTTTTGTGAAGTGTAGCTAGAACTCAACACACACACAGTTTCTCTGCCTCAACAAGTAGGATCTATATTCTTGTAAAATTCTTGAAAATGTGGCTTTTGATAATCCAAGTTCCCCTCTTATTGCCAACAACATCCTTGATCCCGTCCAATCCAACTGTTATACTGGTCACAGTTGTCACTGTCACACAGCAAAATAGTCTTGTATAACAAACTGAATTTGCTTGTCGCTCCCACTACTCACTGGTTCTTCTGTGGAGAGCACCATTAAATTTTTTCAGAGATATGTGCTGAGTAGCAAAGGAAACTGGGCTCAAGTATAGTTATGTGCCCCTCTATTCCCATAAGCATTCTGGGCAGGATTCTCAAAAGGGATGTACCCAGTGCATCCGAGATGTGCCGGCACATCCCTGACTTGTGCTGCGGTGTTATTCTGGAAGGGGGGCGATGTACCAGCACATCTCCAATGACCTAACGCATCACAGATGCATCGCATACCACCCATAATGATATGCTGGACATCTGGACGGGCCGTGAAGGGGGCATGACCATGCATATGGAGCACAGCCCCATTCACAGCCCAACTCGGAGGCTCATCCCCGGGGCATGTCTGGAGATGTGCCTCCCAAAGATAAGTCTACTTCAAGTAGACTTAAATGGGTGGCCACCCACAGGCAGGCTGCCACACTGCAGACAGCAGCATGGCAACCTTCTCACCATGGCAGTCCAGTGTGCCCCCCTCCCCACCCGCATCTCCGTTATTATGCCACACCCAGTGGCGGTGGGTGCCATAAATCTGAACCCCCCACTCCCCACCTGCATCCTCATTATTATAACGCACTCAGCAGCAGTGGGTACCATATGTCTGAACCCTCCACTCCCCACCCATATCTCCATTATAATGCTGCTCCCTGTGGTGATACGTGGTAAAATCAGAACCCACCCTTCCCACCCCAACCTGAATGCACCAGCATTGGCACTCTATAAGACCCCCTCTGTAGCCCAGCAGACCTACCACCCCCCCCACTCACTCAGGCACCCCCTACCCTCCCCACTCCCCCATCCCAGCATACTCCCACCATTGGCAGGCAGCACAACCTACCCTCATACCACCACAACAGCCCACCGACAGAGCTGTCTGTGAATGACAGCTACTATACACTCTGCAGCCCATTGCTGGACCCTGTTGACCAATGGACTTCCAGTGTGTGCTGTACATTGTCATTTACAAAGTTGTGAATGACAGTATACAGTACACACTGCATGCCCATTGGTTGACAGGGTCCACCAATGAGTTGCAGAGTGTACAGTAGCTTCATTTGCAGGCAGCTCTTTTAGCAGGCAGCTGTGATGGTATGAGGATGGGTTGTGCTGGCCGCCGATGATGGAAGTACACTGGGATGGGGGAGGTTAGGGGTGGCTGAGTGGGTGGGGTGCTGAGAGGTCCGCTGGGCCACAGGGGTCTTATAGAGTGCCAGTGCAGGTGCATTTGGGTCAGGGGGGGAGGGTGGGTTCTGATTTTACTATGGTATCGCCACAGGGAGTGGCATTATAATGGAGATGCGGGTGGGGGGGTTCAGACTTATGGCGCCACTGCCACTGAGTGCAGCATTATATCAGAGATGTGAGGGGAGAGGGGGGTCTTCTGGATGGGCTGGGCCTCTGTGTGTGGACCTCAGCTCTAGCAGGGTGCCTGGTGCATTCGGCCGAGTGCATCCCTGCACATCACATGCAACTGGGGCCATAATGACATGCAAATGGCCCCATTGTGCCGTGCATGCCTAATGGCCCCATTTACATGTTGCTGTTACTGAATAGCATCTTTGGGTGCAGGGCACCATGCGATGCACTGTCCCATTGTATTCCCAGCCCAACCAGGGGGCTGTGCCCGTGCATCCAGGGGCTGAGTGCAACTGTGGTATTCACAGAGGGGATGAGCTGGGAGCATTCCCTGGTGCATCTTTTGTGAATACCACAGTTGCTGCTTAGCACATCTCATTTGCTTCAGGGCATTTGAGATGCGCTGAGCACAAGATATTTGTGAATCCTGCCCTCTGTGTTTTAAATTGTGCCTTAAAGCATTTTGTGATTTAGACAAGAGAAGACATTTAGGATAAATAATTCACAAAGAGCAGAAGATACAACAAGGGAGGGACATTCTAAACAACAGAGGGAGAAGAAACATGATGACCAATCATATTTCCATGATAACTACATATAGTCAACACTTTCACTAGGTCAAGAAACATAGGAGGACATTTTTCAAAAGAGATGCTCTGGCTCATCTGAGATGCTCTGGAGCATCTCAGGAGATGCTTTAAAGCAAGATATCCAAAAAGCAGAGATGCTCCACGCAACTCTGGATGGGCTGAAGACAGACTATAATGTATTCAGAGCATCTGGAGAGGGCATGCCCATGAATGTTCCACTCATCTCTATATTTAGACCAAATGGTTGGAGCATCTTCAGAGCATCTCCAAAGATGCTCCGAACAGAGATAGGACTAAAAGAAACAGGCCTAAGTGCAATCCCCCAACAGGCAGCTACCGGGATAGCAGACTTTGTGAGCATCAGTGTGGTAGCTGAATGCACTTGTTATCACTAAAGAAAGTACACTGATCAGTGTTTGCTACTGTGCAGTGCATATTGTGAGCACAGTCCGATATGAACAGTAAAGAAACATACTACTGCAGCTGTTGTCAGAGGTGCTGGTTGTGTTATTATATCAACGTACTAGAAAGGCAGTACTGGGAAAATGGTCGGGGCACCATTCCTGATAGCTGAGATAATGAGGGGTGTGAGGAGAGTAGAGATATCGCTAGCATCCATCTAGTGGGTGGGTTGTGCAGGACACCATACCCACACAATGCACTCTGTGGCACAGCACACAGCAGGAGGCAGTGCCAGGAGTGGTGGGGGCAGTGACACGGAAAGTGCAAGGGCCAACCCCTATGTGGAACTGTGGAATTGGGTGGCCTACTGGAATACGGCCTAAAAACACAGTGACATTAGTGTGCCAGAGCACAGGGTGGGCAGGGGCTTGGCATAGCAGGCACAGGTAGCAGGGCAGCATCCAACACACACACCCAGACACAAATAATGCCAGGGGCATGGAAGAGAACCATGACTGGACAGGACTGTGGCAGGTAAGGCCACTAGCAGGGATGGGGTGGTGCAGGACAGGAGAGTAGCATGCATGCACACAGTTCCAGCATATCTGGATATGGGCTAGTTCCCACTGGATGCAGTGCAGCACAGGCTGTAACATGAGGAATGCAACTAAATGCACCTCCAGGGCTGCAGTACCTGTTGGTCACCTGTGGTGTGGGGTGCGGCAGAGCAGCCCAAGTATAGCTCAGTGCATGCAAATGAGGTGTGGAGCAACCTATAATAAGATGCTAACCAATTTAGTTGCTCCTGAATTGGGCAATGAGTCCATCTGCATACTCTGGCTGAATATTGCAGATTTGCTCCTGGCCCATCTCATTCTGCAGGAAGCATCTGATCAGCCCTAATTTCCCACCTGCAATCCTTCCCCGTTGCACCACTGACACTGGCTGGCTTGCTCCTTTTGCTATATTCAGTCCTGCCCAGATGCACCAGAGCATTTCAAGATGGGTCATGGAGCATCTTTGGTATATTCAGCCTGAGGTGCTCGGGAGCATCTCAACCCCGCATTTTCTGAATACTGCAACATTGGGGGCCGGAGCATCTCAGATGCTTGGAGCATCCACTTGCTCGCTTTTTCGGAGCAGTTTGAAAATGTCCCCCATGGTATTCAGACACTGGCATGTTTTGCAGAGTACAGACCAAGGTAAAAAGAGTTTTCAGGGATAGGCCTTGGGTAACAGCGAGGAAGGCACTAAGCATCAAACAGAGGGTTGTTAAAAATCACCAAACAATTTTTCAGTCTCCAGGACCCAAGATAAATGGTTTCTATAGTTGTGGAAAATGTATCCACTGTTCAGGAGTAATTAAAATGAATTTTTCCTTTTTAAATTCTAGCAGAGATGAACAAATTCTGATAAAATAAATAATTGCTGATAAATTGCAATTCAGACCATGTGGTCTATATATTACAATGCCCATGCAGATTAATATATGTAGGCAAAACAAGAAGACTTTTGAAACAAATGGGCCCAGATATTGAAAGAGGTAGCGCCTGTGCAATCCCAGAAATGTACCTCAGGGCAATATTTAAAAGTGGAACTTGCACAGCGCAAGTCCCGATGCACCAGGGTGCAATGATAATGTATGCGGCACATCTAAAGGGGGCATGGCCAGATATTCAGCCCAGGATGTGCGGCGCATATGCTGGCACAACCCTGAGATGTGCCACATACCGATGGGCAGAGTTGAGCCTGAAAAAAAAAGAGGCTCAAATGGTAGCCACCCACAGGTAAGCTACTGTACTGCAAGGCACAACATAGAAGCCACCTGCAGTGGGTGGCCACCTGCCCCCCCAGCACACTGTGCACATGCGCCCATAAGGTCCTAGGTGGTCCAATGTCACCCCCTCCCACCCTGTAGCCCTATTGCCATAAATGAACATGGTATAGACTCCCTGGTGGTCTAGTGGTCCCCCCACCCTACCTGTAGCACCAATCCCCATAACAGAACAGTTAAACTGTTCCCTGGTAGTCTAGTGGTACCCCCCACCTTGCCTGTAACCCCATTCACCAGTACACCCAACAGAAATACATCCCTGGTGGTCCAGTGGCAACCCCCACCCCCACACCAACATAGGACCCCCTACCCACCCAGCTCCCCCTCATCATTGGTGGGCAGCTGCAATCCTGCCTGCTTACCACTCAGCTGCCCCCCAAATGACAGCTTACAATATCAGCTGTAAGCCCACTGGCCCACTGTGGACTAATGGGCTTGCAGTGCATACTTAAATAGTCATTCACAAATATGTGAATGAATGACTTCAGTCACATACTGTATTTGTGAATGACTATTATGGTATGCACTGCAAGCCCATTGGTCCGCAGTGTCCAATGGGCTTACAGCCGATACTGTGTTGTCATTCGGCCGACAGCTGCTCGGTAAGTGGTGATTGCAGCTGCCCGCCGATGATGGGGGGCAGGGGTGAGCAGGGGTCATGTGTGGGTTGCCACGGACCACTAGGGATGTATTTTTGTTAGGTGAACTGGTGATCAGGGTTATAGACAGGGTGGGGGATACCACTAGACTACCAGGAATACGGTATGTGATATTGTACAGAGATCACAGCTATGGAAGGGTTGGGGGGGGGTTCCACTAGACTACTAAGGAATATTTCAACTGTTCTATTATGGGGATTCTTGCTACAGGCAGGGTGGGGGGACCACTAGATTACCAGGGCATAGTCCAACTGATATTTTACGATGATTGGGCTATGGGAGGGGGTGCCACTGGATGTCATCTGTGGGCACCGCATGTTGTGCAGGGTGCCAGTCGAATTTTGCTGGCCTGCCCTGCACAACACATGCAAATGGGGCCATAATGACATGCCAATGGATCCATTTGCACCTTGCATACATTATGGTCCATTTGCATACTGCTGGCTGAATATCAGGAATTTGCGCACAGTGTAACTCTGTTGCGCTGGCACAGTTCATATTCCTGGTATTCAGCCCTGTCTGGGGGAGATATGCCAGCGCATCCTATTTATGCAGTGCACATTACCTGCTATAGTCAGAGGAGATGCGCCATGACACACCTCCTTTGAATATATCCCTTAGTTGCACCAGCACAACTCAGTTCTGGATACTGGGGCCATGATATCAGAATACAAAAGATGAGAGGTCAACTGTAGTGAGACACTTTAATTCAGAGAGACATCATATCAGCATTTTAAGATACACAGTATGTGAGAAAGTTAACAAACCTGCTAGAGGACATTGGGAAAAACGTCTCCTCAAAAGCGAAGGGTGCTGGATAGACTGCCTGAACTCTCTTAACAATAGACAGGGACTCAATGAAGAAATTGAGTGGGTAGGATTTATGTAGATAAAAATATGAGATGACATGATTTGATGTGAGCATTCCACAAACTTACTTTAGACACCCCTTCCCCCAACCACATTTTTCACAATCTTTTTTGGAACCAACAAGAGGAAAAACAACCCTCATTTGTTCACACACAAAGATATAGAGATGGGGCATTTACAATGCTCAGGACTCCACATACATTTTCAAAAATAGGCGTCACCCCCTCCAAAAAAAAATCAGAACCCCCCCCATTCAAAGTAAGTTAATAATGCATTTTGTAGCATAAGCGTACGAGAACATTTCACTGAGGAGAGAAAATCACAGTCAGCCTCAGCCCTTGTAACCCAAATTCCAGTCCAGTTACTGTTTCAAAGTACTGAACTCTGGTTTTGCACTTTGTGCATGTTGCATTCTTTACCCAATACGAGTTTTCCTTCTTGGACTGGGCAGGGAAGCACATCACTGATGACTTCAATGCCCAGAGTGCATTGCTTCAAAGAAGAAGGAAATTTAAACTGCACCAGAACAGCAATTGAGTTTTGGGAGGATGCCAGAGAAGGAGCATTTCTTACACAACAGGTAATGCACTCCAGAGCAAATAAGCATACATGCGGCAACTTTAGTTAAGAAAAATATTTTTAAAATGCTCTATTTTTCTGATTGCAGCACAGTAAAAAAAGATAATCATTTGCAACAAGAAGTTTAAACACTACAGAGACTAGGTGAACATTTCAAGTGAGTGAGGCTTGGCATCTCACATTGCAAACATAATGGTAGTTGTTTAAAATGTTTTCAAATCATTGTCTGAAATGTTTTGGTTGACACAGCAGAAGAACCTATCTGGAAATGATTCTGACTAACAAAATACAAATGTTCAGTGCTTGTTGGAAATAATTAAGGTAACAGTTTGAAATGAGCATTGAATTGACACTGCATTAATTGGAGGTTGAACATCATGAGTGGTGTTAGAAATGATGGATTCACAGTATTTGGTGAAAAAGTGGATTGGGTTGTGAAGCACTGATTATAATATTTTTATAATGCAAATTGTCATATTTAGTGAAAATGGAGTGGCTTACAGCTTATTGATCTCTAGTTATATTAAGGAAGCAGAACATATTGTGGCTGTGCATTCAGAAAGTGTTTTGGTAAAAAGCTCATGAAGTGACAAAACGTGTTTTAAATATTTGGGAATTTAGATTTTTTGAAAGAAGAAAATACAAGCATAGAAACATAGAATTTGACAGCAGATAAGGACCTGTAGGCCCATCCAGTCTGCCCGTATACCCTGCTTGTACCAGCAGGCACTAACCCTACTTGGTCATTGACTTTAGCCTCTCCTTTCCACTGCTAGGGTTCCTTTAAGCCTATCCCAGGCATGTCTGAATCCTCCCACTGTGCTTGCTTCCACCACCTTCTGCGGTAGGCTATTCCATGCATCCACCACCCTTTATGTGAAGAAGAACTGAATAAAATATATTAAAATAAGAACTTACTCACATTCCCCCCTTATCTTACCCCCCTCCAATTTCATATTGTTCCCCCTCATTCTTGTACATTTCCTGTACTGAAGGATGTCATCCACTTGCACCTTGTTTATGCCTTTAAGATACTTGAAGGTTTCTGTCCTACCCCCCCCAATTCCCGCTTCTCCTCTAGCGTATGCATATTGAGGTATTTTAATCTCTCTTCTTATGTCTTCTGGTGCAAGCCCTACACCATCTTAATCCTTCACTGAACTGCCTCCACTCTCTGTCCTTATGAAAATGTGGCCTCCAGAACTGTACACAGTACTCCAGGTGTGACCTCACCAGTGTTTTGTACAGTGGCATTACCACCTCCCTTCCTATGCACCCCAACATGCCACTGGCCCTTCCTACAGCCTTTGTACACTGTTTGGCCACCTTTAGGTCGTCTGAGATTATTATTTCCAAATCCCTTTCTTCCCTGGTGACCATTAGCAACCCCCCCCCCCCCAATCCTGTAACTCACTGCAGGGGATTTCTGTGCCCCAGGTGCATGATTTTGCACTCCTTTGTATTGAATCTTAGTTGCCACACTTCTGACCTTTTTTTCCATTTTTCCAAGATCCCACCTCATTTTCTCCACCCCATCTTGAGTGTCTACCTTGTTGCAGATTTTTGTGTCTGAAAATAGGCAAACCTTCCCTTCCAACCCTTCAGCAATGTCACTAATGAAGACATTAAAATAGAGTGGCCCTAGGACTGACCCTTGAAGTACCCCACTGGTCACCCCTCTTTCATCGGATTGGATCCCATTTACCACCACCCTCTGCTTTCTGTCCCTTAGCCAATTTCTAACCCAGTTCTCCACCTTGTGGCCCACTCCCATGCTACCCAACTTGTTTACCAGTCTTTTATGTGGAATGGTGTCAAAGACCTTGCAGAAACTGAGGCAGGCAACATCCACCACTCCCCCCCCCTTTGCTCCACCTCCTTTGTTGCCTAGTCAAAAAAAATCAGTTTTGTTTGACATGACCTTCCTGCTGGGAATCCCTGCTGCCTCAGATCCTGTATTCCATTGGATTCCAAGTGTTCCACTATCCTTTCCTTAAGCAATGCCTCCATAATCTTGCCCACTACTAAGGTGAGACTGATCAGTCTATAGTTTCCTGTCCCCTCCCTGCTTCCACTTTTGAGAAGAGGGACTACATGTCCCCTCCTCCAGTCCTTTAGAACCACTCCTGTATTGAGCAACTCGCTAAACAGGGCTGCCAGCAATGCTGCTAGCACCATCAGTAGTTCCTTTAATATCCTAGTGTGTATGCCATCTAGTCCAATTGCTTTGTCCACCCTCTGTTTTGTGAGTACCTCTAGGACTCTCTTCTGTAAATGGACTGGTGATCCCCCTTCTCCCCCATTTGATACCCAGTTGTGGTCCCTGTCCCTTCCCTTCAGTAAAGACTGAACAGAAGTATTTATTCAGTATTGATGATTTTTCTTGGTTTTCCTCCACACACACACCCTTCATCTGCTCTGAGCCTTACAATCCCACTTCTGGCTTTCCTTTTTTCACTAATGTGCCTGTAGAATGTCCTGTCCCCTTTCTTTACCATCTGTGCTAATCTTTCCTCTGTTTTCAGCTTTGTGCTCCTAACTGCTTTCCCTACTTCCCTCTATTTAGGTATACCACCCTATCCTCTTCCTTCTGAGTCTCCTTATATTTTCTGAAAGCCAGCTTTTTAGCTCTTACTTTCTCTGCCTCCTCCTTTCAGAACCATAGTGTTTTTTTTTTTTTCCTTCTTTTGCCCTTGTTTGTTAGTCTAATGCATTGCTGCTTCACCTCTATTATGGCTCCTTTTAGGTGTGCCCCCCCCCCACATCCTTCCTTGCGAGGGCTTCTTTGATACATATCCCCATTCTATCAAAGTCCATCCTCCTGCAATCCAAGACCTTGAAGCAGCAAGTAGAGAGTGCACAATCAATTGGAGCAACAAGGTAATTCGGAGATTTTTCCACTCTTACATTTGACTAAAAATATAAATTGTATCAGATGATGAATTAACGTTTTATCATTTTTATCATATTAATATTTCAGCCAAAATCCCTGAAGAGATCTTAACAATCTTGAAACATTGGAAAAAAAATGATGGCTGTTGAAAAATGAAAGTTACGCACTTTTAAAATGCATCATTTTTAGTCCAAGACTTTGTTTTTCTGTTTTGATTTTAGTATGGTCTTATAACCTGGACCACACGAAATATTAATAAGGAAAAATTGGGGGACATCCTGGACTTTCTATTTTATTTCAGGTTCTGCATTCTAAATGAAAATAAAAATGATTTTTCTCTTGGCAAAAATGTATCAACACACTGCAAAAGCCACTGTGCTCCCTGGATCACAGGCCAATTCCAGCACTATGCTGGTCATTAATAAAGAGCTACATTCCTCCCATTTTTAATGGGTGTAAACAGCAGCACAACACTGACAAATTAACAAAACAGTTCCATAGATTTTGTTTCTCAATTCATCAATAGTACATATACTTAAAGATGTTCCCCGGCATTTCAAATTCCCATTTTTCTGATGCTCTCGAAAAAGTTTCAAGGTTGTTTCTGGCACGAGCACATTCTTAAATTATTCTAATAATGCTTCCATATATTTATCCTATTATGTCATGTCCAGCTAAGAATATATACAGGGTAGCAGCAAGGAAATTGGCTCACCCACAGCTGCAGTTGTGGATCATTTAAGGCTCTTTACCTACATATCTGTCTGTCTTTGGTTAAAATTGTTTATTTTATGTTAAAGTCCTTGCCATTCTGCATGTACTTTTGAATTGTTTGAATGGCATTCTTGCAAGATTTATTTTTTATTGGGACGTTCCAATTATTTTTGTCCTGCACAGATCACCTGTAAAATTGCAACACTGAAAGAAGATAGAACCACAAGAAGCACAGCAGCCCCTGTATTTATTTTCCTACATACAGAACCATTTTCTACATCTATCAAAAATGCTTTATGAAATGACATGGGTTTGAAATGGTTTTATGTATAAAAACATACAAATAGTTGCCTCTTTTAAGGGGAATATCTGTTCAAGAGGGTGTCATAGTATTACTTTACTCTTTTTTGTTTTTGTATTTGTGGGCAAAAGGAAGCAAGCATCATAACAAGTGATGTGTCCTTGTTCCACATTTTCTTTCACACTCATGTTGACATCTAAAATATTGATGTTATAACCACTTAAAACAATCTGACCTCTTCCAGATTTTTTCCATAAAGAGATCAAGTCTCACCAATGTAACCTAAAAACAAGCAGGGCAACCCATGTTCTTTGCTGTGGATCTTAAATGTTTAGATGACCATCCTGTACTGGGCACCAAAAAAATGATGACTTTGACATGAGGTTGCTGAAACACAAGGGAACATTATTGAATAAACAAAATGACACCTAAAACATACTCTACGGCATAAATTGACTACGGAACAAGAGCTGTGTTGGCTGTGACCTTAGAGACCCTTCAATCTGGCTACTCTACGCTCTTCCATTTGTATGATTTGCTCTGCCACTCCTGAGGTCATCCAAGGGCACAACAACTCTTATGATCAAAACATGTATCTAACATTTCCTTACTGTATATCCCCTATACAGTATGTTGGTATGAAAGGTGCTATGAAAATCATATTGCATCCTTTTCCTCCCAGCTATTCTGTTACAACATAGCATTTTTAAATTCATTAGGAGTGTAAAGTTGGCTTACTCTGAAGGACCTAACAAAGTGCAAAGTGGACAAAGCAATGGGGCCAGACTGGGTGCAGCCCAGGATACGAGGGAACTGAAGGAGGAGCTGGATGCACCTCTGACAGACTTTTTTGAGCTGTCGCTAAGAACAGGGGAGGTGCCAGGGGACTGGAGGAGGGCAGATGTGGTCCAGCTCCACAAAAGTGCAAATAGGGAAGGGGCAGGAAATTACAGGCCTGTCAGCTTGACATCGGTGGTGGGCAAGGAAATGGAGTCACTACTGAAGGAAAGAACTGGGGAATACCTTGTTACTGATGGTTTGCAGGACCAGGACAGCACTGTTTCACATGGGAATGGTCTTGTCAGACACACCTGATAGAGTTCTTTGATTGGGTAACCAGAGAAGTGGATCAGGGAGGTGTGGTGGAAATGGTCTATCTGGATTTCATCAAGGCCTGTGACACCATTTCACATGGAAGACTGTAAAGCTGGGAGCCTAGGAGTACGTCCAAAAATAATTAAATGGGTGGAAAGTTGGCTGGGCAATGGGAGCCAGAGAGTAGTAGTAAATGGCATCCACTCTGAAGTAGGCAGAGTGATCAGTGGGGTGCCACAGGGGTCTGTACTTGGACCGTTACTCTTCAATGTCTTTATTAGTGACATTGAGGAAGGGATAGAAGGGAAAGTATGTCTGTTCAGACACACAGCTCTGCAACAGTGGACACACTGTGGGGGAATGAGGAATGAACTAAAGAAACTGGAGGAATGGTCTAGGGTTTGGCAGCTGGGGTTTAACGCAAAAAAGTGCAAAATCATGCATGCAGGGTGGGGCACAGGAACCCAGAGGCAACTTAGCAACTGGGGAGGAGAGGTATTGGCAGTCACAAAGATGGAAAGGGACCTGTGGATAATCATTTCTGATGTCCTGCAGGTAGCTGGGATGCACAGGCAGGGGAATCGCCAGCAGAAAGAGGGAGGTAATAATACCACTGTATAGATTACTGGTGAGATCACATCTTGAGTACTGTGTACAGTTCTGGAGGCCCCATCTCCACAAGGACATGGATAGGGTGAAGGCAGTACAAAAGAGGGCAGTCAAAATGGTGCTGGGCCTGCATGAAAAGCCCTAAGGTGAAATGCTTAAGGAATTACATATGTACTCCCTGCAGGAAAGAAGGGAAAGGGGGATATGATAAACATTCAAATAACTCACAGGTAAAAGCAAGTTACAAGAAGGAAGCATATTCCAAAGAAAAAGAACCTCGAGGGCAAGGGGTCACACTATGAAGATACAAGGGAGGGAGGCTCAGGGGAAATGTGAGGAAGTACTTCTTCATGGAGAGAGTGGTGAACACCTGGACCAGCCTCCCAAATGAGGTGGTGGGGACTGAAACAGTTACAGGATTCATGAATGCATGGGGTAAACACAGAAGGATCTTGGAGGGAAGGAGGGGCATGGGTGTACCAGAGACTGAGTAGAGGCTGCAGGTCACCATGGGTATGGAAAGCAGGGCAGACTAGGTGGGCCAGGAGGTCCTTATCTGCTGACAACTTCTATGTTACTCTTGTGAGTCACTTTCCTGCAGGGACCCTGAAAAAGGAGCCAGAATGCTCCAAATGTGCATGGGGAGACTGTGAAGACAGTAGGTTGTTCATCACTTTGCAGTTTATTTTGGCTTTCTAATGGCACTGAATAAATTATCATAATTTGCCACTCCTGTGTGCATGCTCTTTTCTGTATGTTTGGTGTTTCACTTTCCAGCAGGGGGCTGTGTTATTACTGCACATGGGCACTATGCATGTCACTAACACAGCTCCATATTAAGACAGGCAGTGTGCAATAGTCAGTGTGCTGCCTGTCTGAATAGGAACCCCATTCCATGTGTTCTCTCATGTGCACCACTAGTGGAAGTATGGCATAAATGGCTGTCTGAAAACGGGATCCATTAAATCTTATTTTAAGACTTTTTTTTTTAAATGAAATATTTACCAATGTTATGAGGAAATTTCTACTATTGTTAAAAACACAACTCATCCAAAAATGCTTTCAAATTCATAGACATCTTAAGAATTATTTAGTCCAGGTTGGTATTCTTATAAGAACAGAGAATGCCATAATTTTCCCTTCAATAGAAATTCATTCTAAATTGCTATTTATATTACCTCAAATAAAGATGTTTTTAGCAGAGGGTGAGTTGCTAAATATTGTAGGGTCTGTGACAGCTATTTTCCTTCTGTTAATGATATGTTTCAATCTTACAGTAATAGTTGCGATGCTTAGAGTTATTCTTTAAATAAAAACTACATTAAGGTAACGTATGGTCACACAGAAGCCCCAACAAGTCAGAGAATGTTAAATTATGGCTAAAAACAAAAATACCTCAACTCTGCATGTTCTGTGTAAGCAAGGTGGTAGGATTTCATATCTCTGGTATCTGGATTACTGACACCTTGATTCTATGCAGAAAACAACTAACATCAATATGGAACCCTACTATGTTGCTTGCACAGACTGTGTGTGCATTTGTATAATACAATTAAGACATTCCAGGTACTGAGCTGCCTTGTGTTACTATGACCCAAGACTCTAACTACAAACTTCAGAGGTGATGTGAGCTATAGAATGCAAAAAGCAGAATGCAGCTGCCAGGTTATTGACTGGCTTATCGAGATCTTGCTATGTCACACCTGTGCTCCGTGATCTGCACTGGCTGCCGCTGTAGTGGAGAATCATCTTCAAGGTTGGATTACTGACATATAAAGCCCTACACAGACAGGAACTGCAGTATTTGCAAGACCTCCTCTGTCCTTACCTCTCCCTTCACCCTCTATGTTCTGCCGATGAGGGATTAGTAAAGATTCCCAGGGTCCGTTTGACTACCTCTAGAGTGAGATAATTTGTTTTGTTTTGGCAGCTCCGACCCTGTGGAATTCTCTAACTCACTGGATTAGAGTGTCCATCCATCTGTAACTTAAGAGCAGAATGTTATATTGAAGTATGAAATATATAACCTGGGAAGTTTTGCACTCAAATGGGGTATCCTATTAGACACACTTATTAATCTCTGTAAACTTTAACTCCTTTATGTCCCTTTTTTTTGTTTGTAACTTTGTGTATCTATGCATTATACACTGTTTGCTAGTGTTTTTATATATTCATACGTGCTTATTTATTTGATGCTGATCTTTATGACCAATTATTTATCTATATCTATATTTGTTTTTTAGCTTACTCTGTTTGATCTACTTGCATCCCTTGCTCCACTGTTTTAAAACTAACTGTTGTATTAACAGATGGGATCATGAGGTCAGATATAGCTCTTCACCTTATGAGCCTAGTTTCTTCTACTAAGGGATGGGAGGGAGGGTAGGGAGATTTTAGGAAGATTTGTAACAAGTTTTTGGATTTTTTTTTCCAGTCTTAATGCTTACCTGATTATGTACAACATCATTTCATACTAAGTGTATCATTGTTGTTTTATTTTTCGAAAAACTTTCAATAAAGAGTATAGAATATTAAAAAAAAATAAAAAAAAATGCCTGTTAAGGCCTTAGTTTCACTTGCTTGCTACACTCAGTGCTTCAGTCCTTCAGTTTGTACAGAAACAAAAATGTGACTTCCCTCCCCCCGAAACTGAGGTATACTTTATCTCAACTGGGTCAGCCTGAGTCAATGGATAACAAGCATTTGTCAATGCCGAACGTTCGCTTGCAGGTATTTGCAGTGGTGTTTGGCATGTATGGTGCTTTACCCTAATGCCCTGTGCGATTGCTGGTATTTGCACAATAAATTGTCAGCATGATCTTTTTGTTACCCCCATTGTGCGCTACATAGGCGAGCTACGTTTTGGGCAGGATGTGAAAAATTACAGCTGTACTGCTCATAAGGAAGTGTGGTAAAATGCCAATGTTGAAAATCTGGAGTGGAAATATTGAAAATTTGCAAACCCTCTGACGTGCATGGGATCTGTGCAGCATACACTAGTAAAACAGCCATTTTAGAAATTATTTTCACCAAATTTTCAACATTGCCATTTTAAAACCTGTGCTAATGAACAGTGTCACTGTGATTTTCTTACTGTGTCCCATACATTGATTTCGCACACCAACTGCGCCATTGTGCACTACATGGGGGAAGATGTTTTGGGCAGGATGTGAAAAATGACAGCTGTACTGCTCATAAGGAGGTGTGGTAAAATGGCAATGTTGAAAATCTGGAGTGCAAATATTGAAAATTCACAAACGTACGAGCGTGCGTAGGAACTGCACAACGCACGCTCGTAAAACAGTCATTTTTAGGAATTTTTTCACCAAATTTTCAACATGGGGTTTTTGGGACCTCTTTTCATGCATGATGTCACTGTCATGGTGTTATTCAAGGCCAAAGGGTGATTTCGCGCAGTGACTGCACAGTGCCTGCGAAATCACCCTTCGGGCCCGAATAACGCCATGACAGTGAATCATTCATGAGAAGGGGTCCCAAAAACACCATGTTGAAAATTTGGTGCAAAAATTCCAAAAAATGACTGAGATATGCAATAAAGTTGAAACCCCCCTATGTAGCCCATTATACAGCTTACCGGCATTTCCTCAGTTCGCGGTCGGCTTTGAAGAGTGCAGAAGTGTTCCGGTCCACTGAAGATCATCGTGCAGAGTCCGGAGGTAAGTATGGGGTGGGGAGGGTGTGGGAGGCTGGAGTGCGCAGTGGGTGAGTGCGGGTTGTGGGAGGGGGTTGGGAGATGCACCTGGGATCGGTTTTGTTTTACAGGTTTAAACAAAAAAAAAAAACTATTACGTGGGACCTTTGCCATGCTGGGGTGGGATCCCAGCGTGGCAGAAGATGGGGGGGCTGAGGAGCCGACTGGGGATTGGGCACCCCGTCTGCAAAACAAACTAACGGTTTGCCACGCTGGGTGGGCTCCCAGCGTGGCAGCAGGATGGCTGGCGGGGCTGTGGAGCCGACAGGAGTTGGGCACCCGTCAGCAAAACAAACAACCTTGCCATGCTGGGGTGGGCTCCCAGCATGGCAGGAAAGCTTTGGGCGCATGATGCGCACGGGGAGCGCGTGACAGAGGGGACGGCGGGCGGCGCTTCTGCATGCAGCGTGTTTTCCTTTGAAGCAGAGGACACCGCTGTCATATTGAGCTCCTGCACCATGGTGCAGGACTGCCATGCCTGCTCAAGGGAGCAGTGCATTGGTGGGAGAGGCACACCCAAGTGTGCTACTGTCCCAAAACGTTCCTTGCGCAAACGAACGTAAAAACAATATGCATGGGGTAACATGTAATAAAGAAATAAAGAGCATACATGGACGTAGAAATGGAGTTGTATTAAAGGTTATATTAAAGGATTTAGGATGGCAGAAGGGAAGATGCCCATAATTGCCATCCCCACTTCTTAATGGATCAATTTGTAATGATCACTGTGTTAATGGAAAGGGGGTGGGTGCAAAGGGCAGGCAAGGAAAAGAGAACCAAGAAATTAAAAAAAATAATGAACTCTTCTCACACATCACTTGATTTGTTCAGGAAAACTCATTTTTTGGGCTGCAGTGGCCAGAGCCCTGCAGACCTCTTGCTTTGAGAAAAAAGGACTCCTGCATTCCTTGTGAATGAACATGGTAGAGTAACAAGTCACCTCTCTCTCGAGGATTAAATGGTCACTATGCCAACCTCTTAATGGCTACACATGCTTTTTACAGATCACGGACCTTACATTACCCTCCAGTGTCAGTGGCTCATGAGGTTTTGCACTTGCCTCTGAGGCAGGAAGATAAAAAGGTTGTGGGTTCTAGCCCCACACCAGGCACTTGGGGTAAATCCCAGTCCTGACACTGTAGTGCATCAAAAGAGGGATGCTGCACTCCTGAGGTTCTGTCTTTGGGATGAGACATTCAACTGAGGTCCTGTCTGCCAGTTCTGGTGGCTGTTCAGGTAGATGTTAGTTAAGGATTCCATGGCACTCCTAGAAAAGAGCAGGGTCATTTCCCTGGTTTCCTGGACAATTTCCCTCATTCACTAAAAATACTCTGGTTCAGTTGGTTGTCATTGGTATCCCCCGGTCACTTCTGAAAAAGGGACTTCTAGTCTCAGTGGGTCTACCCGGTCAACAAAATTCAATAAATACAATAAATTCTAGGTTATCACTGTTTTAAAGCTTTTCAGCTAAGATATGGTTTCTGCTCGCCAAAAAGCTACACCCCATGTATTTAAATGTACTGATTACCAATCAAGACGTCTTTCTAGCCATCATTTGTCTATGTTACATACTTTCTCAGTTTTTGCCCTGTTTGGATCATGTCCCAGCCCCCTCCCCGTACCTCATAAAAGTCAGCACATTAGCTCATAACAGCCACTTTTCAGCCTTTGAGCCAACTGTGGCAAGACTTTGCTTAGTTTCACCTTGTTAAATATTATTGCAGCCTAGACTTTAAAGTGGTTTTAAAAAGAACAAACACTTTTCTCACTGTGGCTTCCACAATCTTGTTCAAGAAGCAAAAGGGTCACAAGGAGATGAATGTAAGCACACTTTCTTTTATTGTTTTCAATAAATTGTTCGGTTAAAATCAAGCTTTTGGAACAGTAACTTATTGTAGTGTGTGTGTGTGTGTGTGTGTGTGTGTGTGTGGGCAATATCATAAGTGGGGTTTTAGCAGTGTTGCATACATTGAGGGCTGATATATAGTAATTTTATTTAGTTTAAAAGGTTTTGTCACTTAGTCATACAAAGAACTATAATCTAATTCACAGATGCATACAAGACTAGAAATAAGATAGATATTTGCTAATTTACCTTTTCTACATTTATAACCGTCTCTGAATAAACTGGGATCTAAAGCCTCTAGCAAACTGACTTATTTATCACCTATAGTTTTAGAGATGTTTTAAATCTGGCAGATAAAACATAAACTGTTAAATTCTGCTCTTTAAAATGCAGAACAGTTAAAACAATTGGATTACCAGCCGTATATAATTAGTAAAGACGTATAAACTGCTTTTATTTTTGTTATAGAAATGGGGTCAACCAAGACCATCAGCCATAAATTTGTTTAATTAAAGACAAAACAGCAAGTATGTTGAAGTTAAAGTAGCCAAATGTTGTACTACATTATCAGAAAATGTTTGCAGTTTTTTCTACAGTGCAGATTAATAATGGGTAGATGTGGTGAGGGTTGTAAAACATCTGCTCTGTTTTTTTTTTCTTTGTAAATTTAGCATGCTTCCTTGTAACAAAAATTATAACATATAGTCCTATGTTTATACAATGTATATTAAGTTTGGTCATGGCAATGTTTCTAACCCCACGACCCTTTCCTGTGGTTTCTTTTTCTTTTTTTCCTACAGTTTTAAAATCAACATGGTCTATTGCAACAAATTATTTAGTATGTTGACATTCTGCATGTTGTTGTTTTGAATGTCCAATGACTAAAACAGACCAAAATACAATAAACAAATATGTATTGGACATCTATTGTAACTAATATATAACCACCATGTAAAAGGACACCGCAGTTTTAAATAAATATGCTGAACAGCGGTTGCATATTTATATTCTCTCTCTCTGTTTTATAGATATTGGTTTTAAGCCTATACAAACAGAATTCCAGATCTGCAGGAGGCTGCCTCACACATTCAAGGTCATCCAGACAGAAAGAGCCCTACTAAGGCCCTGTCCACACTACACCACTTACAGCCTGTAATGGTTCCAAACCATTACAGACCAGAACTGTTACAGTGTGTCCACACTGCCGGCAAACAGTCTCGATAACGGTTTGGAACCGTTACAGCCTGTCCACATTTGTGGGTGCCCTGTAACGTTACAGCTGCACCCTATCCCACAATGTAGTTCGTGCTGCACTGGGGAATGCAGAACTACACTCGCGTCCACACTATGGCTAGTAACGTTACAGGGGCACAACCGTTTTCATAACCATTGTTCAAACCACCTCATAAGTGGTTTCAACAACGGTTATGAAAACGCCTTCTGTAACACTACAGATGTAAATGCAAACCATTGTGGTAACGGTTTGAGCCCTCTGTAACGTTACAGAGGCATAGTGTGAACAGGGCCTCACAAATCAGACCTTCATTACCTTCTGTGCCTGCACCCACAGCTGCTCTCACAACAAGCGGTAGGACTGATGGCTGTTTGAACATTTCTTCAGCTCTGTCCTGTGAATATTTTGGGACAGACCAATCGCCTCCCACAAATAGAAAAGAATAATGTGAACACCATTGCCATAGAGGTATTGGTGGTAAGTCTTGTTGCAAACATGACAAAAAAACAAAAACCTGTGGCATTAATATGTGCCCCTGAGTTTGCATCTGCAGAGCTGTCACACACAGCAAATGATTTACTGTTTGAGTAAAGCTGGCCCTGTAATTACACCTGAAACTTTGATATATAAAAAGTGACACCACATGAAAAAATTTCAACTACTGGTGCATTTGTACGCATACAGTTATAATTTAGACCCATTTTGCATACGTGTGATGGGCTGTTCACAAAAACAAAGCCATCATAAAACCAAATTTTAAAACTGTAAATATAATTTTAGCTGTTGCTTATATGTCAAAAGACAACTAATTAAAAAAAAATAGCACATAATGGTGCAAAAATGTGTACGATTTATAATGACTGTGATGAATTCATTGATAGAATAACGCAATGCGGGTGGGTCATCTGAAATACCAGGCATAACAAAAAACATCAGTTGACAAAGGATTCAAATAAATGATTTTTAGCATACAAAGGCACTTGCAATAATTATCCACTGTTGAGAGAATTTGTTGCATTTACCGTTTGGATTTTTGATTTTTATATTAACACCATTTATGGAATTTGGTACTTTAGTCTAATTATGTGTGAGCCACTTTAAATTTACTTGTATAAATGAACACCTACTGTAAATCATTCCTCTAGATTTGTCCCCCTCCCATTAGAAAGCCCACTAAAGGGCTGAGGCACTAGGGCTTGCTAGCTTTTTTTCAAAAGCACTCTTGCCAATAAAACTTTGCATTTGCTTTGAAAACTGTTTAACTACAAGTACAGAGCTTCATTTATTTTATGATATAGTGAGACATTATATTAGGAGTTGAATTAGATGGACTACAAAATATTGACTACCTATATCAGATTTCACCAACACCAGCCCCCCCCCCCATTGAAAACACTAGGTGGTACCGCATAACCAAGTGGTATCTGGGTCAGCCACACCATGCCGCGTGTGTGTGTGTGTGTGTGTGTGTGATTGTTCTGTGAGTTTGCCATTTCAGCAGTCTCCCAAGTATCAACAAAGTAGTGAGCATCAAACTGAGTGTTTTATGTGTGAAAACTGTGAATGGGGACCATGTGATAATTCTGATGTGCACATGGATTTGACAGAGAGTGAAGTCTATATGAGGCCTGCACAAAATAGTAACCATGAAGACATGCATATAGGGGGTGGTGGCACACCAAACCATGTTGGGGAAGGGGGGCAGCTGCTGAGGGAAAATGGTCTAGTGGAACCTTTCTATTTAGAATTAATAAATGAATATGAAGTACCAAAAACAGTTTTAGTGGTGGTGAGTATTGCCAACAAATTTGCTTTGCTAATCTAGTCCATATAACATCCATAGATAATACTAGTTGGCCATCTATGTAGCTGTGCAGCACTGTTGTTGTACAGAATAAGGGCCACTATGGGTAGTAATGATTTTGGTCAGCTACATCTAAATTGTAATAGCTTAAATGAACTGGTGTATTCACTGTGTAGAAATCATGATGAGTTAAATGCTGATTTTAATTTATTAAACAGCAAGATGGAGGTGTGTGCTAATGAGACTTTAATGTTGGTAGTCACAATTGTGTGTGTGCGTGGGGGGAGGGGGGCAGGGGGAGAGCTTTTCCAGAGATATCAGAAGTGTTTTATCTAGCCATATTGTCAAACAGAAAGCAAAACATGTAGTTAGTTTTGTGACTCAAAATAATGCATTAAACCTTGCAGGTAGTTTAATGGCTTTGCTACACCAGCAACTAGTTGATCAGCAGATATTGGCAAAAGCTGGAGATTTACAGAGCTGGCTAGGCTTGTCAGAATATGTGATGGTAGATTTAAGCCATATACACCTATCTGAGGCAGAACTAAATGTGATCATCTTTATTACTCCGTTTCCAAAGGTGAGAAAAGGCATAAGCCCATCAAGACCACATTCACCGCACCTGCAAAGAACTGAAAAGATAGTCATCTAAGGCATGTTTACTTTATGAACAAAAGCAGTTCATGGCAGAAGATTGTTGGTTTTCAAAATCAGTGGGCAAATTCAGTATTCATACTGTAAAAAAAAAAAAAAAAAATACACTATTATAGTATTAAAAACCTCATCAATGGCATTTTTGGGCCAGAAATGTCTGAATATCGTCACACCCTTTTTCATGCACAAAGGTTCATACACGTGCCCTAACATGTGACATGCATGCATATCATTTGGCTGTAGTAAAGCACAAAGGGAGGTGGTACAGTGCCCTGATTGTTGTAAATTCTGTAGCTCAGCAGCCTGTTAGAGCATAAATTAATTTACCCCAATTTTCAATTACAGTATCTAAATAATTTATTTATTTATTTGAAAGTCTGTGACCAGGAGAGGCACATTAAGCTGTGGCTTGTTTCAGGTGTGACCTAGGGCAAGGGAAGTGGTATTGTATACAGATGTACAGAACTAGATTAAGCTGCTGGTCGTATTTTAGTGAATGGGGGATTTGGCCAGGACATGGGGGAGAATTCTATACCCTTATCAAGAAGTGCCACAAGATCTTTAATGTCCACCTGAACAGGCAAATGGGACCTTGGTTTAACATCTCATCTGAAAGACTGCACCTCAGGAGTGCAGCACCCCCAGTGATGTACTACAGTGTCAGTATTGGGATTTATCTCACGTTCCTGGTGTGGGGCTAGAACCCACCACCTTCTGATCTTCTAGCCTCAGAGGTGTGTGTGCTACCTGCTGAGCCACTGACACTGTGAATTATGCAAATCATGTGGAAAACCTCAGGGTGTGTACTGTATTTGTTTTTGGCCAAAGTGACACTATTATCAAGATGTAACCACTTCTGAACACTATGTATGCTATATCTAGCCATTAAAGTCACCACCTTATTAAGCCAGCTGTACTGTATATTTTATGATTTGGAATGCATGCAAGACATCAATGCCTGTGACTAGACATATTCCAAATTCTGTCTATGCCATTGAAAGAGGTCTCAGTTGAAAGTTTGAAGGCACTGATTGTGCTGCACAGTTTGTAGGGTTCCAGGGGTACACCCTTATAGCTTATAATGCAAAGAGGTACGACAGCCACTTCATCTTAAACCAGCTTATAAAACAAAAAATGGAAGTGTTTGAATCAAGGAAGTAAACTGGTCTCCATAACTGTAAAATAGTTAAATATCTGATTTATAGAGCTGGGCAAAACTTGTGAACTCCTCTTTAGTAGAACTTTTGCAAAATTTCACAACTTTAAAATTTTGCAAACTTCCACCTTTGGCAAAATAAGAAGTCTTCTGAATACCTAGTGCACCCTCCAATTCACGTCCCTGTATGAAAGTTTTCTCTGATGTCCTCCATCCACCCTCTGATTGCCGTCCCCCTATGACAGCAATGTTTGCCTGCTGTCTAGAGCCCCCCCCACACCACCCATACTGGCTAATTACAGCAAACTGCCACCACCCCTTTCCATTGTCTTTTCTGGCCCCTGTTGCACTGCTGCAGGGAGCCCATAAGGTGACCAGTACAGCCTTCCTTTCACCACCTCAGCTGGCCACTGTTTGCAATGACAGGGAGTGCACTTGTATGTGGGAGCACAAATGGAAACAGCTGGTATGTGAGAATCCAGATTTGCACACTTTTTTGAAAGCACCTACTCTCCAGAGCTGATGGCCTCTCATGAATCACTTTCTGGAGGGTGTACAAATGTGTTGCATTTACATTACCATACACAGCCTGATAATATATCCATTATTATGATTTTACAAGTTTGTATCCCCATGTGAACAAAACCAAGTTTACTCCATAAGGCGTCCTGTGGTTATACATGAAAATTTCAGTGATCTCCGGCATTATTTTGGGCTTATAAAAGCTAAAATGTTTCTACCCATGGCCTCTCTTTGCCTGTTCTGCCCAGCAGAAAACAGTCACAGCTTTGTACCCACTTAGATGATCTCTAGAGAGCACATGGTGTTCCAATGAACTAAATCTAGCTTTAATGAAGGGGTGCAAGTTTGCTGAGCTATATGATCTGACACTACTTAGAGAAATCTGACAGTCTTCACAGTGTGTATTCAACTACATCTAAAAGGGAAACAAGAAGCTTCAGGGTATCCAAATTGGTGTACTTCTGATGTAGAACGTTAAACATTAAGCATGTATCAGACAGTACTATGCTAAGGAGGGTGTTGTTTCAGAGGCAGAAGATATAGCATACAACTCTGCACAAAGGCAGATTTTGAAGCCGTTTTTGAATTTATTGTCAGGGAAAATTTGGCCAGTGCCCCAGTTTGATGAACACTGCCACTGTCAAGGATGCCAAAGAACTTTCAGTACCTTTTCACATATTACTACCATGTATCTGGTATGTTTCATCAATGATGATCCACCTTTGGTATGCTGGAAATATACTGAAAAACATCATGACTCCTTAAAATTGCATTGCCTATTTTCTTGTAGTTCCATTGTAATTGTGATTTGATGTGATTGTTTGCTATTGTACCAGCTCTGTTGTGACCTTGAATGTTCATGCTCATTGTTAATTAGTGTGTGTCTGTGGCCTGGGTCATGCCTGAAAAAGGTCCTCTGGATCAGTGCACCTATCCAGTTATCAGTCATAAATAAAATAAATAAAAATGCTACACTAATGATATGAACATTAATGTTCTCACAGCCTTTTACATGGCCTATGCCAGACTTAAACTGTACAGTTTACTCAGCATACAGGACTGTTTTATATACCATGACACAGACACTGTCATATTTGTTAGCAGACCAGGTGATTGGTATCCACTACGGGGTGACTGGTTGGGTAATCTGACCAGCAAATGTCTGCCTGGTGAACACATTGAGGAATTTGAGACAGGTGGACCTAAAACCAATGGTCACAAACTGACCAATGGTAAAATTTGTATGAAGTGTGAAGGAATTGCACTTCATGTGACTTACAGTGAAAAGGTTAGTTACAGCTGCCTCAAATCACTACTTGAAAATTGTTCAAAGGATGAAAGAGCAAGTCAAGGAGTCCGTGCACAATCAATTGATCACAATAGGTTTGAAAAAAAAATGTAGAACAGAAAGAGCATCACTTTTGAAAACAAGTCAGAAAAAAAAACAACTTTCAGGCTTGTCTACAAAAAGAGGGTGTTGATTGAGGATTTAAAACACTGACTTCTGGCTTCTGACAGTGGTATGGATGTATGTTTAGAGCACCTGTTTTCCTGTATTTTGGCTGGATCATCTAACTCTGAGAAAAGATATTTTCTTAAAAGCAGGCTGGATGTGGGTCTCAATGCTTTAACCAAATTTCCAGAAAACCTTATCTGGTGTTACAGTGGCTGGCAACCTTTGTATTCAGAATAATGTGGTAAATTTCCTCGGTTGAAATTTATAGAGGGCATTCCCACTGCCCTACAAGATGATGAGCTGCTACTAACCCTAAAAAGTAAATATTTTGATTATAGGTGACTTAATGGAAACAGCAACTGAAAATTGTGAAACTGAACAAGCTTTTAGTCCATATATATCGTAGAATTCCAGTGTAATGTGCAGTATATAGTTCAAAATGGCAGTATCGACAGGAACTAGTGATCGAGAAGATTCGTAGTTATATCATGTAAAAGATTTTATTACAGTGTCTTGTGTTAAAGGAAATATTCCAGAGCCACAGATTTGTCAGCCACCGCTCTTAAACAATGTTTTTCCAATGTGAAACAGCCGTTTCAAGATGTGAAATGTGCGTCTGTGGCTCTGGAGTGCTGTTTGTTTCCTTGCTTTTAAAGTTTTGTAACTAAAAGCTTTTTTACATGACCTTAGCTTGCAGGTCTTTTTTGTCGATCACTGGGCAGCCGTTCTGTTCTTTACTTGATGCTTCATTATTTGTTTGGCTCCAGTTTTTTCGTCGGTAGCTGCCTTCTTGTGTATATAGTTCAAAATGTGTTTGCCAACGGTAAAAAAATAAGACCACAAATGTTAAATGTAAATTATATGGTATTTACAAATCCCTGAGATAAGCTGCAGTTCAGTATACTGGCCTGTCAGCTGTAAAAAGGAAGCACCATATTTTCTGAAGATGCTACCCAAAGGACTATAGTTATTTGGTGGATTTAAAAGCTACAACAACTGGGGCCTACTATTCAAAATCATGCAAAACAGAATGCAAAAATTGGCCCTGTGCCTTGCAACTACCTGGGAGCCTGAAGGTGCTATGTTCAGTTAAATAGTGCATCAGCACTATCTGACTGAATATAGGGCCACAGCAGCACAGCACTAAGCCAATTTAGTACAGCCTTGACAGGTCTCCTGAAGTACACTACCAGAATGGATAGTGCTGGATCACTAGCTGCAATATTCAAAGGGACCCTTATAAATGAGTCCATTGGGCATGCAAGGCACGAAGTGCCATTTGAATGCCCATTATGGGCTAATTTGCATAAGTAGTAAGGCAGGTAAGCATGGCACCACCCAATTGTCTGGTCCTAGAGCTGTGTAACTACCCCTGATGTTAGTGGTCCCCACCCCACCATGATTGCCAGCCCAAACAGTAGTTTCAATACATCCCTGGTGCTAGTACCCCTTCCAATCGTCAGCCCATATGGTAGTGTACATACATACCTGGTGCTAGTGGTCCCTCCTCCAAGCCCATGCTAATGGCCCCCTCCTTCCAATCACAACTGCATGATACAATGGAATACCCTCATTGGAATGCAGTGGTTCCAGCCAGCCACACTGCTGCACCAAACAGCCTCATGTCACCTTACCATTCCCGGTGCTGCAGGTGCATACAGCTACTGGCACAGCCCTCTTCACACCTTTCAGCTGGCCTCTGTATGTCTGGGCAGTGAGCATGCCTCTTATTTATTGGACAGGGTGACATCACCTGCCTGGACATATGGCAGCCAGCCAAGGAGGTGAGAGGAGTGCTGCACCAGTCTCCATATGCACCAGTGGCACGGAGGTGAATGGTGAGATGACTGGGGGGTGTTCAGTGCCACTGTAGGGGGTGTGGGACCACTGGATGCCAGAGAGGGTGTTCTGTTCTGCTACAGACTGGTGATGGGATGGAGGGAGGGGGACCACTAGCAAGGTCTGGCAATCAGAGTAGGAGGGACCATATCCACCAGGGATGTACATACACCACAGTATGGACTGGCAGTTGAAGGGGGGAAATCAGTAGCACCAGAGATGTATTGAAACTACTACATAGGCTGGTGATTGGAGGGAAAACCCACTACCACCATTGAATATGGGGTAGTGTGGCTATTCATAGCCATGCCCCTTCCTTTGCCCACCCACACAGATGATATTTTGCATAGGCACTAACCCTCTTTGCCCATGCAACAACCCCTTTAGAAAATGGGGATCAGATGCAAACCCTGGTTTGCATGGGCAAAGACCCATTTGTGCCCGCAAACTTGAATATTGGGCCCCTGAAGCTTATCACTTAATGTCCAGCTTGTTTCTGCCTGATTTACCTGTTGCATACACCATAAAAAAGCCCCTTGGAAATAAGAGATGCATCAATTGTTCAAAGCAGTTAACTGATGATGTTACTGTGGCATGTAGTAGTAAAATGTTTATTTATACAGAGATTTCACCATTAGGGTTATGAATGCCCTTTTTACAAATGTACCTGTTAAATAAAATCATCTAAAAGTTACAACAGACAATATCAATACATGGGTACGGGGAAGATTGTCAATCCATTAACAATTAAACAATACACAGGTTCAAAAACAGATCTGTTTCATATAAATTCATAATCTCATTTATAACAATCACAAAAAAAGCTAGTTCTAGTTTCATAACTGTTTTGAAAGTAGTAGAAGACATTTCTAAATTTTGAAGATCGGGGGAAGCTCATTCCAACTATTAGCAGTTTTGTACTGAAACATCATTTTGTTACAATTATTTGTTACTTTAGGTACTATCAAGTCCCTAGCACCCATTTTCTGTAAGTTCATGCCATGGCTTCTGCAACTTTTCAATTAGTCCTAATGAGATACTATTTTTTAAGATCCCCTGAACATGGTTTTCCCAGATACCCTTCCTCTTATCAAGAAGGCTCCACCCTAAAAGGGAGTTCATTAAACAGTGGTGGATACTATATTCACATCTTAGGATATATCTCACCAGCCTATTATATGCTATGTCCATTTTTTTTAGATGGGTTTTTTAGATGTGACAATAAATATGACACCCATAATCAATAACTGGCATGGCAATAAATGACACCCGTAATCAATAAACAGCATGATTAACTGATTTACTATCATTGATCAAACTTGTTTAGTTGTGCAGTCTGAGATCTGTCTAATTGCTCCAGTCTTCATGTAAGTTCCTTTTATATGATGTTTCAAAGTTAGGTGCTGATCATGTATACCTAAATATTTGTGCACAGAAGTTTGAGCTAATCTGTTACTTTCTTGAATCCTTACCAAAAGTTTGGGACTTATTTTTTCCTTGCTGGTTTGGACAAAAAACATAGTTTGAGTTGTTTTATTAATAATAATAATAATAATAATAATCAGGGCTAAAGAGGTAAATAACCCCTGCATTGCTAGGAAATCCAGTTGCAGCCTTTGTTCCACCTGCTCAAGTCTGCCTCCAGCAGCAACACATACTGTATGATTTGCATGCAGTCTAATCTGAGAATGTTCAATGTAATTAGGTAAATCATTTATATAAATGATGAACAAAAGGGGACCCAGGATTGATCCTGGCTGAACCCCTCGTTTCACATGCAGAGACTTGGACACAATATACCTTGGTACCAATGATTTAGCAAATCACACAGTTCAGGAGGCCAAGAAACACTTTGAGGACCTGATCAATACACTTTCTTCCCTTCCATTCAAATTAGCCTTTTCAGAAGTGCTGCCAGTATGGGAGAAAGGAAGAAGCACCAAGCGAATCAGAGAAAACATTTGATCCACCATTTGCCTGAACCAGCAACCTTATTAATCTCTTGGCCAGAAAGAGCAAACTTGAGCAGTCCAGAAAGAGGGTGCAACCTAGCACCAAAGAGGATACACATTTCTGCAAGACAATGGTTGCAAATACTAGGAGCCTAGCCAACAAACTTCCTGAACTCACAGCCATTTTGAAAACGGAAAGGTTGAACTGGGTGGCTATAACAGAAACATGGTTCATGGAAAACCACGGATGGGACACAGCCATTCCTGGCTACAGTCAGTTTAGGAAAGAGAGGCAGGGTAAAAAAAGAGAGGGCATAGTCATTTACATTTGAGAGGAAATAAAAGCCACAGAAGTAAAAGGGCAACCTGGGGACTTCAAGTCACTGTGGTTAACAGTAGACACGGGCAAGGGAAAACCCTTCAGAATCAGCATTGTGCACAGGCCCCCAAATCAAGGAGGCAAAGACCTAATAGAGGAAATCCATAAAATATCTGATAACGGTGAAGTAATACCGAAGGGGGACTTCAACCTACCAGATATTAATTGGAGCACACTAATGGCAGCAACAACAAGAAGTAGGGACTTCTTATTGTCACTGCAAGGCGCAGGACTGTGCCAACTTGTTAAAACCCCAACAAGGGGAGATGCCATTCTCAATCTTGTCCTCACAAACTCGGAAAGGATCAAGGACATTGAAGTGGAATGCCACATGGGCAACAGCGACCACCACATGGTAAGCTTTAAGGTAAACATAACACAGGACACCAGCCACTGAAAGATAAAGGTGCTATATTTCAGAAAGGCTGACTTCCAAAAAATGAGGAACAACATAAGTAGCCAGTTAATGGAAATGGAGGTTAAGGAAGTGGAAGTCATGTGGGGAGACTCGAGAGCAATAAAGACTGCCACAGACCAATGTGCTAGATGGGTCAGCAAAGCAAAAACAAAATCCTCTATTATTTTCCAAGGAAGTAGACACCACAGTCAAAGAAAAAAAGAAGGCTTACAGCATATACCAGGAAACAAAATCTGAGAGAGACTGGGAGTTATGCAAGGAAAAAATGAGAGAGTCTAACAAACAAATTAGAAATGCAAAAGCCCAGACAGAGGCAAAGAGAGGAGACCATTTTTGGATACATTAGGGAGCACTGAAGGCAAAAGTGGGGACAGTAAAGACTGCTACTGAAGTAGGGGAAATGCATCAAACATGACCCATAGAAAGCTAAAAAGCTGAAATCCTCAACAAATACTTCTGCTTGGTGTTTATCAAAGAGGACCCAGGGAATGGCCCAGCCATGAAAAAACACAACACCCAAGGACCAGGACATGAGTCCCTTTACAGAAGCTGAAGTGCAGGAGGTGCTAAATAAACTAAAAGCAGACAAAGCCATGGGACCAGATGAGATGCACCCCAGAATCCTTAGGGAACTTGGGGCAGAATTATCAGCCCCCCTGGCACTTTTATTCACAAAATCCTTGAAGAGCTGTGTGGTACCTGAAGATTGGAAAAAGGCAACAGTGGTTCCACTTCACAAATCAGGCAATTGCGAAGAGGCTAGCAAATACAGCCTGGTAAGCCTCACGTCTATAGTAGGGAAACTAATGGAGACACTACTCAGAGGATCATAGCATTCCTTAAAACTAGTGGCCAACAAGACCCTTAACAGCACAGCTTCACAGCAGGTAGGTCATGCCAGACAAATCTGCTTGATTTTTTTGACTATGCTACAAAAATAGTGGATGACAGTGGGGCAGTAGATGTGGTCTACCTAGACTTTAGTAAGGCCATCGACTCGGTTCCACACAGAAGGCTGGTGAAGAAGCTTAACCACACAGGGGTTGGTCTAGAAGTAGTCAGATGGGTACAAGACTGGTTACAAGGCAGAACTCTGAGGGTACAGGTTAATGGAACACAATCGACAGAAGACAGGGTGGCCAGTGGGGTGACCCAGGGATCAGTGCTGGGGTCTCCGCTCTTCAATATTTTTATATCAGACATTATTGACTGACTGGAAGGGAAGGTGTGTCTGTTCGCAGATGACACCAAGATATGTAACTGGGTGGATAGCTCAGAAGGCATGAGCAAGCTGGAACCTGTTCTCAAGAAACTAGAAGAATGGTTTGGAGTGTGGCAGCTGAGATTTAACACAAAAAAGTGCAAGGTCATGCACTTAGGAAAGAAAAATCCAAGAAAGGAGTATTACCTAGGAAGTGAAAGACTGGCAGCCTCAAACCAGGAATGAGATCTGGGAATCGTAATCTCAGCTGACTTAAAGGTTACTCAGCAGTGTGAGAAGGCAACATTGAAGGGCAACAGAATGCTGGGCTGCATTGGGAGGGGAACCATGAGCAGGATGAAAGAGGTGGTACTACCTTGTTATAGATCACTCGTCAGGCCTCACCTGGAATACAGAGCCCAATTCTGGAGGTCTCACCTCAGGAAGTACATTGACTGGGTGGAAACAGTACAGAGAAAGGTGACAAAAATGATTCAGGGTCTGCAGTACGACTTGAGGGACTGAATATGTACTCCTTGGAGCAGAGGAGAGAGAGAGAGAGAGAGAGGAAACATGATTGAAACATTCAAGTACATAAAAGACATTAACAAGGTACAGACACAGGAACCTTTTTACTTCAAGAAAGGTTCCAGAACCAGGGGACATGACCTCAGGCTGCAAGGAGGGAGGTTCTCTACAAACACCAGGAAGTTGTTCTTCACAGAAAGAGTGATGGATGCCTGGAACACCCTGCCTCGAGGTTATGGAGGTCAACACTGTGGGGGATTCAAGAACGCATGGGATAGACATAAGGGAGCCCTGACTACAAAGGACAGCAAGAGTGTCAAAATAGGTCTAAAACAAATGAGCAGACTAGATGGACCTAGTGGTCTCCTTCTGCCATCAACTTCTATGTTTCTACTGATAACTATTCACCATAACCACTTGAGTCCTGTTGGTTAAATAGGAACAGAACCATTTGCACAGTTTATCAGCCAAACCGATTTTCTCTAAAGCTTTTAATAATAGGCTATAATCTACTAAGTCAAATGCTTTTGACAAGTCCACGTACACTGCACCCACAGACTCTGCAGCCCCAAGAGGTGTAGCATCCAAATCCAAAAAGCCTGTGAGTGCAGTGGCTATGGACCTGCCACTTCTAAAGCCTGATTGAAGTTGAGTTAACCTGTTATATTTTTCAAGATAATCCATGATTTTTTGCTGTAAAATTCTTTCCAAAAGCTTGGAAACAGCAGAGAGCAGGGCTATCGGGTGGATGTTGGAAGGATCCAATGGCTCTCCACCTGTAGCAACTGAGATGGCATTAGTCATTTTCCAGCTTTGTTGGAAAATCCCCTCACTGATACGCCAATTAAAAAGGTCTCTTAAGTATTGGAGAAATCTCCAAAACTGATTCTTTTAACAGCCTGTTTTCAATGTTGTCCAACCCAGATGCTTTGTTTGTTGTTAGTTTGTTTATTATCTTAATTATTTCTGCATAGGTGATTTCCCCTGAATCTATATTTTGAAATGGATGTTTTCAGAAGTAGTGTCTTATTTAAAGAGTTTAGTCCCATCAACATCTTTTGTTTAGTTTATTATTATCAAGAAGATCTAATCCAGGGATATTTATAAAATATTCATTCAGTAAATCTGCAGAAGTTTCAGCCTGTTGAATTATCCCATTTTCCCTGATCTTAACATCTGAAGAATTTTTAACAGGAGTTGAAAAGGTTTTAATTTCGGACCAATATTTGTTTTGGTCAGTTGTTTTCTTGATTTTTCGCTTGTAGTAATATGCTTTTGATTTCTTAATTTCTTGTTTAACTTTATTTCTCAATTTTTTTTTTAAACCTATCCCATACTTCAGAGTCTAGGGATTTATTTGCTTTCTTTCAGAGCTGATTTTTAGTCCCAGTTAATTTTCTTATATTTGAACTCATCAAGGGCAGATAGTTTTATTTTTGCATAATTCTTTTCTGAGTAGCAAACTTGTTACATGCGCCTGTAAACATAGCGGTATATTTGCCCACTGCCATATTTAGATCAGGAATAAGAAAAATCCTATACCAAGGCATTTTTGATATATAACCTCTAAATAATTTATTAAATTTAGAGTAACAGCTCCTAATTATGTGAGACGTTTGTTCCCAAATTTAGTTTTATTAGCAACATCTAGAATACATTGTATAACGTTCTGATCTCCTAGATTTGGGAACACAATTTTATCCCTCACTGTCAAATCTGTATATATGAAAATACAATCTAATGTACTGCCAGGGATAGTTAATCTGCCTTTCCTAGTAGGAGATTGAATTATTTGAATCAAGTTTAAGTATTGCATAGAATTTTCTACCTTGTGGACACCCCCAGGCTGCGTTAAAGTCTCCAATAAGTATAGTTTTCCTATGTATTCCATTACTGTGTGGGAATGATTATCGAAGTAGGTAGTTTTTATTTTGGGTGGAGAATTAAGCAATAAGGCACTTGAAGGTGTGTGTTGTCGTGTAATAACGTCACACCTAGGTGGGTTGAAGCATGAGGTGAAGCTGAGGGCTTCCACCACCCGGGAGTGATGTTATTACACAATAACACACACCTTGGAGTGCCTTATTGCAATTATACAATGGCTCGATGTTATACAAAATAAAATACAAAATTTAAATGTTTTTAGTAGATTTTTAGTGAGGCAATACATCTATCTTTGCTTCTTAAGAGAAAAGAAACAAAGCTAGTGCTGTGGCTAATAATCAATCCAAATAAATACAGTGATGTTATTGTGTAATAACATCACTGTCTGTCACCCAGTGACCAATCAGAATACAGGACATTTCCTTGCCATTGTATAATACATAACACCTACAGCTATATTCAAGGACATAAATCCACCAATAAACATTCAATTCCCTCCACTTTCCCAGATAATAACATATTTGAATAACCAAATTAATGTTTAATATACATTAAAATGCCACCACCATGGTTTCCTCTAGCTTGTCTATAGTGGTAATAGTCTTTTTTTTTTGCATAATCTTTTGATTAGTTTATCTTTTCATACTACAGCAGAACAAAGGTACTGTATATATCTCCATCGACACTTACTAGTCTTGTACATATCTTACAGACCTCTCCCATTACATCCATCCAGTTTCAGCAGTTGATTCAAGTACCATTCTTATAGACCTTATATATCTATTTCAAATTAAGTACACATTCCTATGTTTTATTCTTAGGATGCATATCCTGATGGAGATATAGTAAAAGAAGAAAACAAAGAAGAGGAGAGAAAAGAACAAAAGACAGAAATAGGAAAGAAACAGAAAAATCCCTCCTCCCACTCCTCCTCCTGTCCCACCTCCCCTTCCCCCACCCCCAGCTAATCAGAATTCACTTCATTCTATATGGATATCCATACCTTTTCAACTTTATCCATATCTTATAATCTCCTGCTCCAAGGGCTGCACAGAATGTAAGTAGGATGCCCACATATTCACAAACTGATTTTCTCTCCCCCTAGCCTTATACGTCAAGCTTCTTAATTGCAGCACATCCCATGCAAGATTCCTCCACTGCTTAATTGTAGGCTTATCCCCAGAAACCCATGTATTCAGAATACACTGCTTTGCCAATACCAGGAGTATTCTCACCCATCTCTCTAGCATCTCCCATTCCTCTTGGTGTGTGTCATCTACACCAAACAATATTAAAAGCGGTTCTACTCTAACCTGCTGCCCCTTCATGTTTGTCAACTCCTTCACCACATCGCCCCAAAAAGCTTGAAGTGTCGGGCACATCCAAAACTAGTGCAGATAGGTACCCAGGGCCAACCCACATCTCTGGCAGATAGCCAAAATTGTTGGATTGTACCTGTTCACTGCAACAGGAGGAGTATACAGCCTATGAACAAATATATATGCTACCTCCTTATACTTATTACAAAGTGATAGGCCCTGATGCGTCCCCTTCATTAAAGCCCACTGCTCCTCCGAGAGTATAACTCCCAGATCTCTTTCCCACAGGTGTTTAGTTTTACTTGTCATATCTGGCCACTGGAGACGCAGGAAAGATGTAGCCTTCCTGACAATACCTACAGGTTTCTGTTTAACTTGCTGTAGCAATTCTTCCACAATCTGTATTCGGGCACCAGGGGCTCTTTGCTTCTCAATACCCTGCACATATTTCCTCACCTGGAAATATCTAAACATATGATGTGCAGGCAGGCCCAGGTCTTCCCTAAGCTCATTAAATGGGCGAGTCACTCCATTTTTCCTTAAATCATTAAGACACATTACCCTCTCTTCCCAACTCTGAAATATTGATCTCCTACTCCAGGATAAAAATGGGTTCCCAGCCAGTGGCAAAATAAAAGATTCCCTTTGATGCCCTACCACCTTCTTAATTTGATCCCAGCTATCTATTACCTCCTTCACTAAAATACTCAAACCCACTTATCCATGCAGCCCCTTCTACTAACAGAGATGATATTCGAACCCCTAATCCCTCCTCCTCCAAGGCCATCCAACTGGTCTCCTTTGGCCTATACACCCAGTCTTTAATAATCCTCAGTTGTGCCGCCCAAAAATATAACTTCATATCTGGGTAGTTCAACCCTCCTTTAGATTGGTCAGCTTTTAACTTATTTAAACTAGCCCTAGGATTCTTCCCTTGCCATATAAATCTGGAACAGTCCTTTTCAAATGCCTTTATATCGTTCCCTGTCAATCCTGTTGGTAACATCTGCAATGGATATAAAATTCTAGGAAGAATGTTCATCTTAAGTAGATTAATATGTCCTATCCATGATACAGGCAGGTTTTTCCATCTGTCCATGTCCTCTCTTAACAATTTTAATAATGGGGTGTAGTTCAGCCTATAAAGCGATCTCAAATCCCTACCTATCTTGATCCCTAAACATGTGAGGTGCGTACCTACCCTCTTCAGACCCCATGTACCACCCGCTTCCCCCCCTCTCTTCTCCCAGAAGCATGATTTCAGACTTCCCCAGATTCAATTTATATCCTGAGAATGTGGCAAACTGACCTATGATTTCCAGCAAAGCAGGCATAGACTATGCAAGGCTCCTCACATATAACATCATGTCGTCAGCATACAGTGTAATTTTATGCTGTCCTCCACTTTTCCTCTTTATTCCTTGTATTTCTTGGGTCCTCTCTGATGGCTATAGCCAGTGGTTCTACCACCGCTGCAAATAGCAGAGGGGAGAGGGGCATCCCTGCCTTGTCCTCCTGTGGAGCATAAATTGTTCTGTTATGTTCCCATTAACTAAAACTGCAGCTTTGGGTGCCTGATACAATGCTCGTATCATTTTAATGAAGCTTTCCCTTAAACCAAATCGTTCCAGGACTGTGAATAGATATGGCCACTCAATCCTGTCGAATGCTTTTTCGGCATCCATTGACAATACAGCAGTCCACCCTCCCACTTTCTTGGCCTGTTCCAAAACATTAAGGACCTTCCTAATATTATGATATGAGTGCCTACCTTTTATAAAACCCGTTTGATCCAGGTGGATCAACTCTGGAAGGATACCCTCCAGTCTTCTAGCTAGAATTTTAGCAAACACCTTAGCATCACAATTTAACAGGGATATTGGTTTATATGATGAGCATTCCATTAGGTCCTTATTCGGTTTTGGAATCACACACACTAGGGCGCAACCACTTGTATCTGGCAGTTCCCCTTTCTCTCTTCCCTCCCTAAATACCTCCCACATTACCTCTTTTACCTTCTCCTTCAACAATTTATAATACTCTGTGGGCAGGCCATCTGGGCCGCATGCCTTCCCAGTCTTCATCATATTGATGGCCTGAAGGATTTTCTCCCTTGTGATCTCCTTATCTAACAGCTCCTGTTGGTGCTTTGTTATTTGGGGCAGCTTATGCTTAGCCAGGAAGTCAAGCATTTCTTTTTCACTTCCCTCTCCACTTGCCCTGTATAAGTCCTCATAGTATTTCTTAAATGTATCTCTTATCTCCACATACTTAGTGACCGTCTGCCCTTTTTATTTTTGATCCCCAGGATATGCACCGCATTTTTCCTACCCTTTACAAGGTTTACCAGCAAAGGCCCTGGCTTGCTTCCCCATTCATGTACTCTATGTTTCAGGTAGAACAGTTTTTTCCAAGCCTCATCCATCAATAAAGTGTTAAGCGCCTGTCTGGTTGTTACCAGCTCTTGTCTCGTCTGTTCACCTCCTTCCCCCCCCCTTGTTACCCTCCCCTCCAGTATTCTCAATTCCTGTTGAAGAGTTTTCTGTCTTTCCAATCTATTCTTTTTATATTTTGCCATATACCCTATAATTGCACCCCTCATGTATGCCTTGCCCGCGTCCCATAACATTTGTTTAGAAGTGGCAGTCGGTGCATCCATATAGAATTTAAATTGCTCCTTCACATATTCCTGAAACTCCTGCAAGCCTAGCATATAAGTAGGGAACCTCCATGTCTGCATTTCCCCCCCTCTCACTCAGAGAATGAAAGGACGCCACTACCCCTGTGTGGTCTGAAATATGTATAGGACCATGTGCCACCTTCCTAAGTTTCTCATACCAATCGAGCGTTACATAGACATGATTGATCCTTGACCACGTTTTGTGTGGGTTTGAGTAAAAAGTATATTCTCTATCTTGAGGATACGCTGTTCTCCATGCATCCACCAGGTTCAGTTCTGCCAACCCTTCCCTCCATTTCCTAATACAAGGATCTCTACAACCCTTCCCCTCCGAGTGATCAAGGGCAGCATCAGGTGTGCAGTTAAAGTCCCCTTCCATAACCAAGTTCTCAAACTGTTCCCTCATTAATATAGACAAAATGTTGTTGTAGAACCCCGGGTCCAAATTAGTTGGTGCATACAGGCTCCCAAACGTGACTTTCAGGCCATGGAGAACCCCTGCTGCAAACACACATCTACCTTCCTTTGGATCTGCAAGGACTTTCGTAATCTGAAATGGTAAATTTTTATGCACCAGAACTGCCACTCCTTGTTTACGTGGGCTAAAAGAGGCCACATAATAAGCACCCACCCACCCCCTTTTAAGTTTTACATGCTCCCCTGATGTCAGGTGTGTTTCCTGCAGGACAGCCACCTGCACATGTGCTCTCTTTAATGCCGTTAACACTGCACTCTGCTTAATCAGAGAGGAGAGGCCATGAACATTCCAGGATTGTATTACCAGATCACCTCCCACCATTGTCTCTTTCCATTATCCCTTTTCCTCTGTCCTTCCAAATACTTCCCGCCTCCGGCATTCCTCTTACTCTCCCTCCATCCCCTCCCTTATTTTGCCCAAGCCCATACACCAACATCCCAGCAACCATATCCATAACCCCACTATCCACACATGCCCTCTTATCCTTTTCCCCTGGATGTGAATCTCGATAGCTCTTAGATTTTTCCCTTAAGACTACTATAAATCTCCTTTTAACCCCCCTCTTCCCAATACTGCTTCCATTCCCAACCATCTCAAACTGTTTCTTTTCCTCCCAACACTCCTCTTTCCAGCATATTATCCATCGTTCCTCGTTGCTCATTCCTGCCATCGCGGCAACATCTCCCAAAATCTGCTATTTGAGCAGCTACCTCCCCTCACCCCCCCGGAGACCTCTTCATCTGTGGCCTGTGTTGGCCTATCTGATTCATAACATACCACCGTAACATATATATACATTGTAGAGCTGGAACCACTTCGATCTGATCCCCGTCAGTCCATATCGAGTCGCAATGATTTCTACCCTCCATCATAACCTTCCCCTCTCCCTTTCACAAACCAACCCCATGGCTCCAAGTTCAGTCTCTTTCAATTATAAGGCTTCCTTTTCATTGGTTGACATGGTCGGAGGCCGGTGGGGTAGGCAGCGTGATTTTAAACATCCTCACACGCTAGGCCCAGGCCACCAGTCACTCCTCCCAGCCCACCTTCACCACAGGTGATCCTCCAGCACTTTCTCCGGCATCTGCGAGTCTTCTCCTCCTCCGCAATTTCAAAATCTCAGCACATGTTCCCTCACTAAACAGTCTCATTCGGCCCTCGCTATCCACCGATTTAACCATAGGCCTTCCGAGTTCCAAAATTTACAAGATTAAACATGAACAGTCAAACTTATAACTGGGGATTTACCCCCCCTTCTAGAAACGACAGTTAGTGTCTCAAGTCCTTCTCATCATTTCACAACTCCCTTCAGCCCACTTTCTTCTTGAGTTCCTTTATAAAGGTGTTTGCCTTCTCCACCTCCCAGAATGAGTACACCACACCTTTGTGCTTTATTTTAAGGATCGCAGAGTAGATCATATAATTCTCCACTTGTATTTCTCTTAACTGAGCCATTGCAGTAGCAAACACCTGCCTCTTCTTAAGTAATCTATTCCCAGTAGTCCTGCGTAACATGAATTCTCACTCCATCTATTTCAACAGGTTGATTTACCTTAAAGGCTTTTATCACTGCCTCCCTATCCTGAAAGTTATGGTACCAGATAACAATACTTCTCGGGGGTTGGCCCGGGCCTGGCTTTGGGAGTACTGCTCTATGTGCCCTTTCAATCTTGTGCTTTCCCCCTTTAGGTTGCAGTTTCAGGATTTTTGGCAATTTCTCAGCACAGAATTTCAATATGTCTGGGCCCTCCTTCCCTTCAGGGAGCCCTCGTAAGCGAAGATTGGTACGCCTAACATAGTTCTCCTGGTAGTCAAAAGCTTCCCCTCAGATCCTCCAGCTCCTTTTCTAAAGCCATTATTTTCTCTGGCAGAGGCTGTATTACATCTTCAACTCTAGCTGTACGCTCCTCAACCTCCATTAGTCTTTCGCCATGTGCCGCAGTTCTCTCCGCTATTTCCTGCAACTTTGCTTCAATTTGATTCTCCAGTTTTTCAAAGCAGGGATTCAGGGCAGCCAGCACTTGTGTTGTCACCTCTCACCCCAGTACAGCTAATTCTGCCACCAAGAAGGAAATTGGGCCTGCAGGCTCCACTATGGGCCCAGCTGGTTGTTTCTTTAGGTTTTTCCCAGCGTTTCTAGTGGGCTTCCCTGTTGCATTTGTGAGGTATTCATCCCTCATTTTACATCTCCAGACAATAATACAGTGGAATCCAAGTCTCTTTTTCTTAGTTTTGTGAAAAAAATATTATATTTAGGTCTCCGGGGTGCAGAGCTCGAGGATAATGCATCTTACTTCTTAGCTGCTCATCAGCGCCCCCCCCCCAGTAATAATCTTTTAATTCAAGCTCTTCTTGTTTCTTGTTGAATTCCCTTACAGAGCCACGAGTCAAAACATCTGAAAAGAAATCTTGCAGTGCTTAAGCCACTGGTGAAGGGGCCACCACGACAAAGAAAAGCCATACTGAGTTCAGCCTCTGATTTAATAGCTGCAATTCCTGAGGTGACACGCAATGCAAATAAAGGGATTGTACTTCTCACAGCTCAACAGATTAAGATGCTGAAGAGGAGATGCAACATTGTCAAAAAATTAAGTGACAGAAAGCTGTCTGTTAAATATAAAAAAAACAGCTTGTAACGCTGTCTGGCAGATTTATAATCACCTTGCTCAGTGTGGTGATGCCCTTTTTAACCACCCTTCTAACAAGCAGATGAAAAGACATGGATTATTCTCAAAAATTGTATTTGGTATCTCAACAACAACTGAACTTGTGAAGAGGTCATTTACCCCCTAAAGAGCCACCAAGAAAGGGTGTGAAACGATGACTGGATGCTGAAATGTGGGATGTTCTTCAAAGGATTGACCTCTCTGAAAAAGAGAATGTTAAAGTATATTGGAATGCGTTACAACACTACCTCACACCAGGGTGAAAAATGTTTAACAAACTTGTCATTATCTTAAACATCCCATGAGCTGATGCAACCACAAGATAACACAGCTTTCCTTCCTGGCTCCAATTACATTTACAGTGAAATGTTACAAGGTGTTTCTGTGCATGCCAGAAAACACTGAAATATTGTTAAGCAAACTGAAAAGGTCTGCTGGTGTTAGACTGGAAAGATCATGGTGAGTTTATATATCACAGTGTGCCCACTGAAGGGTCTCACATGCATGACTTAGTCAAGGCTATTACATCACAGAGACACACATCTAATGCTAGAAAACTTAGGGGTAGGATAATTGTGTCAGGGGCTTAGCAGAAATTAATGCTTCTGAATCAGTGGTGACTAACATCCAAAACAGGTCTTTGATTCAGAATGCTAACAAGCTGTCAAAAGTTCTGACATGTGCTTCTGTAACACCAATACCTGAATTTCACATGACATCACTTGTGGCAAAAATAAGAAAAATTCCCTTTAAAAAAACAACACAGTGGATGGCGCAACACCTTGGCTATGTCCTACACATTTGTGCTAATTTTGTGTTTTTCTATATTTTTAATAATTTATTTGTATGTTGGCCTTGATTTTGCTGTAATATTGTAAAAATAAACAGACATTCTGATGCAAAGCACAAATTGCTGTGTTTTGTCTCCTTACACAAACACATTTACATGGTACCCCTCCATAAGAGTGGTCTCAAGCATGAACCAGGCAACTATAGACCAGTCAGCCTTACATTCATTGTGAGGAAGCCAAGATATTCTTAAGAAAAGGCTTGTAACCTTTCTGAGGTGGATGGTCTCCAGGACAACAGACAGCATGGGTTTGTCTTGGGAAGATCTTGTCAGAACAACCTGGTGGACTTTTATGGTTGGGTGAATAGGGCACTCAACAGAGGCCAAGCAGTGGATGTCTTGTATGTAGACTTCAGCAAGGCCTTTGATTCAGTGCCATATGGGAGACTGATTAGCAAGTTGAGCTACCAGGGAGCAGGAGAGAAAAAGGTGGACCAGATAAGGAACTGTCTGATTGACAGGAAGCAGAGAGTAGTCATAAGTGGAGGAACTCTCAAATCCAAGAGCTGTAACCAGTGGGATACCACATAGCTCTTTACTGGGTCCAGTGTTGTTTGGCACATTCATTGCCAACATCTCACAGGGGATTAAGAAAAAGATTGGACTTTTTGCAGATGACACAAAGTTAGGTGCAGTGGTGGATGAGCAGAGGGCTGGCAGGGGCTACAGGATGATCTGGCTAGACTCGAGTACTGGTCAGAAACATGTCAGATGGGATTCAATGCAAAGAAGAGCAAAGTCATGCACCTGGGAGCAAGAAACCCAAGGAATCATTACCGACTTGAGGGTACAGTTATCGCCTACAGAGGAGCAAAAAGATCTTGGGGTGATAGTTTTTCATTTCATTTCATTTATTCTTTGGTAACTGGGTAAAGGCTGTGGACCAAAGGTCCCTTTTCAGGCCTGACCTGGACAAAAAAAAAACATACAAAAATACACAAATACAATCAACAGCTAATAATAACATGACAAATGAACCATTCAGCACAGCGCAGAAAAGTGGCAGCTAAGGCTAATGAGATATTGGGATGTATTGCCAGAGGAATTGCGGCCAGGATAGGGGATGCCATCCTGCCACTGTACAGGTCAAGGTGAGGCCACACTTGGGAGTACTGCATGCAGTTCTGACACCCCCCACTTAAAGATGTTAAATTGCTAGATGGGGTCCAATGCAAAATAACCAGGATGATCCTTGGTATGGATGACAAACCCTAGGAGGAGAGACTTGGGGAGCTCACCATGTACTCCCTGGAGGGATAGAGGAATAGAGGGGACATGATAGAAACCTTCAAATATATGAAAGACATAAATAAAGATGGCACAGAGGAAATTTTAATATTAAGGTGAGGGAGGGACACTAGGGGCCACAATCTAAAGTTGGAGAGTGGTAGATTCAGAAAGGAAATGAAGAAGCATTATTTCACAGAGAGAATAGTAACAGGGTTGAACACATTTCCTGAGGAGGTGGTATACTTGAAGACGGTGGACAGTTTTAAGATAGATGTAAGTCTTTTAGATGGTAGTTGATCACTTGCAAAAAAAACCCAGAAAGCTGTCAATAATTTTATCTGCCCCAGAAAAAGATTATTTTGGTTACATACATGGCACCCTCCAGATATACTAAACAATTTCATGGTAACACGATCAATAGACTACTCTGCATTAGCAGCCTGTAAAGCCTGAGCATGGTCAATATGCACAGCTGATTATTATTTTTACACAAATGGATGCAGATTTAATTTGTAGCTTGTGATCTTCAACTGCATCACCACTAATTCAACAAATTCACTCTTGTTATGAACAAGTTTATAATCCCGCCATTCAAGAGTAGCTTTTCCTGGAAGAAAGGGTCTGCATGAATTGATCCAAGCAGTTCTACAGTGCGACCACCTGCTGTAAAAGGTGCACACTTTTTAAAACCCTCATTGGGCCCATGAAGAACAGTGTAATCATGCTGTCCAGGTGTGTCCTTATAATCTGAATGAGAATTATGTAGACAGGGTGTCATCACTGTAATTAAGAACCAGTGACTCGATAATTGCTCTATAGAGGTAGCAGTTATTACTCTGGTTAATTAGACAGTCACCCACCAACCACTATATCTACCTGGCTAAAGATCATTGCAGAGGGTAGTTAATTTAACTTACTCTTACCACATCAATACTCTACCGTCGGTCTTAGTGATTTCGCATAAAAGGTATAACAGCATGTTGTTTAGGTCATTGTACTCTTCACCATTACATGCCACATTAAGCAATAGGTGTGCATTATCACTTATAGCTGACAAGGGTGAGATTTCAACATAGTTTTTTCTCTATACTGGTTTGGGCTGGTGGTAACATGAAGTGAGGTCTAATTCTGACTTTCCACATTCTTGTCACATGCAGCATACCAGAGCCATGTCTTAAAATAAGTCTCTTTCCATTTTTGGTTTTGTGAGGTTTTCTCTCCCTGTGCTAATATTTCACAACTGTTCTTTTGAACATACAGCCTTCTAATAAAGCCTTCGCATGTCCCTGGGATGATCATTCTCTTTTTCTTATTGGGTCTCTTGCAAACAACAATTCCTGTCCCATGTTGTGGCTGTCTTGGTTTGTGTCATAAAGGAGCTCACAACATTCCTCACTAAAGCTTTTACAGTATTTTTAGCAGATGATAGAATGTGTGGTTTCACTATCTGGAAGCCTTTTTAGGGTGGTGGGTGGAGCCTACAGCCATTTTGGGATCGCACAGTAGCTCTAAAAATGGCTGATCATGGATCCTTCCATTGGACTTTTGGAAGTATCCTTCTAAAAGCCCAATTGAGCTTGAATCCCTCCACCATGATTGCCACTATGGAAAAACAGTTGCACTATTTCAGCTATTAGGTCCACATTCTGGTGCATGAACTGTGCATGTGCGCGACTTGCATGCATGTGCAGTTCTGCTTGCACTGTCATGTTGTGAATAACAAAATGCCATTCACCTCAACTGTGCATGCGTGAATGCTGCACATGTGCAGTTGCATCACTGCCACCAGCTCCATGGCATTCTGTACCCTCCCACCAACTCAAGTGGCACACTGGGATCCCACCCTAGTGTGTCCAAAGATTTTTCTGTGCCTCCCCAACTCATGCGGCACACTGGGAGCCCACCCCAGTGTGCCCAAAGATGTTTCATGTTATCCGCCGACATCAGGGTGCCCAATCACCATGTCAACATTATGTGCACCCCCCCTGTCATATGGCACACTGGGAGCCCACCCAAGTGTGACCAAATGTTTTCTTTTTCTGTTTCCTGTAAAAAAGAAAACAGTCCCTCATCGTCCCTCCACGTGTGTTTTTCCTATAAAAAAGAAAACAGTCACTCATCGTCATTCCAGTCCCCCTCCCCATCCCCTCACTCCCACTGAGCACCCACCTCCCCACACCTCCCCCTTACCCCATACTTCTCTCCGGAGGTTGGCACCATCTTCTTCTCTGGACCGGGACACATATGCACTCTGCAAAGCCAAACCACAAAATAAATAATCTAAGATAAGCGTGCTATAATGCCATTCAATGGGGTTTTTAACTTATGCTGATAAATCAACCATTTTTTGGAATTTTTGCCCCAAATTTTCAATATGGGGTTCTTAGGACCCCACCTCATTAAAACTGTCACTGTCATTTTGTAACTCTTCAGGAAAGGTGATTTCACACTTGTTGCACGGAATCACCTATCAGGACCGATTCACGAAATGACAGTGCCACTGTTCACAAGGTGGGGTCCCAAAAAGCCCCGGTTATAAATTTGTTGAAAAAGTTCCAAAAAATGACTGTGTTATGATCATGCATTGCACAGTTTCTATGCACGCTCCTAACTTCAACAATTTTTAATATTTTCACTCCACATTTTCAGCATTGCCTTTTTTGCACACCTCCTTCAAAACAGTACAGTTGTCATTGTGCACAACCTGCCCACAATGTGTTTTCACACCTGTGGCACAGAATAGCGGGTTTGCTATGCTAAATCACCTTTCAGGACAAGTGAACAAAATGACACTGGCACTCTTCATGAGAAGGGGTCCCAAAAAGACTATGTTGAAAATTTGCTGCAATACCTCCAAAGAATGGCCAGGTTACACCCGGGCATTGAATAATTCCTATGCACATGTGTAACTTTGGTCACTTGGTAGCTTTTCACAGCCCTATTGTCTCTGGCTAGATCTTGTTGTAATAGTGGCCCAGCTTGTCTAAATAAACCTCTAAATATGTCACCTATGCTGGCACGATACATAACAGGGGCACCATGAAAACCAGATAAGCCAAGCCTGTGCTTTGTAAAAAGCTACATAAAGGTCGTGGTCACTGTACAACTTCTGTGATATTGCAGTCATTCACAAGGTTCCTTTAATAGGCTGGAAATGAAGCTTCAAAATAACCTTGCCAAACAAGAGTAACACATTTTTGTCTTTATCATTCTGTATCACAATAGTTATGGTGTCAAACTGTTTGCTGATTGGTATATAATCCATCTTATCATAGTGGTTGGTTATGATTTTATTTTTACCATATTTTTCTACACAACAGAGTAGAGGCATATAGCTATTTCCAAATCTTTGGTGCTCAACAACGTCTGTATATACACAAACAGTGTTGAAAAGCCCCCAGTTGATGCTAGCATAATATGGTGCTGTGCTTGATTGCAGTTGTGGTATGCTGTGGCACCCCCAAAATACGTGCCATGTTATGATGAGCAATAAGTGATCTGCCACTAATGTTGTGGAATTTTATTTTCTGTTTTGGATGGTCCTATTCTAAAAGCATTTCTAACTGTGCCAGTTCCAGTGCCTCATTGATGGCTGCTGTGACACTGCCAACATGTGATGATAACCTCAGTGAACTGATAGTGGTAATATTGACTTAAATGTTTCACATGCTTGAACTCTCCCGTCTTGTGGTGTAATACTGTTCCATGTCCTCGGACACAGTATTTCTGAGAAGCCAATTTTTAACAACCCCACTAAATTGATAGGTTTCACAAGTTTCACAGTGTATTCTGAAATTGTGTTTTGGGGGAACATTTCAAAAGAGGTGTTACTGGGCAATGTAACATAAGATCCATTCGCAGCCATTTTTTGTCACTAATGTCGTCACTCTATTGATGTCATGAAAAACATGGCAGCACCCTTGTAATTTTTAAATTTCTCATCTGTTTGGATTCTATCCAGCTGTTAAATGTTGATGGCCAGCCTAGCCATTTCCCTAAAACTAATTTTTGTCTTCCCTTGTCTTTTCTGTGAGACTGTTTTCTCCACCCTGTATACACAGTTTGTAGTGTCTTTGACTTTTACTAATTCTTCTTCATAAAAAGTATGTCTTATTTCTTCACTATCATAATCTTTTAATTTTTACAGTGGTATAGTTTTAGGCAAACATTCAGAAATAATGAATATCTCTCTTGTAAAGTTTTGCTCATAACCTTTTTCAAATGTTTTTTCAACCCTAGAAACCCATACTTGACCACCCACATGAAAATTTTAAAGGCTTTTTTACTTGTGGTGTAAGATTACTATACAGAATCATCCAGACATCTGAAGATTTCTCAGTTGTCACATCAATGGGCCTCATTTTGAAGGCATAGTGATAACTGATTATAAGCCATTGTTCATCTATGTACCTACATGTGTTAAACACTGTAAAATAACTCCAGATTTTTGTTTTCAATGTATGGTTAAATCTTTCCACAATACCAGCGTTAACATTGTTGTTTGCTGTAAAATGGCCCATGCTTTCTTCTTCTAAAAATTATTGAAATCTAACATTAAAAAATTCGGTCCCTTCATTTGTTCATAATTTTTTTCAGGCTTGTGGCCCCCTCTGACTATCATTTTGAAAGCCTCTGTCACATCTCTTCTGGATTTTTTTAGCACTTTGTATTCTGTGAATGAAGATCAATAACTGTTATAATAAACCAGAATCCATCATTGCCCTTGGAAAGAATGGCCATATCTGGCAAATCAGTTTGCTATTGTGCATCAGTGTTGTTAACACTGCGTTCATATCCTTGCAGGCTTATCCATAGTGTAGGCATCTTGTAAAGGCAGCTATTGTCGTACCAGAGTGCGAGTAGTCATTTTCCCTTACTTTGCAGAATCACTGTGTAATCTTTGAACTCCTTCTAAGCTGTCAGCCACTTGAGGGTCGTAGTAAAGATTTTTTTAATGATTTCTTAACCATGACTACTGTTTACAAACATGGCAGGGACACAGATGATTTTTCAGATGTGAAACTTTAATTATGAAAGACCACAACAGAAAACATATTAGAAAGTACTGGCCACTAACCAGGTTACTAATGATATTAATACTATTATCAGGGGATGCAGACTGCAATCCTAACCCTGAAACCCATGTAGGCAGTGACAAAAGTTGCTGAACCTGTGCTAAAGGACTGTGTATTATGGAGAGAAAGCCTTTTGGTGGAACTATTGACTGGGGCTGCAGTGTTTAAGACAAGCAGCAACAAATGGCAGTTTCGGAATATTTGTATTGCTATAACAAACCGGGGGCAGACGGAGCGAAGGGCTGAGCACGGTTGCTAGAAGACAGCCAAGATACCATCTGGGGTACTAGAATGAGAGGATAAGAGGCTTGCTCACTGTGAGTGGGGTGGGAAGATAAGAGGAGAGGAGAAAAAGCCTTTTGGTGGAACTGTTGACTGTGGCTGCAGTGTTTAAAACACACACAGCAACAAATGGCAGTATTGGAATATTTGTATTTTAAACAAACCAGGGGCAGACTGAGTGAAGGGCTGAGTGCAGTTGCTAGGATACAGCCAAGATACATCCAGGGTACTAGGATAAGAGACTTGCTCACTGCAAGCAGGGTGAGCATGAGCAGGGCAAGCATGCGGTAAGCGCAGAGAGACACATGCTGAGACAAGTGCTTGTGTCTTCTATGTCAGTCAGACAGGAAAGAGAAATGGGCCAGGAATCTGAGAGTCATAGATAGTGATAGCATAAGGTAAGAGAGAGGGGAGAAACAAATGGGTGATAAATTAAGGTGGTATATGTTGTGTCATATGTATGAAAGGGGAGATGGGATTGCGAATTATCAATGTATAAAATGTAAGCAAATAGAGCAATTGCTGGAAGAAAATGTGGAATTAAAAAAGCAATTGAGCACCCAAAGGGAGATGAGAGAAGTTGAGCAATTTATAGGAGAACAGTGGAAGTCAATCCAACAAGGGTGTCTATGGGGTATATTGGGACAGAGGCTGTTGCGAGTTTAGAAGGGGAGGAAAAGAAAAAAAAAGACAAAGAGGAGGGCCAGGAGGAGGATACAGGGATAACTGAGGAGGAATGGAGTAAGGTAAGGATTAAGAAGAAATGCAGATATGAGAATGAAAAGGATCCTATGGAAATTGGCAACAGGTATAGTGTACTGCAACCAGAGGAGGAGTGTAATGCAAAGGAAGAAAATGGAGGTGTTAGACAAGAGGCAGGACAATCTGGAATTGGGGGAAGTACTGGAAATGAAGGGAGGGATATGCTAATAATAAATAGTAACCAGACTGGAAGTGAGGAGCTAGGCAGGGAAGTAATAGCAAATATAAGGAAAATCCTAGTATGGGAGATTCCATTATAAGGAACGCAGATCGCTATATTTGCAGGGGAAGGAAAGGAACAACATGGGTAAGCTGTTTGTCAGAAGCCAAAATATGGGAGATTAAAAACAATCTGGAGGGATTCATGGGTGAGGAGACTAGACCAATAACAAGTGTTGCACGTGGGTATTAATGATATTGGTAGAAGAAAACAGGAGGACATACAAAAAGACTTTGAAGTGGTGGGAAGGAGATTAAAGAAAAAAGGATGCACCATCATTATAGCAGAGGTGCTACCAACACATGGGAGAGGAATGGGAAGAATGAGCGGAAATAGTAACATTGAACAGATGGCTAAGTAGGTGGTGTGTTAGGGAAGGGTTTCAATTTCAGGAAAACTGGGAGGACTTTGTGTAACCCTGGGATGTATGGGAAGGACAGGTTGCATTTAAATATGGAGGAGCAAGATTGTTGGATAATAAAATAGTAAGTCTACTGAAATGAGTTTAAACTAAAGGGTGGGGGGATCCGACAGGCAGGGAACTGTGGACAATAACACAAATTTGAAAAGCAGGGAAACAAAATTACCAAAAGAGGTACAGTACGTGTAGAATAGGGGATCTAAAAGTTATGTTGACAAATGCAATGAGTTTGGTTAAAAAAAAAAGGAAAGAATTAGAGGACATGGAGATAAAGGAAGCTGTACAGATATGCGATATGATGAAGAAATGGTGGGATATGAACGATGGGTGGGATAAAAACCTACTAGGATATAATATGTACAAAAGGGATAGCATTGGTAGGAGGGGAGGGGGATTGGCCATATATGTGGCAGAAGAGATTACAGCACAGTTGGGGGAATTGAGGGATAGCAGTGAACTGGAACAAATATGGTTGGAAATCTATCCAGAAAAGGAAAAGAGGATCTTACAAGGGATAATCTACAGACCACCCCCACAGAATGATGAGTTGGGTAAAAAGATGGACACCATAAACAATCTGGAAATAGAGGATAGGAGTATACTAATGGAAGATTTTAATATGCCAGGCATTAACTGGATAACCAGAGTGGGAAGGACACCATTAGAAAGGGATTTTGTACAAACAATAAATGGTCTAGGAATGGATCAGCATGGGGAGGAAGGTACAAGAGAGCACCACATTTTGGATTTAGTACTGAGCAATGTGGGGGAACTAATAGAGAATTGTAAGATGATGGTACCACTGAATGGAAGTGACCACAAAGTAGTTATGTTCAGCATCAAGGGGCTGAAATATAAAACAAAGAGTAAAACCAAGATAAAATGTTTTAATAAAGCAGATTTTGAGAAAGTGAGGGAAGCAGTAAGAAAGTGGGATTGGAAGACTAAATTTGAGAATATATCACTGAATGAAATGTGTGAAGTACTGATAAAGGCAATAAAGGAGCTAGAGGCTAAATATGTTCCGGAAAGTCAAAAATATAATTCAAATGGGGAATACCCAGATGGATGGATAGAGGGGTAAGGAGGATGGTAAGGAAGAAAAAAAGCTTATAGGAAGGCATGTAAACTGAATAGTGAAGGGGCATGAAAAGAATACAGGAGCAGGACCAAGGAGTAAAAAAAAAAAAAAGAATGAGGAGGGCTAAATCAAGAGAGTCATCTAGGAAGCAGATTAAGGACAATTACAAACCTTGTTTTGATTATGTAAACTATAAAAAGGAGGGGCACAAAAGTGGGTCCACTGAGATGATGTTAGTGGTAACACAGTGACTGATAAGGAAATGGCACACGTTTTAAATAAATATTTTGGTACAGTATTCAAGTCAAGAAACAGAATAGTGCAGGGAAGAGATTGTAATGAATATGAGAGAATATTAATTAATGAGGTCAATATAAGAGAAAAATTAAGATGTATTAAATCTAATAAGGCACCAGGACCAGATGGTTTGCATCCTTGTCTACTGAGGGAATTGACAGATGAACTGGCAGCTCCAGTGACTAGAATATTTCAAGCCTCATTGGACAGTGGGGGAGGTTATACCCAGTTGGAAAGAAGCAATAGTTATACCAATTCACAAAAAGGGAGCAAAGGACAGTGTGGTAATTACAGGCCAGTGAGTCTGACTTCAGTACTGGGCAAGGAGTTGGAGAAAATAGTGAAAGAAGAATTGGAGGAATGTGTGGGTTCAAGCTCACTGCAGGATGGAACACAGCATGGTTTCACAAGGGGAAGGTCATGTTTGACAAATCTGCTGAGTTTTTATGATAGGGTCAGTCAAGAATTGGATAGGGGAACTCCAGTGGATGTGGTGTTCTTGGATTATAGAAAGGCCTTTGATATGGTCCATCACTCTGAACTGATAAGCAAGTTGGGGAACATGGGAGTTAATGGGTGGCTGTTTAAGTGGATAGACTCATAGCTGACAGGAAGAGTACAGAGAGTGTCACTAAGGGGAGAGTTGTCTGACTGGACGGGAGTGATGAGTGGAGTCCCATAGGGATCAGTGCTGGGTCCATGTTTGTTAAAGATGTATGTGTCTCTTCTATCTCTTACAGAATCAGTGCTAGGTCCATATTTATTCAAGATGTATGTGTCTCTTACATGAGCTGCGATGGCTCAGTATGGCTAACTAAATTTGAAGATGACTCTAAGTTGAGATCAGTAGTCAGAAACGAGGAGGAAGCAGAAAACTTAGAGAGCAATATGTAGATTAGTGGAATGGACAGAGAAGCATGGGTTGGAATTTAACACAGAAAAGTGCAGGGTTATGCACTTGGGCAGAAACAATAGTAGAGCAAAATATGTAATAAATGGTAAGGAGCTTGCAGAACAAGGGAAGAAAGGGATTTGGGCATAGTAATTACAGATGATTTCTCCTTTAAATGACAGTGCAGTGAGATATTATAGAAATACTATAACTTACTAGGATGCATTCAAAGGCACATACATAGCAAGGATAGGAAGGTTTTGATGCCATTGTATACATTGTTGGTGAGGCCACACTTCGAGTACTACAGTCAGTTCTGGGCACCTTATACAATGAAGGAGATTGGAGCATTGGAGGGGATACAGAGAAGAGCTACAAGGAGAATAACAGGTAAGAAGGGATTAAGCTATGAGGGCAGAATACATAATTTGGGACTGTACTCACTGGAATACAAGAGAATGAGGGGAGATTTATGTTTGGTGTATAGAGCATTTGAAGATGATGACCTATGGGACAGTATTGGTCTAGAGATGAAGGAAGGGCAATTTAAAACTAGATCACACAGCCTAAAACTGCATAGCGAAATCACCAGCACAAAAAGGAGGGGAATGTGGTTCTCACAGAGAGTGGTGACAGTTTGGAATAGCCTTCCTCTGGAAATAGTGGGAAGCAGGAATATGGAGGAGTTTAAGACTAAATTGGATACATATTGGATGGATACTGGTAAGAGTCATTACAACCACTGAGGAAAATGAACAGTTAAAGGCAAATTACCTATCTATTCTCTAAGATAACCTATGAACCTAAATATATCCAGCCTTACCTCTAAAATGGCAGAACTGGGTCACAAATAGCAATGTTTAGGCAGCATATTTTTGTGAGAGTTGGCTCAAACTTACCATCTTAGACCATGAAGTGGCATTCCAAAACTATGTTACCTTCAGAAAGGGTAGATCACAAAAGAAAGGTGGTGGTGTCATGTTTTATGTGGACAAAAATTTGAATGCCCAAATTGTTACCCCTATCTATTCAGCAAAGGACTGCCTGTCAATGGTTAATCATAAATCTAAAACTGGGCACAAAAAAAAAAAACTATACTGATGTTGCATCTACTACCTATCAACAATCAGTATGGAAGGACTTAGAGTAGATGACATAGCTAGTAAATCCCTAAGTACTGAAGAGATTATTGTGCTCAGTGATCTAAACCTAGATTGGACTAGTAATACCACCAACTACAGGAATTTGCTGCACAACTATGGATTCAGTCATATTATTCATGACTTCACCAGGCTGAATAATAAATCATCCAAGCACTCACCCTTAGATTGGGTAATGGTCAACACAACCAACAGAATCAGGGAAGCCAGCTCTCTACCAGACTCTATCAGCGAACATACTACAGTCTTTTGTGTGTGGTTTAGTTGGGCTGTTCGGAGACCTCGACCTGTTGTTCAGTGGTTCCATGATTGCTCAAAGCTGGTCCTTCCTGAATTTCTAGAAGACGTCCGTAACATCGACTGGTTTTACCTAGATTCACTGACAGACAGTAAATCTGCTAAAGACTTTCTCATTACTGAATTCTCCATAGTAGTACATAAACACACACCTTTAACAAGATGGAGGTTTAAAGGGTTATAATCTAGGTGGCTAACAAAATAATTCTTTAAACTCATGAAAGACAGAGACAGTGCCTGGACCATATTTAAATGTACTAGCCTGAAATCTGACTGGGAGCATTATACAATGCTGTGAAACACTTGTAAAAAATCAATTAACTTAGCAAAAAGGAGTTACATCAGGGAGCTGCAGATTTCTAATTTATCCGACTCTAAGGGTTTCAGAAAATGCTTGAATAACTTGCTAAATCCCATCAAACAGCAGCCTCAGCTGAGCCTAGAACACAACAGCAATAATATAACCAATCCACTGAAAATATCCAATATCTTTAATAATTTTGTGACTTCAAGAAAACATTGCTCTAGCCTAAACTGCAACCCCTCTCATGTGGCAAAATTTGCTGACCTACCCATTATTAACCAACCCTTAATTTATTTTAAGGCAGTCACTAGCATGCAGGTATACAAATTATTAAGGGGTATAAATACAGACAAATCTGCCGGGGCTGACAGTGTACATCCCAAGTTTTTATAGCTAGCTGCTCCTGCTATAGCCTTTCCAGTAGCTAGGTTAATCAATCTTTCCTTTGAACTCCAGCAAGTACCCAACCTCAATTAGTTCCTCTTTTCAAAAAGGCCAATATGAAATGAGTGGAGAATTATAGATCCATATCCATTCTGTCAGTGTTGTCAAAGGTTCAAGACAGGATTATTCACACTCAGTTGACTTACTACCAAGAGCAGCACCACCTAATGCGTGAGCAGCAGCAGCATGGATTTTGTTATAATCATGGAACAGACACTGCCTTGGTGGGGTTCATGGACACTGTATATAGAACTATGGATAAAGGTCTAATAACAGGAGTAGTGTTTGAGGACCTCACAAAAGCATTTGGTCTGGTAGACCATAGTTTACTAATCACCAAACCAAAAACACTTGGTTTTGCGCACCCTGTGACTAACTGGTTTAACAACTACCTAGAAAATAGGACACAATGGGTCAAAATGGGATCAGCATTGTCTAATTCAAGGATTATTTGGGGTGCCACAGGGGTCCATACTTGGACCTCTGTTGTTCTCACTCTTCATAAACAATGCCCCCTCAATCTGCACCAGTACTAGTATGCTACTTTACGCAGACGATGCAGTACTATTTACTCAGGCAAAGGAGATTGAGATAATCAACAAAAACTCACAGTGATCTAAGCTCTCTATGTAGGTGGTTTGAAGAAAGTAGGATGATCATTAACAAAAACACAAGTAATGCTACTGGGGTCAGTCTCTACAACTACAATGAATGCCAATAAATTATATGTATCAACTTACGGGGGGAACCCCTTGACATGGTTAATGTTTTCAAATACTTTGGTGTTCATATAGACTCAGACCTGACTTTTGGCCCCCCATATCAAAAACCTAATGTGCAAAATCCATCAAAAACTTGGTCAGCTCTTCCACATAAACAAATTTCTGACATATGGTGCCAGGTTAAATATCACAAGACACCACTTGCTTTCCTTATTAGACTATGGTTCCTTGGTTGTTGACACAGCACCTAAAGTCAATCTTGAGGCTAAAAAAGTTCTATACCATAAAATTTCAGTGTGCTGGTCAGTGTGGTTACAGGGTACATCACTGCTCAGTTCTAGAGGGGTTAGGATGGCCTACTGTACATTTGAAGCAAAATCCAAACTAGCGCTGGCAAATTTCAGTTTCAAAGTATTAGACAAACAACAGCCTGCAACCCTGGCATGACTGCTTCAACCAGCTGCACCAAACTTCAACTCAGGATCAACCCCAAATCTTTGCTTATCGGTTCCATGCATGTGTACAAGCATGGGCCAAATATAATTTTGTTATTGTTCCCCCTTTTTATGGAATACTATCCCTGTCCCAATCAGAACACTGTGCAGTTATGCCTCATTTTCCAAAGAACTGAAAAACCATCTCTTAACACTCAATGACTGTGTGTGCTACAGTATGTCTGAATTCCATTGTATCTTCCTACTGCCTCTTTATGTATATGCTGTGAACTCTTATTTCACTTGGTTATTGTACTATGAATGCCTATACCTTAACCCTGTACTGTGGCACAAACATGCCCCAACTATATATTACAGCAACTGTTCATAGTGTAACTCATCTGTTTGGCAACATATTGTTGTTTATTGTACTATTGTACACCAGGTCATATCTGTAAAAGGTGCCTTTGGTACCAGTGTATCTCACCCAGTCATCAAAACAAAAACAAACAAACATATACACATGTTATATACCAACACAAAACATGCGTTAGTCATTGTGATAAGCTGACACTTCACCATAGTATAAACATTACAAAAAGAAAAGACAGGCCTTGTTTTGCAGTGTAACATGAAAATTGGATGTAGATTCGGTCACAGTGCTATTGTAACCCCCCCATGGGGGCTTACCTTATTGCCCCCTTTTCTCTGTTCCTCCGTGAGGTGCACCGCCACCTGGTCCAAGCTCATTGTGCCCCTGGATCCTCCTTCTGACCCCTGCATGGTTTTGCAGTTGGGAATGGGTCCAAAGGAGCCAAGCCATGGAACCACCAATCTGTGGCTGCACAAATGTGTGTGCAGTTGGTCTGCGCATGCGCAGTAGTGCATTATCATTTTCTTACCACTGAAGCAGTAAAATGAATGCCCCTCTGATGCTCCCAGTCCCCTTGTTCAGTCAGACAGGGGCCAGAGACATGGAAGTGGCCCAAGAGAGATGGAAAGATGTTTTAATTAAGGAGCGCCAGTCATACTTTAGATTGGACTCATGAATATTAATGAGGTGATCTGAATATGAATGAGAAAGCTTGCCTAGTGCCTGGAGACATGTATTTCGGCACTAGTGACAGGCTGGGGACTGAAGTTAAACTTTAAACTCTGCAATTGTTTAACAGGGCGCAGGAACTGCTAAAGAACTGTGTGGCATTAATTAGATAAAAATATTTATTCTGGATGCACCAGGACTTTGAAGCTGAAACACTATATGGACTGCTTTAAACTGTTTCACAGCAGCCATATTTGCAGCCTTTGACCCTGCTTCAGCCAATCGGAAAGCTAGGATTATGCAAAGAGACTTTTAGGACTGTGAAAAAGAGTTATGGGGGAAAATTAGGGACAATGTTTGGCGCCCATTTAAAGAACCAATCAGGTGTCGAAGGAGCCAGATCACTATTATCCCAGCAGGAGCTGCCTGAAGCTCCTAAATTCCAAGACACTTTTGGTTCTGAGTTCAGCTCAGTGGGAGCCCCTCCAAAGGGAGGTGGGTCTGGCCTCTTGCTAAAGAAATGTGGCTAAAAGGATTGGAATTGACCAGTCTCGGGATTGCCAGCTACCTGTCCTCCTGGGACTGCATTTGCCTTTCCACATTTTGGAGGAATGTATCTGAAGAATCCTGGTTTGCAACATTCAGCTATGAGACAGCTGTAAGAATCCTGTTACTGCAGTTGTGAGAGAGCAGTAAGAATCCTGCTACTGCAATTGTGAGACAGTTGCAAGTACCTGCAACCTCAGCAGTGAGAGCGCTGCAATGAGCTGTGTCTTCAGCTGTGAGGGGGCTGTGAAGAAGCTACATTTCATGGTGAGAGTGCTGTCTAAAATGTTTTCTAAAGTGAGAGAGCCTACTGTGAAATTCAAGTGAGATGGAGACCTGTTTGGGGGCTGAGAAGCCACTATTCCCAGAAGGTTCTCAATTCTGTCTGTTACCCTGCATTGACTCAGTGCCAGAAAGTAGTGGACATTTGTCTGAAGGAATGACCATGGATGGTCCTGGTTTACAGTAAATGGTATGGGAGTCTCCCTGGAGAAAGCAGCTCACCAGTTATTATCTAGGAGAAGCTTGATATCTCGCTTGGGACTGCAGAGCCATGCCTGCTAAGAGGAGTTTGCTTGCCTGTGATTCAGCTTATAAGAAGGTAAAGTGTGACAAAGGATTTCAAGGATGTGAAAAGTATCTTATCATGGTTGGGAACCTTGCCTGATTCTCTAGTGTGTATCTCCAGGAGTGAGAAGAGAGTCCCTCTTCTGTTTGTGAGCACCTTCATGATGAGAAAAGTGATGTCCAGTATCATGGGACTGTTCAAGTAGAAGGTGTGTGCCTTCAATGCAAAATTGCAGGTCTTTTGTGAAGCCCATTACTGTGTTTGAGTTTTATTGAGACTGTGTCCAGAAGAAATCCAGAGACTGTGTCCTGATGTAAAAGAGCCAGGGCTGCCATGCTGGACGTGTGGCTGAAATGCAAGGTCTAGTCAAATGCAACAAAATGTCTGTGTGTGTGTGTGTGACAGAGAGAGACAGAGAGAGAGAGAGACAGAGAGAGAGACAGAGACAGAGAGAGAGAGACTGCTGTGAAGGTCAGCTGGGGAATCAGTCTGGTAATGTCACCATTTATGCACTGCCATTGCACCTCCCTCTTAGGGGTCATGCCTAGATGTGGGGGTTTGAGGTCTTCTGGCCCATGTCCCTGTGTTCTAGACGTGACTTTAACTTTAACCAAGAGGCCTAATTGCTATGGGAGCTGAGAGAAGTTCAAGCCTGCTAAAGCTGCAAGAGCCTGCTGTTTGGAAGGGGGGGGCCTGCCGCAAGTCCTTGTTATGCACGTCAGATATGTCAGTTTCTTCCAATTGTGTCTACCTCAAATCTACCTGCTGCAAGACTTTTGTGGCATCTGCGAGAGACAGACTGTAAAAACATGAGTAAAGCAGACTATGCTCTGCATTGGGGGACTGTAAATAGTTATCACATTTCTGCCAAGTTCAGTAGTTAAATTCTAATGCTGCTAAAGTGTGGAGTCCACCTGCCTACTTTCAGAGTTCAAATTTAGCAGGTAGCCAAAGTAACCAAAGAAAAGGTAAAAGTTAAATCTGATTTACTTTAAGTGCGCCAATGCCAGCCAACCAGCTGCAACAGTATCAGGTCTGCAACGTTTAGTGCTGGGTACCCAGCGATAGAATTGTGGAGTTCTTATCTGGACTGGGGACTGGTATCAGTTGGGGTTTGTGTTACCAAGCCTAGGCAGCTAGACAGCAAGGAAGTCATCTAACATCCATCAGAAGACTCGTGGGTGGGTGGCATTGAAAATGGTTTTATGTTTAAAAGTGATGATGATGGTTTGTTGTTGTTGCTAAATACAAATGCCAATGCTAAAATGAAAATGTTGATTAACCTCTGTATCCAATTTCCCTTCCTAGCCCTACCCCTTGTAAATAAATTGTTGGTTAACCATTCTTACACAAATGAGTTGTGAGTGTATTATTTGTACTCCACATGAGTATATTATTGGCGTAAGTCAATAACTAAAAGTATTAAAGATGTGAGTTCTGAATAATGGTAATCCATATGTGGGGTGACTGTGTAGGGTAGTGGGTAGGTACAGCATTTCAGGGTGTTGTACAGCTTGTGATCAGACCCACTTAAAATATACTCTCAGTGGAGGTATTGCACTATTTTATTATCTTTGGGAAAGAACCCCAGCTTACAGCAAAAATAGGACTCAGGCCTCTCAACATTGTTCAGGCCTGAAAGGCAGGGGTAGTAGCCAGTTGGAACACAGCATTGCAGGGCTATACTAACATCTTGCTATTGTTGACATTTTAAACTAGAATAACAAACCTCAATAATGCAGGTCACAGCCACCAATACACGGCCATGAGAAACTACACCCATTTCTTCAAATTTTAGTGGTACCACATTTTGAACAGTCTCTAACACAACACTACTTATGCACATGGTCATGTGCATTATTTCTCAACAGCGTGAATCTCTTTTAATGTCATTCATTAAAATCTGTATCAACTGAAGTTTTTCAGTTTATGGGGTTACACAGAGTTTGAGTAGCAAGGTCCGGAATTTGCATGGTAATCAAAAACTGTAAAAGAAAAGATTTTACATTTTCTGCTTTTCAAAGGTTCTTTGGTGTTTTTCCCACAGGTTATCCATCTTAACAAACCTCACTATGCAGCAAAGTGTTCCTCATCAGAACTCCCAGTATTGGGCATGGTTTCACCGTGAAACAAAATGGTGGCATAGTCTGCTCAAGCTAATCCCCAGAGACACTGATCTGGCTCAAGCCACTAACAAAAAGCACATTCTGAGCACAAAAAGAACAGCATAATACTCCGGCAGGCACAAGGATTATAAAAATACCTTACTTGTCCAGGACGGATGGAAAAACTCTTGGGGCATCATCTGATATCTCTGTGACCACTGAAGCATGGCCGGTGCTGTGGGCAACATACAAGACCCGATGGTGGTGGAGGCGATGTTAAATAAGCTAATTCTGCAAATGTCAGAAGTAACGGCCACCTCACACCAAACCACCCTGGTAATGCAGCAGCTGGAAAGTTGACTTCTCAGTACAGAAAAGCAGGTTGCTTCCTACGAGATTGTAATCTGGGAGCTAAGAAGTGATGCAGCAGAACAGGATGCCCATATCCAAGGACTATTGCTGAAGGTGGACGACCTGAGAACCACAGCCAGAGAAATCATTTTCAGCTGCTCATATTTCCTGAAGGGTCAGAACTCCGGAACATCAACAAGTTTCTGCAGCACATCCTGCCAACCATCCTGAAGCTTAAAGGAGACATCCACTTCAATGTGGAAAGGGCCCACTGGACTCTAGCCTCAATACCAAAAAGGGGTGAGAGACCGAGGCCCATACTGGCAAAGTTTCTCAGCTACAACACCAGGCAGGCAATACTGGCATGCTCCAGAGAACTGGGAAGCCTGAAATGGCAGGGGCATCCCATCCAAACATATCAGTATTTTTCCAAAGATCTGTAGGCAAGGCATAGAGAGTACACCGAGCTGCGCCATGCCATGCAAAAACTCGGGCTGACCTACTCTCTTGGGTACTCAGCCAACATGAGGGTGCAACATAATGGCTCCCAATTAACTTTCAAATCTCCTGAAGCCCTTGAGGATTTCCTATGATGGACCTGGCCCAGGGAGATGAGAGCCCATGGGTCAGCACAAAGTTCTTGATGACAGGGCAACTTGACAGCAAAGTCGCACAGCTCTATGGCTCACTCCAACAGTGAAGAAATGGAGATCCAGGAGGCAGGGATGGAGAAAGCAAACTGAGCCTTGCCACACCACAGCCGGAAGAGAAGCCCCAGATCCCCACAACAACCAAGGCAGTATCCCACGGAAAAAACACATCCATCACGCCGGGACCCGAGAAAAGAGGAAAGAGAGGAATCCACTGACTGGGAGCAACATGCAATGCTGAATCAATTCCACAGCATCCGGACACATACGCCGCCGCTACAGAGTAGGCTGCCAGCATCACCACACTCACAGAGGAGGTCTCCAGGAGGATCCATGGATCAAAATTCTCCTGATCCAGAAAAACAGCAGGTCACTGTATCCGCTGGGACCCCACCAAGTCTGATCGGATCACCAGACAACAATGGAGGGGGAAAGGACACAGACACTGTGCCCCAATTGCCAACCAACATGCAGCAAGGATGGGGCTCCTGAAGGAGAGCCAGGTTAATCAGATAAGTGGTACTTCTTTTGTGGTTAATTGTAAGTACTCTGTTGGGGTAGTGGGGAGTTTTACACTACTGAGACCCTGTTGATGCGTGGTCCCCTTATGAAGGAAAAATAAAAAGTTAGGGCTCTCAAGGTCAGAGACACCTCTCTCCTCCTGGGTGATGCATGGAACCAATGCCCAAGGTGGGTACCTTCCACCCCCTCCCTGTCCCCCTCCCCTAACAGGGCAGCACCATCAGAGCACTGACTTGAAACCTGGACTGTACTGATATTAATAGCCACAGAATGAATAGTTACTGCTAGCATTAAGGTTCCAGTGTGTTTCCCTTGGCTCCCAAAAATTACAAAGTGGGGCCCAAGCAGTAGCCACAAGGCCATGCAGAGTTCAGAGACCCCCTGGCCCTTAGGCAAGGCCATATCCAGGTATAAGGAATACTTGGGCACAGAAGGTCTGAATTTAGCATTGTAGTCCTGAAGAAGGAGTTTTGGGAGCCCCCCCCCAGTGGGTGTAACAATGCAACTAACTTCTGAGGAGGAAGAGGATAGGTTAATAGTCACCCTACCCTGGCAATAAACGTGTCCAATGCTGGGTAAAGCAGGCAGGGGGAAAGATATGGGGGAAGAGGCTTATAAGACTCCTGGAAGCAGGGGGATAAATGTATTATGCTCCTCAGATCCTTCCCAGGGAATCTTGGCATGGCCCAGTGGTAGGGGGCTAATGCCCCCTCCCTAATGACCCAGGATGACTGCACCCAACCAGTCCTGACCACCACAGCAGGAGCGGACCGAGGGAAACATGCTTGGGACTAGCAGTATAAGCGCCAGACTAGATGTTATGCTGGGGATCAGTTCTTCCCCAAGCTGACAGTGAGATCGCTCCCTCTCTGAAGGGAGCTGCACCCCCACAAGGCATAGGATGCTGCCTGCATGGCTCCTAGTAGCATAAGACCACTGGCATCCTACACCTTTCACTTGGCATACTTGTGCAGTTTGAAAATAATTATAACTTTTTTTAGTTTGTTTGGGTTGCTGTTGGAATGGACAAGGAATAAGTACGGAGAAACCAAGATCATTGATGCATAAAAACTGCCCAGATAAGGGAGGGGGGTACAGAAGGCCAGAGGTCAAGAGAGTATGACATGGGGATAGCAATGTACTTGTGTTCTGGACCCTCCGCGTGAGGTGTTTCAGGTCTATCTTGCAGGAAGGCCTACTGGGAAGGGGGAACTGGGGTCCTGGGGCAAAAACAAGAAGGTAAGGCACACAGCTCATACCCCAAGAGCGGCTCCCAAGATCATGCTCTAACTCCCAAGATCATTCCCTAAGATCCAGGAACAAGGAGCCCCGCTGGCTGGGAATGTTTAACCCTTCTATTAAATGTTTAACGTGTAGCCGAGGAGCAATGCTGCTCAGCGTACATCCCACAATATTCACCCGCTTAGAAAATAGCTGATCTGAACTACCATACATGGAACATAAAAGGGTTGAACACCCCAGTAAAAAGGAAAAAGGTGCTTACACATTTAAAAAGCTGAAGTCTCAGGTGGCCTTTCTGCAGGAAACAAAAATGACAAAGGTAGGTCACGAGATGTTAAAGGGGGACTGGGTGGGGCAGGTATTCCACTCATCAGCCCCTACAAAAAAGAGAGGAGTGGCAATACTCCTCTAAAAACAGATCCAGTGGACCCCCAACAAAACCAAGGGGGACACACAAGGTAGATGGATGTACATACTGATCAACACTCCACAAGGCAGGGTAGTGCTAGGGAATACCTATGCCCCCAATGAAGGTGACCCAGAGTTTTTTCAAGAGGCCACCCACAACTTGGAGAACATGTCACAAGGGGGTCCCTATAATCTTGGGGGGGGGGACTTTGACTTAGTTCTACAATCCTCCATGGATAAGAGCATAAGCTTGTCTGACTTCCATGTGAAAGGCTGCAGAGCCCTGCAGGGCCTAATGAGGGATCAAGGCCTGTCAGACATATGGAGGATTCTCCACCCCCGAGACAGAGATTACTCATTTTACTCTATGGTACATGGCTCATACAGCCATATAGCTCTCTCGCTCACATCTCCCCAAATCACACAAACCACAGTGGACTCCGTAATCCTGCCAATGATAATCTCTGACCATGCCCCCCCCTACAACTGACCCTATTATAGGGGCACCCACCCTCTATATCACCCTCATGGAGGGTTGACCTGACCTTAATCAAAGATACAGAATTCAAAACATGGGCAGTTCAGGAAGCAGCAGAGTTCTTCAAGACCAACCTCCACTTCAGACACTTCAGCCAGGAACACCTGGGAGGCTTTTAAAGCCACCACGAGGGGTAAAATCATAGAGTACTCGGTAGCCCACAGAAAAAGAAAGGAGGAGAAACTTAAACAGCTAGAGACTGCCCTAAAGGCAACAAAGAATAAATTCAAAGGGGGAAAGCACCCTACGCCTCACTCCCCCGGGCAAAGAAATAGCTACCTTGCGATTGGAGATAAATATTCTCCTGTCTCGCAAGGCTGAGGTAGTTATACTAATACTGGGAGGGAGGGGAGAAGGGGGGAAAAGTTCTGGCATATAGATTGAGGTGCCAACAGATGGCTGCCACATAGCTGGACTCCAGGATAAAAATGGAAGTGTACATATCTCCCCAGACCCATTAAACGCAGCCATGGGAAGCTACTACCAAGAGCTGTATACCTCCTCAAGGAAGATAGACACAACAGCCATCAAGGACTTCCTAGCCAGTGTCGAACTTCCCACCCTCATGTGGCAGCAGACTAAAGCACTAGATGAGCCACTCTCCAGGGAGGAGGTGTGACAGGCCCTCATGTCCCTCAAACCAGGGAAAGTCCTGGGAGGAGATGGGTTTCCCATGGAATTCTGGCAACTGTTAGCACCAATAGTAACCCCTATCTAACAGCAGGTGTACACGGAAGAGAGGTAGAAGGCACCTTCCCCCACAACCATGCATGAGGCAATAATTACAGTCCTATCCAAAAAGGGGAAAGACCCCACCTTCTCTAGTAGCTACAGGGCCGTATCCCTACCGAATGTAGAAAGTAAGATATACACCAAAGCCTTTGCCCATAGGCTCAACCCCCTCCTCCCACATCTGATCCACCCTGCTCAGGTGGGATTTATACAGGGAAGATACAGTGCAAACCAAATTAGAACCCTAATCAACCTAACACATAGGGCCAAACAGCTCCTTTCGGCCGCAGCAGCAATGGCAATAGACTTCAAAAAGACATTTGATTCCCTGGAATGGGATTACCTCCACATGGTACTGCAGCATGCAGGGGTGGGCCACTGCTTCAGAGCATGGGTAGAGGCTATCTACAACCACCCAATAGCAAGGCCACTAATGAACGCAACCCTGTCACCCCCATTCACGCTGGGAAGGGGAACCAGACAGGGCTGCCATCTCTCTCCCCTCCTTTTCATCCTTGCTGTGGAGCCACTGGCAGCATTCATCAGGCAGAACACCCTAATGCAGGGCATCAAGATAGGGGCAGAACAGTACACCACTCTAATGTGAGCCGATGACCTACTGGTCACGGTATCCAATTTAGAAGAGTCTGTACACCCACTTCTGGCAATGCTGCATGCATTTGTGATATATTCGGGCCTAAAGGTGAACTAAACAAAAACAGAGGTATTGTCACTCAACTCCAAATGCCTGCCAGATGGGTTACATGTGAAAATCACGAGTGCGTAATAGCATGGTCAAAATCAGCGAGTATTTAATAGCGAATGTCAATAATGCTACTTTACATTGTAGTGCCGTCAGTTATAGCTTCTCAGTATTAATAGCGAGTGTACTGTTGTCTGCTTTTGCATATTCTGTCTGACTGCTCAGCCAACTTCCCGCTTGATGTCACCCTCTGGGAAACCCCCTCCCCATGGTAATGCCTGGGCCAGCAGAGCCATTCTAGTCTAGGAGAACTCCATATTCATCATGGGGGGACAAGGAAGTTGGAGGAGTTGACAGATCCCCTTACAATGGAGACGGAACTAACCATCATTCATCTGGGAGTTCCTAGACAGAACTTGATAATATTATACATGTGTACATTAAACTATATATATATAGCTGAAAATTTACTTTTTTTGAACGTTTGTCAGTATGCTGCTGCTATAACCAAGAACAGTTTGTGTTATTTATTTATTTATTTATTTAATTTATTTATTTCATTTGCAGATTAGCACCTTTGAGCCAACAGGCTCTTTTACAAAGGTTCCATGTCAGGTATAACAGACAGAACAGTTTACAAGGTTACATTTCATTAGTGGGAGAGACAAGAATACAGTGGTAGTTTGATGGGCATTGCTGATGCTGTTTGCTGATAACAGAATACTGACAGGCTGTACATGCAGGCAAGTAGTGTATTGCATTTCCTAAGTTGTACAGGTACTAGAAGTGCATTTGGTAAGTGGTTTAACTTATATTGTTAGGTCTTAAAAGAAGGCCTCAAGGAGTCTAGTCTGAAGTTAGGGAGGAGTGGCTTGAGGGGGCTTCGTCATATGTTGGAAAAGGGGTGAGGGGTGGAGCAGGAGAGGGGACAGCCGCCCAGAAGCTTTGTCAAGGGGGTGTTGTAGTGCAGGAGAAGTGTGGGGTTGGGGGTGAGAAGGGGGAGTATATCATGGCCGTCTGCGACTAGTGGTTGCAGCCACACTGTTTATCTTTTGCCAAAACGGTTAACAGGTCTCTTTTAAAGGGGCCTATTTTTGTGTGTTCCAGTGTGGTAGAGGGGAGTTCGTTAAGCTATGTGGGGCCGTGGTAGGAGAGTGACCGCTGAGCAGAGCCTGTTCTTTTGAATGGGACATGGAGCACACCCTTTGCCGTTCCTCTGGTGACCTTTGTTGAGGGGTGTCGCTGGAACAGTGCGGCAGTAGAGTCGGACGTGAGACCGAGTAGGGCTTTTTTCCTATTATGCATGCCTGATACTCTGTCCTGAGGTGGAGCTGGAGCCACCCTGTAGAGGAGTAAAGGGTGCATGTATGGGTATGCTGGTTGGCACAGAGGACCAGGCGACAGGCCCTGTTGACTAGTTGTTTAACTCTATTTAAGGCTGAGTTGGTGGCAGCACAGTAAATGACTAGTACGTAGTCAATGATAGACAGGATAGAGCTTTGAGTAACTAGTTTAAGAGCCTCGTGAGTCATGGCTTGCCTATGCCTATATAGGATGCCTAGCTTAATATTGCCAGTTTTGACTACGTGGTCAGTATGGTGCACAAAGGAGAGCGTGTCATCAATATGTACTCTGAGGTATTTGAAGGTATAGACTTGCTCGATGCTATCCCCTTTTTGGCTAAAGATAGTCAAGGGTTCAACATTCCTTTTGAAATGTGGCGTGGTTAGGTGCATTGTTTTAGTTTGTTATAGTTCAGCAGGAGTTGGTTTTGGGAGAACCACGCCTCTAGCAAGGCAAAGCTGCACTGTAGGTTTTTAGAGATTTCACAAGCATTGCTGCCTGGGACTGATATCACTGCATCATCTGCATACAGCAGCATTTTAGCAGGACAGGCTTTGGGAAGGGAATTTATGAAGAGACTGACGAGAAGTGGCCCTAGGATCGAACCCGGTGGGACCCCTAGTGTTATCTTTCTGGGATCAGAGGTAACACCCCCTATCCTAACACTCTGCATCCTGTATGATAGGTAGCTGTTGAACCAGGAGATGGTATCTACTGACAGACCCAGGGTCTGTAGGTGTCTTAACAGGATTTGGTGGTTGACAGTGTCAAAGGCTTTTGTGAGGTCAATAAATATGGACCCCACCATTTTTCCTGAGTCAAGGGCTTCATAAGCGTGGGAGGTAAAGTCGATAAGGGCGGTGATGGTGCTGTGCTTTTGACAAAAACCATGTTGCTGAGGGCAAAGCAGATTGTACTTGTTTAGATAGTCAGTGAGCTGATCAGAGATGACCCTTTCCAATGCTTTAGAGAGAGGTGGAAGTATCGAGATAGGGCGATAGTTCTCCATATCAGTTCTGTCCCCGCTCTTAAACACAGGGGTGACCAGGGCACTCTTCCACCTGTCTGGGAAAATTCCAGTTTGCAAGGAGGTGTTGAACAGATTGGTTTGTGGGGCGGCAAGTTCTTCCAGGGTGAGCGTGAGCAGTTTCATGTCTAGTGAGTCACTATCAATCCTGGTTTTGTTTAGAATCCTTTTGACATATTTCACATTCTGTTGCCTCATGATTTGCCTGAAGTAGAAAGGTGGCTGTCCATTTCTACATGATAGTGGAGGGTTTGTGTCTATGGGATCCATGGCTGGCGAGGACTGGAGAAATTCAGTGGGGACTACAGAGCTGAGGTCCATGAAGGCTTTGTTAAATGCATTAGCCAGGTCTAGAGGTTGCTGGAAAGTGGCAGCTGCTGTGACTGTTAGATCTGGTGGGGCTCTAGATTCTTTACCAGATAGGGACCTAATGTTTTTCCAAAATTCACTGCCATTTCCCCAGGTTTTTTCCCAGCTGTTCTTTGTAATAGGAAACTTTGGCCTGCCTCACTATCCTGGTGCAATTATTCCTAGCCATTTTGTAGGCTGTGATGTCTGTTTGCCTGCCTGTCTCTCTGGCAATATGCCAGAGATTGTCACCTTGTTTCATCTGGGCAATGAGCGGTCCTGTGAGCCAGGGGTTGATGGCTCCTTTTATTTTAACAGTTCTGACCGAGGCAAATAGGTTACAAGAATCGTTGAATACAGTTATGAAGTAGTTTAGAGCTTTATTGGCATCGTTGCAGCCATCTAAGGGGGACCAGTCTGCATTCTTCAGGTATTTTTGGAAGTTGCTAAATTGCCCTTCTTGAGATACCAGTTTTTAGTGTGCTGCGGGGGGGGTCAATAGGGCCCCAGTTTGTCAAGGTGCAGACTACTGGCGAGTGATCACTTAAGGTGTCGGGCAGGATAGAGACGCTTTTGATATACTCTGGGTTGGTTGCAAAAAGCCAGTCAATAAGTGTGCTTATGCCAGTGCGGTAGTTCCACCTTGTCACCTCCGTAACCATCTGCGTAAGATAGAGGCCGTGGATTTTGTCCCTAGTGTTTACAGTATCTTGTGCTAGCCAGTTTGTGTTAGTCTCCTCAGTTTGTGTTTTGTTGGGCTTTATACCAGAAAGGGGCACTAAAACAATGTTTAGTGTGTAGTACAGACAAAAAACACAGCACAGAGCACATCTATACAGAGCCTTCCAAGAAAGATAGACTTCAACTTTGTTTCTCTGAGGAAGAGGGAGTTTAAAAATAAAGTCGAGGCTGCAGCCATCCAGCAGGACAGCAGAGCAGCCAGCATTTTCTGGCTGGGACTGCAGGTCTTTTGTTTTGTTCTGTTTCACCAATAACCAAGGTTCTATTATTGCTCATGTTTTGGCAAATAATGTCACTTTTTTAGCAAAGTTGCTGTTGTTCATTGATCACTTATATCACTATCGTGATTTTACAGTCGCAATTGTTTATTTGCCATTTATTCATCGCTAAAATCACGGGATATCGCCAGACGCAGTGGGGAAAACCAGACTTAGGTGGGCTGGAGGAGGAATTACTTATCTGGGAATAAAATTAACTTCTGACATCAACAGATTATGGGAGCACAATATACTCTCCCTGCTGGCCAACATCACTGCAGATATGAACAGGTGGAACAAACTGCAGTTGACACTAGCAGGGAAAATAGCCTCGATTAAATTGGTAGTAGCCCCCAAAATGTTGTATTTACTGTCACACCTGCCAACAACCCTCCCAATGGTTTGGTATTAGAAGATAGATAAGGCAATGGGCAATTTCTTACGGGAAGACAAGCCCCCCCCGGTACAGCCAGAATAAACTACAGGCCCACTGGATGGAGGGAGGCTGGTCTGTGCCCTGGGTAGAAGGCTATAAATGGGCCTTCCAAAGTGTACAAACCCTCCAATGGTTCAAACTCCAAGGGGCAGAAACGCTGCAGTGGGTGACCATAGCACAGGAAGTGAGACAGACACAGTCACTAACAATACTGGGCTGGCAGTATAGCCTAGAGGTTAGAGGAACGAGGTGTGAACAAGCTTGGTACATCGAGCTTGGTGCATCGAGCAGACCAGACCTGAGTTTGATTCTCACAACCTCCACTTGCATACTGTGACTCTGAGCAAGTCACTTAACCGCCCAGTGTTCCCAGGTCATCCCTGAAAACAGGCACTTGTGCCTTGCGGGCCTTACCCGGTTACCAAAGACTAAAATAAAAAAAAAATAAAAAATACTGCTCTATGATGCCCCAGCCAAGCCCCACAAGAAACACCCCACAATAGGCTCATCAATCTAGATCTGGTCTAAGCTGCAACGCAAACTGAGAGCCAATCTAACCCCTCATAAACTCACCCCCTGTGGAGGAATAAAAGGCTCCACATCTGTGGCTACAAGATCATCTGGCAGGGATGGATGTCCACAGGTATGCAGATAGTACCAGACCTCCTGGTGCAGGGTTCTTGGGACATAGAGACCTTTCAAAATTTAAAGACAAGATGGGACCTTCCTGCCAGTGACTTTTTGGAGGTACTTACAGTTAAGAAGTGCACTTCAGGCCTTCCTTAGAGGAACTCCCAGTAAAGACATCCCCTCCCCGATACCTGCTTGGCTTGCAAGTCCTAGCCATATGGCTAGCAAGATATACTCAGCTCTTAGATCCTCCCTACCCAGCCAATCAGACAAGGCCACGGCCAAATGAGAGAAGGTACTACACCAGCCAATAACAGAACAGCACTGAGCCGGAGATGGAGATATGCGCAGAAAGCTTTTAAAGACACCAGGGGGCAAACTGATCCAAAATAAAATACTGCATTTCTGGCATCGGACCCCTGCAGTCCTGTATGCAGCTGGTGTGTTGAATTGAAACCTCTGTTGGAGGTGCCACTCACAGGTGGGAGACCTGCTACACATCATATGGTTCTACCCCAAAATACAGCCTCTATGGGAGCAAGTTCATCAGATAAGTACCCAAGTCACCCCAAAATGCATTCTCCTTCTCCCACAGCTCCTGGTCCTAGGAATGAAATACTTCGCCCCGCACCTAACAGCCTTGGAGCATAGGTGGCTAGCCTTGCTAGTAATGCAGACCAAACAGTTAATCCTTTGATAATGGAAGACACCCACAGTCCCCTCAATTCAAGAAGTAATGTCCTCACTCTTAAAGACCGCTTACCTAGACAGACTCTCACACATTGCAAATGACACTCTCCCAGCACATGAAGCTTGCTGGAAACCCTTTCTCATCTGTAACACCCCCAAAGCTGGGATAGGCTGAACAAATCAACTCAGGCAGGCTTCCCTGCACCTCACCCACCAGGTGACAAAGTACAGAGGCATCAATGATTAACACAGGGCTCAGGTCAAAAGAACATTCCTCATGTGTAAAGAGTTTTAAACTATTTAGAGTAGTAGAACTAGGTTTCTTTGTGTTATTTATTTTTTGTTTTATTGTGCAAGATGCCTTGGCTATCCTCCCAAGTAAACATTGCTGGATTGCGAGAGGTGGTAAGTCCCAAGTTTCTTTCCCCACTTTTACCAAACACCACCAGTACACTCAGAACTGTCAATTCCAATGTGATAGACTGTATAGGATGAAGATATCACTAACAGTATGATTTGTATAGCCATGCTTGCATCCCATGTAATGCTCACTTTTTCACATATATTTGTACCTTATGAATATGCAATAAAATGTTTAACCGCAAAAAAGAACTCCCAGTATCATGTAAGTACATGTAATATGGCACAAAGCTTCCTTTTTTGCAGTGGGTTTTTAAGTAAGCATTAAGTCACAACAAAGGAGGCTTCTACTGGGAAATTAATGCATGTTTGGGGGGTACAAGGCCGCAGGCCAAGTGCCTCCAACCACCCAACCATACATTAATTCCCCAGTAGAACCCTCCTTCAGAGTGGCTTAATGAGCTTGTAACATGGCAAGTGCAAGGTAAATAAAATACTGTTACAAGTCAATTAAATGTGGCAAACAAATGAGAAACTGACAATATTGCGTAATACAATATTTTATGCTCTTCAAGTCTACACTTTTCACTAACTATATAGGCTATGTAGATGTGGAACTGTGCTCGTGCATGTTGAATACTGTTTATACATTAACATTGTGAGTGCACTTTTAATACAGCTTGCAGCATTATGTTTTCTATAATAACAGACAATACCCGATTACCAAAGGGAACAAAAAAATGTAGCTCCGTTTATTAAAAACAATCTTCTGTTAACTCGTTTCATTCATTTTTAGTTCTCATTGAGTACTGCATTATGGTAAAGTACGAATATCTGCATATCTCTGCATTTGAAAATATGTTGTAATACACGGAACTATGTCATATAATTTTTAAGTCTACTCCACTAAATATATAACTAATGCCTAAGAAACTAATAAGTGACAGAAGGCATGTGACTTGTTGTGCATGTAAATGTTTTCTGATTACAAGACATATGTTTTCTGATTTAAAGACATATGCAAATATTCGTACTGCACTCAGAATCCATTAGTGAATGGGAACAAAAAATGAAGAGGACAAATTCACAGAACACTTGTTTTATCAATGCACATACTTTTTTGGGGGTGTTTGACTGTGTTACTATAGAAGAGATAACTCTGCAAACTCTTTTAGTACTGCGCTCCTTTGTAGTATATTTACAATGTTTAATTGTAGTCCTGTATGTCACGCCTGTGCTGCACGGCCTACACTGGCTACCTATTCAGTGGCAGATCACCTTCAAGGTTGGTTTGCTGACTTACAAAGCCCTATGTGGACAGGAACCATGTTATCTGCAAGAGCTTCTCTGCCCTTACCTCCCCCTCTGCCCACTCTGCTCTACTGATGAGGGATTGCTAGAGATTCCCAGGGTTTGTCTGAAGACGTCAGGGGCCAGGACATTTGCATTTGCAGCCCCCACCCTGTGGAATTCTCTATCTTGTTGGATAAGAGAATGCCTGACCGCGGAGAGTTTCAAATTCACACTGAAAGCATATCTATTTAAACTTCCTGATTGGGCTGAACTGTTGATGTTAATATTTTTTAATTATTTAAGAATTTTTTAACTTGGATTTTTTTTTTATCAATTGTGCTAGCGCTATGATCTTTCTGTGAATAGTGCCATTTTACAAATCAAGTCTTGCTTGCTTGCTATCGATGATGCCACTATCTAAATATTTACAAACACTGTTCTTCACAGAGTGACAGGGAGAAAGAGACACAGACACAGATCATTGTTGATTTTTTTTCTCTGTCTCTCTCTCTCTCTCTCCCCTCATCCTCTCTGTCTGTGTTTTTCATTGACCACAGTGATCGCTCTAGTGCCGAAGTTCCGCAGAGTGGGTGTGTGGGAAGGGACACAGCTTACAGTAAACAATACAGCAAGGAAGACAGCAAAAAAGCAGACAGCTCTTCTGCCAACTTTGTCTTTCTCAAAACAGAGACAATTTGTGTTGAGTTTCTGTGTCTGCATTGTCTCTGTCAGGACACAGGACAAAGAAAAGAGACTCCACTTCTGCCAAGTTTGTGTTGATGTGACATGCTGTGCGGGAGACAGAGTGCCTCTTCTGTGTGTGTCTGTGTGTCTCTCTCTCCACGTCTACCTCTGACTAAGTGCACCCCTGATGGCAACCATGGATTAACACAAGAGCAAGCAGGCATTACTAGAGAATGAATCCATGGTTGCTCTTTGGCCACCTGCTGTTGCTGCTCCAATGAAATGTGGTTATTCAAGTGCAATATTTATTGCCATGTTGCAAACTACTCAAAGGGGCAGGGGAGGCCTTTTTACTTGGCCAGGGACCCCAAAAAACATGGCCTGAGTTTTTTATAAGGTTGAGGACCAGCTTGTGGGTCATTATCCAGAACTGGATATTCCTGAAATCCTCACTCAGTTTGTGGTTGATGACCCCAATGTCACGGAAATGGGTGAGGATAACCAGGTCATCCATATGTAGGATAGAGATACAGCTGGAAGAAGTAGAGGGCAGATTATTGACAAAGACAGAGAAGAGAAGAGGCCCTAGGACTGAACCCTGGGGGACAACATAGGTCACAGGAGTGGTGGCCGAGAGGACCTTACTGAATTTAGTAAGCTGCTGTCTACTCTGGAGGTAATTAGAGAGCCATCTTAGGACAGATGGGGACAGACCAAGGGACCAAAGTTGACAGCAAAGTAAGACATGGTCAACTAGGTCAAAGGCCTTAGATAGGTCAATGAAGATGGTGCCTGAGAGCTTACCCTGGTCCATAGCTGCCCTGATCCCAGAGGAGACAGTGACAAGGACAGAGGACATACTGTGCTCTTTGTGAAAGCCATGCTGCACGGGAGACAGTAGCTCATGGACCTGAATATACTCCGTGAGTTGCCCAGCCACAACTTTCTCCAGAAGTTTACTGATAACTGACAAGATGGCTATCGGTCGGTAGTTGTCGAGGATCATTGGGTTACCCTGTTTGATAACAGGGACAATCCTTGCCACCTTCTAGAGGTTGGGGATAACTCCAGAGGCTAGGGACATGTTGAAGATATTGGCCACTGGGGAGGCAATATAAGAGGCACCAAGATGGAGGAGCTCAGGTTCCATGCTATCGTGGCCAGCACTAGAGTGAGGGGAGAGACCAGAGAGAAGTCTCTGCATCTTCTGTGCCATTACAGCCCTGAAGTACAGTAACAGACTGGAGATAGGGGCTGACTGTGGGGCAGAGGCCGGGACATGACTATCACTCCCTCCAGTGGAGAATAGGGAGGTGAAGGCAGACAGATACGAAAAGTGGGAGTTGAATGCATTGGTGATGGTTAGTGGATTGTTACAATTAGATTCATCTATGAGCATGTCAGAGATCCCACAGTTGAGGAACCACTTACTATATTTTTAATGTTCCTCCAGAAATTCCTAGGGTCATTAGCTGTGTTTAGTAAGACAGTTTTGCAGTATTCACTTTTGGCAGCGCTGATTGCTTTTTTGTATTAATTTCTGAGCCTCCTATATTGCTGAAATATGGCCTTGTCCATCGTGACCTTGAAGTTGGCCCAACACTTGCCTCTAGCCCTCATGAGGGCTAGGAGGCTCCCATGCAGCCACATAGTGGCAGACCCCCTTACCCTCCACTTGATCAGAGGGGCATTCTTGTCCTGCAGTACCCTGAAGGTGCTGAGAAAATTACTAACAGTGAAAGAGTCCTGAGCAGTTAGCACTGCAGACCAGTCCGTAAGCCTCAGATCCTCATGGAAGGACTCCAGATCAAACCTGGAGAAATCTCTTACTTGGATGATTTTGTGAGGAATTTTCTGGGAGGAGATCTTCCATATGCAGTACACAGGGGTGTGGGGAGTCAGAAAGGGTACCAGCGGAGCTGATCCTCTTAGGTCTATTGGACAGGACCCAGTCCAGGAGGGAGCTAGTACCGCCAGTGGTAGACCACCTAGTGGGCTCCTGAATAAGTTAGACAAGGAGAGGCCTGCAAGCAGAGGTTCATATAGCTTGGTGCTTCCTCTACGCCAGTTTAAATTAAGATTGCCCAAAATCATTAGCTCATTATCCTCAGTCTTTGCACCAACAGTATCAAGGAGGTAGTTGTACATTCACAGAAATCCACTGCACAGTGTGGAGTGCACTGGGAATTATGCATGTCTGGTGTTGTTGGTCACTTGCCAGGTGTGGGTAGATCCCAGCCCAACCCACACCTTGTTGTGGATTATTAATTATGTGCTTGTCAGTAAGCAAAGACATTTGTGTTCTATGTACATGAATCACAAACTGATCTGAGCTAACATTCAAAGCATTGGCATGTACAGTTTGGTGACCCTGTAAATCAGTAATGCACATATGGGACACCATTGGAATATACAATGATTGTAATTGCAGGTGAGCCCCTACTGGAATTCTGACTAGTCACTGTCCAGCCAGTGTAACTGGGGAGTTGTCAGCCATATAGGGGAGTGCAGTTGCTAGTGTTGAGGGATGGTGTGGGTTTTTGGTGTCAGTGGTGATGGGATAGACGAGGTACTGTGCTGAGACAGTGTAGTTCCAGGAGGGGTGTCTCCACAGCAGTTACCCCTGTGACTGGTGCAGATGTCCAAGGTGCTAACTTCACCCTCGGTGCTGCTGTCATCTCCTATCCTGCGAGTCCCATTTTTCCATCTGCTGTTGCTATTGCACCTATTGGTGCCACTTCTCTCAACTCATGGACCAGAATGAAACTCACCGCTGAGATAAGCACAGGTTAAATGAAGCACATGGTGGAACCAGAGGAGGGTTTCTGAAGTCAGGTATAAAGAAAATAGAAGTTCATAACCCCATTGAAATACATTAAACTGCATAACTGTAGCTTCAGTTCTCGGTCTGGCCTTGAAGAGTCTGTGTCTCTGCTCTCCAGAGAGGATGATAGCATTGAACCTCCCCATGGGTAAGCAAGGGCTGGTGTGTAGGGGGGTACAGGGTGGCAGATGCTTTGTGGGAAGGTCCAAAAAAAAAAAAGAAGACACTGCTTATCCGCGATTGCAACACTGGGGGAATTGGCCACCCCAGTGCTAAAATTAAGTGGGAGACAACATCGATGGAGGTTTTTTTTTTTTTGTTGTTGTTACAGTTGAAAAACAAATTAAAAAGACCAACAGCAACAATCCCCGATCATGACACTGGGGGATTGGGCACCCTCAGTGTCATAAAAAAGATGGATTGATCCCCGATCCTGACAATGGGGGATTGGACACCCCTCAGTGTCATAAAACAAGATGGACTGATCCCCGATCCTGACACTCGGGGATTCAGCACCCCCAGTCAAAAGACAGACTGATCCCTGATCCTGACACTGGGGGATTGGGCACCCCCAGTGTCATAAGAAAAGATGGACTAATTCCCAAACCAGACACTGGGGGGACTGGACATCCCCAGTGCCATATAAAAAGATGGACTGATTCCCTGATCTTGACACTATGGGATTTGTCACCCCTAGTATCACAGTTACGTTTCTGAGGGCCGATCGCTGCTGCTTCATAATGACTGGAGTACACCACTGTAAATAAACAAGCATTTGTCAATGCCAAATGTTTGCTTACTGGTATTGGCATTGGTAGTGCAAAAGTTAGATAGATGCATAATAGGAATGGCAGTGAAGTATTGAAGGAGTGTATGTTAATGAGTATAGAGTTACATAGGTGAGTAGTATGTTGAAAATATATGTATGAAGAACATCAGGGGGAGGTGAGAAGAAGGTAATGATACCATTAAAAAAGTATCAAGAAGGAAAACTCCAGGAGTAGATGACTTTTCAAGCGAATGTTATATTGCTTTTGCTGTTACTCATGGATCCTTTTAATGTAACTATGATGTTTCTTATTCTGAATTTTTTGTAGTATGTTGTCTGTATTTATATTATATTAATTTTGTTAGCATTCCTGGTAATGTACAGGGGTAGGGGACTGAGTTGTGATTGGGTTTGAATAAGTTATTTATTTATTTATTTGTTCTAGGATTACAAGTACCTTTGAGCAGAGGATCTTTTACAAAAGTTCCACTTCAATGGTTACAATTGAGACGAACATGAGCAATGATAACAGTTTATAAAATGAAGAAAACATATAGTCTTGTTGAAACAAAAAAACAAACAAAAAAAAATGTGAAACTTTGGGGTGGGGAAAGGGAAAGGAGGATTGGTGAAGTCAGGGAGAATAAGAAGGAGGGTGAAATAGGGGAGGTATGTGGAGGGGAACAGAGAGAAGAGGTGGAAGCCGGATAAGATAGAAGTAGAGCAGCTGGGTGGCATTTGTCTTGGGCCAGCAAGGAAGGTGAAAATAGAAGAGGAGGGGGTGCTGGCAAAGTGTAGGAGTAGTTGTGGATCCACTAGGGTGCCTTCAGCTATGGAACCAAAAGCTGTGTTTAGCCACAACAGTCGCAGAGGTTGGAGGCAATGAGTGTTAGGCGGAGCCGAGTCTTGAAAGCGCTGAGTGATAGTGTGGATGAGATGTCACTGGGTAGACCATTGTACCAACTAGTGGCCCGGAAAGCAAAGGATCTTTGTCTTGTGTTTTGCGGCAATGGGGGATTTGCAGAAGCTGTGGTTTCGATCCCCTGGTACAGCAGGTGTGGTTTCTTGATTGTATGAGGGCACAGACTCCGGGGCAAGACCTAGCATGATTTTCTTAGTTGTAATACAAGTTTGGTGTTTTATTTGATTGGCAAGATTCAACCATCCTGTTTGAGAATAGAGGTCAAAGGTGTGAGCTAGTCATTGGGAGCCAGTGACAAGTCAACAGGCCATGTTGAGGGTGGTGGATACACGTTTGAGTGCAGTAGTTGTAGCAGAGCCATAAATGATAAGGCCATAATCAATAATGGAGATGGTGGAGCTCTGGACAGTGACAGCCAGAGCTTCAGGAGTCGGGTGTTTCCTGTGATGGAATAGCAAGCCTAGTCTGGAATTAGCGGCTTTGGCGACGTGGTCAATGTGGGCAGCATAGGAAAGATGAGAGTCAAGGGTGATCCCAAGGTATTTAAAGTTTTTGACCTGTTCCAGTGTGGCACCTTCTCTGGTGATAATGGAGAGTTGGAAGTGCTTATGTTTATTATGGGAGCTGCTGAAGATCATGGCCTTGTTTTTTTTTTTTGATTAAGGATCGGTTTGGTCTTTGTGAGCCAATTCTCAACTGATGAGAAGCACAGTTGGAGATTTTCTTGCTATTTCTTTGGGTCCTAGTGTGTGGTGAGGATTACTGCATCATCAGTGTACAGGGTGATATGTTCAGTGCAGGGGTCTGGTAGGGTGTTAAGGAACAGGCTGAAAAGGTGGGGGCCCAGTATTGAGCCCTGGGGGACTCCAGAGAGAACAGTTTTGGAATCAGAGTGCACATCCCATATTTTTACACGCTGGGTGCGGTTTTCAAGATAGCTTTTGAACCATGAGATTGAATCAGTGGAGAGACCAGCATTTTTTAGTTGGCTCAGCAGGAGGGAGTGGTGGACAGTATTGAAGGCTTTGGTCAGGTCGATGAAAATAGCACCAGTTAGTTGTCCATTGTCAAGGGAGCTGTGAATGGTGCCGGTGAATTTGAGTAAGGCAGAGGATGTACTACGACCTTGTCTAAAGCCATGTTGCTGTCTGCAGAGAATGTTATAATTGTCCAGATGCTCAGTAAGTTGGTCCGCTTCTATACATTCCAGTGCCTTTGATAGGGGAGGCAGAATGGAGATAGGGTGGAAGTTCCCATGGTCAGTCTTGTGAATCAGGGTAACAGTGGCCATTTTCCATCTGTCCGGGAATTGGCTAAGGGAAAGGGAGAGATTAAAGATCTTGGTGTGGGGCCCAAGTCCCTTATCAAGCGTAAGGGCCAGCAGCTTGAGGTTGAGTGTGTCATTGCTTGTTCTAGATTTGCTGATGGTTTTTGCAACGTAGTTTCGGACTTGATGTTTCTTTACTGCTTTAAAGTAGAAAGGTGGCTGACTGGCATGGGCAGAGGAATTGGGGGAGTGAGAGTTGACACATCTTGGAAGAAGTCAGAGGGAAGAACACTGCTTAGGTCAGTGAGAGCACGTTAAAAGTGTTCGCAATAGTTTTAGGGTAGAGTGTTGTGTACCCATTTATGTTGAGTATGTTAGGTGAGGATTTTGTCTGCTTCCCAGTGACATCTTTAATGTTTTTCCAGAAGTCCCTCCCATTTCCCCAGGAGTTGATGAGGGCATTCTTATAGTAGTCAGATTTCTGTTGCTGAATGGATTTGGTGCAATCGTTCCATGCCCGTTTATAATTCTGGATGTCGATTTGCTTGCCAGAGTTTCTAGCCAGTTCCCAGAGGTGGTCCCTGAATTTAAGCTTTTTTTTAGGAGGTCTCCTGACTGCCATGGGTTACTGAGCAATTTAACTTTACACTTTTTGAGGGGAGCAAATTTATTACAGGCTTCACTGAAAATGTGAATAAATTGCTCCAGTGCAGTATTAGTATCTGTTGCCTTAAAGATGGGGACCAGTCCTGCAGAAGTACAATTTGAGGTGGGATAGCTGACAACGGGGTAGAACTCTACTGGCAATGATTTTTGGAGGGGGTTTACTGAATTTGTTTGACCAGTTTCCGTGATGGGAGAGTGGTCACTGAGTGAGTCAGTGAGGACTGAGGTTTTTTGTGATCCGAGATGGGTGGTTGGTTAGGATCCAGTCAAGTAGGGTGCAGGTCCCAGTTCTGTAGGTCTTTCTGGTTGCAGAGTCTACCATTTGTGTCAGGTTAGCTTATATAATGGAATCCTTAAACGACCCACCCTCAGCCGAGAGCCAATTGATGTTAAAGTCACCAAGAAGGATGATTTCGGAGTCCAATGGGTGGGATTTGATGAAGTTCAGGACAGCGGTTAGGCCAGGTCCCTGTTCCTTTGGAGGTATGTATACAATGATAACTGTGAGGAATTTATTGTGCACGCATAATAAGAGTCTGATGGAAGAATCTGAGCAGGAATTGCCGGAAGAGTGGAATCAATGGGGTGTCCTTGGAGAGTGTCTTTCACATATAAAGCACACCCTCCACCTCTTTTGGACTTACGATCAACCCGGGAGGCATTGTAGCCATTAAGGGTGATTGCCTGGTCAGGAATCTTAGGGATGAGCCAAGTTTCAACAACTGATAAAATATCAGGGTTGTGTTGGATGGTAAAGGTTTGCAGTGCGTCAAGCTTTGGGAGTAGACTGCAGATGTTCAGGCACATGATTGAGAGAGTGCCTGACGGTTTGTTTCGGTTGGAGGGGTTAGGTCCAGGGTTAGGGTGAACAGTTCCCAATAGCAGCAGGAGGAGGAGGAGTGCAAGTTTCAGGGTGTATAGGTGTAGTTCAGTCAGAGTGAGGTTGCATTTCTTTTTTGAACAGTAGCATGCCAGGTGGTAATGGTGGAAATTCAGCATTGGAATTATTGTATACGAAGTGGCTTGATGAACCCAAGGCTCACACATGAGCAGGAACAGATCAATTGCAGTGGTGTGTCTCCAGGGGGAGGATTTGCCCCATAATGAAGGGTACCAGAGTGATGATAGGAGGTAGACAATTGGTAGCTGGAGGGGGGGATGGGAAGCAGGCTGGGGGAAAGAGGAAGAAGGGAAGAGATGAGAGAAGAAGGAGTAAAGAGGGCAGAACATGTATGGAGAGCATAGCAGAGCTGAGTGAAGGCAGACAGGCAGAAGTCAAGCAGGAAGTCACAGGAAGGCCATGGGATGAGAGTGGGCATGACAGTGGGAGGGGGGGAGGAGGGAGGGGAACCAGTGAGAAGCAACAGGGAGGAGCTCCAAAAGAGGTCAGGGTGAAGGTCAATTTAATTAAGGCCATAGGTGGGCGGATGAAAAATTTCGGCCACTTACACAGAAAGTCTATGGGCCCAACGGCCCCAAGCCAGGAGAAAAATACAGCAGGCTGGGCAGCCAATGAGCGTACATGGGGAGGGTAGGGGTCCAATCATGGTACACAGAGGAGAGCGTAGAACCAATGGCGGCACTCCACGCTACCCCGGCCCGAGAAGGTAGTCTTACCCAGCTGGATGGATCCCTGGGACAGCCTGGTGGAGAGCGGCTGTGCGGCTGGAAGATGAGCCATGGCCGTGCAGATGGAGGGCTCGAGTGGCCCGGTGGAGGGCTGGATCTAGGAGGGGGAAAAGAGATGGAGGGAATTAGAGGTGTAGAGCACTGAAAACAAAGGGGGGTGACATGCAAGCTAAATCGAGGGGTGTGGAGCAGGCCGCTGGAGATGGTGGGCACAGCAGGGAGAGAGAAGGGGGGGAGCAACCAGAGAACACGAGCTTGATGAGTACTTGACCTGGTGCCACAGGGGAAGGGGGAGGGGGGTGGTTCAAGCCCCGAGGGGTGGAGAAGGCTGCATCTCTTGCAAGTCTGAGTTCCATTTTCTTTTTGAAATGGTTACTTTTGCTTTTATGTTTCTTCTGAAATGTTTTGTATTCTGACCATGTGGTTATGCCATGGCTTTTGTTTTCAGATATTTCATTGCATGTTAAGTTTTTTTGTTGAGTAACTTTCTTCACATCCTCATTTAACCATCTTGCTCGTCATCACTTGTTGCTATATTCCTTGATCCTTTTAATGTAATTATTGCAACTGATAATATGTTGCCCTTTATAATCTACCAAATGTCATTCACTGTTTTGTTGTTTTAAATGTTAATTATTTTTATTTTATTTAGTTTTTGTTGACCGGGTAAGTGCACTAGACAAATCCTGCCTATTTTCAGGCACTACCCGGGGGAGGGGGATATACAGATGAATGCCAACTGACCTTGAATCAGATTAAGCTGTTGTTGGTATTTTTAGTGAATGAGGGAAATTTGGCCAGGACACCGGGGAAATTCCCCTACTCTTTTCGAATAAGTGCCATGGGATCTTTAACATCCACCTGAACTACCACCACTCCAGGCAGATGGGACCTCGGTTTAACGTCTCATCCGAAAGACGGTTATGCCAGAGAGTTTATTTGATTTTTTGGTTGTTTTGTTTTTCTCTTCTGCATCTAGGATCCTTTCCCTTCTTTTTTAACCTTTTCAACTTTTTTCTATATTTAGGGCCTATATTTTACTTGAGCGTTCTTCCTTTCATAAGTATAACAAAAATGCATTTCACTGCTGCTCACTTGCTTTATACGTATAACCCCCCCACACACACACACACACACACACTGTGGCTTATTTTATGCACACTTTTTCTTCTGCATGTGTTTCCTTTTTTCTCACTTTTTCTTTATGGTCCTGAGTTCTATAGAGTTACATATTTTTTTATTTAAATTGACAATAGATTGATTCCATGGATTTTGAATATTTGAGCAATATTTGTTAATGGCATTGTGTTACTGGTGACATAGGCTTTATATTTAACATCTTAAAATTGATGACAGCATGAATGTATAATGCTCATGTACCAGCTATTTACTAACATAGAAGTTGCTGGCATAAAAGGACCTCCTGGCTCACCTAGTCTGCCCTAAGGTCCCTACCTACTGTGCTGCCATGGACCATAACTGATCTCCAGCCTTAACCCCCCCCACCCCTGCACTCCAGCCCTGTTACCAAGGTCCCCTTATGTGTATCCCATGCATGTTTGAAACCAGTTACCATTCTGGTACCCATTACTTCTGCTGGCTGGTGACCACTGCCCTCTCTGTAAAGAAGTATTTCCTCACATCTCCACTATGTCTCCCCCTTCCAGCTACATAGCATGTCCCTTTTCCTTGAATATCTCTTTCTCAGCAGAATTGAACCTTCCTGTACCTTATTGATACCTTTGAGGTATTTGAATGCTTCTATCATGTCTCCCCTTTCCCTCCTTTCCTCTGGAGAGTACATATTTAACTCACTGGGTCTTTCCCATAGTGCTTCTAATGCAGGCGATGCATAATTTTGGTTGCCCTTCTGTATGTTGCCTTCACCCCATCTATATCTTTTCTGAGATGGCTGGGACCTCCTGAACAAATGTCTGCAACAGCAATAACAAATAGGGATTACAGTAACATCAAAAGAGCATAAAGAATATAAAGTCAATTAGTTTCATGTTGAATCAGTTAATGAGAACTTTGTGTCGTGGTTTGTATTTGTAGTCTAATGCAGTTGTAACCGTTAAAGGAAAACTACAACCAAAAGTTGAAAAAATATATGCTGTGCAGAGTGTTTTAATTTGTATGTGAAGTTCTAGTGTTTCCTTCCTTCTGACTGGTATTAGGAGTTTTTCCTAAATTAGCCTGCTAGCTTTAAGGTAGTCTTACGACCCCTGGAGATCTCCATATCAAATAGCTTTATTGCATTTCTTTGTCCTACAATGCACCTTGTTTCATGTGATGATGATGCAGCAGAGCCCATAAATCCAGCAGAAAGCATTGCATTACAATCAGTTCACAACAATAGAGATGGCTGTATTTTAAAATCTGTAGAATTCAGCTTGGTGACCACCCTCATCCTAAAGGTTTTACTGTCCTGAAAAACTTTGCTGCTGGTAATTTTTGTGCAGCTTGTAAAGCTTCCAAGATATTTAGTTTGTTTGGCATGCATGTGCTGAATGTTGGGTCTCTCTTACATCACAGTCACGTGAGACAAAATGCACTGTGGGAACAAGAAATACAATTACTCTATCAGGTATGAAGATCCCCAGGAGTCGTAAAACTAGCATAAAGCTAGCAGGCTAATTTGGGAAAAACTCCTAATACCAGTCAGAGGGAAGGAAACACTAGAGTTTCACATGCAAATTAAAACACTCTGCACAACATATATTTTTTCAAGTTTTGGGTGTAGTTTTCCTTTAAAGTGTTGTATTCTCTTCTCTATATAGATATCTTGCGACTTTTTACACAATAATCACTATTTTTTTTAATTTTTCATAGTGCACTCAGGAGCATTAAGGAATTAAGCCGTCCCTGGCAGCAGAAATGTTTTTCTGTGGCTTACCCAGGCACTTAAAACAAGCAAGGAAAAAAAATCCTCCTACTTTAAAAAACAAAAAACAGTTTTGTTTGTTTTGACAGCTGTGTTGTCCAGCAGTAGGTATCGGGGAGGGGGGGGGAGTGAAATAAGGGATTGGCCTTGTATGGCTACAGGGTTAGGAAAGAGAAATGAACCTGTTTTTCAGGAAATGCAATTTGATTTCATATATCACCTTACATGCATGATGTATGTTACAGCTGAGGTCTTAAGAGTTGATGACAAGTGAATTACTCCATACAGGTAAAGGGATACAGCTTCATCCCCCAACTGATGCAAAAAGGGCATGTCAATTTTTTTAATCATTTAAAATAACACAAGTTTAGTTTCACGTTCTTACTATGAGGGATAGGGACAGGCAGGCTGCCTGGCTCAAGCCACAAAAGAAAGACCCAGCACAGCAGCTGCTAATATGGTTCAGGTTGAGGGATTTTTCTTACTTGAATTTATTTTTTGAGTTTTTAACTGCTAACTTCTCCTTGAAAGTTAAAGCAAAGGCCAATGTAATTTTTTTCTAAAGCTAAGGGCAATTTTACAGTACATACTTTTTACAAGACTTTCTCAATGTCATTTTTTTCCCCAATCAAAATTACTGAACTAGTGCCTGGAGGCTTCATACTGTGGGAGAACCAAGCAAGTAAAATCAACCAGCATGGTCTGTAAACAAAGGAATTTACACCTCTGGATGAGTGGGGAAGGGGATACCAGCAAAGCAGGAGTTTCTCAGTTTGTAAAATGTAGTAAATTAAGCACTTAAACTTAACAAGGCCCACAAAACACTCTGGAGGAGGTTTCAACTTGCAAAAAAAGGCAGCACTTGGACACTTTGGAGGAGGTTTCAACTTGCAAAAAAGGCAGTACCGGGGAGGGCTCAATTAACTTCTTAAGCCAGAGGGGAAAATAGTGCTCTCCAGATCCCATACACACATAGGCAGTGTAGTAATGAGGCTTCAGCAGAGGACACTATTTTTAACACTCTATCATGTTGGTTGGAAGGTAATTTATGCAGGGAGTCCTTTTCTCGAAGCAAAACGTCTGCAGGGCTATGCCCACTGCAGCTGTAAGAATAAATGCCTTTTTCCATGTAATGTTTGCTGATTTGAGCAACAGGTTCTCTGATGCCATACTGCAAACTAGGAATCAGAAGGTTTAAATCTTTCTCCTTCCTTCCTTCCTTCCTTCCTTCCTTTCCTGTATGGAACAGATTTCTCAAATGCCAGGAAAAGAAAATGACAGAGGCAGGGTTAATTTGCCTTCTTGGTCTCACATCCATGCATCCAGCATTCCTTGCGACCAGTATGGCATAACTGACTAAGGTAATGTAGCCCAGTAACCATACACCCTTTCCCTGCAGAATCACAGGGAGGTAAAGTTGAAACTGTATGATGATTTAACTGCCTCAGATGGCATGTTGTGTTTTTTTGTTTTGTTTTTTATCATAGAATGTTGTTTTCTGGCTACTTTTAATGGTCAGGTCATTTTTTTTAATTGGTTAAACTTTATTATAGTCAGGTAATTTTATGTAAATGGTATTACATGGTTAAAAAGCTCACTCCAACAACTGTTCTCTTAAGCAATGGGAATGCCAAAACAATCTCCTTGCCAAGAAAGACATGGTGACTGGGGGGAAGGGAGGAAGCCATGGACATTCCATACACCCTAAGTATAGTGTAATGGTTAAGGGCACTGCAGAAGCAGACACGGATTTGAATCCCACCAGCCCCCATTTGCATACTGTGTGACCCTGAGCAAATCACTTAACTTCCCTATGCTCCCAGGTCACACCTGAAGATAAGCTCCAGTGTGCCTTTCCTTGTAAACAATTTTCCCTTTCCCTCTAATGCAAGTTTCCATTATATAAACATGAAGTGGTAATTCCTGGAATTTCAATGTTTAAAAGCATATGCTTCATAACTGTACTATGTCTGGGGTGCAATTTTCTGTATGGCTTGCTGTCTGTAACTCTCTAACTTATCTCTTAGCCCCACCTCACTCTCCGGACTAAACGCATAAGTTTTCAACTCTGTCAAGGAGGTTTTGTCTATTTAACAGTAAAATCCATTTTCAACACAGCTTCCTTTGCTCACTGCTATACCACATGATCCCTATGCCAAGCAAGATGATCGAGAGGGGAGACCCAGATCTTCCTCACACCATCCCCTCAATCTACAATAAGTCTCACAGAAAAGCCAAAAGGCAGTTTATTTTAGCAGTTCATGGGAAAACAAATCAAGCCCATTTGCTAAGCAGTTTAACTGCTAGAATGAAATTACAATTGTTTTCCAGAAATCTATATCTTTAGTATCTGATGTGCCCACCAGGGGGCAGATGAAACAACTTTGAAAATACAGAATTGGGGATGGCATCCCAGATCTATGAGGAAATCTTTTCTCATTCAATCTCAGAGTATACAAATACTTTTATGTCCATTTGTTCTAAAAATAACATTCTGAAAATGATAGTAAATGCATACTGCTCCCACAATACAGACTCTCTGGGAGAAGGCTTTAATGGTTCACCAGAGGAGTGTAAGTGTGGGTGCTTATGTTAACTTTTTTTGTTACCAGCCTGGTGTGATTAACTCAACGTGTAAAGAGTACAGAGACAATGCAATAAAACATAATTACATGGTACTGATTTGGATTTCATGTAAATCAGTTAATATTGTTCAACTTAACCTACCAGTGAGAAAGGACATGCTTTTTCTCTCAGTTTATGTTTTTGGTTTTCTTTTTAAGAATCAAGTAACGTGTGGCTGGCAGCCACAGGACCATTTATATCACCATTTTTTAAGGGGAATACTAACCTACTAAGAAGAGAAATGCCCCAGGCCCTCCTCTTCATTTTTCTGTTTGTTTTTCAGGAATACGGGGGGCCCATTGAAGATGTAATGGTCCCTCTGAACAGGGACTGCCTCATTGAAAGTAATAAGACCTACCCCTCCAGGAGGAGGGGGTGACAGCCATAAATGGCCTACTTGCCATCCTCAGTCCTTTGGTAATATATAAAAAAACATTAGGCCAATTTCAATGTCATGTTGTTAAAGTTTGTAAAACTTTGGGATACTCTGTTACCCTTACTCCTAAGGGCAATTAGGGTTTCACCATCAGTATCTACTCAGTATACTCCCTTTGCAGTGGTAACAGATTTTCAAATGAAATTGCCAAAACACTTTGTGGTTTAATAACCACACCCCTAGTGTGGACAGAGTGTCAGTTGACACCTATGTAAAACTATTACAGGTAGATCTGGTGAGAACTCACAAATCTGCATCTCAAAGTTTGGACAAGGCCCAACAAAAGTCAAAATGTACTTTCACATTGTAAACCATCTCAGGCCTAGTGCAAGGGCTCTGGACCCTCAATAAGTAATCCATTGAGTTGGGGTGGTTACCTTCACCTATTTCTTCTTTGTCTTTTCAGGACAAAACAGAATACTTTGACTGGCCAAAAGGCCAATGGCCTCTTACAGCTTGGGCACAAATATCCATTTTTCCAGGCCCAGATGACTTCCACTTAATCCATCCACTTTGTGGTACCATGGTTCCAACTGGCATATTCTAAAAAGAGCCTGCCAATCTTTACCATAATGCCTGGCAACAGGAACAGCCAGGTCTTTTTCAAGTCCACAAAGATGGGGGGGGGCATACTCAAATAATTTTCTCTTTTAATAAAGAACATAGTACAATAAGTCCAAGGGACCGTTTTTTTTTTTTTTTTTTTAGTTGTTTAATCAGGAGTAGCACACTAAGCTGACAGCTTTTTTACAGGTGCGACCTGGGAGCACAGGGAAGTTAAGTGACTTGCTCATGGTCAAATAGTATGCAAGTGGAAGCTGTGGGATTCAAACCCAGGTCTGGTCTGCTGGATGTCACCAGATTTGCAGCTCAGAGCCTTAAACCACTGCGCTATGCTGCCTCTGGGACTTGGACTTTTGAAACCATAATACAACTTCTTGGACACTAGGTGGTTCCAGAAATTGCATACCCACACTCTGTAGCTCACCGGGGTGCCTGCTGTGACTTTATCTGGACCCCTTGCTGTGTGAAAGCAATTGTTATGGATACCTCTCACTGATTAGACATTGTTGAAAGATCTTCAGATCAGTGTGAGCACTGATTAACTATTGTCTAAATTTTGGACAGTTTGTGGACTAAGCTGTCATTCATAAACTGAAATAATTGTTATATTGAGCTCCTTGCTGATTACTATATATGATTCTCCTTTTGTAAGGGTGTAATCTTGATTGATTGATTGTTTGGGTTTTGTTGGTTAGATAGTTAGAGAGAGTGTGTGTGGAGGATTTTAGAGGGTGGGATTAGTGTGTGAATGAAGTTAGTTAGGGAAATATGTTGTGTTTGGGGGTTGTGGAGGGCATTGTTTTGGGTGGAGAAGGGATTGGGGTGTTTTTAGTGTAATATTGAACCCAGACAGGATGGGCAAGGGCAATGGCCACATAATGTACTCAGGATCCCAGTTGCACAATCTACATCCCTTTGCTGATGTATCTATATCAGAGACCACATTAAGATGAAGCAGGGAGGTCAGTATCGGGAGGAGATGTAAGAACGTGCAACGGGCTGCAGGGGGTATGACTGGGGTGAGTGGCATTAAGGTGGTCAGATGCAGGAGGTGCCCTGGGGTAAAATGGGACCTAGAAGAGAGAGGTCAGACATATTTGATTCCCATTCCCAGGTTCCCACTGAACTGAGTGGGCAGGCAACTGCTGGACCAACAGCCTCCACTAGTCCCTTTCGGGTAGTGCTTTTTGTGAACTGGACCAGAGCTTGAAGCATCTCCTAGTGGGATGTGTGGAGTCCGTTGGTCCAGTGTTTGCTAAGATTGTCAGGCGCTCGCTCTCAGGAGCGTTTTTCCTTAACGCCTTGAAGGGGCCATTGGTGATGCCTCTTCTGAAGAAACCATCACTCGACCCTGACATCTTGGTGAATTACAAGCCTGTCTCCAATCTTCCATTCTTGGGGAAGGTACTGCAGAAAATAGTGGCACTAAAGCTCAAGGCCTATCTGATGGCCTTTGACATCTATGAGCCACTCCAGTCTGGCTTTAAGAGAAAGCATAGCACCAAAACAGCATTAGTTAGGGTGCAGCATGATCTCCTTAGGGCAAGATATAGAGGAGAGTGGTCAATTCTTGTTCTCCTCTAGCTCTCCTCAGTGGTTGATACTGCAGACTATGTAGTGCTGCTGGATCATCTGAGAGAGTGCTGTGGACTTGTCAGCATGGTCATCAGCTAGTTTAAGTTTTTTTTAACAGGCAGGAAGCAACAGGGAGTTATGGGAAATTTTTCCTCTTGCCCGAAGCCCCTGACCTATGGAGTGCCTCAAGGGTCAATCTTGTCACCCATGTTGTCTGTGGAATACATGCTATGGTCTGGGTTTTTACTGCTATGCAGATGATACCCAGCTGTATATGTCCTTTGCCCCTGGAACATCAGATGCTGTGGAGGTGCTAAACAACTGCTTATGGACAAGACGGAGGTACTAATGATTGAACCAGGCCGGCGGTTGCATGTGACTACTTCCGGAGCAGGAACAGGATTAATCCTAGGTACTACTGCTTTGGAGGTGGCCACTAAGGTGCACAATCTGGGCATCAGTTTTGACAATGGCTTGACACTAGAACATTAGGTGTCAGCTGTCACCTGGAGTAGTTTCTACCACTTAAGAAATGTCGCCAGGATTAAACCCTTAATCCCACCGAAGGACCTATCATCATTTGTGCATGCTTTCGTTATGTCCAGGCTCGATTACTGTAATGCTGTTTACTTCGAGGTCAGTGGAGGTAACCTCCATCAGCCGCAACTGGTGCAGAACACTGCAGTCTGGTTACTGTCAGGCCTTCCGAGGTGCACTCACATAACCCAGGTTTTGCGTGAACTGCACTGGCTGCCAGTCAGATGGAGGATTGCTTTTAAGATGGGCTTCCTCACCTATAAGGCCCATGTCTTGGATACCCGACTAACCTCCTAACACCTGCCTACCCGATGCACTCACTCCGGTTGTCCATGGAGGACCTCCTGGTGGTTCCAAGGGTGCAGTTAAAAACATCCGGAGACTGCACCTTTGGAGTGGCTGGACCAGGTTTATGGAACTCCTTAGGTTTATGGAACTCATTACCAAGAGTTTTGAGGGAGGCATTCCTCCGTGGATGCGTTCAAGTGGGACCTGAAAGCCAGCTTTTTTATCTGGTGTTTAATGTCCACTAAATTTAATAATTTATAATATGTTTTAATATTTATGGCTGGAATTCTGCATTATTTATTGCCTGATTAATTTGATTTTAAACTGTTTTAATTGTATGTTCCCATTATCACCTCTATGTAAAGCGCCTAGAGCTACAGGGATAAGGTGCTGTATAAAGTTTGACTTGATCCCACTACTGTACCCAACAGAACTCTAAACTTTATAACCTGACAGCCATAATACTTACATTACTGCAACAAACACTCTTTTTCTGTTAGTTATTCCACAGGTTTCAACAGAAGATCCTCTATAAAGCCCCATGTTGAAGCCAAGCCCACCCAGTGGCCTGACTGCAATTTTCATTTATGGGACGCTAATTGACAGTGTTCAATTTATGCAAGTTTCTGTTGTTTTAAATATATTGAAAAGCATCATGGTCAATATCGTCATTGTTCTATTGCAAATATGTTTAGGTTACATGCTACTGTATTGTTACATATTGTTGCAGCTGATTAAGTATAAGCTCAGAACCCTGCAGCTGGGAAGGAAACTGGTCCGCATCCAGGAATGTTCTGCTCTAAATGCTCTAAGTGGGATTTAAGTGCAACAGGCCTAGAGGGGAGTATATCAGGTTAATTTGGATCAGGTATGTCAATCTGGAATAGAAAAGCTATACATCAAATTGAGAACAAATTAGTTATTTTCACAAGCTGACAATGTTCTAAAGCCTGTGCTACATGGTATTCATGGTTTAGTCATGGAGAAAAAGGTTCACGGTGTATAAAATGTACAATATTGTAAAGGTGGTATGTTTTCCTCATAGCTATGTCAGTGTGTGCGGCTGCTCCATTGATGGACTCAATGCGCAAAATGTTACCACAACTCCTTCCAAGGCCTCTGAAACAACTAATGTAACTGAACAGTTCCAGCCATCCAGATCAGCCAACCAAAAGCCAGCAACATTGGGACTGCCAGATCTTTGCCTCTGTCATGTGTCCAATACAACTCACCAAGTGGCATCTTCCTCAAGTCAAAATAACACAATATTAAACGAACAATATTATGTTGTGGAAAGCATCAAGAACTTTTCTTATGGACATCTCCCTTATAGTGTTGGCATTCCTAGTTTCTGCTTTGTGCCTCATTACACAGACCATTTTTGGTCAATTCATGATACCCCTGTACCCACTCCTGAACAGGCCTACTTTGACAGTGACCCTGTCTATCTTTATGCTATAAACCAGTATTAACCAGTTTTTAATACGTATATCGACACATTCACCCTGAATCTTAACTCCTCATACATAGATAAGATACTCATCGTATACATATCAGCAATACTATTCAGAAAGCTGATACAGATTTGAATGATTTAATATCTGATGGTGAGTTACATCTTATTTTAACTCATACAATGCTAAAAATTTTGTTTTAGGCCTTGTCATTTGACAGGCTACCTTTATCCTTCTTTGTACCAGTTGCTGCCTATACAAGACAGATATGCTGCCCATTCTATCTTACCTCACTATTTATGTTGCCAGTTTACCAGGCAACAAATGGGAGAATATGTTGGCCTGAACCATCCCTGCAGAATTTGGTACACATACATCCATTTGTTATACGCTTAGAAAGGTGGAATGTAGTGTAGTATTAGGTGCTTCTGTAATACATGATTGCAGTATTCTAACAGGGGCTATGTGCTAGGTAGCCCAAATAGTGTTAGTATTGCTTTGTGCAGGCCCCATGATGCACTTGAATTATACAGCTGACATCTTTATTTTTGTGCAAGCTAAGCATTTCTTTTGTATTATAACCCAAGAAAGCCAGTTCTAGCTAGTTTAGCATTATCACTGTATACGTGCAGAACTAAAATCATCATCTCTCCCCCAAAGTCTCCCCAGCAGCAGTGCCTGCACCTCTCAGGCAGGCTTCTCTTTAACTGCCCAGAACACCAGCAACCTTCATCTCCCCCCCCCATGTCTCTAACTGCACTTCTCAGGCAGGCTTCTGTCTAACTGCCAAGAATGCTAGCAACCCTCATTTCTCCCATCCACGTCTCTCCAACAACGATGCCTGCACTTCTCAGGCTGGCTTCTCTCTAACTGCCCAGAACACCAGTGACCTTCATATCTCACCCCCATGTCTCTCTGGCAGTGGCACCTGTACTTTTCTCAGGCAGACTTCTCTCTAATGGCCCAGAACACCAGCTACCTTCATCTCCCCCCCACACCCCCACATCTCTCCAGCAGCAGTGCCTGCACTTCTTAGGCAGGCTTCTCTCTAACTGCCCAGCATGCCAGCGACCTTCATCTCTCCCCCCAGTGTCTCTCTGACAGTGGTGCCTTTACTTCTCATGCAGGCTTCTCTCTAACTGCCCAGAGTGTCATCGACCTTCACCTCTCACCCCAACGTCTCTCTGGCAGTGATGCATGTGCTTCTCAGGCAGGCTTCTCTCTAACTGCCCAGAATGCCAGTGACCTTCATCTCTCCCCACACATCTCTCTGGCAGCTGCACCTGCACTTTTCAGACAGGTATGAATCAGTGTGTGGACAGCGTGTAAAAGGGAGCACCTGTTATTGCCAATTTGGTTGGAGGGGCATCATTGATTGTTTTTATTGTTTGCTTTTCTGAATCCATTTGCCCATTGTATTAGCTAGGTTTAAGCAGTTACTTTAAGGAGGTTACCTGTAAGCCTGCTGGTTCAGGGTAGTCTTAAGGGAACTTTAAGAGAATTTACATAGCATTTTAACCTGCAGTGTTGTTTCAGACTGGTACTTCAGCCTGCTATGTAGAGTGTGTTTAGCCTGCTGCATAATTCCTGAGCTGACTGAGTGTGTTATTGATATTTCCTTGGACTCTCAGCCATGGCCCACATTTGAACTAGTGTATCCCCTGTCTGTCCCATCTCTCACCCGCCTTGCTCACCCCGTTTCCTGCCCTGACCCCTCTAGTGTTCCTTATGTGACCTACTAATTCCCTGTGCCTCCTTTTATTTCAGGCTTCTCTCTAACTGCCCAGAATGCCAGTATCCTTCATCTCGTCCCCCCATGTTTCTCTGGCAATGGTGCCTGCACTTCTCAGGCAGGTACAAATCAGCATGTGGAGAGAAATGTAGCAGGCTGCTGCTATCACAGTGGCTGCCCACCCCCCTCAGTGGGCATTTTGATTTATAGGTGGTCCTACCCATATCACTGCTGCCACATTTTTCTATCACCCTATTAATCCATTGGTAGCTTATATGCAGGACCACTGGGAGTCGCTATTGCATCCCTCTATGTTTTGTAACATTTAAACCTCTGCAGTGTTGTATAAGACTGACTGTCCTATTCTTCCCACCCCCAGATTTTTGCCCTTGAATTCCCCAGTATAGTCCCTTATGCTCAGGACCATCCCAGTGTGAGTATCGAGCCCTTGACACTTGGTGCATGGCTCACACATGGTTAGCTGCACTATTCCTTTATGCCACACCACCTGTTAGAGTACCTTCCTCCCATAACTTGTATTGTCTCTAAAACACTGTGGTCATGTGATAGAAAATGTACAGAGCCAATAGCGTAATACATATATAAAAAAAGTTTACCTATGCCAAATTGACAACACGGTTGTCAAAGTTCAGCATGGCAAGATCCCCAGAGTCAACAGGGTCTGACATTGGCGTGTTTCTCTTGGGGGGGCTGTGCCCCCCACGCCCCCCTTAAAATAACAAACTCCAAGTCAGAGTTGATTTGAAGAGGGAGCAAAAGGCAGCAAAAGGGTGAAATGTCACTTTTGGGTCCCTCACAGTGACAATCTCAAAACCTATTGAGATTGTCTCTGTGAGGCATTTCACAGTTCGAGTTTCGCTGTTTGGTTGGCACACCAGAAAAAAAAAAAACACAATAAAGTAATCACCTCAGGTCTGAGCCTCTTTAATGTAAAGGGAGAAGTCACTATCTCAAGACTAACAGCAACCTAAAGACAGGTGGAGAAAGAGGGAACAACTGATAAAAAAAAAAAAGAAAAATTGAACAGATTCATATTCGATCAGTCTAGATCCATGGTTACCATGGGCAGGGTAAAGTGAAGAGATGCTCAGTACCTTAGGCAACTTTAGGGAATGAAATCGGGATAATGGTCTAGCTGATATCATATCCATTTATGCCATTTGAGATCAAAAGTTTCCACTCCATTTGAAAGCCTGCTGGAGATCTGCTCCAAGGCTTAAACCTCTATAGTGAGCATGCCCCAGCCCTCCCAAGTTGGAACAGTCCGAGTATGCTACAATCGAGTGAGAACTTGTTTCGCAACAAAAATCAAAAAAGTATCTCACTCACACTCACTGGAAGCCAGCAGACAAAGAGGGGACCTACTGTTCCTTTACAAATGATTACAATCTGAGGAACTAATGACCAGCTGCGAGTTAAAATATAGTAATGCTAAAAGATACTGTAACTATTGTTTACTGTTCGTTGTCTGCTGTCTGACTCGGGCTAGATCTCTCTGCCCTTGAATTTTGTTACTTGTCCTCTTTTCAACATTGTAATATTGCTCTGTTCTTGTCTTTCTCATAACATAGAAACATAGAATTTGATGGCAGATAAGGACCGCTTGGCCCACCTAGTCTGCCCATTTCTCTACCTAACAGATAAGCTGCTGATCCTATTTAACCAACAGCCTACTTCCTTCTTGTACCCTGTTATGCTATTTCATTTTTGACATGGAGCCTTCACAAAGAAGTCCTTGACTCAAAGGTTGTAATTCCAATTCTTTCAATAAATAAATAAATAATCTAAGATTGCATAACAGAAAACTTGAGGTTCCATGGGCTCATACTTCCAAAAGAGATAATTTCTTTACCTTTAGAATTATCAGGACATGGAATAGACTCCCACAGTTTGTGATGGACAGTACATGCTTTAATGAGTTTAAATCAACTGTGGACAGGCATTATTACTCTAAACATCTATTGGTATAAATAACCCACATATTTGGGGGACATTCTCAATGGGCCAATGGCCTCCTTATGTCCAAATCCTCCTAGTAATCCTAGTAAACTTGCCTATATGTGACATTAGTGATCCTGACCATGTCGGGCTTCACAGCAGTCAGTATATAAGTGGAGGTAAACAGTTGAGGACATTCGTAAATAGCCCTCAACTCTTGCATGACCTCCCGCCAGTAAGAAAATAGGGACTCGCAAGCCCAAAGTATATGCACCTGATCTGCGTGCTCTAAACCACAGTCCCTCCAACATCTACCAAAGGAGGGCTCCATGAACTGAGCTAATATGGTCGGGGTATGGAAAAATCTCACACAGAGCTTCCAGGCATATTTCTTCTAATAAGATGAACTTGACACTTTAAAGGCGGGAAGTGCCAAAGCATTCCAGGCCTCTGTGGAAATACTCACCTGGAGCTCTTCTGCCCATTTAAGCCTTACTGACTTTGTAGAGTCCCTTATCCACTTCCAAAGAGCTGCATAAATGTGGCTAAGTGGCCAATCAAAGAAACAAAAAGGGAGGACTTCTCTAATATGGAAACAAGTAGGTCCTTGAAAGGTCTGAGGTATGATCACAACTGCAAGTATGTTAAAAAGAAGTTTGTGGCAATTGATAAATAGACTTTAACTGAACAAAGGAGAGAATGCTGTTTGAACCAAGCAGCTGAGAAACATATCGCAGACCCCAAGAATACCAAAGATTCAAGGTCCTAGCCAGGACACATAGAAACACAGGAACATAGAATTTGATGGCAGATAAGGTCCGCTTGGCCCACCTAGTCTGCCCATTTCCCCTACCTAATTGATAAGCTGCATATCCTAGTTAACCAACAGCCTACTTCCTCCTACCCCCCCTAGAATTGCCTTATGTCTGTCCCATGCATTCTTGAATTCCCCCACTGTTTTTGACTCCACGACCTTCTCAGAAAGGCTGTTCCATGCATCCACAACCCTCTCTGTGAAAAAATACTTCCTCACATTACTTCTGAGCCATCCCCCCTCTACCTTCAAATTGTGTCCCCTTGCTCTTGCACATCTCTTTTTCTGAAAGATGCTACCCTCTTGGACTTTGTTGATTCCCTTGAGGTACTTGAAAGTTTCAATCATGTCCCCCCCTCCCTCCTTTCCTCGAGGGTATAAAAATTAAATTCCTTTAGTCTCTCTTTGTATGTCTTCTGGTGCAGACCCTGCACCATTTTGGTTGCCCTTCTCTGGGCAGCCTCCACCCTGTATATGTCTTTGTGGAGATGGGGTCTCCAGAACTGTATGCAGTACTCCAGATGGTTTCTCACCAACTGTCCATACAAAGGCATAACAACTTCCTGTTTTCCACTGGTGATGCCTCTCCCTATGCAACCCACTATCCCCCAGCCCTCCTTATTGCCTTCTCACATTGCTTGCCCACCTTTAGGTCATCTGATATAACTATCCCCAGGCCCCTTTCCATTTTTGTTGTTGTCAGCATCTCACCCCTATAGTGTACTCTTCCCCTGGGTTTGTGTTTCCCAGGTGCATTACTTTGCACTTCTTTGTATTGAATCTAAGCTGCCATACATTTGACCATTCCTCCAACCTTGCCAGGTCCCTTCTCATCCTTTCCACCCCACCTTGTGTAACAATCCTTTCGCTATTTGACAAAACTAGCATGGATCCTGAGCAGTTAGTTATGGCCTATAACAGGGCCATCTCTACAGCTCTTGATCTAATTGCTCCTGTTCATGTTCGCCCCTTTTTGCATCACCCTGGGGCCCCTTGGTTTGATGGAACTCTAAGGGAGTTGCGGAAACAGGGGCGTAGGTTGGAGCATTATTGGTGGAGGACAGCCTTAGATGTCAACCACCTTATTTTGTTAGAGCATTATAAATTCTATCAAACAGAAATTTCCCGTAAGAAGGCAGAATTCCTGTCTGGGGAAATAGCTGTCACACGGAACAGACCGGCTCAACTCTTCAGGACTGTTGACAGACTGTGCAACCCAGCTTGCCAGCAGTTCCGTCAGGTTTTTTCACAAAAGGATTATGAAGAGATTGCTCACTTCTTTACGAATAAGGTGGCTGACATCAGGCATGAATGCCTCCAACTCCACCCTATGGGTGTTGCTGTTGATCGGTGCCATGTCACAGAGCCTGGAGTTTCCTGGAGTACCTTTGATCTGCTGGAGTTCGTGGATATTATGAGGATTGTCCAGGTGATGCGTCCCACTTGCTGTAGTTTAGAACCTGGCCCTACTTCCCTAATTTTGGGTTGTATCAACATCATTGGCCCGGTCTTAGCTTGGATTGTCAAGTGCTCTCTGGACTCAGGTGAGTTTCCTAGCTGCCTGAAAATGGGGGTGGTGAGAACCCCTCCTGAAGAAAGCTTCTTTAGACCCAGATAACCTAGTAAACTACAGTCCTATCTCTAACCTCCCTTTTGTGGGGAAGGTTATTGAGAAAGTTGTGGTGGCTTAACTGGATAACCATTTAACCATGCATAATTTATACAAACCTCTCCAATCAGGTTTTCGTAAGAGACATAGTACTGAGACTGCTCTGATTTTGGTGCTCAATGATCTCCTGATGGCGAGAGATCAGAGATATCATTACATCTTGGTTCTCCTTGATTTATCATCAGCTTTTGATACTGTGGATCATGGGGTTCTGCTTGAATGCCTGAGGTCCATCTGTGGGCTGTCTGGTACAGTTCTCAGATGGTTTACATCTTTCCTCGCTGGTAGATCACAGAGAGTTGCCTCTGGTATTTTTTCTTCTGGGGCTTTCTCTCTGCCTTACGGGATACCCCAAGGTTTGGTGCTGTCCCCCATGTTATTTGCAGTATACATGCTGCCCCTCAGAGACATTGTAAGATGGTATGGGCTGAGGTTTCACTGCTATGCTGATGATACCCAGCTCTACCTGTTCTTTGCCCCCGACCAAGTGTGCTATCCCAGTACTGAACAGCTGTCTCGCAGATATCCAAGATTGGATGAGTACCCACAGGTTAAAGTTGAACCTAGGAAAGACTGAGGTTCTGGTTGTGGACCCAGGTTGCAGGACAGAGAGGTTGGGGACTGGGCTTCCCTCCTGTTTAATCTTGGCAGGGGCCCAGATTCTCACCTCTGAACGGGTGCGTAGCCTAGGAGTGGTGCTTGACGATGGTCTGACCCTTCGTCATCAGGTGTCGGCAGTCGTCAAGCTAGCCTTTTATCATCTAAGGAACATTGCTAGGATTAGGCACCTTGTTTCACCCAGTGACCTTCCTGTTTTGGTCCACGCCTTTGTGACATCGCACCTTGATGACTGTAATTCCCTTTACTTAGGGCTTCCTGGGGTTGATATCCGCTGCCTGCAGCTAATGCAGAATGCGGCAGCATGTTTGTTGACTGGGGTATCATGAAGAACTCATATTTCCCTGTGCTGCATGGTCTGCACTGGCTGCCTATTCAGTGGCAGATCACCTTTAAGGTAGGTCTATTGACTTACAAAGCCCTACATGGACAGGGTCCTGATTACTTGAAAGAGCTCTTGGTTCCCTACACCCCTCTGTGACAGCTCCACTCGGCTGACGAGGGGTTGCTAGAGATTCCGAGGGTAAGTTTAAAATCATCGGGTGCATGCGCTTTTGGGTTTGTGGCACCTACCCTCTGGAATTCTCTGCCACATCAGCTCCAGGAGTGCGGGACGGTGGGGGTGTTTCAAGCGGGCTCTTAAGACTTTTTTTTGTGGGGGAATGCCTCTTCTGTATTTTCCTGATTTTATTGTATTTATTGTATTCTGCTTTTATTATGATTGTACAGCCCTTTGAAACATGAAAGGCTCTATAGCAAATAAATGTTATTATTACTATTATAACCCTGTTGCAGATCTTTGTGTCATCTGCAAAGAGAAATATTTTTCCTTCCAGTCCCTCTGCAATGTCACTTTTAAAGACATTAAAAAGGACCGGACCCAGTACTGAACCCTGTGGTACCCCACTAGTAACCCTCCTTTCTTTGGAGTGGACTCCGTTTACTATTACCTTCAGTGTCCTGTTGTCCAGCCAATGTTTTACCCAGGATACCACCCTGGGACCCACTCCTAGGCTGGCTAATTTATTTATTAATCTTTTGTCAAATGCTTTGCTAAAGTCTAGGTAGGCCATGTCCACAGCCCCTCCTGGTCTACTACTTTGGTCACCCAGTCAAATAAATCGATTAGATTTATCAGACATAGCCTTCCCACTGTGAATCCATGCTGCCTTGGATCCTGTGCCCCACTGGCCTCTAGCTACTCAATAATTCTTTCCTTCAGAAGTGATTCCATCATTTTCCCTATCACTGAGGTCAAACTGACAGGTCTGTAGTTTCCTACCTCTGTCTTGCTTCCATTTTTGTGAAGGGGAATCACATCCACCTTCATCCAGTTCTCAGGTACCACACCATCCTCCCATGATTTGTTAAAAAGGGTAGTCAGTGGTGTTACTAGTTCTCCCCTTAGTTCTTTTAGAATTCTGGGGTGAATCCCATCAGGCCCCATTGCTTTGTCCACCTTCAGTTTTAGGAGTTCTTTCAGAACCCTTTCTTCTGTGAAAGGACTGATATCGACCCCCCCATCCAGAGTGCTTTTATTGACTGGATTAGGTACCGCCCCCTCCTCTTCTTTTGTAAATACTGAACAAAAGTATTCGTTCAGTATCCCTGCTTTTTCACTGTCCCTCTCTACCCACCCACCCTCCTCTTTATTCAGCCTCAGTATCCCTTTGTCTTTCTTCGCTCCCTAATGGACAAACAATTTTATCCCCCTTCTTAACTGAGTTGGCTATCTTTTCCTCAGTTTGGGCCTTTGCTAGTCTGACTGCCTTCCTTGCTTCCTTCTGCTTTAACTGGTACAATTCTCTGTCTTGCTCCTTCTCCGTTTCCTTATACTTCCTGAATGCTATCTTTTTCTCCCTAACCTTCCCCGCCACCTCTTTTGAGAACCATAGAGTTTTTTCTTTCATTTTGATTTGTTTATTTGCTTCACACAAAGGCTTGCTGCCTCTGTGATGGCAGTTTTGATGTTTCCCCATTGTTGCTCCACCCCTCCTTCTTGCCCGTTTGCTAGTGCTTTTCTGAGGCACTCTCCCATTTTGTCAAAATTAGCCCTCCTGAAGTCCAGCGCCTTCACTTTTGTATGGCTTGACTCTACAGCTGAGTTTATCATGAACCACACTATTTGGTGGTCACTTGTTCCCAGATGGTTACCCACTTCTAGATCTGAGATCCTCTCTCCATCCCCATTTGAGAGTACCAAGTCTAAGACTGCTTCCTCCCAAGTGGGTTCCAACACTAGCTGTATGAGGCATGCCCCCTGTAGGACATCGAGAATGGCTCTGCTCTTGGATGTGGCTGCAGCAAAGGTGTTCCAGTTAACATCTGGCATATTCAGGTCCTCCATCAGCAATATCTCCCCTTTCTCTGCCATTCTAAGGATGCCTTCTATCATTTCCTTGTCCATTTCCTTCCCCTGAGATGGGGGTCTATATACAGCCCCTGTGCAGATTGTGGTGCCATTTCCAGTGTCCAGGGTGGCCTACAGTGCCTCCTCTCCTCCCTGTTTACCCTTTAGCTCTGTTGCTTTGATCTCTTCTCTTACATGGGGGAGAGAAGAATCAAAAGCAAATGACTGGATAAATAGGGTTTCTGACTGGGTAAGCTGTTCATGCAGAACTTTAAGCCAATATTTAAAGGGGACCGCAGTATACTGAGAAAATCTGGTGAGTGAGAAACAGTGTGGGGGTTGACCAACCAAATAACTTATGAGGTCAAATAAATCACTCAGCTTCCTGGTTCACTCACACATTCTCTGGGGACCCCAGACTACTCTTTGCACCTCCTGGAAGTTGAACCCCTTCTCCTGAGGGGTCCTGACTTCAAACAGTGGTTTGCACAGGAGATTTCCCATTTTCTGGCTGATAACCCACCCACTGATACTTCTCCTGCTACTACCTGGGAAGCCCTGAAAGCAACTCTCAGGGGTGCCATTATGGGCTTTGCATCCCGTCTCTAGAAGAATAGCAATGGGCAAAAGAACTAGAAGCAAAACAATCCCCTCATTTTAACCATCAATTCCCACTCGGCTGAGAAATTGTCTGCCTTAGAATGGAAATAAATGATTTGTTAGCTCGTAAGGCTGAGGCAGCGGTCCTCCGTCTTAAGCATAAATTTTGAGAGGAAGGGGAAAAAGGGAGGAAGTTGCTCATAAGTTGCTCACCTATAGGCTACAAAAGCAGCAGGCTGAAAAACACAAAGCTGGACTACGAGATAGTAATGGGGTTATCTGTACAGCACCAGACAAAATCAACAATATCATGCAGCAGTTTTATGCCAACCTACACAAATCCTCTAGGTCTATGGACCAAGAAGTGGTGTGTAAATTCCTAGCTTCCCTATCACTCCCTAAATTATCTCTGCAACTAAGTGCTCACCTCAAAGCCCCCCTCTCCCTGGTGGAGGTTGAACAGGCCCTTAAGAGCATTAATTCTGGGAAGGCTCCCAGAGGGGATGGTTTTCCAGTAGAGACCTGGCAGCTTGTCCACTCACAGATTGTCCCCCACCTCAGTCAGGTAAAGAATGAGGCACTGGATAAAGGGTGCTTCCCTCCTACCCTCCGAGAGGCAATTATCACTGTGTTTCCTGAAAAAGGGAATGATCACACCCTTCCTTCTAGCTATCAACCAATATCCCTCATTAACACAGACAGTAAAATTTTTGCTAAAATAATGGCAGTGCATTTAAGTCCCCTTCTCCCAACCCACATTCACCCATCCCAGGTAGGATTTGTGCCTGGTCAATATAGCAGAGACCATATCTGCTCTTTATTGAACCTGCTGCACCATGCCAAGACTGTTCCCACTCCAGCGACCACTGTGGCCATTGATTTTGAGAAAGCCTTTGATTCCCTGGAGTGGGACTATCTGGCATTGGTTTTGCAACATTTCAGCCTAGGAAGACGGTTCAGAATTTGGGTTTTGGCACTATATCATAGACCGGAGGCCAAAGTCCTCACTAACTCTACCCTGTCGGACCCTTTCTACCAGGGCAGAGGTACCAGACAGGGATGCCACCTTCCCCTCTGCTATTCATTTTAGCAGTTGAACCCCTGGCAGTAGCTATACGGCAGCATCCCAGCATACAAGGGCTTACTATTGGTGATACCTCATACAGTACTCTCCTGTACACAGACGATCTGCTGATCCCTCTGGAAAATGCCCCAGCTTCCATCCCCACCCTGCTCTCTCTACTGACAAACTTTATGGCATATTCCGGCTTGAAAATGAATCAGTCACAGAGTGAGGTCCTCCCCTTGAATGCCCTGTGCATCTATGCCCTCTTCGCCTCTTTTGGGCTGCTCTGGTCCCCTGAAGAGCTAGTGTACTTGGGCATTCATATCACCCCCAATCTCACCAAGCTGTGGGACCTTAACCTGTGACTGATGGTGGCAGAACTTGGGACTGAGATGGAAAGATGGCATTCCCTATGCCTCACCCTAGCAGGAAAGATTGCAGCGATTAAAATGATTTCTTCACATAAGCTACTGTATCTTGTCTTCCACATTCCTTTAGAACTCCAAGCATGATGGGTTGCCACCATTGATGCCCTTTTGGGTAAGTTCATCTGGGACAATAAGAAGCCATGATACAGTAGGAATAAGCTGAGGTCACATTGGCGGGTAGGGGATTGGGTCCTGCCATGGCTAGAAGGATATAAATAGGCCTACTCCACTGAACAGACACTGAAATGGTTCATGCCCAGGGGAACACATTCCCCACAGTGGGTTTCCATGAAGCTAGCATCCGCTCAAGTCTCTAGCCTGCCACTTTTGATCTGCAACCACTTCCCTAAGAACTGGAGGGATCACCCAACAATAGCCCTGGCAGGTAAAACCTGGAAAAAGGTGAATGCGAAACTGCAGGCCGATGCACTTCCCCTTGCCTGGATCCCCCTTTGGGACAATGAACTGATTCTAGTTGAGCATAAGTCCATTTGTTGGGACCATTGGAAGAAATGGGGTGTCCACACTTTGGGGGATGTTCTACAGGGAGAAGAACAGATCATAAAGTCTTTCCAAGCTCTATCCCATGAGAAAGGATTGGGTAGGGCTGACTTCTGGAGGTACTTGCAATTCCACAGCTCTATAGTGGCCTTCTTGAAAATTTCCTCCTGGACACGCCCTCCTGTAGCTAAACTAACACAGTGGATTTTCCTCACCAAAGGGCAAGCTAGTGCAATTTATGCCAAGCTCCGAGATTTGCTTACCTCCCAATCCTTGAATTCAAAGATTAAAAGGGAAACAGCATTGCAGACCACAGTCACAGACACCCAATGGAAACTATGCTGGTGAAAGGCCCATGTCACCTGCCCAGATATGAGGAGCAAGCTAATTCAAAATAAAATACTCCACCACTGGTATAGGACACCACAGGTTTTTCATAAATGCAAGCTTCTAGACAATGCTCTCTGTTGGAGGTGTCAGACTCAAATGGGGGACCTGATCCATATTCTTTGGTCATGTCGGTTGAATCTCCCCTTTTGAAATTCAGTGATTGAGCTGGCTTCTCATATCACTGGCTCCAGATTAGAATGAGATCCTCTCTTCTGGATTCTAAGTATCCAGTCTGGTCAGGTGATGCTGTCCCGAGCACAGCAGCACTGGCTTGCCCTCCTCAGCCTCCAGGCAAAGCGGCTGATCTTAAGCCAATGGAGAACAGACGAGGTTCCCTCCATGTCCGAACTTCTTACCTTATATCATAAGTTAACATCTTTAGATCAGATGTCACATGTCATTGCTGGCTCCCTTCCCAAGTTCTATACATGCTGGGCCCCCCTTCTTAACATACCTGAAACCAAGAACCGGTGTAGGCTGAGCGCCCTCCTCATTCGTCTGGTATCTACTCTTTCTCCCTAAGTTAAGCTGAGGACATCCTGACCTGATAGCTGGTAGTGCCCACATTACAGCTGACTGTGATTACTAGCTGTGTCAATATAACTTCACCTGGTTCACTAGGTGTATATATGTTCATATATAATTTAATTAGGTGGAAGATGTTGCCACAGGAAGTGGAAAGCTGCCACATCTGCTTGATCAAGGATGTCTGTCGAGACGCACTTCTGGTTGGTATTAATCCTTAATTCCCTATCTATTTTCATAACAGAACTGATACGTATTACTCTAAAACATGGCATTTCTCTCACCCTGTACTTGTAAACTGTATTCTTGTTTATTGATTCATCTTGTCTTGCTGACGTATTCTTAAAAAACGTAATAAAAGATATTAACACAAAAAAATAAATCACTCAGAGTGAGCTCTGCCTGCTTCTAATGTGCTGCATACTGAGGGTTCACCCAGTAAAGCAATATGCACAACTGTGCAGCCATCACATAGCACTAAATATTGGGAAGATTGAGAACCCCCTTGTTCCTTGGAAGCTGGAGAGTGGAGTTTCTCACCCTGGGATGTCTGACCTTCCATATAAAGTGGGAAATCAATATATCCCAGGTTTGAAAATAAAAATTGTCAGGCATCACAGGGAGTGTTTGAAGGAAAAACAAAATATGAGGAAGGATGTTTTGCTGAATAACCTCAACCCAGGCTAAAAAAACTAAGAGGGAGTTGTGACCATCGTATGTAAATCCTCCACCAATTGTGGTGTTAGGGGCTCATAGTTAAAAAGGGCTGCCCAAGTTAAGTTCTTTACTTATTTAATTCCTAAATACTACATAGATAAGCCATGCCACTTAAAAGGAAAAGCAGTTTTCAAGAAAACAGGAGGGATATAATTATAAAGCAATGGAACCTTAACAAACCTTTACGAAACATCACATCACGAAAGGAGGCATGGGTCTTCTGGGAGTTTGCCTTCATATTCATAAAAGATCCACTCTCAACAACAGCTTGAATTTGTTCCTCTGTCAGGGAGAAACCATAAAACTCAGCCATCTGTTTCACTCCTTCATTGATGTTCTAAAATGAAAGGAAGTAAGGTGTCAAGAAAATTCATTGACAAAGAACATATTACAGTTCGACCTTGTAAACATCACATCACTGATACTGGAAATAATTTATTTAATATTATCATTCAATGTATTAGTATAATAAATATAATAACCAGTTAAATGTAAATATTATATGTGGCACTGGACACGTCTTTTGATGCTGTTATGTGGGGAACACTCAGCAGTGGCTAGGTATTAATTTAAATAGAATAGCTGGGGAAGTATTTTTTTACTGGAATATTTATATTTCCAGTAGGACTAGATGGGAACAAATTACATATTTTAGTAGTTAGATGTTCTGACTATGAAAATATCCAATTGGGACCTGTCCAATCCCACTGGAAATGAGAATGTACTAGTAAAGACACTTCACCCAGCTATGTCATTGAAGTTAACATGGAGCCTTCTGCCCCGCATTCCCCTGATCATGACATAAAAAGGCTCCAGGGAAGGGCACAAGATGGAAAGACTGCTACTACTACTATTTCAGTGCTGAATATACTGTATGTGGTGCAGCACTGGCAGCCTGGCAGAAAGGATTTTGTATGGCTTCTTTAAAGAAATGCCCCAAATTAAGGAAATGCTGACAAATATAAAATAATCCTTGACAGAGACAAGGAAAGAAGCATTCTAAACTTGTTGTCCTGTTGAAAAGTTTAGACTGGGTCAGCTGCTCTGCTGTACTGCTGGACCACTGAGCTGTACTGTTACTGTTTGAATAATACATCATCGTGTGATCAAATCTGGCCTATCACGTCTTGGCTAATCGTACCAGTTTTGTAATTTAGCTTATTGAAAGATGTCTTACCAATTCTGGCTCCTCATTGATTGTGACCTAATCAGATGGGGCCATGCTATTGGCTAGGAAATCAAACTTAGGCGGTATATAATAACCGGTGTGCGCTTTTCCCATAGGGAAACCCAGTTGTAATTTTCTGCTATAACCAACTGGTTATAATGGCAAACATGTGCCAGGTTTCCCTCGGACCATGCATGTGCCAGTCGCTTTTCTTCCTTAACTTTGCGACATTCCCTGGAGCAATACAGCTGCAGACTTCATCACCCCTTGCAGTCGGCAGTAACTTGATTTAATTTTATTAAAAAAGAAGTCTCGTTCTCCACTGACCCCCCAAAAAAGGAAATGTTAAACAGGCACCGGGTTTCCCTGTCTGCACACTTTGGCCAGTGGGTCTCCCCATCTCTTCAACCTGGAAGGACGTTGCAACTGCCACCCGGTGGTAAGTTAAGCTTTAAAAAAAAAATACATACGCTTTCAAAACAAAATCTTCACTTTTTGCCTCAAACAAGTGGAGCACAATGGGGAAGCATCGTAACTTGGCAGACCACAGACCACGCAGAATGCTGACTGGTCCGCGGATGCTGGAACACCAATCTTTTGTTTATTCTATCTTATATAATTGCTGAGGTGAAAAAGCACATGCCAGCAATTATATAAAATAAAACATGGGGTGGTTGTGTAAAATTCAATTCTACACACATCCTCGTTGTAGGGTGCATTTCATAAACCCCTCGGGCGCATCCCACAACTCAGGTGTGTATAGAATCTCATTACACACACCATCTCATACATTATTTTATATGTTATTGACAACAATAACACCTCCACCCAACAGTGCACCCATAACGAAATAACACACACCAAGCTGCCCTGAAAAAAAAAAGTCTCTACTTCTTCATAAAAACATAAAAATGAGCTGCATGCAGCATAGGAAGCCCAAATCAGCCAAAAAAAACAAAGATATACTATTGCAAAACTGTAGCAAAAACAATCCTATCCACCTGAAAAACAAAACTAGTTAAACACCTCCCATCTTCACAAATACAGCTTCATCAAAACGAGTACACAACTCTCTCCCAGGCAAAACAGAAAATCTGTCACAAACAGAATGGGACAGAAACCATACCAGCTGCAGCCTTTTTTATGTTTGCTTGCATGCATGTACAAGAAACATAGTGCCATCATCCGAGTTTTTGTAGGTGTGGCACCCTGTCTTCCAATTCAGTCAGTGTGTTTGCAGGCGCGTCCACAGTTCACCAATGAATGCTGCAACTGTCTATGACAGCAGTTGAAAATGCAGTGCTGTACAGTTGAAAGGGAGATCTCCACTCCGGTGAACAGCGATAAGATAGTGCTGATTAGCATATTGCATGCCTATGCCTCCCACACACATGCATATTGCGTGTTCGCGCGCTTCCATGCACATACTGTATGGCTGACAGGGTGCCTAATCCCTCATCAACTCTTCTGCCTCCCCCAACAGAGTTCCAGGTGCCATGCTGGGAGCCCAGCGTGGCAATGGTCCATAACGCCGACGGGGGCGCCCAGTCCACGTTGGCTCCACTGTTCCCCCCCCAACAGACTACCAGGTGCCACACTGGGAGCCCACCCCAGTGTGGCAACAGTCTGTATGGCCAACGGGGGTGCCCAATCCCCCATCGGCTCCACTGCCCCCCCAAACAGCCTTCCAGCTGCCACGCTGGGAGCCCACCCCAGCGTGGCACAAGTCCCGCATCATCTAGAAAAAAAAAATAATCTGCAAGAAAAAATGTTCCCTCGCTGACTGTCCTGACCCCCCTTCCCCCACTGTGCCCACCCTCTGCACACCCTGCCTCCCCACATCCCCACCTCACCCTATACTTACCTCCGGAGTCTGGTACGATGATCTTCGGTGGACCTGGAACACATCTACACTCTTCAAAGCCAACTGCAAACTGAGGAAATTCTGGTAAGCTGTATAATGGAATAAATAGGTTTTTTCAACTTTGATGCACATCTCAGGTATTTTTGTGAATTTTTTTCACCAAATTTTCAACATGGGGTTTTTGGGACCCCACCTCATGGTTTTTTTTTTTTTGTTTTTTTTAAATCAAATAAGTTTTATTGTTTTAACAATCATTCATACAATAAACAACAAAACATTAATCATATATATATCAAACATTTTAACTGGATAAAATAGGCCCCATCCCTCGAGTTCCTACTTCTCCTCCCCATCCCCCCACCCACCCCAAGCGAGGTGTGATATCAGTAGAGTCTGTATAATCATGAAAGATAAACCAGATACGATCTGAGTATTGTCCATTAAGCTGATCATAGGGTTACCCAAATTTGTCAGCAAAGATAAATCAGGATAGATAAAGGGCGTAAAGTTTCTCCCATTTTTTGGTGAATGAGGCTTTACGATGATGAACGCTGGCAATTAACTGTTCGGCTGTAAGGGCAAAAGATATTTCATGTAGCCATTCTGAATAAGTAATGGATGTTTGGTCCGTCCAGTGTCTTAGCACTAGTTTTTCAACTGCCAATGACATGAGAGCCATGTGGTACCTTCTTTCTTTTACTTGAATTTGGGAGACATCCCCGATGATACAGATAGCCGGAAAGAATACTCCTTGAAGGCCTAGAAGCAGGTCCATTTTTTGTTCTATCTGTGTCCACAGGGGAGATAATTTCTCGCGGGACCAGAAGATATGTAAGAGGGAGCCCTCCTCCATACCACACCTACAGCATAAAGCTGAAGGGAGGCGTCCCATTTTTGCTAATGTAATCGGGGTGCAATACATGTTGTTTAGGATCTGGTACTGAGTTAGCCCATATCTGTCCTGCAAAATATAAATATACAGATCTTTCCAGATTTGGGAACAGTTAAACTCCAGATCAGGTAAGAGAATACTCCATACCTTGGAACCTTCCAATGAGGGGGAATGTGGACTAGTGAGTAAATACTTATACGATGCAGAGACTCCTTGAGGTCTGCAAGATAGGCCACTGATCTGCTGTAGGAAGTCTCCAAAGATGGAAGGTTGTGGTTGTATCCCAAACAAACTGATCAGCAAGTGCCAGAGTTGGTATATCTTAAAAGTAGATGCTGAAGTCAGCCTGAATTTATTTTGCATTTCCTGAGTAGTTATAATAGAGGACAGAGAGTAGAAGTCGGAAACTCTAAGTTCTTGAGATATTGGGAGCCATGCCATGGGGATGGGGTTACCCCCTATTTTTATGTTTAAATTAGAGAGAATGGGCTGAGAGAAATCTGTGGTAAAGGACATTTTATAATATCCACATAGTTGCTCCAAAACTTTGAGTAAGGTACCGACCGGGGACTGGTTCAGGGATTTTGACAGGAGTTTCAAGGGCGAGAATAGAATCGCAGTGGGATTCAGCTTGTGGGTGGAAAATAGATCAGCCTTAATCTGTAACCAGGTGGGGACATAGTCTATCCAATGTTGAAGCTGGGGTATAGACAACCATTTCCCGCATTTGTAAAGGTGACTTGCCCAATAGTAGAGTAAGAAGTTAGGTAGGCGGAGTCCCCCAAATTCTTTAGGCATACTCAGTTTTAGACAGGATCTCCTAGCCTCTTTATCCAACCAGATAAAGGAAGTAATATCAGCATGGATTTGTTTAAAAAAGGATAGGGGTAGCCAGACATTAAGCATATTAATGGGATAGAAGATTCTGGGAAGTACGTTCATTTTAATTATGTTAATCCTACCCCACAGTGAAAGCGGGAGGGTTCTCCAATGAGAGAGGTCCTGTTGGATGGAACTCCATAGATCAACAAAGTTAAGCTTATGCATAAGGGAGGGGCCTGAAGTAAGAGAGATGCCCAGATATTTAATGCTTCTAGGGGACCATTTCATGCCGAAGTGAGTGAAGGAGTGACTATAAGTGAGACGATTGAGGGGATATATTTCGGTCTTATTTAAGTTCAGTTTATAGTTAGAATACTTGCCAAAGGTGTCAATTATTCTCAAAACTTCCTTCAAAGATGAGACGGGGTTTGACAAGTATAGGAGAATATCATCGGCATAGACCAAAATCTGTGGTATGATGTTACCAATAGGAACTCCGATGACATTGGGAGAGGCTTTTATACATCTGATTAATGGTTCTAGATAAAGATTGAATAGGAAAGGGGACAAAGGACATCCTTGGTGTGTACCGGTATAAAGGAGGAAGAGGGAGGAGAGAACTCCATTACAGTGAATTCTAGCAGATGGGAGGATGTACAGTGTCTGTATCCAGCGAACAAATTCTGAGGGGAAGCCCATTTTATGCAGTGCTGCCCACAGAAAATCCCAGTCCACTCTGTCAAAGTCTTTCTCCATGTCAAGAGAGTTTAGTGCCATTGACAAGGGAGAGGATTCTGCTGCTTGAAAGATCTGTGAGATTTTACGTATGTGATCAAGTGAGGATCTGCCAGCAACAAAACCTACCTGCTCTGGACTAAGAAGGCAGGACTAGACCTTCTCAATTCTGGTGGCCAGGATTTTTGCTAGAATTTTGATGTCACAGTTTAATAATGAGATTGGCCGGTAGCTGGCTGGGCAGGAAGGGGGTTTGTCTGGCTTGAGGAGGAGGAGGAGAATAATGGTGGCTTCAAGGAGAGTAGGGTCCAGGGCTTCACCAGATAGCATGTAATGAAAGATCTGAAGAAGAATGGGGGCCAATTCTTTGGTAAAGCATGTGTAAAAATTGGATGGGAACCCATCAGGGCCTGGAGCTTTGTCCAGCACTAATGAGTTAATGGCGGATTCTACTTCCTGTTGTGATAGTGGGGTAGATAAGAAAGCTTGGTGAGGAGCTGCCAAAGTAGGTAACATTGCGGTGTTTATGTATGTTATCAGGTCTTCTTTTCTTGGAGGAGATATACGTTGGCCATAAAGAGAAGAGTAAAATTGCTCAAAAACAGTGACTATCTCTCTGAGGTGGGTTTTAACTACAGTATACCATCAGGAGTGTTGATTGCAGGTATATTCCTGGAGGTTTCCAGTTTCTTAAGGCGTAATGCCAATAAATGTTCTGCCTTTTCCCCATGCTCTATGTAATGTGCCTTAGTTCTTAGAATGGCCAATTTCCACCTTTTCCTGTAAAAGGGAAAAATATTTGTTCCGCTATGAGAGGAGGGATTGTAGGGAGTCCGGAGAAGAAGATGAGGAGAGGATTGCTCTAGAGTTCGGATCTGGGCTAGCAAGGAGAGGGCCTCTGCTTCCCTTCGACGCTTATGGGTAAAGGAAAGCAGTATGAAGTCTCCTCCAAGAAAACACTTGAGGGCGCACCATTCATGATCCATTCTCGGAACAGAGTTGTGGTTGTTGTCTACAAAAGTTTGGATGAGGGCAGGAATTCTGGACAATACATATTTGTCCTTGAGGAGCTGGGTGTTCAGCCCTCAGGATGAATCCCTCTGATAGTTAGTGTCCAGTGCCAGTGACACCCAAGCTGTTGCATGGTCAGATATGAATATAGGTTCTATTCCTGCAGCTCAGAGACTGGGGAGCAAAGTATGGCTGATCAAGATATAGTCTAGGCGGGATGAAGAGCAATGGACTATGGAATAAAAGGAAAAGGTGCGGGATAGAGGGTTCAGTATCCTCTAAAGGTCGCATAACCCTAATGAGTCTGAGAAAACTTGTAAGGCTCTTTGGGCTGCCGATGGAGGTCAGAGAGGACTGTTGGATCGATCCAAATCTTGGTTGGGGGGGGAGATTCCAGTCCCCGCCCAGAATCATTGGAAGTGTAAAGTAGGGGGACAATTTATCAATTAGTTCCATAAAGAAAGCAGGGTCACCCCCCACTGGGCCGTAAATGCTTCCAAGCACCAGTTCTGCATGGCCTATCCTTCCTTTTACCAAGATGTATCTCTCCTGTGGATCCACTATAGACTGTTCCACCTGTAAAGGCACTGAACGATTTAACAGAATGACCATCCATCTACTGGCAGTTGATATTCCAGAAGCAAATACTTGGCCAATATCCTTCCTTCAGAGGCTGGTGGCTTCAGGTAGGAGGAGATGAGTCTCCTGTATAAATGAAACATTGGCATGTTGAAGTGCGATGTGCTTTAAAATTTGATGTCTTTTCAGACATTCCCGGGCACCCCTAACATTCCATGTGAGAAATTTAGTCAGTACACTTGCCATATATACAAAAGAAAACTGTGAATCGGATCTTGCCATATACACCTCACAGCCCACCCCGGCCCTGTCCTCAACATATAACACAATGTATATATGTACAAAAAAAGAACCAGTGAACCAACTCTACACAGTATACCCTGCCTCCCACCCCAAACCTCTCCCTCAATCAGCAGAGACAGCTCAGTCTCTGCATGTAGCGTAAAAATAGAAAACCAAGTTAACATGTAAATATTACTGAGCCCAAAGATAGTTGGCCGAACAGACAAAAAGAAAAACTGCTTGTGTATATACTGAAGCATTAAAGTATGCACAATTCCAACAACAATTAAACTCCCCCCTCCCATATTTCAATAAAACTATGTACACATATCCCCACATCTAATACTGTTCTGTGATCCGGGTGAACAGAAACGCCGGGGGACAGATTCCCTATGGCCCTGAGAGTCTTCTGCTCCTCATAGCAGATTGAGAGGCAGTGGAAGGCTTGAAACAGAGCATCTAGTAGCATGTAAAATACATAATGACTTAACTGGAGCCTATGGACTGTCAGGGCTAACCCTCCAACAATCAAGTACCTGAGGCTGACTAGCTTAGCCACTATCTACCTACCTCCGCCCCCTTCCCCCCTGCCACCAACCGAGATCCGTGAGATACCCTAAAACCTTGCGCACCACAGTATGAAAGTAATTAAGAATTCAGCTCCCTACCTAAGTCCAGACACAACCATGGGAAGTAATCCGGTCAGGTCCCTTATAAAGAGAGAGGAAAAGATACGGGAAGCAGTACTAGTATGCTGCCATTGGGATTCAAAACAAGGACACCAGGGAAGAGAGGGATTCGGGAGGCAGGGAAATAGGGTATCGGAAGGGTAATAGAAGGAGGGGGGCCTGAAACCAAAACCTTCCCAATGAGCGAAACCCAGGCGGGGAGCTGAGGGTATGACAATGCAGTGGAGACAGCAATAATAACTCAAGATTTAAACAGTAAAATAGTAATACGTTTGATACAGTGGTTTTAAAACCCCTTTGCCGTGAATCACAAATAGATTAGTCCACTGGGGAGTCCAAATCGGGACGGACTGGTGCAACATGAAAAAACAGGTCCTCTGGAAACCCGATCTAGGATAATTGGGACCATCCATTGTTGATATATAGCAACTAGGCCCTCCTCGGATTACACTGTGAGGCTTAAGTAACGGCCAAAGGATCCAGTGTTCTGAAGGGTGCTTTCCTCCACGTAATGTCTAACAGATCAGCAAGATTCAGGCTGCAACAGGCCATACAACAACAACCCAGGTAAACACCTATCATTTGCCCACTCAGGGTGAAAGCTATAAATCCGGTATTCTGAGACAGATTCAAGAGACTTTAAACAGGGATGGCATTTTTGCACTGAGATCCTTTTGAGCCTGAGATGACGAATCGAAAGATGACCAGGTCCCATCCACCAACACTTGCAGACGAGCTGGGTAAGTCATACAGAATTTGATACCCGCAGCAATTAGCTTACACATAATGGGATGGAAAGTAGCCCTCTTCTGCCTGGTCTCTAGTGGTAAGTCTTGAGTGATACGTAACTTATTATTTTCCCATAGAATGGTTTGCAGCTATCTAGCTTTGGACAGGACATGCTGTCATTCAAGGTAGTTTAACAGACGCACAATTACTGGCCTGGGGGTCTGGGTCTCAGAGACCGGTGCACTGTCAATTAGATAAGCGGGGTTGTGTGGAGATGGACCAGCGACCTTGGTGAGCAGTTTCTGGATGAAAGTGATCAGAGAGGAACCTTCTTCTCCTTCAGGTAGGCCGAAAATTAAAATATTGTTCCGCCTGCTTCTCCCCTCCAAGTCTTCGGTTTTCAGTTGCAGCTTAGCGATTTGTTATCTAAGTTTAGTGATCTCCAGCTCAGATCTGTCCCTTCAGGTTTCAAGAGATTTAGTACGGGCTTCTGTATCCGAGATTCTGGTCTTTAAATCCCGCAGCTCGCTTTTTACAGACTTCAAATCAGACGCAATGTCTTGCAGGGTTTCTTTGAATGGCAGTAGTTTTAAAAGGAATCATTCCTCCGTTAGAGGTAGTGGTGTTGAAGGGGAATTCAGTTGCTTGGCTGGGGCTTGTTGGTGCTGTTTTGACTTCTTGAATTGTTTTTCAGGTGATACCGGCGGTGTATGCCTGGGCAAGGCCGGGCACATTTCTGCTTCCATCATGGCACAAAAAGAGCCGATTGCGATGTGAAAAGTTCAGAATCCTCTCTGGTATGCAGTGCACAGAATATATAGCACTGTGGCCAGTCATAGACTTCTGAAATGACACAGATCACAGTGGATTACTAGGGAGGTGAGTGGGAGCTTCCAGGCAGAGCAGCTAGCAGGTCGAGCACATCACGTGATCCCACCTCATGAATTCTGTCACTGTCATTTTGTTAATCGACCCCAAAAGGAGATTTCGCGGTCACTGCATGAACCACCTTCCAGGACCGATTTAAAAAATGACAGTGTCACAGTTCATGAGGTAGGCCCCCAAAAACCCTATGTTGAAAATTAGGTGAAGAAATTCCTCAAAATGACTGTTTTATGAGCAAGCGTTACGCTGTTCCTACGCACGCTTGTAAGTTTGAGAATTTTCAATATTTTCACTCCAGATTTTCAATATTGCCATTTTACCATACCTCCTTATGAGCAGTACAGCTGTCATTTTCACATCTCTCCCAAATGTGTTTCCGCATGAAGCGACAATGCCACAGCCGGTGTGCTAAATCAATGCCTCGACAGATTAAGAAAATCACAGTGACACTGTTCATGAGCAGAGGTGTTAAAATGGCTATGTTAAAAATTTGTTGAAAAAAGTCCATAAAATGACTGTTACGAGTGACCATTGCGCAGTTTCCACGCGCCCTCGTAAGTTCATGCATTTATAACATTTTCAGTCCAGATTTTCACCACTGGCATTTTTCCACACTTCCTTATGAACAGTACAGCTGTCATTTTTCACACCACGGCTGAAATTTGTTTTCACACTTCCAGCGCAGAAATGCGTGGTAGCTGTGGGAAATCACTGTTCGGGACAGATTAAGAAAATCACAGTGACACTGTTCCTGAGCGGAGGTTCCAAAATGCCTGTGTTGACAATCTGCTGTAAAGAATCCCCAAACTAATTGCATTACAGGTGTGCATTGCGCAGTTTCTACGCACGCTTGTGACTTCACCAGTTTTTTAAATATTTTTACTGCAGATTTTCAACATTGCCATTTTTTGCACCTCCCCATTAACAGTACAGCTGTCATTTTTCACATCCTGTTCAAAATGTGTTTTCGCACATGTGGTGCCAAATGGCGTAGTCACTGTGCAAAATCAGCTTTCGGCTAATAAACTGATATTGCCACTGTTCATAAGGTGGGGTTAAAAAAAAAATGTTGAAAATTTGGAGTGAAAATGCCAACGAACGCCTGAGGCATTAGGGTTTCTGACCATAATGCCCCACCCTGTAGAGATTGACAGGCATCAGGGGTGTGACTTGGGATTCTCGCCTGTAATGCTTATACCATTCTACACCCTGCAGCCAGTGAGAGGCATCGAGGTGTGCCTTGGACTCTTCAGCCCCAAAGTTCACCCCATTCTCCTATACAGCACCCATCTCACCATATTTCCTGATGGAATGGGGTGAGCATAAGGGCCAAAGACCCCAAGGCACTCCGTGACACTTGTCGGTGTCTGCAGGGTAGGGTGTGATGAAATGGCGTGGCTGTTATGCCTGATGACCCAAATGCACACCCCAATGCCTGTCATTCTCTGCAGGGTGGTGGTGGGGTTGGCTTCAGTTCAATACTTCACTGCCATTCCTGTTATGCAGCTCATTAACTCCTACACTACCAATTCCAATGCCAGCAAGCAAACATTCAGCATTGACAAATGCTTGTTTTTCTATGCTTTCCAGCAAGGTAGAAGACAAACATGAAGGAGGGAAGGGCAGGCAGTTACCTGACAGATGTCAGCTTTCCTTGATTATTATTTATTGTCCTTCTTATTATTTATTGAAGCACAGAACTGACCCTGCCCTAATGTTTGTTTATTTTTAAAGGCACCATACTTGTTATGAACATACGAAATTGCCAGCAGATACAGACCATTCAATCTATCTAGTCTGCTTGAGTGTGCAGCACTTCAGTCCATTAGACTGCAGCTGCCACCCCATATGCCCCCCATCTTGCGCCCCCTACCCTTGAATCTGTTCCACCCTCTCTTGAAGCCCCCAACACTCTGCAGTGATACAACTTCCTCTGGCAGAACATTCCACCCTGCCACCACCCTTTCTGTGAAATAGTGCCTCCTCAGTTCCCTCTTGAACCTGCCACCTTCCAACTTCACAGAGTGTCCCCTGGTTTCCCTTCTGCCCTTTAGATTGAACATACACCTGGTATCTACTCTGTTCAAACCCTTCAGGTACTTGAAGGTCTCAATCATATCCTCTCTCTCCTTTCTTTCCTCCAGGGTATACATATTGAGCTCTCTCAGTCTCTTCTCATATGGTCTGCCCCCCAACACCGGGATCATTTTTGTTGCCCTGTGCTGTACCCACTCCAGTAATTTGATGTCCCTTTTCAAGCAGGGGTACCAAAATTGCATGCAGTACTCTAGGTGCGGTCTCACCAGGGACCTGTACAGGGGCAAGATGACCCCCCCACTCCTAGAAGTAATCCCCCTTGCTCTGCACCCTGTTCTAGTCACATCTCATGTACTATACCTGATTGACATAATGCCTAAAAACTCATTAAAATCCTATTCTGTAATTGGAATTGGAAGACATTTGAGAGGACAGGTTATACCCTAACATTCCTTGTGGTGGATGAAGTCCCTTGCCCTTTGAGTTCAGGACTTCAACCCACTAATCAGGATGTTAAAGAGGTATAGCCTATCATCTCCCATATATTATTCCCTACATAGCACATGGACAAGCTTGCATGCATGACTGGCTACTGAGACCACCACAGTCTATTTATAGTACATAAGCCAACAAATAGTGATTAGTTGTTTTTTTACAACTACTGAACTGATATGGATTTGAACCAGTGACCTAGAGATGGAACACTTAATCATCTGCTATTCCATTGAGTCATCTTGCCCCCATCTTCACTGAGTTTCTTGAACATTAAAGTGTATTTTCCAAAATATTTCCTCATTCACTTGCTTTACTGTTTTGTTTTTCTATATTTGCATTGTGTAATGGTGTTTCAGACTCTGTTGAAGAAATGCTTTTTTGACATCAAGTCTTTAAAAATTCACCATCCTCTGAGCACGTCTAGAAATTATGGTGTTTTATATTTTTCCAAGCAGATTTGTACTTAGTGGTGGATAAAAATCTTCCCCAATATTGAATAATTTTTTGCTGTTTTTGTTTTTTGGTACTATGCCAAGCCATTTATGGCAATGCAGGGATCTGAATGAATCTGAACGACATAATTGTAGCGTCAGACATTTCTGTTTAGCAGAGACTGTTTAACAGCACAAATCAGAACCCTTCCAAATATGCAATGGTCAACATGCTTGCTACCATGAGACTAACCATGACGGCTTTAGACATATGTAGTGTTGCTCGGACAGTGGTTTTGTGGATCCTACCACTATCTGTCAGATAGTGCTGGTATCCTGACTTGGATCCTACTAGAAATCCTGTCAAAGACAGATGCAGGATCCAGGGTCAGACAGTGATGGATTCTAGTTAGGATCCAGGTATCCTGGTTAGGATCCATGGATCCTAGGGCAGATAGTTAGGATCCGGGGCCAGACAGTGATGGATCCTGATTAGGATCTGATGGCCAGATCCACAGGCATATAGTGGAAGTATCCAGCAGATCCACTATCCTGCCACAAAGGGCAGGTATCTGTGGATCTGGATTTGTCTGGATCCATCTGAGCAACACTAGACATATGAGTAACTACAACCATAATTAAAGCAAAGCTAACCTCTTTCAGTTCCTCATATGTTATGACCATCACATTCTCATCATCCATGTGCTTATCCCAGATGAGTACACGGTGAAAGTAAGAGCCAAAAAATACTAAAAAATAAACAATATACATAATATTAATGTATTTGCCTACTCTGTCTGTTCACAGGAGTACACACAACAAAGGGTCAGCTCAGTGGTGTCACACCATTGTGCCCGCAAATGTTCCCCAATGTTTATCTTTTGTGCCACACCATGACTCACTGCATTATCTGTCTGGCAAACCAATGTCCTGCATCTGCCCTGCTGTATGCTGTCTCATGGCTGGGGTTGGTACGTTAATAAAATATTTTAGTACACACACAGCACACTTATGCCGACTGTGACTGTTCCTGGCCTGGCCTGATCTGACTTATCCCATTTTACTACCAGGCCTAATTGTAATTGTAAATGGAGTCCACTCTGAAGAAAGGGGGGTTACTAGTGGGGTACCGCAGGGTTCAGTATTGGGTCCAGTCCTTTTTAATGTCTTCATCAGTGACATTGCAGAGGGACTGGAAGGAAAGTATGCCTTTTGCAGATGACACAAAGATCTGCAACAGGGTTGATATACAAGGAGGCGTGGAAAGGATGAAAAGGGACTTGGCAGGGTTGGAGGAATGGTCAAGTATGGCAGCTAGGATTCAATGCAAAGAAGTGCAAATAATGCACCTGGGAAACAAGAACCCAGGGGAAGATTACACAATGGGAGGGAGGTAGTAGCAACAACAAAAATGGAAAGGGACCTGGGGGTAATCATATCAGATGACCTTAAGGTTAGCAAGCAATGTGAGAAGGCAGTAGGGAGGGCTGGGGTATACTGGGATGTATAGGGAGAGGCATCATCAGCAGAAAACAGGAAGTTGTTATCCCTCTGTACAGACAGTTGGTGAGACGCCATCTGGAGTACTGTGTCCAGTTCTGGAGACCCCATCTCCGCAAGGACATAGACAGGATAGAGTCAGTCCAGAGGAGGGCAACTAAAATGGTGCAGGGTCTGCAAGAGAAGCCGTATGAGGAGAGACTAAAGGAGCTTAATATGTATACCCTTGAGGAAAGAAGGGAGAGGGGGGACATGATAGAAACTTTTAAGTACCTCAGTGGAATCAACAAAGTCCAAGAGGGTAGCATCTTTCAGAAAAAGAGACTTGCAAGAACAAGGGGACACAATTTAAAGATAGAAGTAGGGTGGTTCAGGGGCAATGCGAGGAAGTATTTCACAGAGAGGGTAGTGGATGCATGGAACAGACTTCCTGAGGAGGTTGTGGGGTCTAAAACTGTGGGAGAATTCAAGAATACATGGGATAGACATAAGGCAATTCTTGTGGGGGGTGGGAATAAATAGGCTGTTGGTTAACTAGGATCTGCGGCCTATCCTGTAGGTAGGGAAATGGGCAGACTAGATGGGCCTAGTGGTCCTTATCTGCCGTCAAAGTCTGTGTTTCTATGTTTCTAATGCTAGGGGCAACTGTCCATCTAGGGCTCCTGGTCTTACTCCCCTACAGTTGCAGCATGTAGGGCCAAGATAAGCAGTGGCAGAGTGAACAGTCTGCAGGTTGTGAGGGCCTGTTGTCATGCCAGGGAATGGGACCAGACCAGTAATGCACAGAGGGTCAGTCAGCAGCAGCACTGCCTCTGGGTCACCACAGTAACTGGTCAAGGGAAGGGTGATGGAGTGGAGTTTCAGATGGCGGGAGCAAGGCACGGTGGCAGGTACTGTACATATAATGCAACCATAGTTTTTTCATGAACATTTGGGGCACTGACATTCAATCAAAATTTGGGACACTGCTGCCATTGGTGTTTGAGTAACATGGCTATTATACCTGGATATACAAGTTCAGAGCAGTGTGGAAACGAATGACCTTGTTTTATCAAATTCAGTTTGGTTTAGCACACTGGCTGGAGTATTTTAAAGTTATAGTTTTAGGCAGCTATGTGAGCAACACCTTTTCCCTGTGGGACACAGCCATTCTGAGGAGTAAAATGAGGGATGTAGCTTGTGAGACAGTTAAGGGGCATTGGTGAGAAGGATTCAGAGGGAGTAGAGGACTGAGAAGTGAGGGGTGATGAAGAATCATTGTAACAATGGAGAGGAGGGAAAGAGTGAGAAAGTCATAGAGACTGAATTAAACCAAGAAGAAAATGGAAAGATGGAAATAGAAGTCAGACACAAAATGTAGAATTTGACGGCAGATAATGACCGCTTGGCCCACACAGTCTGCCTATTTTTCCCTACCAACAGTAACACTGCAGACCCTAATCAATTTTCAGTTCTTTCTCCCTCCACCTTTTCCTTTCCACATACCCTTATGCCTATCCTGCACATTCTTGAACCCCTCCACTCTCTTTGCCCCCACCACTGCCACTGGAAGGCTGTTCCAGGAATCCACCACTCTTTCTGTGAAGTACTTAATCACATCTCTCCTGAATCTACCCTCTTCAGCATCACAGAATGTCCACTTGGTCTTGAGCTCCTTTTTCCTGAAAAAATACTTCCCTTCTGTACCTTACAGCAACACATCACTATAACGAACCTTGCTATAGCAAATTCTTGGCTACAGCAAATGATCCATTTGGCTCCCATCTTTCAGTCAGCTGCTAGTCACCTGTTGTGGCGTGAAACATTTACATCATTTTGACAGGTCTGACAGGTCTCAAGGTGGTCTCCAGGTGGCAACATGAAGCATTCTGGTTACTCAGTAGAGACCAAGCTAGCAATCCTTGACAGGATGAAGGCGGGGGAAGTCTTGGGAAAATTGCATCAGAGACTGAATATAGTAAATACACAATATGCATTTGGTGCAAGCAGGAGGGTGCACTGAGGGATTTCATACAGGAGGCTGCTGACTCAGAGGCACTAAAGAGAAAGAAGCGGAGATGAGCAAATGAGTCAGAAAAAGACAAAGTCACACAGCTGTGGTTTTCCCAGCAGTGGGCTAGTGGCATCCCTGTTTCTGGCACAGTAGTGAGAGAAAAGGCAGCTCAGTTTGTCAGGGAGATTTATGGCAAGGACTCCAAGCTTAAATCCTCCACTGGATGGCTCTGGCAGTTCCAACGAAGGCACAGCATTCATAGAGTCTATGTGACAGGACAGCAACACTCCTATGATAATGCCGCTGCCACAGAGTTTCTGCCTAAGTTAAAGCAAGTTTTGGCAGATGGTTGTTACAGTTCAGAGCAAGTGTATAACATCGGTGAAATGTGGTTATGCTGGTGGTGCCTGCTTGATGTCACACTTGCTAGCCATGCTGTGACTTATGCCAGCAAAGGGTTCAAGGTCAGCAAAGATTATGTGACATTCTTGTTCTGCTGCAATGCCACAGGCACACATAAACTGAAGTCCCTCTGCACTGGCAAGTTTACCCCCCATTGTTTCCATCTTGTGAATCTGACTACTTTGCTGGAACAGTACAGCCACAGCAGAAATGCTTGGATGATAGCGGAGATTTTCTGTGGGTGTTTTTTTGATTCATTCATACATACTGTCAGTCCATTCCTTCCTGCATAAAAAGAAAACGCAGCCAAAAGCCCTACTTCTAACTGACCAATGTGCAGCACTCCCCCCAAGGTTGAATTGCAATCAAGAGATGGTAAAATCAGGGCAAGAACACTGCCTCTCGTATACAGCCTCTGGATGGGGGTACCTTAGCACACATTCAAAAAGTATTACAGAAAATGACTCCTGGGTGAGTAAGTTGCCATAGATACCAGAACCCATGTCACAGATTTCATCAAGGCATTACATTTAAAAGCAATGGCACACTTAGTTGGGGAAGCATGGGAGAATGTTACTGAGAGCACCGTGGCACACTGCTAGTCGACAACACTGGGTCCTGCTTTCGAAGTTGACATTACCTCTGATGATGACAATGACAAGGATGATATGGGGTAAATCGCATAGATAGCTACCACCTTGAACCTGATCGATGCCACTGACCCTGAGGCTGCTATCGAGGAGTGGCTGACAGGAAACAATACTGCCCAGACTTATGAGCAGCTGTCAGACTCCAACATTCTCACTGCAATTCTAAACCAGCAGAATCAGGAAATAGATGAGGAAGGAGAGGATGGAGACTGTGAGGTACCATCACCATCCCTGACAAATAACGAGGCTATTCAGGGCTTAGAGACAGGGCGGGTATGGCTCCATAGTAAAGAGGTGGACCCCATCAACATTACCCAGCTGAGACAGCTTGTCTCATTTGTGAAGGATGTGTCTGCTGCCAAAAGAGCTGATCAGATGAAGAGGAGAGATTTTTTCCCAGGAATGATAAAGATAAAGAGTGACTGGTTTTGGATTTCTTAATACAAAAATATAAAGCACACAGAGCAAAAAAAAAAAAAGTTCACCAAGCACAAAACATACTAAATGCACTTCCCCTCTATGTCCGTACACTTTGAGCCTGCAACTACCCTGTAAAGTGGATAGTTTGTGAAAATAAATTTAATCAAGACAAAAACAAACTGTTTAACTCAGTTCTGAAGCACTTAGCCCCTCAAGCCTGCTTCCCCCATATGTTCTGTACATTCTGTTCTTGAGACTGCCCTGCAAAATGAAGTGGCTAACTTGTTAAAAAAAAAAAAAGTTTCAACAACACAAAAATACACTCATCAAACTCGAGTCGACCATATGTTCTGTATTCACTTCCCTGAAGCAACTCTGCAAACCCCCACCTGCATCCCGTATCACTGACCGCACTTAACTGAGCGTCCCTTACTAATATGAATGAGGAGCTATAACGAACGGCAGACGTGGCTCCAAAACTATTCAATACAGCGAGAGGTTACTGTATTCCATTGTGAGGTATTTAAAGATCTCTAGCATATTCCCCCTCTTCCAAGGTGTACAGTACATATTGAGATCCTTTAGTCTCTCCTCATTGGGCTTTTTCTGCAGACCCTGAACCATTTTAACTGCCCTCCTCTGAACTGCCTCCACTCTGTCTATGTCTTTCTAAAGATGCTGTCTCCAGAACTTGACACAGTACTCAAGGTGGGGTCTTACTAGTGATCTATTTAGGGGCAACACCACCTCCCACTTTCTGCTGGTGATACCCCTCCTTATGCACCACAGCATCCCACTTGCCCTTCTAACTGCCTTGTCACACTGCCTGACCACCTTTAGGTCATCCAGTATGATTACCCCAGGTCTCTTTGCTGCTTGGTTGTAATCAAGACCACTCCATCCATTTTGTACTTCGCCCCAGGTTTCTGTGCCCTACCTAAACGCACTATTTTGCAGTTTTTTCATTGAAACCCAGCTGCCATATCGTTGACCACTCCTCAAGGTCTTTTAGATCTCTACTCATCTTTCCACCACCATCCCTGAGTGTCCACCCTGCTACACATTTTGGTGTAATCCACAAAGAGGTAGACCTTCCCTTCCAGCTCTTCTGCAATGTCACTTATAAAGACATTAAAGAGGACCATCCCAGTACTGATGCCTGAGGTACCCTGCTGGTCACCCTCCCATCCTCAGAGTGAACTCCACTTGCCACCACCCTCTGTTGCCTAGCCCTTAAACAATTTCTTACACGGTTTACCACCTTTGGGCCCACTACTAAGCTACCCAGCTTCCTTACTAGTCTCCTATGTGGAACGGTGTCAAACATCTTACTGAAATCTAGGCAGGCCACATCCACCACTCCACCATGATCTAATTCCTTGATCACACAGTCAAAGAACTCTATCAAATTCTTTTGACATGCCCTGTCCCCCCGTGAATCCATGCTGCCTTAGGTCTTGTAACCCACTGGATTCAATATATTCCACAATCCTTTCCTTCAGCAGGGTTTCCATTAACTTTCCCACCACTGATGTCAGGCTAACTGGCCTATAGTAGCCAGCCTCCTCCTTGCTACCACTTTTGTGTAGTGGGACTACATCTGCCCTCTTCCAGTCCTCTGGAACCACTCTTGTTTCCTGTGAACTGCTACATAGGGCTGTCAGAAGTGCAGCTAATACCTCCTTGAGCTCCCTTAGTACCCTTAGATGCAGCCCGTCTGGTCCCATTGCTTTGTCTACTTTCAGATTAGCAGATCCCTTCAGGACTGTACTCTGAAAAAACGCTAGTGTCCAACCACCCTTCAAACTTCCTGTTACTTTTTTGCAGTCCCTCCCTTTCCTCTTCCTCTGTGAACACAGAGGAGAAGCATTTATTCAAGATGTATGCCTTTTCCTGCACAGTCCCCCTCCCTTTTTAACCTTGTCTTCCTCTTTTCACTTACATACTTAAAAAATGTCATGCCCCCTTTTGTTACTGCCTGGACTTTTCTCTCCCTTTAGTTTGCACCCTCGTGCTCCTTACTGCTTTCCTTGCTTCCCTCTGTTTCCCCTGAAACACTTTCCTATCCTATTCCCTCTGCATCTCTATGCACCTTCTGAATGTAACCCTTTTAGCCTTTAGCTTTTCTCCCACCTCTCCTAAGAACCACAGCAGCCTATTTTCCTCTTGCAATAGCTCACTTGCTTGATACTGATGCTTGTTGCCTTCACTCTGCCCCTTTTTAGCTTTGCCCACAGTTCCTCCACCTCATCAGGACATCCCCCCTTGCCAGGTCATCGTTGAGGCATTCATTCATCTTTATAAAATCTGCCCTCTAGAAGTCCCAGACCCTAGCTCATGTGTGGTTCGATTCTACAGCCGTCCTTGTATTGAACCACTCTGTACAGTGATCACTGGTCCCCCAGTGACCTCCCACCTAGATGTCTGCAACACTGTTCCAGTTAATGAGTACTAGAATCACCACTGCCCTATCACGAGCAGGTTCACTTACTAGACGCCTGAGTAACGCCCCCTTCAAGAAGTCCAGGATGTCCCTGATTCTAGCTGAAGCACCAGTCTACATCCAGCAGACTGAAGTCTCCACCAGCAGCACCTCCCTCTTTCCTGCCATTTTTCCAGTGACTTCCTCCAGTACTTTATCTAGCTCCTCCACCTGTACCAGAGGTCTGTAGATCATACCAGTGTGAAAAAAAAGAGATAGAAACATAAGTGGCAAAGACTGAGTGATATAAACAGAAAAAGGGAAATACATTATTTAGACATAGAAAACTGAGGGAGACAACTGGATACCAAAAAGGGGAGATCTGAATGCGGGAAAGAGGAGAAAAGAATTCAAAGTCAGAGAGGCATGGACTGGGGGAGGAGACAAGAGCAGAAATCTAAATATTTGTATATATTAGGCCCAACTAGCTAGCCACTCTGTTGAATTGAAAATTAAAAATAAAATGTTGAAAAAAATGTTATATTCTTGTTAGGATTTTAACCTAGGTCTCTTATTGAAAATACAAAAATATAAGGTTTCTATCTGAATCTAATCACCTGCTAACTCAAATGCATACAGTATATGGGGCACCACCAAGTTGCAGAATCCAGCAGTAGGGTACAATGACATGTTCCTGTCAGGGACATTCAGATTTTAAAATCTCACACACCTAGGGAGCCAGCAGCCTAGACCTTACCAGGGTTCAGTTTCACTCAGTTACTTTAAACAGTGCTCTCAGATTGATTGGTCATTTTCCCTGTAATTTTCACGTGTTTTCCTGTAGATTACATTACTGCCTATGGAAGATGAATTGCTCTGTTTCCCCATATAGCTAATGTAAGTTTATGAAGCAGTGTTCCTGTAGATGCCTCAGTTTCACTATAAAATATAGGAATCCATGTACATCTGGGATCTCTGTATGAAACAATCAGAGGAGCACAAGGCGGCTTCGTAGGGACAAAAATGGTTATCAGGTGTGCCTTCCTGGCAAAATTACAGTGGCACAGTAGGGCCACTACAGTTAGGACTGTGTAGACATTTTAATGATAAGTTAAGATTTTCAGGGTCTTATATCTTGGCTGTTTCTTGACAGATTTTCATGACATTTTTGAAAACATGTATTCTGCCATAGCATTTCTTGATCTGATAAAGGTTTTGAATTTTGCTTCAGTGGTTTTCATGGCTAGAGATGAGCAAAAAAATTTGAAAAAGATAAACCTTTTTTAAAAAAAAGGTCAATTCATGCACCACTGCTTCCGACATGCACAGAGCAGTCCGAGGCACGTGAATTGCCATATTATACAATGGCAAGAAAAGAATCCTGGGCTCTGACTGGTCAGTCTCCACCTTCAACAGTGATGTTATCTCTTTATAACATCACTGCATGAAGGACCAGCAGCAAGATGACCTCAGTAAATATAAAATAAAAATCTCTGCTCCCCTTCATCTTGAAGCCATCATGGGCTTCACAACCCTCCCCCCGTCTTCAGTTGTGAACCTCACTCACTTGCCGCCACTAGCCAGAACCACATTTTTCTCACAGTATTTCCCCAAACACAAAAATATCTTAAATAAAAAAAGCAGTCATCTGAAATGGAATTTGGATCCCCCTCAGCTGTAGCACGAGCACTTTTAAACAGTCACACTCATTGCTCACTACACAGACCACTTGTTTCCAGAAAGAAAGGGCCACACGGATTATGGCCACTTGACAAAAAAATTAAAAATAAAACTCCAGCCATAAATATAATGCCACACTACAGAAACTGGATATTTTATGCAATACCTGTAACCGCTTTCAATGTAACTGATGAAATACAAGAAGTAGGATTGCACCCCCTGAACTCCTCTGCAGTTCGATTTTCCTCTCTATGCCACCAAAAATAGAAAAACGTCCTCACATTTAACCTTATCCTGCCCCCCTCCAATCTCATCTCGTGCCCCCTCATCCTTGTGCAACTCTTGTACTGAAATAGGTCACCCCCCTGTACTCTGTTCAAGCCTTTAAGATACTTGAAGGTCTCTATCATATCCCCCCATTCCCACCTCTCTTCAAGTGTATGCATATTGAGGTCTCTTAATCTGTCCTCATATGATTTCTGAGGCAAGCTTTGAACCATCTTGGTCTCCCTCCTCTGGACCACCTCCACCCTGTCTATGTCTTTGCAAAGATGTGGCCTCCAGAACTGAACACAGTATTCTAGATGAGGCCTCACCAGTATTTTGTACAATGGCATTACCACCTCCCTTCTTCTGCTAGTGATATCCCTTCCTATGCACCCCAACATCCCACTGGCCTTCCCCACAGCTTTGTTACACTGTTTAACTACCCTTAGGTCATCTGAGATGATTATTCCTTAATCCCTCTCTTCCCTGGTGACTGCCAGGAAGCCCCCATTCTGTAGCTCTCCACATGGTTTCTTCTGCCCAGGTGCATGAGTTTGAACTTTTTTGCATTAAATTTCAACAGCCACACCTTTGATCATTTTTCCAGCTTTCCCAGATCCCTCCTCATTCTTTCAACCCCCTCTGGAGTGTCTACTCTGTTGCAGATCTTGGTATCATCTGCAAATAGGAAAACAGCCCTTCAGCAATGTCACTGATGCACTGATGAAGACATTGAAAAGGATGGGCCCCAGGGCCAATCCCTAAGATACCATACTGGTCACCCTCTTTTCCTAGGATTTGATCCCATTTACTACCACCCTCTACTTTCTGTCCCTCAACCAGTTTCTAACCCAGTTTTTCACTTTGTGGCCCACCCCCAGGCTCCCTAGCTTGTTCACCAGTCTTCTGTGGGGTATCATGTCGAAGGTTTTACTGAAATCAAGGTAGACAATATCCACTGCTCCACCCTGATCCACCTCCTTCATCACCCAGTCAAAAATGTCAATCAAATTTGTTTGACATGACCTTCCTGCTGTGAAACCATGCTGCCTTGCATCCTGTGCTTCCATGGTTTTCAAGTGTTCAACAATTCTTTCCTTAAGCAGTACCTCCATAATCTTACCCACTACTGAAGTGAAGCTGACCAGCCTATAGTTTCCTGCCTCCTCCCTGCCACCACTCTTGTGGAGAGGGAATACATTTGCCCTCTTCCAGTCCTCTGGAACCACCCCTGTATTGAGTGGCTCACCAAACAGGGCTGCCAGCAGTGCTGCTGTCAGTGCATAATTCCTTTAATATCCTGGGGTGTATATCTTCTGGCCCCATCACTTTGTTCACCCTCAATTTTGTGAGTTCCTCCAGGACCCTCTTTGCTGTAAAAGGACTGGTGTTTACCTCCCCCCCCCCCTCCCCCCCCTTTTTACCCTCCCTATCCCTCCTGTGTAGAGCATACCCTGGTACATTTACATCCCAGTAATGGTTTCCAGTGTACCATGTCTCGGTAATTGCTACTATGTCCAGGTCCGCCTCTGCCATCAAGGCTGCCAGGTCTGGGATTTTGTTTCCCAGACTGCAGGCATTTGTATACAGGACTGTCCATGTCTCGCAGCCTGTGCCCCCTGCATTTCTACATTTGCTTTTTTTTTGTTCCCTGCTTCTGACCTTGTTTTTTTCTCCTGCTGCCCCATTTTTCTCTGCCTTATCTCTTGTAATGAGTCCAGTCATATCTGTTCATGTTTCCCAGTCTGTCCTTATTGCACATCTACACTTGCCTTCCTGTTCCCCCTTTCCAACCCTGGTTTCTTCCTTTTGCTGCCTCCCTTCCCTCTGCCTTAATCCTTGTAAAGAGGTCAGGAAATGTGTCCACAACATTTTCTCCTCATCCATGCTGCTAGCTACTGTGAGCTATGGGGGTTGGCTGCTTAAGTCTCCCAGCTCCCGATTACCCCCCCCCCCCATATTTCTCAACTTCTTGCCTCATGAATCAGAGACAAGGCTTAAAAAAATCAAGGACAAAGACCCCAAATCAGGGACAAATCTTAAAAACTGGTACTGTTCACTCAGAAAGCTGAAAAAATAAAGGGATTTGTGTTAAGATGCATTTTCTGAAGAAGAACAAGTCTAATTTTAATGTTTGACATTATTCTGTGCTTTTAATCCCCACTGTTCTGTCACAGAAAACACACATTGTACGAGGGACAGAGGAAAATTTTGAGGCCAAAATCAGGGACATCCCTGAAAACCAGGGACAGTTGAGAGGTATGCTCCCCCCCTTGGCAAGTTTAAACACTTGGCAAGGACACATCTTAACTTTTCATGGAGGACCACAGTCCTCTCCCCGGATGGATGAAGGCCATCCCCTCTGTACAGATCCCTGTCCCTCCAGGTGGGTCTCCAGTCCCCAACGAATCCATAACCATTATCTCTGCACCAGCCCCTCAGTCAAGTATTGAACTTGCTGATGTGGAGATTTTGAGTCTCCCCCCTGCCGTGGATTGGCAACACCCTCAGAGAATGTCATGGAGTCTGTTACCTCTCCAAGGTGCCTACCCAGCCTTGAAGTCCTCCTGCATCTGCTCTATGCTGACTTCCTCCTTGGCTAGGTCATTTGTCCCCAGATGGACCATGACCTCCACTTCCCCCCTCCTTGCTAACACTGTGGTGATCCTCTGATTCATCCCCCCCTCCCTCTGAGCTGTGCCTCCTGGAAGGCACTGGACTTCCCTCCCTCTCCTCCCTGCTACCTGTACCCAGATCCATTCTCTGGACTATTGAGTCCCTCACCATGAGTAGCTTCCTCTTACTCTGGGGTCCTCTACCTCCCACCCCTGGGTCTTCCTCCTGGAAGACCCACTCATCCTCCCTGGTCTCAACCTCAGGTTCACTTGTGGGGCTTGCCTGCTCCTCCAGGATGGCAAAGGAATTTGCAAGTTGGACTGGATGGGTGAAGTGCACTGACCCTCCTCCCTCACCCTCCCTGAGCCCACCACAGTCCAGCCAGCCCTCTGCCTGGGCATCCACTGTGACAGCATCTGTGGACATGTTGGCCTCTGGGTGGGGGCAAAGGCCACCAGTACACCTACCAGCTTGGCCCAGAGACTGGCAACCTATGCCCTCAATCCAGAGAGGTGCCTGCACATGGGGCAGCACTGCAGTACCCAGAACATCTTCCTGAAGACTGCAGCCCTGCATCCACTGCACTGTGCCACTCCCTGCATTTTCCTGCCCTGCTCTGCTATTCCCCCCCCCTTTTGAATCCTAGGTAAGCTAGCCCGCCTGCTGTTTTATTAATTTATTTTTGTTCCCTTTCCTCTCTCCTCTCCTTTGCAGTCTGCTACTTTGGTACCACACTGTTGAAGAGGTATCCCCTCTGAATTGTTGTTCCAGTAGTAAACTGACCCCTTTAACTGTGCTCTTTTCAGTTCCCCTGTGGCCTCAGGAAGTTGTACACTGACGGTTGCCTATAAAGGCAAAGGAGCCCTGGGGTGGGTGGGATGGAGATGGTGAGTGGACCTGGTCCTGGATCCTGCAAAAAAAAAAAATCAACTTTCTGTAATAGAACAGTTTATGAATCAGAAAAAAAAACAAACCAAACAAACAGCTGCAACTCGTGTGAAATTCACAAAACAGCCAGTAACTAACCAGCAAACAGAAGCCCCTACTCCTGCCCAAACAAAATGGCTAAGGCAGCTGAATTTCAGCTAAGCAAACACACAGCAATTTAAAACAAGTCAATCCCCTGAAACCTGATGCTTGCTCTTCCTGCTGCTTAAGGTACAGACCCACCCAATAACTTACCAGCAAACAAAAGCCCCTACTCCTGCTCTAACAAAATGGCTAAGGCAACTTAGTCCTGGGATAACTTCACTTCCTGGGTAATGGACACACTTGGCCAGCAGCCTTATGCCCAGCCACCCAAGGCATGATGTTATCCCAGCATGACACACACACACCCGTGCATTTTTGATTAAATCGGGGCTACACGGTTAACTGAAGCTATCATTTCTTGACTTGTATGACAGATAGTCAGGAGCCCATCCCCACCACTGGTGCTGTCACCAGTATTAGTCTGTTTCTCTCCCTCTCACTGTCACTCCCAAAAGCTACTTGTATGCCAGTTCAATTCATTATTTACTGGTGATCGGGAGCCCAACCCCAGTATCAGTTCATTACTACCACCACATCTCCCTCTTTCTCCCACCCCCCAGTTGAAATAATCCCCTGCCCAACCACCTCTGGCCACTCCTGGCCTCCCTTCACTTCCCCTCCACAGAAAGATATGGTCCCTTGTCAGGCAACCGACACAGCCTTCCCTCCATCTTGACTGGTTGCTGCATAGTACAAATAGAAAATGCAAACAAAAAAGTCTAAAAATGCATAAACTACTCCCTAAAAACACATTTCAGTGGAATTATCTGTAAAAGTTACCACTTGCGTGGTGATGAAGAAGGTTGCTAACTTACCAATTACTGAAATACTGGAGAAATAATATTTAATAAATGCAAAAGTGATACAGTATGCAAAAGAAAATTGAGGTTGAAAAAGAACCTAGCTCCTGCATGTGTGCAGTTTGTACATGTACATACACTGGCTTAGTTTATTTATGTAAAAAAATACAAGCCCAAAAAGCAAACTGCACATACATTTTTTTCCCATCTCAGTTGTCTTTTACTCATAACTTTGAAATTTTTAAATAGTGTCTCTTCAAAAGGTCAACAATCTGCATGATACTGCTTTCTCTCTCTCTCTCTCATTACCACATTAATGACAACTTTTAAATCCTACCCAAAATGTGTTTTGGAGGTTGTGCCTGACAACACATGGGACTGGGAAGTTGCCATTTATGTGGTAGTGAGGGAAGGTGGTGACTTGGGACCTAGTGAACTTTTGGTGAAAAAATAAAAAATTGTTGTTAAAGTAAAAATTGAGGTAAAAAAAATTAAGTCTGTGCGCATGTGCAGTTTTCCTTGTTTTCATCAGTCTTAGTTTATTTTTATTCTTTTAAAAATAAGACATGATGACGCAACCTAAGTCCAACAACAAGAAACTGTGCATTTATTAAGAGTCCATAGGTGCCAGCACCTATGGGCGAGGGGTGTCGGCAGCTCCCCACACACACTTTTGCCCATATGCAAGGGCAGCAGGGAAGCAGTCATGGATTTTTTGTTATTGCTATAGCCCCACTCACTTTCTCCCATGTTCTAGCACCTGTGGCACAGACTTAGTGGTTTCCACGTTGGTTTGACACAAGCTACATGTCTGAAGTAGTGCCAGGTGGGACGGCTGCTTTCTACATGGCTCAAACAAAGCAAGCTACAGGTCTGGGGTTCTGCACTATGGCTATCTACATCATGTATGGTCCACAGTGCATATGCATAATGTGCTGCAAGCACAGGGTACCATGTTTCTCAAAAAGACAGAACATTTTTTTGAAAAATAAAACTACATAAATGCAAAAGTTATGGCTGCCACACAAAGTGTAAAAGTACTGAATGGAAATGCAATATTAGGGTAAAATGTCCACTCAGCCTTGTTGAATCTGTAGTGTCACATTCCTCAGAGTCTGAATGCTTAAGCAACACAGCATTGGTGTTGCCCTAACTGTGGCACTGTCTGTCCTGACACCAAAATTAGAATCCCCCCAATCTCAGTTCCCTTTGAATACAATTCCAGCCTCAGCTACTATACCAATGCTAAGAGCATATCTTCAGTATTTATAAAAAATATATGTGCTACAACACTTCCTCAAAACACAGTTACATTCCAAACCCAGCTCGAAGCACTGAAAATAAGTATAACCATGCAGATATGCGTGCTGTAAAATACTTTTGTCTATATTGATTTCACATCCATATAATTTCCAATCACACCTGGCAGCACTCTGAACATAAACTATCAAAAATTAAAATCCAGATTTTTCTATTTTTTTTTCTGGCTGATTTTCTTCACAGCATGATGGAGTCATATCCTTCTTCTCTCCTTAAAGGACTGCACACAGTCACAAGGATATATCCCTGTACATTCTGTAGCAATGTAACCGGGTGATCACCCTTGTGCACCTATCCAGCTATTCACCATTCTTGAAGAAGTGTTGACTTTGCCCATCCTCACATAGTTTCACAAAGTGTACAATAGCCTACTTCAAATCTGGCAAAGTGAGGTCACTTCAGGTCTTCATGAAAGGCATAGATTATTGGCACAATTTTCAAAACTCCCACAGATTGTGTGCCAAACTCCTGCTAGTGGCAAACTCCAGTGCGCCATCGACTCTGCACCGTATTTTGGTACAACAGGGGTCCTGGCACCAAAGTCTCCAGAGTTGCCGCAAACTGCTCCTTGGGCAAACTGACAGCACACCAGAGAGGAATGATGGAGGCTGTCATCATGCCCTTCCTTTTACAAATTCAACCCACTGTGCACATTTTTGTATGTACTATATACTCAGGAAACATGGGACATAATCAACAGAAACAGCACATCAGTTGTAATGCAACATGGGATGTGGGTAGGTATGTAAATGGTTGTGTAGCCCACAAAAATGACACTCACTGGAAATACCAGGACTCTGCCCACAGGTCCACACTGCACAGTGGTGGATACCCTGACCACCAGGCTACATGGGGAGGACAGAAGCAATCCTGCCACATAGCCTTGTGACCCCCCCCCACAGCTCGTCCAGGGCATGCCCCAACTACTGACTGTGGCCTCTGGCCAATGTGGGCACACAGCATTATCACATGCATCAAGTCCCAGTCATCCCATCACCACTGGGGCTGACCAGTACTGGGGCAGCAGACCAGAAGACAGCAGTGGTGAGGGTGGGTGCAGAAATTGGTGTGTCATACCTGTAAACTTCCCACCCCCATGCTGCTGGTGGAAGGGTTGGTGCCTGTTTTTTCAGGTGTACTCACAGGAAGAAGTTGGTAAGTGGGAGGTGGAGAAGAAGTTAGTTTAGACATACTGTATGCCATGGGTCTCTCTACACCCTACACATTCACAAATATAATTTAAGAAGTAAATGGCAGTTTGGTGGGCCACTGAGCTTTGTGTACAGGCATGGACATAGTTTAAAAAGAAAAACGGTAGTCTAACAGGCAACTCCACTCCCCATACAGGAGCAGAGATAATTTAAAATTAAAACACCAGACTGGGGCAAATGTCCTCTCACCTTGCCATAGAAGGGAGTATCTTTTAGAAAAAAACTTTAGTCCAATGGTTGTCTGGGGTCGGTAGAGCATTTCTGTAAGCAAATGGCTGTTTTAGAGGGCCTATCTGCTCCCCTTATTGATCCTACAAGCTTGTAAGAATGTAAAAAAATATATGTATTTTTTAACTTCTTGAATGGTAAGTATGTGTGAGGGGGTTAGGAGTAAAGATGTGGTGAAGTTTAAATTCACCTGTGAAGCTGGTGCAAATTTGTAGAAATTCACACTTTGTAAATTTTGCGATGGCCAAACCAACTTTGCTGTGCAATTTTTTTTTAAACCTTAAACAATATAAAAGCCTCTGTCACCTGCTAAGCTGTAATGCTACCCCTTCCACCTCCAAAAATGTAGTATCATACAGATACCCCCCACCATGGAGAACTGCAAAGAGTTAAGTACTGTAGGATGGTCACATGACTCTGAATCTGAAGTTCAATACCCTACACTTTCTCCCACCCACACGGCAAACACACTTCTCCTTCTTGTCTCCACTTGAGTGCCACCACCAGATCAAGACACAATAAGTCATAACAAGCTCCCCAAAAAACCCACTCTGGTCCACACTACCCTCCTTCCCTCACCAGCACCCAGAAAAAAAACTTTAATAAAGAAGAAAAGTCCCCTGGTACAGAGTGTCTGCTCTGTTCAGTGTCTATCTTGGTGATGGTGTGAAGGAATGAATGCTAATGTAACCCCTAGATGGCGCTATCCCAGGGGCTACTACCCCTGCCTGATTTGCCACTAACAAGTTGAGGGGCCTGGATCCAATGGCGGGTGCCTCCACCCAGAGGTCAGGGTTTGCAATAGTTAAACTAACTTGGTCACAGCCCTCTGGGACACTGCAACCCCCCTTTCTTCCCACTAGTGGCCCACACAATATATCAGAATTACCTTCACAGTATACACTTACCCCCAGGACTGGTTCCGCACTGGGACCTCCTGTGAAATAAGATACAGTGCAACAATCACAGTACAGTACTTTAACATAGACAAATACCTCAGGCAGTATAACTTTGCTGAAACAAGCAGCTCTGATTTATTTAGGGCATATAACAAGGACAGGGGAAATCAGGTTAATTAGCTTATCACTCTACTCATCACCTATGGCTCTGTGCACAGGCTATCCCTATCAGTTACTGTCCCTGGGCACCCAAGCCCTAGTGGCTAGTCCAAACCAGGTAGCTGGTAGGGGCCCTCACACAGAGAAAAGAAAAATTAGTTTAAACAGTCAGCAGTACAGTGATTCCATTTGGATTTAATGTGGCATTCAACAGGAGCAACCCTGAATTAGTACTCACGACCTCCAAACAAGATAGGGTCCTTCAACATCAGCAGGGCTACTCTTGAGCTCCACGAGACTCCTCACACATTTATATGGTAAACAGTCACAGGCAAAAGTCCTTTAATGGCAGCAGGATTCACTTGAGCTGCACAAGCCTCCTCACACATTTATATGGTAAAAAAGAAAGTACTATACCAGGCAGGCTGCTTCTCTATCCCGATCGCAATTACTGCACAATACCCGGGAGAACACACAGCAGATTCAGTTCCTGACAGACCGAGTGCAATTCAGAAATTTCTCCAGTCTTCTACAGGGTGAGCCTGGTTTCTACTCTTCAGATATCCTTTGATTCTCTTCACAGGACGGATTCAGTCCTAACAAGCAGTTACACAAGCTGCAGACCGAACTCTGACCTTACATGTTTTTGACTAAAACTGTGCACTGAAGGAGCACAGGGTTCCTTTCCCCTTCACTGCCAGAGCTAAACTGAAACTCCAACAGACAAAACTGGCACTTCCTTTGAGTTCCTCCCAGTTCTTGACTGGATTGGCTGTCACTCACAATAGACTGCTGCTGTTGGTCCAAAAAGGCCAAGTCTAAACTACATCTCCCAGAGTCACTGCCCATACAATCCTCTTGTGGCTGGCTCAGATTATGAATCCAAGTTCTGATTCGTCCAAGGCACCATTTTAGAGCTAGCTTACCCCACACTGATTGGTCCAGTTCAGCAGTTCAAAACCAGAATGGGGAACTAGGCAGACACAGTTCTGACTGCAAAGAAAGCAGGTTAGACAAACTGTCATTTCATTATTACTCTAAATGATTTCTGGCAAACAGTTACATCTTTCAGATAGGTTCCCTTTGCACTCCTAGTGACTGCAAAAATGGAGTGAATTGGCAGCAGCTCGAGTGGTACTCAAACAGAGAAGCACACAGTCCCCCCATACAAACTAATTATGTCTGCAAGCAGACAGCTCTTAAAGAGACAGTACCAGAGGCTCTAAAAACACTCACTGATAAATGGCTTAAACGCCAAACACCATTCAGGCTTGGAGCATTCAAGCAAGCTCCTGGAAGTCTTTTGGGAACCCCCATTTGCAGGGGGGTTACACCAATGTCTTTGCTCTTAGTAAAACCTGATTGGCTGAATTCAGTGGTAGCCCAAACAATGCTCTCCACACAAGACAAGGGGACATGTTCTCTTTACCTTTCTTCCATGGGCACAGAAAATGCCCAATAAAAAGAGAAAATGCTGGCAGGCAACTACAGCAACGGTAAAAATATTCTTCTATGAGGCACAGGCATAATCTCTCTTTCAAATTTTTATGGCCCCAGAAAGTGTGCAACAAGGAGTTTGGAGAACTCCATAGCAGCAATCAAATAAATGCCCAAACAGGGCAGCAAGGCAAGGGCACAGTCTCTTTAAAATGTGTAAAGACACAGAAAATAACTAAAACTGGGAAAAAAATGGCAGTCAAGAACTTCCACCCTCTTAAACAGGGCAAGGCAGAGCAGGAGAGTACCACCCATCCTCCTTAAGTCAGCTATGTGTTTTGTTTATGTGCAAGAGGCAAGTCAAACATCTTGCTATTTCTTTGAAATGGGAGGCTAGGAAGGCACATACTAGTTACAAATCAACCACTGTATAAGACATACAGTAATACAGTGCAATGTGTATTCCATGTCACTTGGTTGTAATATATACAGTGTACGATTACTTGCTGCTAAATGCCTTTACAAGACAACAATCTTTCCTAGTATGTTTTGGTGCACTATTATGGAATATGTCTGATTTCAACAAGAAAATATGCAGTTTTTGTGTTGTCTGCTAATGTAAAGCTGCATTTAGTTTTAAGACCTCTGCACAACTTCAGTAACTGAAAGAACTAAAAAATGTTTCCCCAGCTGTGTGGTGTACAGACCTATGGGACAGGTACTGTACAGAATAATAGCAAGCCTTGTAAGAGAGCTGCAACAGGCTACAGTGATCAAGCATACTCAATGGTATATCAGACCATCAATTAGTTATAACCACCAGCCCAACTGATCAATGGGATGTTGTAGTTTCCTTGTGAAGCAGCAGGGCTCTGCAAAGTACAGGTAATATATTTGTTACTAGAATGATCACATCCTCGGCCACTCTGAGGGCTACAGAATCCAATCCCACCTTCACAATGGGATCTAGGTTAATATAGTATGGATACAACTGCACAGGACAAAACCGCACCTTGCAAATAGCACCGGGGACCACACCCCCCGACTGAATTATAATCACCTCTGAGGGGGACGCATGTTGGGGAATGGGGTAATGAGGGTGGGTAGGCAGTTACAGGATGAAAGCGTGCGGCAGAGGCAACTTGGGTGGGGGGATAAGACAGGAGTAAGTTGGGGGGCTGAACACCTTGGGGAAGGGGGAGTTTGTGAAGTCCATGCAGGAGAGAAGGTGGTGGGGGAGGTGGGGGAGGCTGCATGGCAAGTAAAGATACAAAAAAACGAAATGCAGGTATGTGAATCCTGAACTCAGGATGGCCGTAAGAACCACCACCACCACCATCCACACCCTGTGGCTTTATCAGCTAAGACATGGCACGAGACACAAGCAACATCCCCTGTTGAAGGTGAAAACACCCACAGGTATAGCACTGTTATGCCCGCACTATGTTTTCACTGTCGCTGTTTTCACTACTGCTATATTGTCCACGCAGTTTTGTGTCCCGCGGTACTGCCTGTGCTACATTGACTGGATAACTTCATGACGTATTAGACAATAGAACAGCTTGCTGCTGATTCACTAGCCAATGAGAGAGCTTGCTGCTAACAAAGCTACATCATTTACCATATATTTTAGTCTATCGGCTGCCAGTCACTTTGACTGGCAGCCCAGCAAACCAATGAGATGCTCCAGTCTTATTCTATGATTTTCTTTAGCCATCTGTCAGATGAAAACAAAAGACAGAAATGTAACCAATATGAAATGTGTCACTACAGTGTCATTCTTTGTTTCTGCACTACTGACACCTTGCCTTGCGGCACTCCCAGTCACGTCACAGATCTTCCCATGGACATACCAGTTATCCACCACTTATGCAGAACCAAACTTGGAGGTGAGTGGCCTGTCATGTCAGGCATGCACTTGGGGGGGGGGGCAGGATCAGACAGGGTCATTTTTCCCATGGTTTTCCACCCAGGGTGCCTGTGTGCATTGACGCACACACACATGCACTTTAGTGGCATGTATGCATGGTGTCTGGTGGCAATCCCTTTTCTGCAGCATGCAGTCACTTATACTATCACCTAGCCTCTGCAGGGAGATGCAGTCTTCCCTGGTAACTCCAAAGGAGGACAGCTGCCCCTTGGAAGTTTGATTCTCATTCCCTGGCTGGCCCCTGATTGCCTGAGCTCTTTCCCAAACTTGGTTGCCAGTGCTGGGCTTGCTGGCACAGAGGTTTGTCACTGTCTTCCGGAGCTGAAGTCTGGAGCTTCAAACCCAAATGAGGGCAGATTTTTATACACTTGATTGTGTTTTAGTTAATATTCAGTACATTTAAATTATGGGCTTTACTAAAAGATTTACTCCTGTTTTGTGACATTAGCCCTCACATGCATCTGTGAATAAGTTAGAGTTGATTCTGAGGTGCGAAAGTTTTAATGTCTGCACTTCAGGTGAATAGAGAAATGTCAAGAATTGCTGCCACAAGTCAAAGTACCAATGGTACTGAATGACGCCAAGGTATGGATGTATCTTTTTTGTATTGCAGATAGCTAGCTAGATAATTTATCTAAAAAATGCTTTTTCTGAAAACCAAGGTGCTTTATATAAGCATAACATAACAAGTACATTTTTTTTGCTTCCTCTGGACTGGTCCCCATTGGCCTGACCCTACCCTCAAAAACTAGTAAATAAAACAATAATACTGCAAAGTTACAATGCAGAGCAATGTAGGTAACCATATCTATTTCGGACTCCTACAAAAGCCTGACTGAACAGCCATGTCTTAAGGTTACTTTGGAAAATGGTGATAGATGGTACAGCATGAATGTCCGTTGGTAAACCATTCTATAGTAAAAGGGCTGCTACAGAGAATGTTCTGTTCATGGCTGATTATAACCTTGATACTGGGGTAACCAATATACCAGTACCAGTGGAACGTAACTCACGGACATTGGGGCGGATTGCAATAAGCTCACCAAGGTACTGGGACCAGCCCTTTTAGGAGTCTTGAAAGTGAGTGAAAGTATCTTAAAGTCAGTACACCAATTAAGCCAGTGCAGAGAATAAAGTGCTGGTGTGCTATGGTCACTCCTTTTAACTGGTTTAATAAGTCTGGCTGCCACATTCTGCACCAGCTGGAGATGGCAGATCTAACCTGCTGGAAGGCCCAGGTAGAGTGTATTGAAGTAGTCATGGCACAAGATGTCAAAAGCATGCACTTGTGTTAGTGGATCATCCTGCATAAGGTATAGATGCAATCCTGCTATATTCTTTAAATGACAGAAGTCACTCCAACCACAGCTGACACCTGAAGTACAAGAGTCAGTTCTTGGTAATGAGTGACCCCTAAATTGTGTGAACTAACTGCCTAGCCTGGAGTTTGTCTTCACCAAAGCAAGCAAGATCCAGGCTTTCCAGAATAGGAGACACCAGATAAGCCTGTTCCACCAGTAACAGCTTGGTCTTGCTGGGATTGCTTCAGCCTGCTATGAGCCATCTGCTCACTGATCTCTAGTATAGCATTCTCAAGCACAGTCACTCAGGAGTAGAGCTGTGTGAACCTCCCAAAGTTTGACCTGGTGAACTTTGACCATCGAAATTCCTAAAGTTCACCAAAGTTATCCTAAGGTCGAAGTGGTCTGCACTGGTTTAACCATTACAAAGCATGAGCTAGAATGAATAAACTGGATATCAACAAGCATTTGTCAATGCCGAATGTTTGCTTGCTGGCATTGGCATTGGTAGTGTAGAAGTTACAGAGCTGCATAATAGAAATGGCAGTGAAGTATTGAACTGAAGCCAACCCCCCCACCACCCTGCAGAGAGCGACAGGCATTGGGGTGTGCCTTTGGGTCGTCAGGCATAATGGCCATGCCATTTCACCACACCCTACCCTGCAGACACTGACAAGTGTCATGGTGTGCCTTGGAGTCTTTGGCCCTTATGCGCACCCCATCCCATCAGGAAATACGGTGAGATGGGTGTGGTATAGGACAATGGGGTGAACTTTGGGGCTGAAGAGTCCAAGGCATACCTCGGTGCCTCTCACTGGCTGCAGGGTGTGGAATGGTATGAGCATTACAGGCAAAAATCCCAAGTCACACCCCTGATGCCTGTCATTCTCTACAGGGTGGGGCGTTATGGTTGGAAACCCTATCATCTCAAGCATTCGTTGGTATTTTCACTCCAAATTTTCAACATGGTTTTTTTGTGACCCCCGCCTCATGAACAGTGGCAATATCAGTTTGTTAGCTGAAAGCTGCTTATGCACAGCGACTACGACATTTAGCACCACAGGTGCAAAAACACATTCTGAACAGGATATGAAAAATGACAGCTGTACTGTTCATGGGGAGGTGTAAAATATGGCAATGTTGCAAATCTGCAGTAAAAATATTAAAAAAACTGGTGAAGTCACAAGCGTGCATAGAAACTGTACAACGCACACCCATAATGTAATTAGTTTGGGGATTTTTTACAGCAGATTGTCAACACAGGCATTTTGGGACCTCTGATCATGAACAGTGTCACTGTGATTTTCTTTATCTGTCCCGAACAATGATTTCCCACAGCTACCATGCATCTCTGTGCTGAAAGTGTGAAAACACATTTCGGCCATGTTGTGAAAAATGACAGCTGTACTGTTCATAAGGAAGTGTGGAAAAATGCCACTGGTGAAAATCTGGACTGAAAATATTACAAAGTCATGAACTTATGAGGGTGCGTGGAAACTGCACAATGCTCACTCGTAACACAGTCATTTTATGGACTTTTGTCACCAAATTTTCAACATAGCCATTTTAAGACCTCTGCTCATGAACAGTGTGGAGCTCACGCGACAATCCTGAGCCGCCCCCCCGCCTGAAGTTGGTGGAGGGCAGTCTTGCCCTGGAGCTCCCACGACGATCCTGAGCCACCCCCCCTGCCTGAAGTTGGTGGAGGGCATCTTGCCCTGGAGCTCCCGCGATGATCCTGAGCTGCCCCCCCGCCTGAAGTTGGTGGAGGGCATCTTGCCCTGGAGCTCCCGCGGTGATCCTGAGCCGCCCCCCCGCCTGAAGTTGGTGGAGGGCATCTTGCACTGGAGCTCCCACAACGATCCTGAGCCGCCCCCCCCTGCCTGAAGTTGGTGGAGGGCATCTTGCCCTGGAGCCCCCCTGCCTGAAGGTAACTGTAGCTGAAACCGAACACCTCGTACAGCATTCTTCTCCTTTGTCTGCCTTTAAATTTGGTGCCTTCTCAAAGCTGCTCTCCGGAACAGTAGCACACCAAGCTGTAGCTGAAACGCTGTTTGCAGCATTATTTCCTTTGTTGAAGTGCAGTTGCGGCTTCGCTGCCTTCCCCTGACTCAACGAGCCGTCCCCCTCTCTCTGCAGAGCCCTGGCCTGCAACGGCGTTTGGTACTGGACTGTAGGACCTGTGTGCTCGGTTAGGGAGGGCGTTTTTTTATATGCTACATGCTCCTACTCTGGCTAAAATGGACTTGATAGTGCTGATTTAATCTAGATACAGTTTTGCATAGTTAAACTGCTTATTTGTAAAGGCTGATTTAAACTGCACACTTTTGTTGTGAATTGAGTTGCATAATAGTGCCTGTACTGCATACTGTAGAGAAGTGTTCTATTAGCTGTGTTCTGTTACAAGTTTCAGACTGCCATTGTAAAGTACTGCTACCTGCCTTCTTTCTTTGTTCCCTCCCTCCTTGACTCTGTCTCTTTGTCCCCTTCTCCTCCCCCTTCTAAGCTCCTCCAACTTGCTCTTGCCTATAATTATAGCCTCCCTATATAGGACCTCACTCACCCCTTTTCTTTCTCCTTAGTTGGTGGAGGGCATCTTGCCCTGGAGCTCCCGCGACGATCCTGAGCCACCCCGCCTGAAGTTGGTGGAGGGCATCTTGCCCTTGAGCTCCCGTGACGATCCTGAGCCGCCCCTCTGCCTGAAGGTAACTGTAGCTGAAACCGAACACCTCGTACAGCATTCTTCTCCTTTGTCTGCCTTTAAATTTGGCGCCTTCTCAAAGCTGCTCTCCGGAACGGTAGCACACCAAGCTGTAGCTGAAACGCTGTTGCAGCGTGGCTAAGCACCTTTTATTGAAGTGCAGTTGCCGGCTTTTGCTGCCTTTCCCTGACTCAAGCAGTCTCCCCTCTCTGCAGAGCCCTGGCCTGCAACGCGCCGGTGCTGGACTGTGGGACCTGTGTGTTTTTCTCCCGCAGTCGCTTAAGTACTGCTCCCCACCACACCTACCTTTTTGGCTGGCATTTGCTTTATAGGGCTATGCCATGCCTCTAACAAGCCCCCTTGGGCCGAAAAATAACTATCTCCTCAGATTTCCATTTGCAGGTTATACCAGTCTACAACTAGAGGGCGTTCTGATTTATCCTGCATTGTAACTGTTTTAAAGTAATAAGTAAAATTTTAATTCCTTCAACCTGGTCTCCTTTTTTTAGCTCTTTCTCAGACATTAAATATCCTGCTAAAACTTATACTCGATATGGACATTAAATACATTGTAACCGTTCTATTTATTACAATCCTATTTAACCACTGTTTGGTCCAAGTCCCGTGCAGAACTAAAAAGTCATCAGTGGGTTGTTTCCTAGACATTGATCCCAGGCACAGTTCATTTCTAACACCCTTTCTTTATCCCTTTGACACCTTCTCACTTATTATTCCTCACAAACTAGCTTACCACTTAGCCTACTCCCTCCATAAACCTGTAGGTTGCAAATTTCCCCTCCTAACTCTATCCTTTCATCATAAGCTATGGCACTTCCTCCGCCTAGCAATACTTCTATCTGGGGACATTGAACTGAATCCCAGACCTATAACAATGAACCAGTCACCAAATAATGTGACCTGGACAGATTCAAAGGGATTACGGATTGCGCACATGAATATTAGGAGCCTTCTTCGTAATCTACCGGAACTTGAGGCATGGGTGGCACAGAATCTTCCTGACATCTTATGCCTATCAGAAACCTGGTTAAAGCCCTCTACTGCTAACCACTTGTGTGCCTTACCCAACTATAATTTTATCAGGCAAGATAGAATTGCCGCCAAGCGTGGAGGTGGGGTTGCTATCTACTACAAACAGCACCTGCTGCTAGGCCAAAATGTTCTTCCTGCCTATCTCTTTGTGAAGCTATCCATACGCTCCTATTAGGTTCAAAGAAATCAGATTGACCCAGCTATAACCCCCTGCAGGAGGGTTAAAGGCCTAGAAGAACTTCTCCAACACATTGATAGTACCACTGGTCATAACGGTCCTAGTATTAGGTGACCTAAACCTCAACTGGGCTAGTAAAGCGTCTCAAGCCCTCCATACCCTAGTGCAAAGTCATAATTTTCATCAGTTGATCTCTGACCCTACCAGGATTAGGGCCCCCTCGCAGTCTAGCATGCTTATAGACTGGATCCTTACTAATCGCCCTGATAGCATTAGCTGTGCAGGCACTTTACCAGATGTAATCAGTGATCACTCCCCGATCTACTGCACGTGGAGCTCATACAAAAAACCATCTCTGCCCCCAAGACTTGTAACTTTTTGCAATCTTGCCAATTTCAACCCTTTTCACTTTATTAATGACCTTTCTATGATTGACTGGTCCTCCATTCATAATGCATCAGATGTCCAGTCCGCCCTAGACAGCTTCCTCACAATATTCCGTCGGCTCCAAGACGTCCATGCTCCATGGATCACCAGGCGCTTTTGTGGCACTCAAAGTGGCTTACTAAAGATCTACTAACCCAGATTAGGGCCAGAGACAAAGCCTGGAGTCTTTTTAAGTCCACAAAGTTGGAATCTGACTACTGCCACTACCGTTCATTGAGGAATGCCTGCAAAAACAACATCCGTCTATCCAAAAGTACCTTCTGTAGGAACCTGCTAATAAACGCCTCTGGTGATTCGAAGAAATTCTGGACTACCATAAAAACTATCATCGGCTCTAAACAAAAGTCCCATACAAATAGTATGTTACTTAATGGTATACACTGCAATAACCCGTTAACCATAGCCAATACCTTTAATAACCTTTTCTCAGATTTATCCAGCTACCTGTCCACCTTCCAAAATGCTAGTACTGTGCTGCCCTCTTGTGACATTAAACCACTACCCTCAAACCCCTCTTTCAGGTTCCGGATCATTCATAAAAGAGAAGTTGAAAAGCTACTTCTCACTATCAATGACAACAATAGTCCAGGGTCTGATGGTCTTGAACCAAGGTTGCTGAAAGCAGCGGCCCCCTTTATAGCCTCCCCAGTAACCACAATGTTTAATATGTCCCTTTGCCGTGGTATAGTACCAACTATATGGAAAATTGCTAAAATCACTCCTATTCCAAAGAAAGGAGACCAAAAGGAAATAAAGAACTATCATCCCATCGCTATACTTTCTATCTTAAGCAAAATTTTGGAAAAACTAGCCGCCATACAAACAATTGAATACCTTCAAAAATATAACCTCCTCTCCAGTTCCCAACACGGTTTTTGTAAAGGCCATAGTACCACCTCTGCCCTGCTAAAGCTGACTAGTGACATTAACTCAGCCATGGACCTAGGCCTCTTGACTGGAGCAGTTTTTATTGACCTAACTAAAGCTTTTGGTCTGGTAAACCACTCGCTCCTTCTGTCAAAACTACGGTCCTTTGGTTTCTCCCCAGATACCATAACTTGGTTTGAGAGCTATCTGACCGACAGGCAACAGACCGTGGTCTTTAACTCTGCAACTTCGGATCCTGCACCTATCCACATTGGAGTGCCACAGGGCTCTATTCTTGGTCCTCTACTCTTCACAATATTCATTGATGATATCCCTTCAGTCGTACCGAATTGTTCATCTCCGCTCTACGCGGATGATCTGGTTATCTATCATAGTGCGAAAACTTCAATCTCCCTACACCATCCCCTTGCATCGGATTTCACGAGTATCCAAACCTGGCTTACTCATAATAAACTTGTCCTAAATTCTAGCAAATCTTACTCAATGGTGTTTGGCTCCCAGGCCAGACTCAAAACTAATCCTTATCCCCTTATCATCTCCTGTGCGGACAACTCTCCTCTACCCTCTACCAAATCTTTCAAATATCTTGGTGTCACCCTGGACGAATCACTTGATCTTGACCTTCATATCTCTACTATTTGTAAGTCAGTCAATGCTAAGCTAGGAAGTGCCTATCGTACCAGCTACGCACTTACCCCTCAAGCCAGACTAGCAGTGGCTCAAGGTTTCCTTCTACCGGCCCTAGTATATGGCTCGCCGATCTTCCTTTCTGCATCTAAATCTGCCCTTCATAAATGGCACATCACTTACAATAACATTTGTCGTATGCCGTGGCCTCACCACATTTCAAGCACCACTGCCACCTTTATCGGGACCTAAAATGGTTCAGCCCGTCCGCCAATCATCTTCAGACCTTTGGATCATTAATTGACTCTGTCATCAGAACAGGTCTCCCCCTATCCCTTTCCTCTGCACTGGAAACTCAACCTCCTATTCATGAATTACGATCTACTGATAAAGCCCTTCTGCGTGTGCCAAGATGTAGAACAAAAATGGGCACTCGCGCGTTTTCCTACACTGCCCCAAAATACTGGAACTCTTTACCTCTCTCCATCCGTCAAACAAACACCCATGCTATCTTCAAGAAACTACATCGTGAACATCTTCACACTCTACATCCCTGCACTTGTTTTAACCCACCTTGAACCCTTACTAATGCTTGCTCTCTCCCTTATCTTCATCCTATCTACCCCCTTTTTCCTCTTCCTCTACTTATGATCTTTACCTGCCATGCTCTTTCATCCCCTCTTTCCTCCTTCTCTCTCCCTCTCTACCTTTTACGGCACTTACTGCACTGTAACTTACTACCTTCCATGTTGTTTTCTTCTTTGATACCAATCCTGTTTTCTCCTTCTGTATTCATGGTATCTTATCCTTCACCATTCAGTATGTCAATATACTTACTATACACTGCTTTTACCCATTTGTACTGTTTCATGTGCTGCGTCACATGTTTATCGTTATGTCTGTAAACTGTTTTCTCCCGGGTCGTGCCTGAAAATAGGCATTGTTTGCCTAGTGCACTTACCCGGTCACCAAAAGCAAAAAAATAAATAAATAAATAAATAACTGTGATTTTCTTAATCTGTCCCAAACATTGCTTTCGCACACCGACTGCACCCTTGTGCGCTACATGTGTGGAAACACATTTAGGGTGACATGTGAAAAATGGCAGCTGTACTGTTCATAAGGAAGTGTAATAAAATGGCAATGTGTAAAATCTGGATTGAAAATATAGAAATTCTAAAATTATGAGCTGCGTTTAGAACTGCGCAGAACGATGCTCAGAAAACAGTCATTTTTAGGAATTTTTCACCAAATTTTCAACATAGCCATTTTAAGACCTCTGCTCATGAACAGTGTCACTGTGATTTTCTTAATATGTTCTCATACATTGATTTTGCACACCGACTGCGCCATTGTGCATACTTGATCGGAAACACATTTTGGGCAGATGTGAAAATGACAGCTGTACTGCTCATAAGGAAGTATAATAAAATGGCAATGTTGAAAATCTGGAGTGAAAATAATGAAAATTCACAAACTTCTGACGCTCGCGTAGGAACTGCAGTACACGCTCAATAAAACATATTTTTAGAATTTTTCCACCAAATTTTCAACATTGACTTTTGAAACCCACCTTATGAACAGTGGCAGTGTCATTTCGTTACTCAGTCCTGAAAGGTGATTTCACGTAGTGACTGCGAAATCACCCTTCAGGCCTGATTAACGCCATGACAATGAGAGCATTCATGAGAAGAGATCCCAAAAACCCCATGTTGAAAATTTCATGCAAAAATTCCAAAAAATGCCTGAGATATGCAGCAAAGTTGAAAAAACCCTATCTATTCCATTATACAGCTTACCGGCATTTTCTTAGTTCTCGGTCAGCTTTGAAGACTGCAGACATGTTCCCGGTCCACGAAGATCATCGTGCCGGAGTCCGGAGGTAAGTATGGGGTGGAGGGGTGTGGGGAGGTGGAGTGCGCAGTGGATGGGTGCAGGTGGGGGCAGAGACAGCGAGGGACCATTTTTCAGTTTCAGGTTTGTTTGTTTTTTTAAATGACGATGCGGGATGTTTGCCACAGTGGGGTGGGCTCCCAGCGTGGCACAAGGATGGCTGTGGGGGCATGGAGCCAGCGGGGATTGGGCACCCCTGTCAGCGACAGCATCTGTTGCCCGCTGGGGTAGGCTCCAGCGTGGCACCTGTCTCTGGGGGGGACCAGTGGAGCTGGCGGAGATTGGCACCCCGTCGGCTATACAATAATAGCCACGCTGGGGTAGGCACCAAAGCGCAGCATATGGAACTTTGTTTTTGGGGGGTCCAGCACAGCTGATTGGGATTTGCACCCTGGGCCAGCATAGTGTGTGCGGGGGGCCGAGCATGCAGTATGCGGTGTGTGTGTGTGTGTGTGTGTGTGTGTGTGTGTGTAAGATGAGTGCATGAGCAGGCGATATCTTATCGCTGCTCACTGAAGCGTAGCTCCCCCTTTCAACTGTACTCCACTGCATTTTGGACTGCTGTCATAGACAGCTCCAGCAGGCATTGAAGAACTGCCGCCGCACCTGCAAATACACTGACTGAATTGGAAGAGGGCTGCCACACCTCCGAAAACTCGGATGACGGCATTATGTTTCTTGCACATGTGTGCAAGCAAACATAAAAATGACTGGACTGGGAAAGCACCAAAAATAGCAGAATGATGCAGTGGGCCACATTGAGGGGTACTGGTTCCAAAAATTGTGTCCATTCAGTTAGTGCCAAACATGGACAATGCTAGTACAAGTAATAAACAAGTGTATGTGGCTAAGTAACAATGCTTAAATAAAATACATTTTAAAATGTTTGTAATTGTTATTTGTAAGACCTATATGTATGCCCACAAAATATCCATATAGAATCCCACAGTGGGAGTTACTGGTTTCAAAAGTGTGTTCCCATTGGGGCAGTCACACACGGACAGTGTGTGTCTGGTTCTACCATGGATCAGTGTTGTACACACTGGTTTCATGGGCAATGTTGCCCCCCCCACAAAAAAAAATATGTATGTGGCCTGTGTAGGTCTGACAAAAATTCACCACATGTTAAAGACTGACTGAAGACAACAGTGCAGCATCCCACAGTGTGAGCTGCTGGTTCCAAAAATTGTGCACCCACTGGGGGGACAGTGGCACACATGGACAAGGTGTTTGGTTCTGCCATGGTTTCATATGGGCAATGTTGGACAAAAAAACTATTTATTCAGCTTGTGTAGGGCTGTCAAACATTCACCACACATTAAAGACTGACTGAAGATAACAGTGCAGCATCCCACAGTGAGCTATTGGTTCCAAAAATTGTATGCCCATTGGGGGGACAGTGGCACACATGGACAAGGTGTCTGGTTCTGCCATTGTTTCATATGGGTAGTGTTGGCCCAAATATTATTTATTCGGCCTGTGTAGTCCTGTCAAAAATTTACCACACATTAAAGACTGACCGAACACAACAGTGCAGCATCCCACAGTGGGTGCTACTGGTTCAAAAAAACTGTGTGCCCACTGGGGAGACAGTGGCACTCATGGATAAGGCGTTTGGTTCTGCCATGGTTTCATGTGGGCAACACACTGCTCCAAAAATGACTTATTCAACCTGTGTAGACTTGCCAAAAATTCACCACACATTGAAGACTGACTGAAGACAGTGCAGCATCACACAGTGTGAACTACTACTTTAAAAAACTGTGCGCCCATTGGGACAGTACCACCCATGGCCAGCACATCCGGTTCAGCCATGGATCTGTGTCATACACACTTTGTGGACAATGTTGCTCCAAAAATTATGTATGTAGCCTGTGTAGGCCTGTCAAAAACTCTAACTTTAACTCATTCAGCCCCAAGCTGACATTTTTTTGAATAAGGTAAAGCACAGAACCTTTTGACTCATATATACGGTATATATGCTCAGGAGCTGAAAGAGCATATGTATGAGTCGAAACTAAAGGTTCAAAGGAAGAAGAGAAGAAGTGTGTGTGCGTGTGTGTTGGCTACTGGTTCAAAAAAACAAACAAAGAAAACCTAATGGACACAGACGCCCTCCACATCCACCTCATCATCCTCCTTTGTTGGTCCAGTTTGAAGTGTAGAAGATTCATCTTCCATAAACTGTGGCAAAAAGGTGTTTGGAAAAAGGGACAGGTTCATTTTATTAAAGTGAGTATCTCTTCATTTTGATTTGAAAGGCATATTCTGTTGGTGACAATATTGTCTGCAGCACTGAAAACACTGAGTATGCACTTACAGGTGGGCAACTGAGGTGCTTAACTGCTACCTGTGTCAAAGAAGGCTAAATGGTCTTTTTGGTACCAGTACAATAAAGGCTAATCTTCTTCTGCTAGTGGCACACTCTCATGCAAGTAATCCTGCACCATTTTTTTTGCTGGCATCTCAGACGCCACTTTGTCAGAAAGTGACCTGCTATGCTTTTTCATCAAGCCACAATTAGATAGTTGTTCCCATAGTGGTTTGTCATCAATGTCTGTCTTTCTGGGAGAAGCAGCAGGAGCATCAGCAGCAGTTGTAGCACTTTGACTTGGAGATGGAGGCAAAAATGAGTGACTCCCGTGACATTCAATACTAGCAGAGGAAACGCATGGGGGTCCTCCTTCTACCTTCTCCTGCCTCTGGCTTGTCAGTGTGATTGATGAGTGTCGTTCTCCTGCTCTATTTGTGTTCCTGTTATTATTTTGTGCCATATGTATAGAGACCAGATAGAAAAGCCAGGCTTTATAGGAATGCTGATTCTTATCACATTCTTGTGCATTGAAGAATGTCTCAAATGTGTCTTTGAAGCGAGGGTCCAAGAGATTGGCCAGGATATAGTGGTCATCTGTATGTATTTTTGAAATGTGTGTGTCATTCCAGAAATGTGATCTTATCCCTCCTATGAGGTTCACAGCAGTGGTATCCTCCTTTTCCTCTTACTGACTTTTAATACGAAGAAGTCACACATTAATGAGAGCAATGAAGGGTAGTGCCTAGCTTAGACCAGCTGCATCAACACTTACCATCCTTGGGGCCTCTTCAAAGGGCTTCAGAACAGTATACAGGGTCTCCATCCGGTGCCACTGATTTGGGCTGATGTTGATGTCTCCCTTGCCAATAACATGCTCAACGGCATACTGGTGGATAGCCTTCTGTTGCTCTAGCAGGTGTTCCAGTATGTAATAGATGGAGTTCCATCATGTTGCCATCTCCTGTTCAGGAGGTGTAAGGGCAGGTGATTCCACTGTTGAATGTTATGTAACAGCCTACACACCCTTTATAGAATGGCTAAAATGACCACAAACCTTTTTGGCCAGACCTACACATCTATACAGTGGTGCCTTCCTCATCTAAGAATCCTTGAACCACCAGATTTATTCAATGAGGAAAACATGGAACATGTGTAAAATTGCCATGGTCAATTGCCTCTACAATGTTCTTTGTCTGTTACTATAAAACCTGGTGCCATTGAGTGTGGTGTCGGCCAATTGTCAAACTTCTGTTGAAGGAAGTGTAACAAGTGTTTTGCATGATGGTCATTGTCAAAGCCAGCAAAACATAAAACTGCCTTCTTATGGAGATTGGGGGCCCCGGTGACTTATGGCTACTGCTACTGCTGCTGGCACTTAATCCAGAGGAGGAAGAGGAAAGGAACAAAGAGGGGAAACTGACCCAATAAGCAGTCACTGCCATATAATCAGTAGTCTGACCACTGGTCCACGTGTCCTTGGTGATGTGAATGAGTGGACAAATGAAGATCTCAGGGCATGTGGCACAGTCTTGTAGATGCTCTGATACAAATCATCAAGAGATGCTGTGGAAAAGTAGATACAGCACTTGATACCTTGGCACTGCAACTTGCATTAACAAAAGAAAACCAGCATTGCTCACAAAGGAGAATGGCAGCAAGATGGTGACGAGCATTTCCTAAATTGCTCATTAACTTTTTTGCCTCTAGTTTGTTCCCTTTATATTTCTGGCCCTTTTCCAGGGATACAAATAGTGAGAGCTGAGTGCTTTTCTTCCCTGGACATGACAGTTGCATACTATTTTTGCCACATAGGGGAGTGAAAGTGGTTGGGGATTTGCAGACCCTCAGAAGTGTGGGAGTCAGTAAGCTAAAGAACTGATGAATGGAAGATGTTGGTGTTGTGCATCTTCTACCACCAGAAAGACTTTCTTCCACTTCCTCTCTACCTGGTCTCCTAGGAATCGTAATGTTGTCCTCCCCCTGGCCATCATCGTCATCATCTTTACTGCCTGCAGGTGCCTCTGCTGATGACATGCACTGGCATGCCTTCTCATACTGAGATTGGTGGCACTTCAGCAAATGTCTTCATGTCAGACATTCCCAATTTTGCTCCCTCCTTATCCTGACTCAGCCTGTCTTTATATAAAAGACACACTGCATGTGTCACTGAGTATTTGTCCATGCTAAAGAAATCTCACACCACCATCACCAGCCTGACCTTTCCTACTAACACTCAGCTGTTGCTTAATGGGGCAGGCTGCTGTGGCCTGCTTCCACATCATCACCCCCCTACTCTTTCTCCACCAGTTCTACAGGGTCAGAGACACTTCTTCCTCCAATAACATTTATAGTTTATGGTCGAACATTACTATGCATGGAAAACCATACACTACAAAAAGTTGTTCTGCGTTAGTAGTGAAGTAGCTACTAATGCAGAACGACATTTTGTTCTGCTTTAGTAGCTACGTCACAATGCAACTGTTCATAGGATGGGGTGGTTGAATCATGGCATGTGTGAGCTGGCTGGTGATCTCACGGTAGTGAAATGGTTGTCTTGGAGTGCAAATGCTGGCTCTCTGAACACAAAAAAGTAAGTGATTCTTTTGTTTTAGGACCATACACTATAAAGAACAGTATATGGCATCCCTCGCGTTTACTATACTAGCAGAGGGATCTCTCAAGCTTTGCTCTCGGGGTCATCTGCCATCATAAAAAACACTCGGTTGAAGAATAGCCCTTGTTGTGTATGGCACGCCATACACTATCTTATATTTCCTGGGCCACCAGTTTTGACTGTGTCTTCTTTGTTTGCTATGACCTTTCTTTTTTTTCGGTTTTACCACCACTTTTGGTCTTTTTGGATCTCTTACCTGCACCAGCCCCAAGTCGATCTCGCACCTGTTCCACTTCCTCCTCTTCCTCCCCAGAACTGCTGCTACTGCTATAACTTTTATTGGGCATATAATCACAGTCTGAATCTCTGCCAACAAGAAACTCTGCAAAATCACTTTCCTCCTCCTCTTCCACCTGTCTCACTCCTTGACACATTCCTTTCTTATTATCTTTTTTTTTTATGACTGCTCATGTTGCAACACCTGCAATGTCACTGCAAGTAGTTCCTACAATGTGTGATACTCTATGGACTATTCTACCACAGCCGTCATCTTCCTCTATACCTGTAGTGCCCACTGAAGCTGAGGGTTTATGACCAAGCACACTATGCTTCTGTTTTTCTTTGATGTGACTGGAATCAGATGATCCCCTGCTGTCATCTCCTTGGCCTGTCTGTTGCTCCAGTTCCTAATACTTGCTACACGACTTAGCCACTTGGGTGATGAAAGTAATGAAGAATTTTTAATTTTGTGATTTTTGTTTTATTTTTTTATCAATGGAAGACTTATTTTGTATAATTTTGTGATTTTTCTAAACTTTTTATTTTTGTTTCTATTTTTTATGGGATGCCACCAAGGTGCCACCTACAGGGGCTGGGCATCGGCATGCTGCTAGATGGTACACACTTGCTTCCCACCACACAGATCACAATGCAAAAGGCTACTTCAGGACTCAAGAGGAGGAAGAAAGAATTATTTTTTAAAATTTTTTTAATGGAATGCACCTAGATGCCACCTACAGGGGCAGGGCGCAAGCTCGCTGCCAGCTGGTATACACTTTGTGCCCACCACCAGATCACACTGCCTAGATCACACTGCAAAAGGCAGCTTGAGGAGGAGGAGGAGGAGGAGGAGGAAGAAACATGTTTTTTATGGGATGCCACCCAGATGCCACCTAGAAGGGCAGGGCACAGGCATGCTGCCACCTAGTACTCACTTGTTACCCACTGCTCAGATCACACTGCAAAAGGCTTTCAGGACTCAGGAGGAGGAAGAAACATTCTTTTACGTTTTTTCTTATAGATGCCACCAAGGTGCCACCAACGGGGACCAAGCATTGGCTCACTACCAGCTGGTACACAGCTGCTGCCCATTTCCCAGAGCACAATCCAAAAGGCTGCTTCAGGACTCAGGAGGAGGAGGAGGAGAGGAATAAAAACAAGTTACTCACCTGTAACTGTAGTTCTAGGAGTGGTATATGGTGTACATCCACACTTCTGGCAGAATTCCTTTCTCCTTTAAGACTTGCCGGAAGGTCTTCAAGCTGTCCCCTCCCACTCACCCGGGTGGTATCCTCCTCAGTACTGCCCCATGATGTCAGAGCTTACCCACTGGAAGCAAGACAGGTGTGCCATTTGCCAGGGGAGGTTGGGTGGGTTGTGTGGATGTACACCATATACCACAACTAGAACTACAGTTACAGGTGAGTAACTTATTTTTCTAGAGGTGTGGATATGATGTACTATCCACACATCTGGCAGACTCCTAGCAGGTCTCCAGGAGGAGGGGGCAAGGCACACACCCCCTATTTAGGGAACAGATATTGGAGAACTGAGGACCCAAACCAGCATCCAGGTGTGACTCAAGGTCAATGTGGTAATAGGAGATGAAGGTGTGTGCCAACTTCCAGGTAGCATCCCTGCAGATCTCCTGGATAAGGATGTCCCTGGATGCAGCCACCAAGGCAGTGGTATATCTAGTGGAATGAGCCCTAAGCCTTACAGGAGGCTCCCTACCAGCCAACTTATAGCAGAGATTGATGCAGGAGACTATACACCTGCCAATCACCCACCATGTGCAGCTTCAGCACAGGTGACAAACAGCTGTAGAACCTCTCCCCAAATTCCAGCCATGTGCTCCTTGTAGTAGGCGAGCACATGCTGCAGGTCCAGAGTATGGAGCCTGTGCTCAGCCTCTGAGTTTGGAAGACCAGGCAAGGAGACTCCACTGAGAGCACCTGGAGCTCACTGATCCTTCTGGCAGATGTAATAGCCACCAAGAAGGTGGTCTTCCATGATAGGTGTGACATGTCACACCTGTGCATTGGTTTGAATGGCTTGCCCATGGGCATTGCCAACACCAGCAACAAGTCTCAAGGTGGTGGCGGTTCAAGCACTGGAGGGGAAATGTGGTCAAAGCCTTTAAAGAAGCACCCGACCACCTTCTTTTGCACCACCATTGGCATACTAGCCCACATCCAGTATGCAGAGATGGCTGCAAGGTACACCTTGAGGGTCACTGACTGAAGGTCCAACTGAGAAAGGGACCACAAGTAATTAAGGATGCTAGCCAAGGGACAAAACAGGGGTCAAGCCTGTTGCCCAGGCACTGAATGGAGAATCTCTTTCATTTTTGAAGGCATAGCATCGATGAGTTGATTTCATCTTAGAGGCCTCAACTACATGGAGGACCTTGTCAGAAAGACTCAGAGCCTGGAACTCTAGCCACTCATGAACCAGGCTGTCAGGTGCAGGGATTGAAGGTCTGGGTAGAGGACCTTCCCCTGAGAGCATGAGAGCAGGTCCAGGCAAAGTGGCAGACACCTCAGAGGTCTGCTGCTGAGGCTAAGGAGACTGAAGTACCAGAACTGGCATGGCCAGCCTGGAGCCATAAGGATCATCTGTGCCTTGTCCCTCTGAACTTTGATCAGGACCTTGCAGATCAGAAGAAAAGGAGGGAAGGCATAAAGGAAGCCAGGTGTACAGAACCTCTCAAAGGCATACCCATGCAGTGTACCCCACTAAGGACGGCGGGCACAAAACAGCCTCAGCTTGGCGTTCTTCTTGGAGAAAAACAGATCCACCTGAGGGGTGCCCCACTGTGTGCACAGATGGTCCATACCTCCTAATGAAGGGACCACTTGTAAGATGCCTCGCCCACTTGGCTGAGGGCATCTGCCAGCTAACTGGACAATCTGGCTACATGAATGACCAGTAGGTCAGCCTTGAGTCTGAGCACAAAGGTTGCGATCCAGAGAGCCTCCCTGCACAGAGGTAGGGAATGCATCCTGCCCTGCTTGTTGAGCAGTACATGGCCATCATATCCATCTGGACCTGGATGATCTGACCCCAGAGATAAGGGGCAAAGGCTGTCTGGGCCAGGTGAACAGCTCGAAGCTCCAGCAGGTTGATGTGACACCAGGACTCCTTGGGGGACCAGAGGCCATGGACCATGTGTAACCCCAGGTGGGCACCCCAGCCCATCAGGTAGGTGTCAGTCATGAGGGTGGCCATTGGCATTGGGCAGACAAACAGGACTCCTTTCTGTAGGTTTTCTGGGATCAACCACAACTGGATGGCATCCCACATCTTCTGGGTCACTGTGACTGCTTGGTTGAGGTAGCCCTGACACTAAGACCACTGACGGGCCAGCCCCCACTGCAGGGGGTGCATTCTCCAGCAAGCTCAGTGGACCACATTGGTGCAGGCCACCATGTTGCTCAAGAGGTGCAGAAAGTCCCTGGCAGGGTGCAACTGCCCAGCCCGAAATGATCAGACAAAGGAAAAAATATCCTCCACCCTGTCCACCAACAGCCAGGCTCGGGCTCTGCAAGAATAAAGCTCAGCCCCAATTAAGAGAATAACTGGTGAGGGGATGAGTTTGACTTGGTCTCATTGACCAGGAGGCTGTGGCTTAAGCAGGTCTGCAGGGCAAAATCCCTTGACTGCTCCACCTCTGCCTTGGAGGGGACTGAAATCAGCCAATCATCCAAGTACACGTCCAAGGACCTCTCAGTGCTTCAGGAATGCTGCCCCCACTGCTATGTATTTCTTGAAGACCCTGGGGCTGAAGTGAGGCTGAAGGGCATGGCTTAGAAGTCATAGAGGGTCCCTTCTGTGCAGAACCAGAGGAACCACTGGTGGGATGATAGAGGGGAACATAAAGGAAGGCATCCCCGAGGTCCAGGGAGCAGAACCACTTGACTTGCTCCAGGGACGGGATGATCTGGATCAGAGTGACCATCCTGAGGATGCAAGATCACAGAAAGTTGTTCAGGTCATGCAGCTCTAAGATGGGATGCAAGTCCCCATCCATTTTGGAGCCAGAAAGTGTCTGGAGCAAACCCTGGATCAGCTGATGGGTCTGGGACATGAGACACCACCTCCTTTTGGAGGAGCTGGGTGTTGTCCTCCCGAAGGGTGGACAAAATATCTGAGTACACCACATCCTCCCAAGGGGCATGGGCTTGGCATGGTGGGAGAGCCTTGCACTCTAGAGGCAAGCTGTTGCTGACCACTGCTAGTACTCACCTGTCAATGGTAATATTGGACGAGGCAGAAAGAAAGTGGTGGAGCCGGCCCCCCACAGGAAGACCCAGGGGGAGATAGAATGGGCAGGGAGGTGGCACCCCTGCGACCCATTAATGGTAAGGCTTAAAGGCAGAGGCAGGGCAGGTGGAGGATATGGCTGAGCCTTGCCTGCCAGGCTTCTGGACCACGGAAGTGATAGACTTAGGTCTGGGAAGCCAGACCTGCTACTGTCCAACCCATGGCTGGGAAGGCTTGGTCATAGGGGCAGAATAGGGCCAAAAGGATGTATTCTGGGCTTTAGAGCCCCTGACATCCTTTTGGGCAGATGTGATGGAGTCCAGGGTGGTATTAGATTTCTCAGTCTTGGTGAGATGACCATCCACCCTTTTCCCGAACAAGTCAATACCCAAGAAGAGGACATTCACCAACTTGTGCTGGATATCTGCTGTGAAGGTTGAGATCCTCAGCCAAGCCCTGCAGTGTATAGCCATGGCCAGACCTGGCATAGGAGTCACCAATGTCTGAGGCCATCTGGAGCTGTTGCTTAGCCACAGCATGGCCTTGATCCCTGACTTGCTTGACCATCATCTGAAGGTCAGCCAGAGCTGAGGGAGCACCTAGTCAAGGGTGCCCAACAAGGCATGAGTGAAATGGGCAATCATTAAGGCTGACCTAGCCTGCCTATGGCCGACAGAGGAAGCCAAGGTTCTATGTGATAATGGCGAGTGCCAAACGGTGACTTGCATTATCACGACGTCAGGGCGGCAAAAACAATTTTGCCACCCTGACATCCTCGGCGCATGGAAGAACGGTGCTGGGGACTTAATATATTTGCTTTCTTTGGGGGGGCTGTGCCCCCACACACCCCCACATGGGGGGCTTTGCCCCCTGCACCCCTCGACTTAAGGATTCTCAACTCCAGGGGGGTGCATGTCGGGGAGGGGGCGAAAGGAAAAAAAATATAAGTTTTGGGCTGGGTGCAGCAAAACCACAGCAGACCCCGGACCCAGACCTGAACCTGGAACACCAAGTACTGCAAGCAGAGGCCAACCCCTGATGCCACGGTGCAGCTCGGCAGCTGACTGCAGCACCACCCCCTACATCCCCTATACCCCCTCTCAGGCCACGATCACCATGCTTGCCCCCCCCTCCCGCACGTGTGTACATATCGTGACATCCTGTCGCAACGGTCACCCACCCCACCACATCTGGTCGCCCTCTCTCCCTCCTTGGGCTTTTGCCCACATCACGTCACCATTTCAGATGGCACCTTCATTCAGGTGCCCACCTCACGTGCTACTGAAGCCACATATACTTTCTTTGCTGCATGATCCAGTTTCTTGGCTTCTTTGTCAGGAGACTTGTCCATGTCTCTGACACTGTCCATCTGCCTGAACACCAAATTGGCAACCAAGCTATCGGTCAAGGGATGTTCTGTAAACCCAGAGAGGGAACCCATAGGTACCACATACTTGCAGTCCATATGGGCTGACAGTATGACGCAGGAGGCTGGGCATTACCAGAGCTCCAATATGTGCCCAAGAATGGCTTCGGCCACGGGGAAGGTGACCCCAGGGGAGTCATTATGGTCAAGGATTTTGGTGATGGGATACTTAACCCATTTCTGAATGGCCTCCAGCTGGATTTCCATAGCCTCCAAAATCAGGTGGAGCATAGCCCCAAAGGAGATAGGGTAATGGTCTGTCGACAAATTCTCCCCTGACTCCATGTTAATAGGGCAGGAATGCATGGAGGAAGCTGAGGATTCTGAAGATTCCTCAAAGACCGGTCAACCCCCCCCAAGTCCCCGATAACCTTGCAGGGCTCATCAGCCTGAGTGACCATAATCAACAGCCATTGAGGTAGCCCGGGGGCAGTACAGGTGTTGGAGGTCTCTCCTTCAGCTGAAGTGGTGGGGATTCCATCTGAATAGGCAGAGAGGCTGGGAGCAGCAGAGTTAGAACAGGTTCAGGCTGAGGTGGTGACAGCAAAGGGAGCGCTGGGGTAGGAGCCAGCATTGGCTTGGGCCCAGCACCCAAAAGGAGCTGCTGCCACATGAGTTCCTTGCAGTGCCGTTGCAACTTGTGGTGGAGCCAATCCTCCGTAGAAGAGGAGGAAATGCGGTGCCACTGCCTTCCCAAGTGTCGAGAGTGAGATTAGCATCCTGGCAAGAGCTACTTGACCTCAAGATGAAGGACATTGACCTTGTCTGCTGGCAGACTGGACAGGGAAGGACGCTTATGATCTCCCATAAGTTCAGGGTCCTGAGGGTTAGGGACCAGCTCAGGAAACTGATCCTACCTGCTCTGGGATTGGAGAGGCACGACCAGAGTCCTGGAGAGAGATGTATCCAACTTATCCTGTGACAACGGGTTAACTGGGTCGAGGAAACTCTTGACAGCCTGGTTGGCCCGCATCTTCACCAACAGGCCTGACGGGGACACTGTGAGCCCTGCAGCCTGGACTGAAGTGTCAGCCAAAGCCAACGTGTCGATGAAGGTCAACGGAGCTGTAGTACGGGAATCCGAGGCCTGAGAGAGCTCACGGTCCCGGAACCTGTGACGGGACTTCTTAGCTATCAAGTTGGGGTCCTTCTAAGAAGCTGTGGACCCATGGGAAAGGCCTTCCCTGTGGGTAGGAAGAGACTGCCATAAGTCCCAGAATGCCCAAGAGAAAGAGGCACCAAAGTCCAGTGTAACCAGCAAGGACACTGATGAAGAAGCCGCTGTGGCCTGGACTGCAGCTTCCTCGAAAGCCACAGACCCAGCAGCCATGGAGACCACACTATGGGCATCCTTGGACTTAACAGGAGGATCCCACTCATCTGGATGACCCAGCAAAAGTCGCTTCGTACCGGTCCTCCAGAGTGGAGGGGTGTAAAGTGCGGCACAGGCCACAAGCCTGAAAGTCGTGTTCATGGCCCAAGCCATACACACACATGGCATGAGGACCAGTATGCAACATTTTCCGCCTGCATGGACAAAGTTTGAAACTGGGTGCCGACTCAGAATTGGTAGAAGCCATATCACTGCAATGGTAAAAACTGCAACGTAACTTCAAGACAAAGATTTTCTGAACTAGAGACAAAAGGGCCTATAAAAATGCAGACTGCAATGGAAGGAACCTTTTCCATTCAGTGTAAAGGAAGATCGGATGTCATGGGGTGGTAACGAGGAGGATAACACCCGGGTGGGTGGGAGGATCCAGCTTGAAGACCTTCTGGCAAGTGTTAAAGGCGAAAGGATTTCTGCCAGAAGTATGGATAGTACACTATAACCATGCCCCTAGAAACAATTTTAAGTTTTTTTTATGAGATGCTACCTAGGTGCCACTTATAGGGGCCAGGCATTGGCATGCTGCTGGCTGGTACACACTTGCTGCCCACTGCCCAGATAACATTGCAAAAAGCTACTTCAGGAATCAGGAGGAGGAGGAGGAGGAATAAAAAAAAAAATTTTTTTGTGGGACACCATCAAGGTGTCACCTAGCAAGGGCCATGCACCGGCACACTGCCAGCTGGTACAGATTTATAGCCCACTGCCCAGATCACACTGCAAAAGGCTGCTTTGGGATGCAGGAGGAGGAGGAAGAAACAATTTTTTATGGGATGCTACCTGCAGGGTCTGAGCACTGGCACGCTGTCAGCTGGTACACACTTGCTGCTCACTGCCCAGATCACACTGCAAAAGGCTGCCTCAGAACTCAGAAGGAAGAGGAGGATTTTTTTTTTCAGTTTTTTGTGGGATGCCACCAAGGTGTCTACTAGCAAGGGGCGAGCACTGGCACACTGCCAGTTGAGCTGGCACACACTTGCTGCCCACTGCCTATGTCACACTGCCCAGATCACACTGTAAAAGTCTGCTGCAGGACTCAGAGGAGTAGAAAGGTAATAATGACTAAAAAACAACTGCCACAAAAAGAACTGAAACTTAAAACTAGTGAAAAGGATGCCACCAAGGTGCCAACTACCTGTGGCCAGGCACAGTCCTGCTGCCACTTGGAACACACTTACTGCCCAGCCCAGTACAACTGATTTTTTTCCTAACAGTGTGACTCCCAAAAGGCTTCTGCCAGGGGCACATATTGCCCTCCTAAAATGCTACTTCTACAACAAAAAGGAAAAAAATGGACACTGGCAGACTGCACCTCATGTGCCTCATCCACCCACTACTCAGCCAAAAGCACACTCCTCCAGTCCCACCAGTCAGGCAAGCTTCTGCTCTCTGAGCGCTCCCATTGTCTCACTTTGGGTTGATCTGCATAGCTGCATCAAAGAGGCTGTACTAGCCTGCGAGTCACAGTAAACTTAACTGTTTCAGGTGCGATAAATCTGTATTATTCAGACCAAGGTGAACCAGTCAAACCAAAAGTTTGCCTATTTGCCCCAAATGTTTGCCACTGTCCAAAAGAATCAATCACCTGAAGTTCGAGGTGTTCGATTGTTCTGTAGAACCAAACTAGCAGCTCTGCTGAGGAGTCCAGTCTGTGTTTAAATAAAAGATGTAGCTGGGTATCATCGGCAATGAAAATCCAAACTATACTTCTGGATCATATCTCCAAGTGGAAGCATAAACACAGCAAACAAAAGATGTGACAAGATGGAACCCTCAGGAATGCCACAGTCAGTGGCAGATGAATAAGACTGAAATTTCCCCTAAAATCACTGACTGACGGCAGATGCTAAGGAAGGATCAGAAACAGTACAAGAATGTTCCTACTGCCCCAACTTTCCTCATATGCTCCATCTGTTCCTCATGCTCTACATGCTGAAGGGATGTGCTGTTGTTCCATATGGGTGGACATAGTGCTTCTAGACAGATGCGCATGCTATGCAATGCATATTATGCCCTGAGGGCAGAGCACCCCACCATACACAACTGCAGTGGAGTTTAGTAATGAACTCTGCCACCTGTAAGAAATGCCTCCCACCAAGTTTCATTCAAACCTGCACAAGCATCAAAGCCTCAACAGAGCAAATGAAGCTGGCTGCAACACAGAACTAGAGATGTGCGAAGTCTGCAAAATTCGCTCCTTGAAATAATTTGTGGATTTCGCAGATTTTGCAGAGCCACGAAATGCAAAATTTCACCCACAAATTTTGCACTTCACCCACAAATTTCACACTTCGTGGAAAAAACAGAAAATTTCACCAAAAACTTCACTCAAATCATGCAAATTGAAAGTTTTGACAGCCAGCCAAAACTTAGCAAATTCCGCAAAGCGTGAATTTTCAGCATTTTGCACAAAATTCGCAAAGTTCAACTTTGCAACATCTCTGCATAGAACCAATAAAATACTGTCCTGATGTTCTACCTTTATGCTATCATTCCACATGGGTGGACCTTGTGTTTTTAGACAGAGATGCATGATATGGGAATGCATATTATGCACTGAGTGCAGATTACTCTCCCTGCACAGCTGCAGGGGAAGTTTAGTGATGAACTCTGACAACTAGGAGGAATGATGCCCACCAAGTTGCACTCAAACCTACACAAGTCTCACAGCCTCAACCAGAAGTAATTACGTTGACTGCTATGTAGAACTAACAGTTTCATGTTCTGAAACCCCATCACTGACATCAGCTATGACATCTAACAATTTCTCTCATACAGCATGAATTGTAGTGTGGAAGAAAAAAATATGCCCCACTGGGAATCACATCTAACCCTAACAGCCAGATAATTGAACTCATTAATGATATCATGCAGCCAATCACTCACAGTTGCTGCCTATTTTTTGCTCTACTCCCTGTATAGTCCCCATCTAGGTGCATCCCTTTGTTAACATAAACATCTAGCTGTGTCTGCCTACAAATTCTCTAGCTTCCCTATTTGGGTCAGCCATTATTATTAGTCTCATCTTGCCTAATCCTGTGACTGGTCTTTATTCCTATTCAGCTCGCCTGAACCACTGCATATCCAGTTGTTTTTGCTAAGGTTTTGCTCACACTTAAGAGTAGTCCTAATTACTCACCTGAGTCTTTGCTGCTTAGCCACTAACTGTTCATTTTCTGATTAATCCAGTGACTATTTATCTTCTCCACCCTGCCAGTGACGTTGCTGATCTATTTGCGTTTGCCTAGGTTTTGTCTTCACATTTGGGTAATTGTAATTACTATTCACATGCCATAAGTTTCCTGGTTTATTTTTCGGCCTTGCCAGTGTCTGTTTTTATTACTCATTTTCTGGTTGAGTGTCTACAGCTAATCATGCTACCAGCCCTCCTCCTCTGCCTCTTCATGTTCCTTCCGCTTCCCCTTCCTGCAACCCACTCCCCTTTTGTTTCCTCCTCTCCTTCACCCCCACTCTTTCCCTCCCCAAACTTCCCTGTCTCCAGACCCCCTTCTTCCCCATCCATCCAAGTCTCCTGTCCTCTCATTCCCTTAACCTGGAATTCCTCCACCAATCTCTCCTGTCCCTTCCATGCTCATTCTTCCTCTGTTCTCCTACCCTGCCTGGAGGTTGGAAGCCCCACTCAATTCTTCTCCTCTTTACCTTGCTTCTCCTCATTGCTGGCAATGTGGAACTCAATCCTAGTCCCCTTCCCTCCTTTCTCTCCTACATCCAAAAAGGCCTTAGTATTTTCCATATGAATGCTAGCAGCCTCCTCCAAAAACTGGATGCTCTTACTGTATGGGCCTCTCAACACTCTCCAGACCTCTTTTGTATCACAGAATGTTGGCTGTCCTCTAGGATCCCCGATTCCATCTTATCCATTCCAGATTATCACCTCTTTAGCCAGGACAGGAGTAAATGTGGGGGTGGCATTGCCCTGTATGTCAGACAGTCTTTCTTGCACCATCACTCTCAGGGAAGCTACATCTTCCTACCATGAGTTCCTGTTAGCTTTCCTTTCTCTCTTCATTACCCATTTTTGTTGGTATTTTTTATGCTTCACCAAGAATCTCCCCCTCTACCCTGGTGTATTCTCTCCTGACTCACTCTTCACACTACTCTGCTGGTGAGCTCATCTTCTTGGGTGACTTTAACATTAATTGGCTTTCCCCATCCTCCAGGTCAATTACCCATAGGATTGGGTCGCTTAACCTTTTGCAAATCATCACAGAACCCATCCAACTCAACCCCCACTTATCTATTCACACCCCTCTGGACTGGATTCTTTCATTCCACCACCACATGGTCACAGCAGGCATACTGCCGGACACTTTCAGTGATGATTGTATGGCAGTCTGTGTCAGAAAAGTCTGCCTCCCTCCTCCCCTAAGTTCATCTGGTCTGGATTCCTCTGTTCACTAAACAAAGAGACTCTGCTGACGTACCTGGCTGCTGCTGATTGGTCCCCCAAGCTCACTGTCCCAGACACTGATTTGGCATTATCCCTCATCCACTCATTATTTACTTCTGTCTAGGATAGGCATGCTCCCATCAGGAAATCCAGGGTAAAATCATCCCACCACCTGCAATCTCATTGACTTGTGTAAGACCAAGCCTGGGCCAAGCACAAATTATCCCACTCCTTACAGGGCCTCCCCTCACACAGGGTACCTAGGAACTCTTGCACTAAGGTTGCCTGAACTGCCAAGTCCCTCTACTTCAAGGCCAACCTCCAGAATAACACAAACTCCTCTGCTGAATTCTGGAGGTTGATTCACACCCTTTTTGACTCCCAGCCCAGTCCTTTCCCCCAGACCTATTAATTAATTGCTCACCAGGACCTGATCCAACCTCTGTTGCCACTCACTTCAGTGAGTGTTTCAACACTTGTGCTTTTCCTTCCCCCATCACCTTATGGATCCTCCCCTCACTACCCCTCCCTCTCCCCTGTGTTTTGGCTTTCCACCTATCACTCCCCAGGAAACCCTTCTTGCCTTATCCTCACTCTACTCTTCCAAATCTAGCCCAGATGGTTTGGACCCTAAACTCCTCCATCTGTCAGCTCCAGCCATCACCTCCCCCTGTCAGCTCCTAAACCTCTCCTTCACCTTTTGCACTGTCCCTCAGTCTTGGAAGTTTGCCAAGGTTCTCCCCTCCAAAAAAGAGGGTGATCTTGCCACTGCTAGCAACGTCTGCCCTAGCTCCCTTCTCCCTTCTCTTAAGAAGTTGGAAAAGAAACTGGTCTACTCACAGATTGCTGAATTCTTGCACTCCTCCATTTTCCTTTCCCACCTCCAGTATGGTTTTAGGAAGAGTCACCCCACCGTCACCTCCCTACTTAGGATTCCTGATTCTATCCACTCAGGGATGGATAGGGGCATGTCACAGTAGCATATTTATTGACCTGGCCACAGCTTTTGATTCCGTGTTCCATTTTCTTTTCCTGGATATGCTGAGCACTGCCAGCCTCTCAACCCCATTGTCAACTAGTTCCAATCCTATCTCATGGGCTGTTAGCAGTTGGTACAGGTATGAAGTACACTCCTCCCACCACTCCCTATCAAGGCCAAGGTCCCACAGGACTATATCCTGGGTGTAGTCTGATTCTCTATCTCTTTCAATGACCTCTCCTCTGTTGTGCAAACTCACATATTCACATGTATGCAGATGACACAGTCCTCTACACCACTGATCGCTCCACCACTTCTGTGGAAGTCCCTCTCCAGCATGACTTTCACAGTGTTCTGTGCTGGTTCTAAGACAACAAGCTCAGGGTCAGCACACACAAAAAACTGTGTCAATAACTTTTGGTACCAGACAGTAATTGGCCCGAATCCCCTCCCTCATAGTTTTCTTCATGTTAGATGGCTCCCAGCATGAAGTTGTCCCAATCCTCATGTATCTTGGTATGTAATTAGATAGCAAGCTTTACTTCTCAGCTCACATTGATGCCATCCATGCCAAAATCTGACCCAAACTTAGAGCACTGTATCACGATAAGGAATGCTTCTCTCTGCTGGTTTGCCAGCCAGGAGTTGGTCACCAAAATGGTTCTCTCAGTCTTAGACTATGCAGATATGGTTTATGACACTACCCTATCTACATCCTTGGCCAGACCAGACACCCTCTGCAACTCCTTCAGCCACTTTGCTGCCACTTCTCCCTTTATCCATCTCTCCTCCTTATCCATCCTCTCATTCCACATACTTTGCCAGCTCCGCTGAGCCTCCCTCATCTCTAAATACTGGTTTGGGTTCCTCCCCTCCTGCTTATCCCTTCTCATCTCCCCCCAGCCCCTCCTTCTCTAACTCTTTTCACTCCAGGGACCTGCACACTTTCTCATAATTCTGTCTGTTCCTTGGATTCTCCTCCTTCTTCACCCCTTGCAGCATGGCTTCCAGAAGTCCCACTCCACCTCCCTACTTAGATTTACTGACTCCATCTGTAACCCCTAAGTGGCGTTATCCTATGGGCTACTACCCCTGCCTGCATGACCATGACAGGTTGAGGGGCCCCAGCTCGGTGAACAGGTGACTCCACTGGAGGACTGGTTTTGTGGTAGTGTAACTGCTGTTGGTATAGCCCTCCAGGATGCTATAACCACCCACCAAAGTGGCCCAAATAGTTCAGCAACAAAACATTCACATTAACCATATGACAGTAATGATATGCTCACACCCCTTGCACTTACCACAAGGGCTGGATCTTCTGCAATTGCCCTGGAGATCCCCTGGGAAATAAGACCAGTGATACAACAATACAGTGGCAGTACTGTATCCCCACCAATAACGTACACGCTAGCCAGGTTAAACATAAAAAAACCACAATCTGATTTATTCAGGGGGATGTGAACAAGGGTGGGGCATAAATCTAACAGCGATTGGCAAATCTGATCAAATTCAGGTAGATTAGCATGCACTGTAGTCCTTCTGACCAAGTTGTGCAACCCTGGGTACCCACTTGGTGAACAGGCTAACCTGAAGCACTGCCCGGGGTAGACCAGCGTTGCAGCTGTTGTTGGGGTCCTTAGGAAAGAAGAACTCAGTTAACATGCACTCAACTGAAATATTTGTAATCCGGAGCTAGATGGCTCAGTCCATTGCAAATAAACCCAGAACAAGAAAATCAGATGAACACACAAATGATTGCAGCTTTGTTGCAGGAAGCTACCCTGTTTTGTACTCATGATATCCAGACCAGGATGCAGGACAGGAGAGATGAAGACCTTGTGGATGTTGTACTGGCTTGCCAGGGGAAGCAGGGCCTACACGACTCACTGTGGTGGTCGCTACTTGTTCGGTGGTGTTGAGCAGGGGGCCAAATCCCCGAGCGGGTCTTTTGCTGGAAATGTCTCTGAATCGGGAGTGGCAGACTAGGCTGAGGTGGCAGGGCCCAGACAGAATGACTGAGCAGTTCAGATGAAGTCTGCTCTAAGTGCTGGAACAGTCTCCAGCTGGCGTAACAGAACTCGGTATGGAGAACCAAATCATGACCCACACAACACATTCAGCACATCTATAGAACTTAAAGTAACTTGCCACAGTTTAAATAACATCTGTTTGCAAATTGCAGCTTCTTCTGTGCAAATCTTTCAATCTGAGGCTCACTTTGGTACCAAACGGGCCGATCGCTTCTGGAGCAAGTCTTCGGTCCATTCTCAAGTAGCAGCAACCACTTTCTTTCTTCAGACACATGTTTCGATCAGGAAATCGGATAAAGTCCGACTTTCACTCTCATAGCAGTTCTTCACGCTGGAAAATGTAGCAGGCAGGCTAGTATAGCCTTCCCTCCCATTCTCCTGCACTCCTATGCAGGAGCAGCTGCTCCATGGCTCGAGCTGTTCACTCTTCAAACTCCAACTCACAACTGACTCACTGCTGCAGGCAGTTCTAGGCTTTCCCAGTGATCCAAAAGGTTCAGTTGGCTGAGAAAGCTGTCTGTCACAGTAAGGGCTCCCCCTCCAGGTCCATTTAGGTGCCAAATCTTACAAACTACAATTCCTACAGATTTCAATCCCACAAGACCTCTGGGGATAGTCTCCATTTTAGGTCTCCTAAGGTTCCAATTGGTCCAGCGCTGGCAGTTCCAGAACCAACATGGTGACTCCAATCCAAATGTTCATGCTGCAAATGGAAGCAGGTTAGACAAACTCCTACAGCATTATTATTATAAAAGATAAACAGTAAATAAGTACTTCTCCTAACAGAGCTCCCTCTGCGCAAGCAGCGACTGCAGAACGGAGCAGAAATATGGACTGTCTGGCTGGTCACAAGCCCCAAATCACTCAGGCCCAGCCCAGACTAATTTTCTAACACAGCATAATGGTTCTCTTAAAGAGACAGGCACGGAGGCTTACTATAGCACTCTCATGCAGCAAATTTTAAATGGCTGGACACAGAACATCATCCTGACAATGGGCATTAGGCAAGCCCAGGAAGACATTATAGGAACCTCTGTTAGTAGGGGGGTTACCCATCCTTAGTTGAACAGACTAGGGACAGATAACCTCCACAATCTTTGTCAATCAGGCCAAGGCCTTTGACACAGTTATGCACTATGTTCCCTTGGATATGTTTGAAAAAGTGGGGCTCTTGGACCACTCAGTCAGCTGGATCCACTCTTACCTCGAAGGCAGGTCCCAAGTTCTCCACATTGGAGACTCCATTTCCCCCATCTCCCAATCTGCTGTGCATTCCCCAAGGCTCTGTCCTTGGCATGATCCTTTTCTTTGCCTTCCTGAATAACCTTTCTAATGGCTGTAACTCAGTGGCCATCCACATATATGCAGATGATGCTGTGTTTTTCATCTCTGGTTCCTCCACTCCTCATCTGGTTGCTCAGCTTCAGTTGGTCCTCTTCAGCATCCAACACTGGTTTGGGGCTAATCAGCTATCCATCAATGCCAATAAAATGGTCTTATGACCTTTGGTACCACACAAAGGCTGGACAGACTCTCTCCTTTCCCCTTCTTTCATACTCGTGATGATGCATTGACTAAGGACATCTATGCCTTTAAATACCTTGGGGTTTGGTTGGACCTTCAGTTGAATTTCTCTCGGCAAGTGGTGCTATCCACCAGAATTGATTTTTGGGACAATTTACTCATCACCAAAAAGTAAAACTATGTAATTTGAGGAACTGGCTCAACTAATAAAGGATCACTCAGTTGGTAAGAAACTGGTGTAAATAGATGATTTTAATGCAGCCTGGGGGCATCTGAAGGGTTGTGCATTAAAACTAGCTTCAAACACTTAGATATAGAACAAGTTACAACAAAAATAATTAGGAAAAGTACATTAAACAGTTTAAGTAATATACTTGATTAGTTATTTGTTTCCCAAAACATAGAAGTAAATAAAATATGCCCTGCTCAAACAGCCCATGTTGGGAGATCACAAGACGTTGAGCTGTGGCCTTAAATTGGATATTAAATATAGAGTGAATGAAAAAGAACAATACATTTGGAGAAGGTGTTTTAAATCTTATAGTTCAGAATCGTTACAATACAAACTAGGACAAAACAACTGGTCATAATTATTTTTGATTCCATCCCTTGATTTGGTAATACAGGAATTCAATAATCTTTTTTTTTTGAAGGTGTGTAATGAAATAGCCCCGTTTGTAAAAAAATAACGCAAATAAAAAATCACATATCCCATGGATAACTGACAACATTTAAAAAAAAAAAGAGATTAGAGTAAAATATAGATACTGGAAAATAGCAAACAAAACATTAACTTCAATGGATTGGGATAAATACAAAGATGTAAGAAATAAACTAAAAACAAAATAAAGCAGGAAAAAATACAATACTATAAAAAAAATAGTGAGACATCAGGTACAGGGAAATATTGGACTTTATTAAAATTTTTGGAGAAACCAATACATCCCCCCCCCCCCATTTAAATGGAAAAAGATGGATTATTGCAAAATAACAATCAGCAAACATTCTTAATGAATATTTTATAAATCTTCATGATGTGCCAAGATTGGAGATAAGTGATAAAAAAAGAAAAATCAGAGTGAGAAAATAGTAAAAAAGATTCCAAAATCCCAAAATTTAGATTTAAATATATCACATGTAGACAAGTGAAAGATGTAATAAGAAAATAAAATAAAAATAAATCTCATGGTATTGACAGTATGGAGATCCAGTTTGTAAAGGATGGTATTGACATTATTGCACCAATACTAATTAACCTCTTTAATTGGAGCTTAAAGTATGGGCTGTTTCCAACTTTATGGAAGGAGGCAAAAGTAGTGCCAATATTTAAAGGGGGTGTATCTACAAACCCGTCAAATTACCGACCCATAGCTTTGTTGCCTGTACTTTCAAAGATCCTTGAAAGACTGGTGCATGGACAAATGTATAGTTATTTGGAGAAGTACTTCCTGTTGTCCAGGTATCCAGTCAGGATTTAGAAAAAAACATTCCATGGGCACTGCGTTCACCGACCTAATAGACGTAGTAGCATCCTCCCTAGATAAGGGAATGTTGGTGGGCACATTGTTTGTGGACCTAACAATTCAACACAGTAGCTCATCAGATCCTATTAAAGAGGTTGTTACAAACAGGCACATCAAAGCATGCTGCTGGTTTAAATCATATCTAACAGGAAGAACACAACAGAGTATAGTGGGAAATGATCTCTGAAGGAAAGCTATGGTACAAAGAGGTATCCCCAAGGATCAATTTTAGGCCCTCTACTGTTTCTAACATATACAAAGCGAGTGACAGATTAAGTGAAGAAATCAGAAATCAAATTATATGCTGATGATATAGTAATATTGACATCAGAAACAAATATCACACAAGTACAACAACATTTACAAAGATTTCACACAAATTCAAACTTGGTTTGAAAAATCTAATTTAGTGTTAAACAGTAAAAAATCAAAAGTTATGGTATTTGGTGTAAACAATACTAGAGCTAGGGAAAAAATTCAACTGACAGAAATAAAAACAACAGTAATGAATGTTTGGCACAGGTTTCAGAATATAAGTATTTGGGATTTTGGGTGGACCAAAAACTAAAAGTTTACTACCACATTGAAGAAATGGTTAAAAAATAAATATCAGTTTGGGAGCCTTAAGGTGCACAGGATACTGTATACGTGAAAAAAATGAGAACGTTAATTATAAATCAAGTATTGATATCAATCATCGACTTTTGGAATTCACATATATGGATTTGCTAACGTTACTACTTTAAAAAAGGTTGAAGTTATTTATAACCGTCTAGCAAGATTTGCATTTAGAACAAATACATGGAACCACCACTGTGAATTATACGTAAAACTGGGATGGTTAATGTTAGAAAATTAACAGAAATTGGTCTGGACAAATCAAGTTAACAAAACATTGGTTTCAATGAAATCTCTTTATCTATATGATAAGTTAAAAAGGATTTAACACAACTCATTCAGCAACCACTGCCTAACTTATTACATTAGGAAGGTTTTGTCTTCCTCATTCCTCACCCAAATACATCTGGCACAGGCCCCTCAACTCTGAAGCCCTCATCAAAGATTTCGCCTCCTCCGATTGGTTCCACATTTACTCTGCTTGCAACATCGAGAAGGCCCTGTCCCTTTTATTACCATCTTCAACAGGATTTAGGATGCACATGCCCCTCTCAAAAAAACTAAGAGTCAAATGACACCACCACCCATGGATCACCCCTAACCTCTTTCAGATGTTCAAATCTTGAGACCTTTCATGGGCTAACTACAAGTCCACCCACAATGCAGCTGATTTACAGCTCTGCAGGTCACTAAGGAACTCCTGTAACAAGGCAGTTCATACAGTCAAGGCTGTTTATTACAGGACTAATCTTCAAGACAACCTAAGCTCCCTGGCCACCTTTTGGAAAGTGCTGCACTCCTTAGTTGATCCAATGGTCCAGCCCCCCCCAAAATGGCTAACCAGTTTCTGACCCACTTACAGCTGCATCTCTCTTTAACCATTTATTCACCACCTGTGCCCTACCCAGCCAACCCTTACCTAACCTCCCTCCAGCTACCTCACCCTCTTCTTCAGACATATTTAGCTTCCCTTCAGTCACCCCTCAGGAAGTTTTCCAGGCTTTCACTTCCCTAAACCTACAAAACACATCCCAGCAGGCTAGATCACAAACTCCTCCAACTATCCACTTCTGCCATAACCCTCCCTCTCATACACCTCCTAAACCTATCCTTCTCTCTCTGTGCCATCCCCTAAGCCTGGAAAATGGACAAAGTCCTGCTGCTCCACAAAGGGGTAGTCCCTCCTCCCCTGAAAACTACAGGCCAATCTCATTACTGCCCTCCCTAGTGAAACTGTAGGAATACCTCGTGTTTTCCAGGCTTAACACCTTTCTTGACTCCTTATCCTTCCTCTCCCCCTTCCAGTCTGGTTTTAGAAAGAACCACTCCACTATCTCCTCCATCTCCTCCTTCCTCCAAGTAACAGACTCCATCCTCAAAGGGATGGACAAAGGGCACATCATGGTGGCAATTTTCATTGATCTAGCAAAAGCCTTCACCTCAGTATCCTACCACCTCCTTCTCCTAAACAAGCTCACCTGAGCTGGTCTCTCCACACCCACCAGAAACAGGTTCTGCTCCTACCTAGAAGTCCACCTGTAGTCAGTACAGGTGGGTGGCACTCTGTATCCCCCATCCAAGCTGGTGTGCTCCAAGGTTCCATCCTGGGCCCAACACTATTTTCCATATTCCTCAACTACCTCCCCTCACCCTGTGTCTCCTCGCACTTACACATGTATGCCAAAAGAAACACAGAAGTTTCTATTGGCATACATGACACAGTAATTTACACATCTGGTCCATCATCCATTGCAGTCAAAGTCCCACTCTAGAATGACTTCCTAAATGTGCTGAACTGGTTCCAGGCAAACCATCTCAAAATTAATACCCCCAAAAATGTGTCCGTGATCTTCAGCACTGGCCAGAAGCTAGCTAGTCTCACATCTTCCCTTGTCTTCTCTACCCTTGATGGCACCCAGCTTCAGGCAGTACTAGCTTTTAAATATTTAGGAGTTTGGCTGGACAGCAAACTGGACTTCTCCCCACATATTGATGCCATCCATTTCAAGCTCTGCCCCAAGCTTGGCACTTTATACCACAACAAGGACTGCTTCTCCCTCCCAATCTGCTGGGAGCTGGTCACAAACTGATCCTCCCCATATTTGAGTATGTTGATGTGGTCTACAGCTCTGCTCCCCCTTCCTCCCTTGCCAGACTGGATATCCTCTGTAACAGCTTCTGTCGCTTCGCCACTAACATGCCCCCCCCGCACCCATCACTGCTCACTGTACTTTATGTTCTCCTTACTTCCCCTATCCCTTTGTCACCAGACACACTGTTCTGTCTTCAATGCCAAATACTGGTTTGGCTCTTTACCCCCTACTTATCCTACCTCCTCTCCCCTAAAACTTCCTCTGCTTATGAACTATGTTCCACAGACTCATCCCTCTAACGCAATCTTGTATGGGGCAGGTGGCATTCTCATACCAGTTGCCCGCCCTCTGGAACCAACTTCCCTCCTCTCTTCAGCTCCCCCTCTCCCCTTCCTTTATTTAAATGCCTACTAGGGCTGTCTACTCGGCCATCATGCAACTGCAACTCTTCACCTGATGTCATGTGAAAACTTACTCTCGATTCAAGTATTTGTATTTCGTAACCCCATCCCTCTGAAACTATATAAATACTTACACCTTAATTTGTATTGTCTTTTGCCACTGGCTGCTTACTCTAGCACTATTGTCTCACTAGCTCTGAATTATACTATGTATTTGTTGTTCCTTATAATGATTATAATTTACCCTGCTTTATATTCCCCTTGGGTTGCACCTGGAAATGAGCCTCAGCTCAGTGTGCCTATCACAGTAACCAAATTTAAAATAAATAAATACAGAAAGAAAGAATTTGAGAAAAAGTAAAAAATCAAGAGAATACCAAATTGCAGTGCCTAAAAATAAGTATGGCGAGATGGCTTTCTCATTTGCAGCTCTAAAAGTATGGTATGAGCTAAGTGTAGAGATTAGTACAAATGAAAGTCCAGGAAAGTTTAACACTGCTTTGAAACAGGAACTGGCAGTATGTTATACTTGTTTTGATTGATATACTAACACTATATACATTAATCGTAATCTGTATAGTTGACATGGTTGTCAGACATCAGTTGAATGTACGAATGACTTTATCTGTACTTGTATTGTCTATTTGTTTCATATTTTTTGCAACTTTTAAAATTTGTATTGTAAACAGAAACACCTTGTAAATAGGCTTTGTCCTGATGGTGTATACTTCTGCCATCCAAATTCTGTCTAAAAATAAAGCTTTTTACTACTGCTTACTAGAAGTGCCACCCTAAACTCAGTGCTTTGCACAGAAACAAAGCTTGTATCCCAGTTCCTGCTCACAGGCAAATTATCTCGAAGATGATCCTAGCTCTGATTATGGTGACAAGGTGTAGAGTAGTGTTCCTACACTCATTCTGATCAGACTAAACCCCCGTTTTCACTTCTTCTACCATTTTGCTCTGGCCTATCTTCTTCATGCCCACCACTGATCCGTCTATTCTTCCCTCACTTCCATTTCTCGCCCATTCCATGAACCAGGTGCCTCTCTCACTGTGCTTCATCCCCAAATTCTGGTTTGGCCCCCTTCCCTGTTACTTCCTCCTCTCTTGTCCCTCTGCCCCTGTGTACTCTTTCCATAACTCTGACTCTCACTGTCTCTCTCTCCATCCTTATTGTAAATTCCTTTGCAGGTCAAGCTACTTTCTTGTATAGATTCCCTAGGTGTCTCCTGTTGTTCACTCCATCTCCTTCCTCCATTCTCTCAAAACACTCTTTTGTGACTTATCTGCTCACACGTACAAATGCCCAACCCCAGTCCCCCGTTATGGACTATATGCAGATCTATCACCAGACCCTGTGACTGCCCCCTAGACTGCAACTTAGCTGCTATGTATTACTGTAATCTAGTAGTGATTATTTGGAACTCTTCTTTGTAATGATGTAATTGTACCTTTATCTATAGTTACTGTTATATGCTTCATTTATTAACCTATGTTGTCTCCTTTCTCTCCTGATCTGAATGGCATAAAAATAGAAAATGTGACACGTTTTAGATAGTTGGGATTCATATTGGATCAGAATTTAACTTTTCAAGATCACAATAATTATGTTGTTAAAAATTTACATTCTAGTTTGGGACAGTTGTGTCAGCTGAAAGGTTGTTTGTCAAATCACTCAAGGTCTTGGCACAATCATTATTACAGATTATTGACTATGCTCTTCCTATTTATTCCTCAGCTGCTGTTTCTATTATTCAACGTATAAAAACACATTACCACACAATCTGTAGATTTGCTAGTTCTGCTTCTCGTTTTACTCATCATTGTTCCTTGTTTAATGGGTTAAGTTGGTTCTCATTTGATATGGGAGTTGTCTATTTTACTTTGTTACTTTTTACGGCTGCATAGGCACAGCCTGCAGCCTTTTTGAGGTAGCTGTAAAAATGAGCTGCCAGATTCAGACCCTGGAACACTTCCATTTTGGAGTTTTGGAATGATCCTTCCAAAACTCCAAAACACTCCGAAACAGTCTGCCAGATAAAATTACATGGTCTGCCATGGGAGCACTATTTGTCACCTCATCCATGACTTCCTCATTACAGTTCCAAATTGCGCATGCCGGCATGTGCAGCTCTCGGCACTGCCATCTTGTAGGTGGCATTCTGCATCACTGTTTTTCTTCCCACAATAGAAATGACACTGCATAGTCAGTACTGACCGTCCCTGTTTTCAGGAATGCACAAACATCACCGGTGAGTGAACTGACTGACCCCTCTTTACAAGGGTGTAGCGACTGATACACCAGGTGAGCCACAGTGCATCAAGGTTAGTAGCAGGGGGTAGCAAACAAGCCGGCCAGCACTGCTCCGCCTATCTAGTCCAACCTGTGTAAAATTCCTTAATTTGGCTTTGAGGGTTTTCCTCTGCTCTTTCAGCTTTGTTTTGGGAGGGAGGCTAAGCGGACCACAGATGTTGAAGTTCTCAATTAGGTCCACATTGTCTGGCTGCTTAGTTATTGGCCACAGCATCTGGTGGGGGGGGGTGGCATATTTAAATGCTGCAGCAAAATTGGAAGCCAGGTATACTAGTTTGATTGGACTTGGAATGAAACAGGAGAGAGAGAGAGGCAGTACACTGACTGAAGAGCAAGCGCAGCAGAACTAAGTCCAAAGAACAGACTCTGAGCCACTGAGCCGGCAGCTAAAAGAGTGAAGACTTCAGGTGGTGGAAGAGATGATAGCCAGCAGATGGAGCAATTCTGCTGCCTGTCTGCCACTGCGGGGGAGAGAAGAAATATCTACCATGGTTGTGGACGGTGGCATTTACCAGCAGGAGCTGAGCATTACCTTAGCAGCACAACTGCAGACACACACAGATAGCAGCTGTAGATTCACTGAAGTGTGGATGCAGTGTTAAGTGGTACAGAGCAGTGATGAAAGTGAACAGGAATGCACAGGAACTCACTTCCTGTACCTTTTCTGCAGCAGGAACAGAGTTCCTGGACTTCTTCCCACTGACACTAAACTGGAATTCTTAACCTAGCAGCATAATGACAGTTTCTGGGCCTGTGATCTGAAATCAGGGTTTCCATAACAACATTTGACTTGTACAACAATTCTATTTTCCTAGAAATACTTCAGTATCTCTAATTGAATCTACTCATGTCTAAATGGATAGCTGTGTCTTGACACAGCTATCCTTCAGATTGAGGATCTTCATTCTGCATTTCATATTTGCCAGTGTCTAAGTTCCTGTACTTCTTGTCTACCACTTGTACCACTGGTACAGAGTGAAGCATCACTGCAACTGCACTGAAGTAGTAAAAGTTTAATTCATTTTGGAGTTCAGGTCGGGTGACTCAGGTTGTTCTGAGGACTGTATTCTTCCTTGCCTTACCGAAATTTGCGTTCACTGGTTACTTAACTTCTGGCTAGCGGCTGCGCATTCACTTGCTTCAACCAAGTTCATTCAACAGAAGTCATCTGAGAGTGAGATATTTATTTCTATTTGCATATAAAGTTCCACATTTAGAGTCTAACTATTGTTCAATTATCAATTCCTCAGGCACTGTTACTTTGCACATTGTTTTGATGTCCATCTGAGTAGTGTGGCTCAGTTGATTAATCTAACTCTTAGATCAAGTGCGAGTTTTCTTTTTTTTAAAACCTTAACATGAATGGGCTGTCTGACTTGCTTGGGAATTGGATTAATTGCTTTGAATATTGTTGACTCAATCAGTCCGTCCGACTGCGATCAAGTGCCAGTGCCACTATAACAGTTTCACATTCGCCTGGCGCTCTTGGTATGATGTACTATGTTTTTAGTTTTTTTCTTAATTAAGGAATTAGATCTGCAAAAATGACACGTAACCTGTGTATTATAATTGCAGTATCCAAGCATAGTGGCTGGTGATATTACCCAAGCTTTCACAATACCAGTGGTGTAGATTACGGGGGCAGGCTGCCCCCCCCCCCCAAGATGTTCAGAGTTCTCAGAGCATTAAGCTCTGATTTATTTTTTCTTTCTTATTCTGTATTGATCATTGTGGTTACTTCAGGATTCGGGATTCACAACACAATTTTGGGGGGGGGGGTTGTTAAAGACATCCCCTCACTTGCCTGTCTCCACTTTGCTGATTCTCAAAGCATACTGGCGGTTGGATAGAATTTAGCTAAAGATGGTGGAGGGCACAATGTCTCTGAAGGGTCTGCAGTGTTCAAGCAGATGTGTAGACAATTTCGATGAAACTCTGCATCAGTGTACGTTACCAGTAAATTTTATATCATAAAAATAAACTGTCTGAAGTTGGCAGATCTGGCGTGATGTGTTATTGTATGACAAGGCTTGTGAGGGAGCTAAAGATGAATCAGTTCTGTAAACAAATCTGAGTGAGGTGGCTCAAGCATAATGGATTGCAAATCCATTTTGTATCAGAGCACAGAACCTGAGATACTGATGAGCAGTAAAGTGGGGGTACTGCACCCAAGAAACTGACAAGAGGGGAAGTCAGACTGGGATTGTTAGTTACACGCTGATGGACAGTATTGGGGGGCTGCGCAGAAATTGGCACTTACAAATGTAATCTTTCACATTTATTGGCACGTGTATGTGACTTGCTGTGAATGCTGTTGGTTATATAATTAAGAAAGATCACATGTCTAACTAATATATGGTTGATTATTGCTTGAAATCTTGTATGTTTTGACTTACTTTATGTTGTTAAGAATGCTTTTAGCTGTTAAGAATAATCTCATTAAGTTGAAACTAGGTTCTTTCAGCAGGTATAATCAACCAGATAGAAGAATATGGTTACCCTGGAGATCTTCATAATGGGTTTCAGAACTGGCTGTGGGGTGGCTGTAGGACAGCTATACTCAGATTCCAGTTTAGTTCATGTAGGTTTTACTGCAGTTTTCACAGGACCAGGCTACTTTAACTTCTTGTGAATGTGTATGAGCTGGACATTTTCAGATGATGTCTGCCTGCAGAACAATAAACTGCTATCCACAAATTGTTATTGGTTTTCTGTTTTGTGTAACTTCATTGCATTAGGAGTTTTTAGCAGATCGAGAGGACTGGGCGTCTGCAATTATGTCCTGTAGACCTGACTTGTGGCTTCCACTCCTTGTGAGATGTGAACCTGCAGATTTAGTTCACTGTCCTTATTCTCCAGTATAAGCCAGCAGGGCATGTTTTTAGATAGGGCAGAGAGAGTAACACACTAAGCTAGCTGAGAGGCATTAAAGGGGGAACTGAAGTTAACAATTACAAACAAATATGTTGGGCAGAGTGTTTTTAAAGCTGACCTTGGAGGGCTATCATGGTGTTTACTGCTGCTGCGTCCTTGCTTGCAGTTTTACACCTGTGAAGTCAGGTAACATACCCAAGGTTACATTCTGAGCCACTGACTGTAGTGGGATTTGAGCCTGGGATAACCAACTTCCTGTATATAATATCTATGCTTATCCAGCAGCTCATGTATCTCTGGAACACAGTCTCTTTTTTTCCCTTAGGTTCACCATTTTTCCTTTTTTTTTTTTTTTTTTTTTACAATTCTGACAGGACTCTGACCCCAGTCTGACAGGACATGGATACCTGCATATCAGATAAGTATTGTTGTATATTTAACATTCCCTGTCACTCTAATTTTGTCCCTATAGAACTATGGATCCTTTGTGACCCTATGGGTATTCCTCTTCTATAGGTATGATTGGACGTTGTCTTAATACCCCAATCCCAGGATCCAGGTAAGAGATTTGTTATCTATGCAAGGTAGTTAAGCTAAAATGCTGCATCCACTACTGTGCTTTGTCTGTGCCTTTCCCTATGCTCCCTTGCATATCCCTATGCCCCCTGTTGCCTAATTTGCACTGCCTGTCAATATTCCCATGTTTGCATTGCCTCTTCCAAATGCTTGAACCCATTGCTCCTTTGCATCACTGATCCATGTTGCCCATTTTGCATTGCTTGTCTCTGTAGCCCTCATGAATTGTCTATCCCCTCACATTGAAAAAGCGTCTTTGGGACGTGAAACGTGCGTCTGTAGCTTTTATATTGCTGCTTGCTTCAGCTATTTCATTAAAGCTGTTTTATCTTAATCCTAATATTGGATTTGATTTTTTGTCGATTACTGGGTAGCCGTTCTGTGTGCTTTTACTATCCCCTTATTCCCTTTGCAGTGCTCACCCTTGCAACCTCCACGCACTGCCTATCTCCATACCTGCCTTTGCACTGTCTGTCTGTATAGCCTGCTAGCATTGCCTATCCCCACCATACCTCCTAACTGTCCCTGATTTTCAGGGATGTCCCTGACTTTGCCTCAAAATTTTACTATGTCTCTCATAAAATTTGTGCATTTGAAACAGAACAGTGGGGACTGTAAGCATAAAATAATGTCAAGCATTAATGTTACAGGCTTGCTCTTCAGAAAATGCATCTTACAGTAATATCTTTATTCTATCAGCTTTCTGAGTGAATAGTACCCATTTTTAAGATGTGTCCCTGATTTGGGGTCTTTGTTCCTGACTTTTGTTTAAGTCATGTCCCTAATTTATGAGGCAAGAGGTTGAGAGGTATGATTCCCACAAGCAGAAATATAAAGAAAATTACATTTATTTTATAGTACATACCATTGCAGCTAAGATAAAGTGAGTGTGTGCTACTTGAAGTGTTGGCAGCACAGATGGTGATCTACTGTGGGGTGCTGGGGGGAGGAATCCAAGTACAGAAACGGTGCTAACATTTAGGTGGATGCGGGGTGAATGGGAGGGGTGTCTAAGCAGGGAGGGTGGTCTGCTGGGGAGAACAGGTTGGCATGAATGATAACATATAAATAAGACATGAATGAACAGCTCCAAACAAGGCAGTGGACAAACCTGCCAGCTGGTACTTCAGAAAGGGGGAAGGATGGTGGGTGCAATGTGGCCCAATGGAGGAGATTCTCTTGAAGCTCTACTGTTATGGTATCGAGGATATCTTCTCCACTGGGCCACACCTTTGGAACAATTCCCAAGCAGTCCACAAGGTACATAGGGATGATGGCAAAGTAAGATAAGCAATTAGGACAGAAGGTCTTACAGTACCACAAGACCAAAGTCAGCATGTCTATGAGTCATGAGGTCTAGACTGTAGTGTTTAGCGAAAGCATGTACAGTGCTCTGTGTGGCAGCAGCACATATTTTGGCTATAGAAACATTCTGAAAACAAGCAACAGAAGTGGCCATATCATGTCATGTGCAAAGTGGCCATACACAGCACCAGGAAGTTCTATACCATACTTCCTTTAGCAAAATGCAACACAGTTAGCCAGTCATTTGGACAGGCACTGTTTAGACATAGGGGCACCCTCTTTCCTAGGGGCTGAGGGGACTTTCTGCAGTCCTTAGTGTGATCAAGACAGAAATGCATGTTCTGTGTACATTAAGTGTACACAGCGCTGCTTCACGCTTGTTAGCATGCTCTAGATAATACATAGGAAGATGTATGGTCTGATTCAGTGTAAAAATCAGACACCACCTTAGGTGGAAAGTGAGGATTTGTCCGCAAAGACACACTATCTTTGAGGAAAATCAAATAATGAAGCTCATGCATCAGAACCTGAAGCTCAGAAATTTCATGAGCAGAAGTCACAGTGACCTAAACCAGCATTTCCAAGGAAAGGAAATGTATCTCGCAGGCTGCACAAGGTTCAAAACAGAGCCAGAGTCAATTTTTCAAGTATGAAATTCAGGTCCCAAGACAAATCCAGTTTACGAATGGGGTGATGCATATGCAGAATACCCTGCAAAAATGTACAGGACACATCTAGTTGTACCACCGTGTACCTATCAATAAGGGTATAGAAAGCCAAAATAGCAGACAAGTGCACCATAATGGATGAATACAGGAGACCAGAGTCAGACAGGGACAAAAGGTAGTCCAGTATAGCAGTGGATCCACTGAATGGGATGCACATCATAGGGAGAAGCACTTCCATTTCACAGAATGTGTGTGCCAAGCAGGCTGTCTAGCCACAAGCAAGACAACAGCCACCTGGGGGGAATCCCAAAACAGGCAATGGCTATGTCTTCAGGAGCCAGGTATGTAGATGCAGGGACCACAGGTCAGTACAGACCAGGGACTTTTCAGCATGCAACAACAGACCATGATAAAGAAAGAGCTAAACAGGAGGATCTACTGCCAGATGTTGCAGAAGTGGAAACCAAATCTGGTGAGTCCAAAATGGAGCCATTAGTATTAGGGTGGCATGCTCCACCTGCAGTTTGAGCAGAACCCTCTGAATGAGAAGGATTAGAGGAAAGGCATAAAGGAACCTCCACTTCCAGGAGAGGGACAATGTGTCTTGCTAAAAAACTCCATGCCCTGGAGCAAGCAAGCAGAAATGCGACAGTTTGGCATTTTGTGTGGATGCAAAAAGGTCTAACTCTGGACAAATTCATCTTGTGAAGAAGTAATTCACAATGGAGGACAACAGTTCCCATTCATGTACCAGGAACTGAGACCTGCTTAGCCTTTTTGCCAAGATGCTTTGAACGCCTGAGAGAAACACGGTTGATAGCTGAAGGCCGTTAAACATTGTCCAGTACCACACTGTCATCACCTCCGTGCACAGTAGATAAGAGTGCATGGCACTGATACTGTTTGTCTGCATCAGAAAGGGACAGGGGCTAAGTTTCTCCTGGAAGGCCTGGAGACCATGTAAAACAACCTGTATCTCCCAGACCTTGATATGGACAGCCAAGTTTGAATCAGACCTTGGGTCTGAAAAGAACCAAGATGGATACCCAAGCCAGATCCCAAGGCACCTCCTGTGAGGATCTGAACAGGAGTCAGGGTAAAGAATGGAACACCTTGTAACAGGTGCAGGTGCTCCATCCACCATACTGGATCATGGTGGAGAGGGGACATGGCAAGGATCATTTGTTCTGGCTCATCCTTTCAATGATTCCATTGCACCCAAAAAGTCCAATGCGATATGCGCATGTGAAGGTGGGCAAAGGGAACCATTATTATGGCAGCAGCCATCAGTCCCAGGAGACCTAATATCATCTGAGTGGACACATAATGTCTCCTGTGTTTCAGCTGGGTATGGGCAATGATGGCCTCTGCACTATCTGAAGGCAGGAAGGCACTGCCTACCACCATATCCAGCACCACACCAATATATTGGAGGCACTGGCAAGGAACCAATACAGATTTTGGTATGTTTTCCTTCACAACCAGCTCCTCAAGCAAGTGTCTCAGTCTGGACAATGTGTACAGAATCACTTCCCTGGATAAGGCCTATAGGAGTCAATTGTCCAGATACAGGAAGACATAAGGTCCTTCCCTTTGAAGGGCTGCTGCCATAGCTGCTAAGCATTTGGTAAATACCCACAGTGCTGATGATAAGCCAAAGTGCAAGACCCAGCATGAAGTGAAGGTACTACTTGTGACACTTGCAAATTTTTATATGAAGGTATATGCTCTTCATGTCCAGAGCACATGGCCAATCCCCTTTTTGTAGCTGGGGGTTGAGAGCCAGAAGAAAAAACATTTGAAACATCGTGTTCAATGAACAGATTTAGGTCTCTGAGGTCCAGTACAGGATGCAGTTCTCCTGTCCACTTGGGAACCAGGAAGTATCTCGAATAGACCCATTTGTTTCTTTCTTTGGGAGGAACGTGTTTGATAGCTTGCTCTAGAGTGAGCGACTGAACCTAATCTAACAGAAGAGATAGGTGACCCAGAGGATAATGAGAAGGAGGCAGAGGATGAGCTGAAGGGGTAGACAGTAACTCCAGATTATGTCCCTTACATTATTTCCAGGACCCACTCATCCATTATAATCTCTCTCCACTTGATCAGTCACTCCACTTGCACCACTGGAGGCAATAGGGGAGGGGGAAGGAGTGGAGTGTCAGAAATTACCAGGGGCAGCAGGGGCATTGCTTTTACTGATACCTTAGGGTGCTTTTGCATAGAAACCAGGATGGAGTGGATCCAGAAGGTGACCAACTCCACGGTACATGGGGCTGCAGATGGAAGGGATGACATCATCATCCACAGGCTTGCAAAATGAGCCCCTACCACACCCCCTGGCAGGTTGAGGGGTCAGAGATGTGACTGACTTTAAAATCACCATGAAGGGTTGAAGCTCACATAATACATTTTAAACATCACTCCCAAACAGGACCCACAGGACAACTTTGTAAAACAGGGCTTTGCAGTCCTAAAGGTTATCTCCTGTTAAAAAATAAACATTTTTATCTATCTATCTGTCTATTTATCTATCTATACAGCCTAGAGCCTCTAAAAGAGGCATTTAGCACAGCTTGTTGCACATCAGAAGCAAATCAAGCTACCCTAAGCCAGGGATATCTCTGAAGGCACATGCCAGAGGCAGCAGCCCTGCAGGCAAGGTATTAGACTTATTCCAGGCAGCAAAGGTAGCATCCTCTAAGGCATGATATGCAGGAAGAACTACAATGGAGGTTGCAGAAGGAGTCTCCAACAACTCCATGAGATTTTTCTTACTGAGTCACCCTCCTTGGCATCAAACTGAATGACATTTTGGATAGAAACATAGGAACATAGACTTTGATGGCAGATAAGGACCACTTGGCCCACCCAGTCTGCCCATTTCCCTACCTACTGGATAAGCTGCAGATTCTAGTTAACCAACAGCCTATTTCCTGCAACCCCCCACTATAATTGCCTTATGTCTGTCCCATGCATGTTTGAATTCCTCCACTGTTTTAGACCCCACAACCTCTCCAGGAAGGCGGTTCCATGCGCCCACCACTCTCTCCATGAAAAGAATTTCCTCACATTACCCTGAGCCATCCCCTCTAACTTTAAATTGTGCCCCTTGTTCTTACAATCTCTTTTCTGAAAGATGCTACCCTCCTGGACTTTGTTGATTCCTTGAGGTACTTAAAGTTTCTATCATGTCCCCCTGTCCCTCCTTTCTTCATTAAGGGTATACATATTAAGCTCTCTCAGTCTCTCTTCATATGGTTTCTGATGTAGACCCTGCACCATTTTAGTTGCCCTTCTCTGGACTGCTTCCATCCTGTCTATGTCCTTGTGTAGATGAGGTCTCCAAAACTGCACTCAGTACTCCAGATGGGGTCTCACCAACTGTATAGAGGGATAACCACTTCCCTTTTTCTACTTGTGATGCCCCTCCCTATGCATCCCAGTATCCCCCTGGCTTTCCCTACTGACTTCTCACATTGCATACCCACCTTTAGGTCATCTGATATGACTACACCCAGATCCCTTTCCATTATTGTTGTTGTTAGTACCTCCCCTGCTATTGTGTACTCTTCTCCTGGATTTTTATTTCCCAGGTGCATTACTTTGCACTTCTTTGCTTTGGATTTGTCTGAGTACAGCATAAAAAGTGGGATCTTCAGGAGGAGACGTGGGAGCATACACCACAGAGTTCTCACTGCAAGAGGAGAGGGTTGAACTGGAAAACAAATCCCCTCATAGAGATCATTTCCTGGTTCTTCATCTTCCAAATCCTCTTCCAAATTACAGAGATCAGGATTATATTCTACCTTGTCATCATCTGGAATGATGACTGGTGCAAACAACAAAGTCTGCAAGGGAGGCAGGGGGTTGTGATGAAGGAATGAAAGGTGTGCTTCGGGATCACATCAGTGATGATGGTGCCAATGAGGGAGGACCAGTCAACAAGATAGCCATAATCATCCGCAGAAGCAAATGCAACATTCATCTGAATAGTTCAGAGAATGATGCCAGCTCAAGCCGGGAGTTAACGGCACCCTGTAAATGGCCCAGGACTACCAACATTAAGGGGTAGATCCTGACAATGGGGCCTGCACACCATTTGAAGTAGTTACGGCAGCACCAGAGCCAGACCATGACCTGGCCCCCATCCTGGTATGTCATCGGTCGGTGGGGCTGTAGGCATCACCACCAGAGCAGATGAGAAGAAGGACTTTCTTCCTTTAATGAAGACTTTGATATCAACAGTGAAGCAGGAGCTATACCCTTATGTTTGTGGTGATGGTCAGAAAAGGAGGACTTTAATGATGACTTATGCTTGTCTTTTCCTTTAGTCTATGAAGTCACCAAATGCTGTGGAGATCCCTTCCCAGATGCAGTTGAGTGAGAGGGAGAAGCCAGCTGGAGCCCGCAGCCTTGGCAATGACTTCCGTGGCTTTGATAGAGGAGAAGGTTTCAAGAGCCATTTTTCAGAGTCACCTTGTGGCCTGGGTGAATCCCTGCCAGATCTTGCAGGCCCTGACATTGTGGGATGACCCAGACAGGAACCACAAACTGTATGAGTATTTTACTTGTAGATCTTGTAGCCACAGGTACAAAACCTAAATAAAGGTTCTTTTGATGGCGGCATAAAAGGATAATGTTAATAAGTAAAAGTAATACAAAATAAAAAAGTCAGTGAAACAATGGTGCTGTTTCTCTGCAATTTCGTTTAGCGGTCAACAGCAGGAGAAAGAACTGAGTAGCAATGGTGCCACCCACGGTTATATAGGCGCCAATAATGCATGTCATCATGGGCTGCCACGAGTTACCAAACATTTTCAAGTGGTTGCAACACCGATTGCTTACAGTTCCAAAGGTGAGGTCCAATGGAGAAGACATCCCTTGATGAAGATTAGTGTTCCCATATACATGCAGCAATAAAGATGGCGGTGGAGGGGTACTGGAAAGATCTAAATTATATATCAACTTTCTCAAAATGTTTTTCAGTTTCCCTGTGGCCTCAGAAGCTCTTCAGTCTTTCTCTGCTCCTACTCAGTCCCCTCAGTCCACTTCAGTCTTTCTTCGTTCTTTGGTTCCAATCTCTTTTTCTTCTGTTGGGGGTCAATTTTTCAGTTTCTCTGATCCCCATGTATGTCATAGCTTATCAATTCATATTTGCATATTGACTGTATTTCATTCATTAAATCTCATTTGAAATTAATCTTAATTTCTCTTGCCTCTCTATGACCCCCAGATCTATCAAAGCATATTGCATTAGTGTTAACTTTACCTAATAGTTGCACTAATTGCAATATTATCTACAAGAAGCTTAATATATTTTTTCTCCCTCCCCAGCTGGCCCCTGTTCCCCTGCTCCCCAACCCCATCACCTGACATGTGAACTTACTGGCTCCATTTCCCACACAGTTTACCCCCTGTGATGGGATGGTGGAGAGCCTCACTGGACATGCCCTTCTAAGATCTGGTGGAGGGCAGCCATGCCAAGTCCATTGGTGCAGGGCCTGCAAGAGGTTGGGGAATCATCTTGCCAGCCAGGGCAATTTTATTTCCCTGACATCCTCCCTTGTGGTGGTGTGGCATGCAATGCAATCAATGGCATCACTATGCACACTCCCGTACATAGTACGCTGGACGGCTGCCACTCCTCCACCCTCCAAGTTGTAGTGCTGCCGTTCTGACCCCCAGCTACTGCTAAGGACCATGCTAATGCCAGGCATCTCAGCACTATCCACTCTGGAAAAACAGCGCAGTCTCTCAGATGCTCAATCTTCCTCTCCCAGCCAACCCTCCAATGATCCAGGATTCAGGGGCAAACCCAGGTCACTGGTGTCATGAGTTGTAGACTTGTAGCTCTACCACTGCATCAATGGGTCAGCTACAGCTTTGTGTATTTATTAATATACCTTGTACCACTTGTTCAACAACTTTTTTTAATATTAAACTACTGTATCTAATGATTTTAGGTTTATTTGTCTTCATTTTAATTACATATTTTCTTTTGCAGGGAAAGCAGGGATTCCCGGCTCAGCCATTCTCAAGGAAAACAGATAATGAAAGCAGTAAATGCACAAACTCAGAGAGCAGTCAAAAATCCAAATAAGACTATCAAGTATTGCAGGATTTGGACTACAATGACCCACTCACCAAAAAAAAAATTTTAGTTGATAACTTTTTATTTCACATCCAGACTGTTTATCTTCTGTTTCGAGATGATCCTTCATCAGAGTGTCTGGTTTTCTAAACAGATGATTTTCACATTTCTCTAATGCTATTTCTCAGTTATTTACAAGATTATTTAAAGTTAATTACATTTAGTCAGAATACTTAACATAGAAATATAGAAGCTGACAGCAGATAAGGACCTCAAGACCCATCCATTCTGCCCATTTTTTCTACCTTATGAATGTGCCATAGGCCTGTACTATGTCAATTGCCTATCTATTCATACTCATCTGTATTGCTTCCTTATGCCTATCCCATGCCTATTTGAAGCCCTGCACTGTATTCATATCCACTTCCTGAGGTAGGCCATTCCATGCATCCACGACCCTTTCTGTAAAAAAGAACTTCTTCACATTACCCCTTATTCAGACTTCCTCTAATCTCATACTGTGTCTTCTTGTCCTGCTTTTTTTCTTATATTGAAACATGTTAGACTCTTTCACCTTGTTAATGACCTTAAGATATTTGACTGTTTCGATCATATCACCTCTCTCCCTCCTTTGCTCTAGGGTATACATGTTGAGCTCCTTTAATCTGTCCTCATATGTTTTCTGATGCAGTCTCTGCACCATTTTGGTTGCCCTTCTCCGGACTGCCTCCATTTTGTTAATGTCCTTGTGCAGGTGTGGCCTCCAGTTCTGCACGCAGTACTCCAGATGGGGCCTAACCAGTGTCTTGTACAGAGGGATTATTACCTCTGTCTTACGACTTGCGATACCCCTACTAATATACCCCAACATCCCTCTAGCCTTACCTACTGCTTTAGTGGTCTGCTTGGATGATTTCAGGTCATCTGTGATGATGATGCCCAAGTATCTTTCTTCCTTGTGACTGCCAGCAACCCCTCCCAACCTATAGGTGGCTTCAGGGTTCTCTTCCTATGTGCATGATCTTGCACTTCTTGCATTAAACCCCAGTTGCCACTCTTCCGACCATTTTGCCAGTTTATCCAGATCTCTTCCCATTCTGCCCACCCATCTGGATTATCTACTCTGTTGCAGATCTTGGTGTCATCTGCAAACAGACAAACCTTACCCTCGAGTCCATCTGCAATGTCATTGATGAAGTTATTGAAGAGGACTGGCCCCAAGACTGATCCCTGAGGTACCCCACTTGTGACTTGCATCTCTTCTGACTGTATACCGTTTACCACTACTCTCTGTTTTCTGCCCGCCAACCAATTTGCTACCCAGTTGACCAACTTCTGACCCCCCCCCAAGCCTACCCAGCTTATTAATCAATCTTCTATGTGGAACAGTATAGCATGCTTTGTTGAAGTCAAGGTAGGAGACATCAACTGCAGCCCCTTTGTCCACCATTCTGGTTACCCAGTCAAGGAAATCTATGAGATTAGTTTGACAGGACCTTCCTGTTGTAAATCCATGCCGTCTTGGATCCTGTGTTCCTATGGATTCCAGGTGTTGCACTATCCTTTCCTTAAGCAGTCCCTCCATAATCTTGCCCACTACTGAGGTAAGACTGATTGGTCTGTAGTTCCCTGCCTCCTCTCTGCTACCACTCTTGTGGATTGGGATCACAAGAGCCCTCCTCCAGTCTTCTGGGACTGCTCCTGTGCTCAGAGACTCACTAAACAGTTCTGATAATGGCTCTGCTAGTTCCATCCTTAGCTCCTTTAGTACCCTGGGATGTATGCCATCAGGTCCCATTGCCTTGTCCCCTTTGAGCATAGCGAGCTCTTGTAGGACTCTTTCTTTTGTGAAGGGACTATTTCACACCTCCTTCCTCCCTGTGTTCATGGTGCTGAGCTGTGGGCCCTGCCCTGCATTCTCCTCAGTAAATACTGAGCAGAAATATCTATTTAGGATAGATGCTTTCTTTGGTCCTCCTCCACACATTCCCCATTATCCCCTTTGATCTTAGCAGTACCCCCTCTGGAGGACTTTCTCCTTTCACTAATGTATATGTTAATCCATTTGATATTAGAAAGTCAGGTATGTCATACTTCCAAATACCAAAGATTAAAACAGTTCTGGGGCAGCGGTCTATACTTTACAATGTACCAAAACTTTTTAATTCTGTTATGGCTCAATTTGATTGCTTTGGGAATGTTTATTCTTGGGTTCAAAAATAGTTTAAGGAGATTGTTGAAACAAAATGAAGTATGTGAATGTTATAGGTAGCTTCTGTAACATTTTTTTATGTATCCTCCTGTGACATTTTTATGTGTATTGTACTATTGTCTTTTATATTTGTGTACATTTTGATTGTAATTTAACATTGTGATGTAATTTGTATTTTGTTGTGTGCACTCTGGTCGACCATGTAAATGGGTCGTATGGCCCATGGACTTACCAGAATAAATAAACAAATCAAATCAAATCTATAGAAAGTCTTGTCCCCTTCTTTTACTGTTTATGTTAGTGTTTCCTCAGTTTGGGCCTTTGCCTGCCTTACTGCCTTCCCTGCTTTCCTTAGGGAAGTTTGGTATGCCTCCCTATCTTCATCCTACTGTGTTCCCTTATATTTCCTGAAGGCCAGCCTTTTGGCTCTAACCTTTTCTGCTACTGTTTTTGAGAACCAAAGTGGTTTCCTCCTTCTTTTGCTCTTGCTTTTCTCTCTAACACAATGGGATGTTGCTTCAAGTATTGCATCCTTAATGCTTGCCCACTTTGCCTGTACCCCTCACCTGTATTTCTTCTTGCCAGGACTAGCTTAACTCTGTTGGCCATCTTATCAAAGTCAGCTCCTCTGAAGTCCCATATTTTTGCCTTGGAATGGGATGATTTAGTTCTAGTGGCCAAATTGAACCATACCATGTGATAGTCACTTGCCTCCAGGTGACCATCTACCTGGTGATCTGTGATCCTTTCTCCATTAGTCAGTAGTAGGTCTAGGATAGCCCTGTCTGTTGTGGGTTGTTGTACCAATTGTTTGAGGCCCTCCCCCTGCAGGGAATCCACTGTGTGTCTAGTTCTGCAGATGTTCCTGCTGATATTAATCACTCTGTATCTGGCATGTTGAAGTCTCCCATTATCAGAACCGTCCCTGTGGCTGTCATGTTTTGTATATCTTCTAACAGTAACGTGTCTATGTCCTCCCCCTGGTCTGGAGGCCTGTAGACAACCCCAGTTTGTATGGCTGTCCCAGTTCCTGTTTCCAGGGTGACACACAGTTCTTCTGGCTCCTTATGTGTATTCTGAATTTCTGTAGCTTTGATATTTTTATTGACATAAAGGGCCCCTCCCCCTCCCCTCACCTTTTTGGACCTTGGTCTCTTCTGAACAATACATAGCCAGGTACTGAAGTCTCCCAAGTGTAGTTACTGGTGAACCATGTCTTGCTAATGGCTACTATGTCCAGTTTAGCCTCTGTCATTATTGCCTGCAGGTCTGGGATCTTGCTTCCCAGCCTGCAGGCATTTGTGTACATGATTTTCCATTGGCCAGATTTTGGTGTGTTAGTTGTTGGTCGAGGTCCGGCGCTTCCCCTGCACATCATATGGGGAGACAGACCTTTTTCCTTACCTGGTGAGTAAATGAACTACAAACATGCTGTTTAATCACTAGCTGAGGGGGGAGGGGTGTTCTTCCTGTTCAATGTATCAGGTGCTGCACCCCTCTCCTCATTTGCTAATTTAAATATTCTGCAAAGATGTAGTTACCTACAATTTTGTGTCCCTTTACCTGGCACCAGCCCTTGAGCCACATGTTTAGCTCCCCTATCTCCTATTCTCTGACCTTCTGTCCATCTGCACCCCTCTCCCATACTGGTAGGATCTCAGAGAAGGAGATGTCAGATGAAATGGATGACAGTTTGTCTTCCAGCCTGGTAAGGTGCTCCTTTTGGTCTCCACAACTGACCAGCTGGGGAGATCATTAGTCCCTATGTGTACCATTTTATTTATTTAGTTTTTGTTGACCTGGTAAGTACACTATACAAATCCTGCCTATTTTCAGGCATGACCCGGGGCAGGGGGATATAGATGTATGCCAACTGACCTTGAACCAGATTAAGCTGTTGGTGGTATTTTTAGTGAATGAGGGAAATTTGGCCAGGACACCGGGGAAATTCCCCTACTCTTTTTGATAAGTGCCATGGGATCTTTAATATCCACCTGAACTACCACCAATCCAGGCAGATGGGACCTCGGTTTAACGTCTCATCCGAAAGACGGCACCTCAGAAGTGCCGCACCCCTCTCATGCTGCACTACAGTGTCAGTACTGGGATATTAACCCAAGTGCCAGATATGGGAACTGAACCCACAGACCTCTGATCTCCTGGCCTCAGAGGCGAATGTGCTACCTACTGAGCCACTGACACTGACACAGTCATGAATGTGCACATGTGTACGAGCAGTTCACTTACTGTCTTAAGCCAATTGGTTAAAACTTTTTCTGTTCGACTTTTGTCTTTACATTCTTTTTACTATTAACAACACAAATATGTGCTTAAAATTTCCTTTCCATCTGTTTTTTCTTTTTTCTGCTCGTGATAGGCTCTAATGTTACTGTCTCTTTAAGAAGCTTTAGTGCACATGAGTAAACAGCTACATATCTGACACAAAGACCCTACAGCATTTTGATCTTGTACTTATTTCTGTTCTTCTATCTGTAACAAACATTCTCTTTTAAAAAAAAAAACACCTTCTAAACTGTTACAGTTTATTCACCGTTTCCAGAAGAAACTTTTCAAATGCACTGTTTTCATTGACCTTGCAGAGGTTGCCTGTGTGTGTAAAGTAAAGGTACATTTGTTTACCAAACTCCTTTTTTATCAATATATTCTCCTTTTACTTCTCCAAGATAACAACAGAACTTAATTTGTTTTACCTTGTCAATAGCGTGCTGCTCACTGTACAGCTCTTCCTGGTTCTGTGAAGATGCCGTGCGAGCAATAAAGTGGCCACTTAAGAAACAAAGCTTGACGGCAGAAAAGGATCATACTGGCCCATCTAGTCTGCCCCATTTCCCTTCACACCTCCCTCCTGCCTGCTGCTGTGCCTCCCCATTACTCAGCCCTATATGCCAGTCCCATGCCCCTGAATTCTTTCCACCAGGTTAGCCCCCACCACGCCATTTGGCAGTCTGTTCCAGGGCTCTACCACCCTCTCCATGAAGAAACACCTTCTCACATTGCCCCTGTGTCTTCTTCCTTGTAAACCGAGGCTGTGCCCTCTAGCTCTGGCTCCCTCCTTCCTCTTTATTAAACCCCCTTCTCCTGCCTTATTGAGCGCCTTTACATATTTAAAGGTTTCAATCATGTCTCCCCTTTCCCACCTTGTCTCCAGTGCTACAGATACAACTTCTTACACCTCTGCTCATATGTCTTCCATTGTATACCCTGCACCATCTTGATTGCCCTTCTCTGAACTCTCTCCAATGCATCTGTATCCTTGCGGAGGTGTGTTCTCCAGAACTGAATCCCGTACTCCAGTTGCAGTCTCACCATGGCTTTGTAGAGGTGCATTATTTCCTCCCTCCTTTTGCTAGTAATGCCCCTGCCTATGCATGCCAACATCCCATTGGCCTTTCCCACTGCCCTCCTACTTTGGATTCCTACCTTAAGGTTTTAGGAGACTATGATCCCCTGATCCCTCTCCTGCTCTGTTTTTTTGAATTCCTCCCCACCTATGGTGTATCCTGCTCGTGTGTTTCTACTCCTCAAGTGCATCACTGCGCACTTCTTGGCATTAAATTTCAGGTGCCACTTCCCGGACCACTCCTTGAGTGTCTTTAGATCCTTCCTCATGTCTTCCACCCCCTCTGGAGTGTCCACCCTATTGCAGATTTTGGTATCATCAGCAAATAGGCACACCATTCCCCTCAAACCCTCCCAGATATCACTGCTGTAGATGTTAAAGAGGAGGGGACCCAAAACTGACCCCTGTGGCATGCCACTCTTCACCCTTGCCATCCCAGAGTGATCCCTGTTTAGCACCACCCTCTGAGTTATTTCCGCTAGCCAGGCCTCTGCCCAGCTTGTTATTTTCCCCCTAACCCCAGGCTTTCCATCTTGCTCACCAGCCTTCTAGGGGGGACGGTGTCAAGGGCCTTGCTGAAGTCTAGACAGGCCATGGCTACCTCCCCTCCCTGGTCAATCACTTGACTCACCCAATCAAAGAACTTAATTAGGTTTGTCTGGCATGACTTCCCCTTCGTGAAGCCATGCTGTCTGCTGTCCTGAAAACCCCACTCCTCCAGGTAATCCACTACCCTCTCCTTGATTAATGCCTCTATTACCTTCCCCATCACTGATGTGAGGCTGACTGGCTGGTAGTTCTCCTTCACCTCCATGCTACCTCCCTTGTGCAAGGGCACCACATTCCTCCTCGTCCAGTCCTCTAACATGGTTCTATGTCATAACAGCAATCGCAGAATTAATTACGTTGATGTACACTCGCACCGACTAAAAACCGGAGACTGTCCTCTGCACCCCCCTACTTAAGGAGTCTGACGTGTGGGTGGTGAATTTCTTAAAAAAAATAACAAGCCACCTGCTAGTGCAAAAAAAACTGCGACACACCGGACCCGAACCCTGCACCCTGCACACACCAACTGACTACGCCCCCCACCACGCTAGCGGACCAGCTCAGCAGCTGCCCAGCACACTCCCTCCCACATACCTCCCTTCCCCTTCCTCTCCCCCCGTGTGTACACTTCCCATTGCCCAACCTCGCCCACCCAGGTATCCAGTCACTACCCTGCCAGGTAGCCCTGAACAAAGGCACCGTGATTGAGTCACCCTTTTTGAAAGTGCTCAATCGCAGTTGCCTTGTACACGGTATACCCTCCGGCATGCTTCTTATATCCAGTGAAGCTGAAGAGCCTTGTCAAGGGTGCTATCAGCTCCTCCTTCTATTCCCTGATCACTCTAGGGTGTAACCCATCTGGCCCCATTGTCTTGTCCACCCATAATCTATCTAGCCTTGCAGTGACCCTAGCCACAGTGAACAGGCTCTGATCCATCCATTTGCCCTCCTTCCCCTTTGGTTTTAGCTCAGGTCCCCTTCCGTCCTCCTCCTCCATGAATACTGAGCTAAAGTACTTATTTAATACCACTGTTTTTTCATAGTTACTTTCCAAAACAAGTCAAAGGAAATACTGCTACTCTGTATACAACTTTCACAGACCATTCTGTCGACACATATCCCCCTTGGTTACAGGAACAATGGCTGTGGGAGTGCACAATGCAACCGTCTGTGTCCCTGGAAACCTTCATAGTCGACACTGAGTCATGCTGCAAATGTCTACAAAAAACAGAAAAAGTTCAAATCACGGCATTTGTCCGAGGCTTGCTTCCTCAACTCCGCACTTATGTCATTCAGCAGAAGCCGACAACATGGATGGACACTATCCAAGCTGCATGACTTGCCCAGGAGTCCATTTCAATGTTTCAGGTCACTAGTGCACCAGGACTTCATTCGTCACAATTGGCTGCACTTCCAATATGTATCCAGCAGCAGCATCAAGCCATGATAGACAAAGTCATCGCGACTGTCAATAGTTTACACCTGAGCCTTCACTTCTTCTTCAACTACTTCTGTCAATGCTCTGCAACCACATTGACAGCCACTTGCACCACCTCCAACTTCACAAGAGCCTGTGATCTGCCAGTGATGTGGATACAGAGGACACACTGCTGCAGTTTGCTAAAAGCTAAAATACCATAATAACAACTATGATAACAGGAGCCAAAGATGCCCACCACAGTACAATCATCACTATAATCGCAACTGCTCCCAGGATCAGGGAAATGAGAGCCACCCAACACACCAGGAGCTTCTGTTAGGCAGCAGAACACTTCAACTGACCACCCCTCTGACTCTCACAGCTCAAGCAAAAAACATCCTCCTGCTACCAACTCTGGCACCCTCCCACCTCCAGGGGGCCAAGGTTCCCATCATTAGATCACTGCTCTTAGCCAACTATGACCCTGTGACCATCCAAGATTGGTCCACACATGCCGTGGTCAACACTGGAGCAGAAATTTCAGTTATCAGCACTAGTATTTTGCACAACAATGCAATTCATCACTTACCTAACATGTCCCCAGCTGACCTAAAATACATTACCATAGTAAATGCCGCTCAGGTACCTATCACAGGTGTAGTCCATCTCAAGCTACACTTTGGCCCACAACAAGCTATTGTCAAATTCTACTTAGTACCTGAGCTACAACCATCGGTAATTCTTGGTATGGATTTCCTTAAATCTCACAAAGCCATTCTAGACTTTACATCAAACAAACTGTCACTGCACCTTTGGAGGCAACTTGCAGCTACAGATTCAGCCACTGTGCCTCCTAAGACTGAGATGGTTCTGATTGCCAAGATACGAGGTGAACCTCTTCCACAAGGTGTTGTTGGCAGCACCACAGGCTCACCTGCTGTGCATTCATCAGGTCTTCTCCAAGGGAACACCCTGTTTGCTGTGCATGGTGGAACAGTCTTTCAGAAATGCTGCAACTTCTTAGATGAGCCAGTAGTCATTTCCAAGGGTGCCACTATCAGAAAGTTTGTTTGCTTGTCTACAGGGGACCAGTTCCATCTTATGCAAGAACCTCAGCCTGGTTCCATCAACTGTAGTCCAGTCAGTACTATCACAACCATCCTAGCATCACCAGAGTTACCTCTTATTACGCGACTACCCTCTTCTAAACATCTGGCATCCCCAACAGAGAGAGAGCAACTTTTAAAATTCCTGGAGGGCTTCCCAGATGTCTTTGCTGGTCCAGATAATAAGCTTGGATGTTTTGATATCCTGCAACACACCATCGAGGTGCCTCACAGTTAGAAACCCATCCATCAGTGAGCCTACAAGGTGGGACACAGACAGAAACAAGTCCTAGAAAACATGATCAAAGACATGCTTGAACAGGACATTATTGAGGAGTCTATGAGCCCCTGGGGTGCACCATAAAAAGTACAAAAGGGACGCGTTCTGGAGACTGGTGTGGTGCTATAAGTAGGGCTGCCAGTCCAATCAACAAGAACAAAAATCAGGAACTCAGCACTCACTCAGGACACAAACGAGGTAGTAAATGGCAATTTAATTGTGTTAAGAAAGCCTAAGGACTAATGCCCAACAACCTCAGTGCTTCAGCCCAACACAGGGCCTTCCTCGGGAAGCGGGTATGAGGAGGCACATGATAGACAACTAATTTATAAGGTATTCATTAATAAGACACACCCAAAGTGAATAAATTAAAATTTTGTCAACAGAGCATTCACAATTTTTAAAGTACATATTATAACTTTCAACATTTCCTCATTACTAGTATCTCTTTGGTTTTCAGCTTTACTCTTTCACTAATTCTGTATTTATCTATAAATATAAACATGTAGTTTATGTTACAATAATTTATGCCAAGGATACAAGCAAAATGAATAAATCAACAAATCCTTGCTAGAAAAAGGAAAAATTCATCAACAAATTAAATTAACTCCATTTTTGTCTAAGTTGTTTTATTGTTAAAGTCTTTTATAATGCGTGATTTATCATTCGATTCACTTTATTTGCAAAGCAGTCTCACAAAAAAGGCAAAATTGGAATTTATAGATTTAAAATGGGGGGAGTGGGATGGGGGGCTGAGGATTCTCAGACTGGGCATTAGACCACCAACCATCCACAAGGATCAAGTTCCACAAAATATTTAATAATTATAAAACAAAACAGAAAAGGGGGGGGATAGGTACTAAGAAAGTTTCTTTATGACAGAACTAACTCACAGGTTCAGTAGACAGTAGCAAAATTAATACATTGGGAAAAATTATTCTTATCCTGTATAGAGATTCGTTGCCAAATGCTACAGATAGAAAAGTATATATGTATATCCAATGGGTCAGGCAGAGTGTACTTGTTATTCTCCCAATCTAAAAAAGTTTTGCTCAGAGATAACAAATACTGGGCTACAGCTGATCTGGTAAATAACCCAACCATAAGTATGATAAATCTGTGAGCAATTATATATGTCCATGTACAAGCTCTCAACAGACAAGAGTACCAGGCTGCATTCCATGTGGTTATCTATGAGAAAATGGAGAAACACATAATTTTAAACATTTTAGGTACACAAATGTGGAGAACAGTCAATTTCTTCATTAAGCCTCAATGGTGCTGCAGTTTTTAATCTTATTATCCATTTTGTTTCCTTCTGTGACAATATCTGAGTTCTGTTACCTGCCCCCGGATTACATTTAACATGTTTTAAGATAGTATGCTTCAGATTGTCTGGTTTAGTATTATGGTTCTCAATAAAGTGTCCCCCTATTGAATTCTAAGCTTGGTAGGCCTGGCTGTCATTCCTACGTAATAGCAGGGGCAAGAACACCAACATACATATACCACAAATGGTGTTGTGCATATCGTGAATTGATTTAACTCAAATGTGTCACTATCTTTTTCAAAGATTTTTCCAGATTGTACATACAGTATGTACACACATTACATCTGCCACACTTGTGATGTCCTGCCGGCTTTGAACCGAGCCAGCTCTTTGCTCTGGGGTTACTAGATGAAAAATGGCTATTGGTTAGCCTGTCCCCTATACTTTTCCCTTTGCTAAATCTGACCCGGGGTTTTGTATGGATATGTTCCTTTAAGATATTGTCACTAAGTAGGATTGGCCATAGTCTATGTACTATGCCACCTACTTTATCTGCAAGGTGATTAAAGTCTGTTATGAATGTAACCAAGTCTTTTGTATTCACATTTTCTCCATTTTCTATAACTGTACTTGCTCTATCACTTTGTTTTTTGGGAATTAATAGTGCCTGTCTATAAGACTATCTTGCTATAAGCTTCCTCTAATAATTTTTCAGTATACCCTCCAGCTTTTAGTCTGAGTTTTAACTCTCACCTGTCATTTTCATCTGAGCAATTCATTTTAAGTCTTAACATTTCTCCATAAGGGATAGAGGAGATAAGTTTCCTGGGGTGTGCACTCTGGGCATGTAAAATGGTATTGCCAGCAGTTTCTTTTCTAAATCCCACAGTTTTTATTCATTCCCCATGTTTTCCCATCAGATTTAAATCCAGGAATGTTATACTCTCTGGATTAGTCTCATATGTAAATTATAGACCCATTTTATTATTTTTTAGATGTTTCATAGAGGAAGGCCCTGTGTCGGGCTGAAGCGCTGGGGCTGTTGGGCATTTGTCCTTAGGCTTTCTTACCACAATTAAATTGCCATTTACTACCTCATGTGTGTCCGGAGTAAGTGCTGAGTTCCTGCTTTTTGTTCCTGGGGTGCACCATACCTGCTAGTGGTAAAGAAGGACAAGGGGTATCGTTTCGTGGTAGACCTCAGAAAGCTCAATGCTTACACTGTGCAAGATGCTCATCCTTTACCCACAACAGAGGATGCTTTAAAGAGTCTTGGTGTGGCTGGTCCAGCTTTCTTCACCACTCTAGACCTACAGAGTGGGTTCTACAAAATCTCCATTCATTCAGCTTCTCGTTCACACACAGGTTGGCACTGTCACTTGGGGCTCTTTCAATTTAAACAACTGCCTATGGGATTTCAGAACAGTCCAGCTATATTTCAGCATGTTATGGAAGCCGTACTACATTGTCTTGGAAATCTTGCTTAGTTTACCTAGATGATATTGTTTTCAGTAGAATTTTTCCAGAACACCTTCAACACCTCAAACAAGTGTTTGAACGTCTCTGACAAGTCAACTTCAAGCTTCGCCCAGAGAAGTGTTGTTTTGCACAGCAGCAAATTCATTACCTGGGCCATGTTGTCAGTTCTCAAGGCATCTCTCTAAACCCAGACAAGCTCTCAGCAGTCAGAGACTATCCAGAACCTAACAATATCAAGGACCTTAGAAACTTCCTAGGCTTGTCCAGATATTACAAAAAGTCCATTTGTAACTATGCACAGATTGCAGCTCGACTTTACATCCTCACCAAAAAGGGGTGTAAATATTCCTGGACTTCTGAGTGCCAAGAAGCCTTTGAAACCTTAAAAGGGAAACTGATCACCCCTCCAGTACTGGCCTACCCAAGGTTCGACCAACCCTTCAAACTCTACTCAGATGCTAGTTCCTTTGCAGTGGGCACTGTGCTATGTCATGTACAAGATGGAACAGAACGGTTCATTTCATATGCTGGGCACTCCCTTTCCTCAGCTGAGCAAAACTATGCATCACAGAAAATGAATGCCTAGCGATGGTATTTGCCGTAAATAAATTTGACTGTTATCTTCACTACTGCTCCTTTAAAGCTATCATTTATCACTCAGCCCACAGATGGTTGTTTGAAATGAAGACTCCAGTAGGCAAGTTCTCCCAATGGAGTGCCATGTTGCTACAACTTTGAAATTCAGTACAGACCAGGCCAAGCTCACTCCAATGCTGATGGTGTAAGCCGGAGATGGTATCCCTCTGCATCATCCTCCACAGACGAAGACTCCTACTTACAAGCTCTTCCCTTCCATGCCACAGACGTGCTTCCTGTGGACACTACTACAGCACCTCAAGTTGCCTTGCTGCTACCACCGGCATTGTCAGAAAAGAACACAAAGCCTCACCTGCGGCAAGCAGCTGAAGAGCTTCTCACCTCCTCTACTTCTGATCTCTCCCTGGCAACTGTTCAAACGTAACAAAGAGCAGATCCTCAATTCGCAGACAAACTCTCGTACTTAGAGTCTGAAACTTTACTGTAACAGAAGCAACAACGCCAAGATGTACTTCTCCTTATGTCAAAATACTTCCTCAATGATGGTGTGCTTTTTTTACATTTGGACCAAGGAAGGCAAGGGCCATTGCATGGATAGAACTCATGTACAGTTAATTGTGCCAGCCTCTCAAATCAATGAAGTTCTTCTCTCCACTCATGCCTCTCCACTTTCCGGAGGTCATATGGGAATCCACAGAACTCTCGAAAAGACAAGGCTTCACTTCTTCTGGCCTCATGTGAACAAGGACATTGTCTAATTTGTCATCCTCCCAGCCCTGCTACCAAAGAAAGCCTCCTGCCAAACCGACAAAAGCATACATCATTCCGATGCCTGTAGCTACTGAATCCTTCCAAAGAGTTAGCACAGACATTCTAGGACCGTTACCAACATGCTCTGACTCTGGCAACAAATACATTCTTGTTTTTGTGGACTGCCTTACAAAGTATTTGGAACAAATTCCCCTAAAAGACATAAAAGCTGCTACAGTAGCAAATGCCTTCTTCAACACTGTTATTTGTCATCATGGTACCCCCCCGTACCTGCATTCAGACAGAGACACTAACTACCTTTCAACAACTGTTCAAGAAACGTGCACACTTCTCAACATTAGGAAGACATGCACAACAAGTTATCATCTGCAATGCAATACACAGAGTGAAAGAATGATGTCTACCATTCTTAACACAATCTCCAAGTACCTAGATAAAACTCACAACACTTTATTTTATTTATTTATTGAAAGATATTGGAATTACAATCCTTTGAGTCATAGTCTCCTTTGCAAAGGCTCCACGTCAGTAAGAACATACACTAAGTATCACAAACTTAAACATTTGGTTCAAATCTTATACATTTGACACAGTACAAACACACATTTGGCACAGTACTAAACTTAAACATTTGATAGAGGATTTAAACATTTGGTACAGTGTACAATGTAGGGTTACATCATCAGGGATCTTAAAAAAAAAAAGAGATCCCGGGTCAACACTTTTGTACATATGACAGTACTTCAGTTTCGGAGGGTCTTACAAAAAATAGGCCCAGAGTCAAGATAAGTTTAAAGTGAGATTGAGGATCCTAACTTTGGGAAAGAGAAGAAAGTCCCTATGCTGGGGGGGGGGGGAGACCCCATATTTGTAGCACTGGAACCTGTTTGTAAAGGTATATACAGTCACAGGTTGCAAAGTTGAGGAGTATCTTAAGACCAGCTTTAAACTGAGCCAAACTGGATGTAAGGGAGAATGTGGATGGTAGGTTGTTTAGCAACAGAGGGGCACAATAATGGAAAGACCATTGCCCAAGGGAGGTTCTACAGTGTGGTACTAGTAGAGGGTGTTAGCAGAGTGTCTTGGTGCCCTCCTGAGTGAGGCTGTTTGAATAACAGGGTGGAGGATTGTTTGTGTAGTATCTTTCTTGCTAGAAGGCAGGTGTGATACTTAACCCTATCTTGGAAGTTTAGCCAGCCAGTAAGTTTGTAAAGCTCACAAGTATGGGTTAGCCTGTTACAATTAGAGACCAGGTGGCAGGCTTTATTGAGGGTGAGGTTGATGCTGTGCAGGGCAGTATGGTCAGCAGACCCATAAATTACTATGCCATAGTCCACCAAGGATTGTACTGAGGAGGACACAGCTAGAGGCATTGCCTGCAGGGGAATGCAGTGCCTATGTCTGTATAGGATCCCTAACCTGGCATTGACGGAGGAGGATACTTGTTGGATGTGAGTGTGATAGGTAAGGGAGGTGTCCAACATAACACCCAGGTATTTGAAACTGTAGACCTGCTCCAGAGCAATGCCACGGGAGTTTGTGATGATTAGTGGCGTATTACAGAGAGGGTTTTGGTGGTGGGTGAAGATCATAGCTTTTGTCTTCTTATAGTTAAGTATTAGGCAGTGTTCAGAGAACCAGGTTTCGAGTTCTCCAAAGAAGCCCTGCAGGGTGGCTTGTAGTGTGTTGAGATGATGATGTTTCCAAAAGACTACAGCATCATCAGCATAAAGCAGTAGCTTCCCACTACAGGATTTGGGGAGGGAGTTCAGAAAGAGGGTGAAAAGCAATGGGCCTAAAATGGACCCTTGTGGGACCCCTGTTTGGACTGGCTTACTGGAGGATATGGTTTCATTAGATTTTACTTGCTGGGTCCTGTCAGCGAGACAGTCTTTGAGCCAGGAGGTGACCTCTGGGGACATATTTAGTGATGGTAGGGTGTGGAGAAGAAGCTCATGACTGACTGTATCAAAAACTTTGGTCAGATCGATATAGAGAGCCCTCGCTACTGAGTCATGATCCAGGGCCTCATGTATATAAGAAGTAAATTCGACAAGGGCAGTGGAGGTGCTGTGACCCCTCCGGAACCTGTGTTGTTCATGACAGAGCAGATTGTGTTTGGTCAGGTAGTCCATGAGCTGGTCTGTCACAATTTTTTCAAGGGCCTTTGGAGGGGGGAGGATGGACATTGGCCTATTGTTGCTGGTGGAAGTGGGGTCACCACTCTTTAATATGGGAGTTATAACTGCTCTTTTCCAAGAGATGGGGAACTGGCTGTGGCATAAGGATAAGTTAAGTATTTTGGTGTGATGGGGCAAGGTCACAACCAAAGTAAGCCAGATGAGCTTGAGGTCCAAGCCATCGCTACTACAGAAAGAGTTTGCCAGGGCTTTGCTTAGATAGCATTTTGTCTCATTGCAGGAGATGATTCGTAGCCAGAAAGGGGGATGGTTGAAGTTGGTAGGAGAGTTCATGGGGTGGTTACTGATCGGGTCAAAGAAGTTGGGGGGGAGAATATGGCTGAGGTCTATTAAGGCAGTATTGAAGGCATTGGTGATAGATTTGGGGTCCTGGGAGATAACCCCATCAATTTGAAGCTGCATTGGGGTAGGGGATACATTTTTCCTGGTTAGTTCCTTAATATTTCTCCAGAATTTGCTACCAGAGCCCTGGGAGGATGTAAAAGCTTGGTTGTAATATGCAGCTTTGGCTTGCCGGATAGCTCATGTGCAGCTGTTTCAAGCCTCCATGTAATTCTGTCTGTCTTGGGGGAGTTGTGAGGCAAGGGCCTTGTGCCAGAGGTTATCCCTCTTTTGCATGCTGTCAGATGGTGACTGGGAAATCCAGGGGAGTGTTCAGAGTTTTTACTATGTGTCTTGAGTAGGGGGCAAAGATGTCACAAGCAGAGTTAAAGGAGGAAATAAAATATGTGAGGGCAGAATCAACTGATTGGGCAGTGTGAATAGCAGACCAGTCGAAGGAGGCAAGGTAAGATTTTAGGCATGGGAGGGCTCCTTTCCTTAAGTGTCTTTGCACTGTGGTTTTAGGGGGGGTTTGGGGGAATTTTATTAGACCACCAACAAGTAACTGGGGAATGGTCATTTATCGAGTCAGACAGCACCTTGATATGGGAAAGGTTATTGGGGCGGTTGGTGAGGATGAGGTCAATAAGGGTGGATGTCCCTGATTTTGGGTCCAACCTGGTTGGGGAGTGGACCAATTGAGTGAGGACATAAGCAAGCACTGCTTCTTTGTATGAGGAGGACGTAGCAGATAACCAGTTAACATTGAAATCACCCAGTAAGATGATTTCATATTTGGGAGGAAGGTGGGAAATACTGGCCAGTACTGAGTCAAAGGCAGGCTTTTGGTTTCTAGGGGGAATTTAGACTGCCAAAATGTATAGCATTTTTCCTGGATTGCCAAAACTTACCTTGACTGCTAGGGTTTGGGCTCCATGGGAGAGTTGTGGGATGGGGACTGAGAAGGCGTGCAGGAAGGATCTAGTGTAGATGGCGCAACCTCCACCCCTCTTGCTTAGCCTGTCAGCCCGATGTATGGTGTAATCGTTGAGGACAACGGAACTATTTGTGACATTTTCTGAGAGCCAGGTCTCAGATAAGGCAAGGACGTCTGTGGAGTGCTGCGCAATCCAACCCTGGAGGGAGGTGAACTTCCTCTGAAGGCTGCAGATGTTAAGGGAGGCCAGCTTTAGGCTTCCATGCTTGCCTTTTTGAGTAGCTCCATAGGTAGGAGGTCCCAGGATGGGATGAACATTCTTGGATATGAGGAGAAGGAGGAGGGTACTCCAGAGTAGTGCTAGCTGGAGTAGTTTTGGCATAGCTCAGGCAGCTGTGGAGGTATTATTTTTTGTTGCAATGACTGGGATAAGGAGGGTACATATGAGGTGGACTAAATGAGTTTAAGACAAAGGAAGTTGTTTCCCCGGTGGGTAGCTGCAGACAGGTGTCAGAGGGTGTGCCCCTGGTGGTGTTGTGGTGGCAGTACAGTGAAGTATGTTCGCATGAAAGTTAATTTGTCTGCCTGGGTGGGCATATGTGTTGGCATAATAGTGGCCCGAGTGGTGCATTATGAGGGGGCATGGTGGGAGATATCCTCTGGTAGACCAGTCTACAGGCAATGCAGCAGTGCTGGTGGAAATAGGTAGGGCTGTTGGTGTGATCAGTGTGGTGAGAAAGACTAGCACTATGAGGTAAGGATTCATGTTTTGCTGTCCTTGTATTGTGTGCACTGTCTGAGATTAGTGGCCACTAGTGGTGGTGTAGGATAAGCTACAAGTGAGAAAGTGGGCTGATTGGTTATTTCAGCCATGTGACCCACCCTATATATTTCAATGTTCACCAAGAGTGGTGGTGGGGGTGGTGGGGCCAACAACATTGCCTAGACCACTTCAGTTGCGACTTCAGGCACCACCATGGCATTTCAAACGGGTCCATATCTTAGCTTAACGGCTCCTGAGATGTGAGGGAGGACAGTTGCAAAGCCCTCACGACCTCCCTGCAATTCAGTTTCAGCGCTGTAGAAAAGGAGAGGGAGAGGAATAGTACCAGAGGGGACAGACAGTGCTGGAGGGCTCAGTTTACAATTTCTTTTTTTTTTTTTTTACCTTTGCCAGACCATTTAATTCATGCGTTAACCAACAAATCAGGTTCTTAAATTGGTGCTGTACTATGGTTACTTAAACTACCAAACTCTCAAAATTACAGCACTTTACAGTATCATCTCAAATCTACAATGAGTATGTGGCAGGGAAATATTCTAAGAAGGAGAGCAGAAAGGTAGCCTGGTTTACATTCACAAAGCCCTAGGTTGGAGATAGTTTAATTAAGGTAACCTCTTTTACAGCTCTAAAATGCAGCCTGAGTTCACTATTAATTTAAAGAACTTGCACAGTCTCTGGTTAGGCAAAGCAGCAGAGAGCAAGTTAATTTTATGGAGAGACTAAATTAAGGTAACCACTTATACAACTCTAAAATGCAGCTTGAGTTCTCTATTAATTTCAGGAACTTGCAGTCTCCGGTTTGGCAAGGCAGCAGAGAGCAGGTTTATTTAATGGAGAAAAACTATCTCCACTGCTGAGCTGACATTTACAAATCCCAGCATAGGAGAGAAAAGGCACCAAAAACTGCAGTCCCTTTGTTACCAACACTGCCTAGACCACTTCGGTCACAACTCTGAGCACCTCCATGACATTTCAAATGGTTCCATACTTTAGCTTAATGGCTTTTGAGATGTGAGGAAGGGCAGTTGCAAAGCCCTCACGACCTCCCTGCAATTCAGTTTCAGCACTGTAGAGACTTGGGACTGCTTCATTCCATTTGTGAAATCTGCGTACAATACCAGCCCTTGTATCACCAGTACAGAGTACGCTCCCTTTTTCTTGGTCCACGGGTGCCATCCAAGAACTCCCTTGGACAGGGATCTCTCACTGCTAGAGGTTCCAAAGTCAGCTTCTTCATTTATCATTCCTGTACTGGAACAGCTGGCTAGACATATGGCAATCACCACATAGGGACAGAGAAAATCTGTCATGCAGTGAACGTCAGCAGCCAAGTCTCAAGAGCCTTCATTTTCTGTAGGGGACATTTCCTACCTGTACCAACTTGTCCTAGTTTCAGGCTCCACAAAGACACTGCTCTGCCCTTGGACTGGTCCTTTCTACAGTACATTGTGGAAAAGCTTCCTCCAGTTCACGTCCATTTGTGATACAAGTCTGATGGAACGCTTGTACATAACAAGGTCCACATTAATGATCTGTAACATGGGTACTTGAGTAACACCATTCCAGATGATCCTAGTCCACACAGTAATGAAGCTGCACTTGAGCCTGCTATCCTGTCGGAATCAGAAATTCCTCCCGATAACCTCCAACCAGTTGCTTTTGCCCCCACACTCCTGACAATCTCCAGCCAGATTCTATTTTGCCTGATCATCAGCCAGATGAACTTCCTGGGATGTCTCAGACTGCTTCCTCTTCTCAGGACTCTCTTGAGCACACCCCTGTGTACCTGACTGAGAAGATTTTAAGAAATAAATACATAAATGGATCCTGGACTTACAGAGTCAAGTGGTGTGACTTTGACAGCTCACAAAACTCTTGGGTTGCTTATAATGACCTAACTCCAACCTGTCAACAACTGGCTCAGGGAACACATACCACTATTCCCACTAACCAGAAAAGTTGATGAAGGTCTTGAACTTTTGCGTAACTGGACCCAGTAATTCTTCTAGTGGTATTCTCTCTGTTAATAGTTCCTGCAGTAAATGCTTTCTGGTACCTCATTCCAGTGTACCAGTTGCTCACTGTACTGCCTGCATGGCATTAACCTTTTTCCTTGCAGGAATGTCTCTTCAAATGCACAGTTCCATGTATATTTTATTACTCTGCCACTGTTTACTGCAATATTCATATCATTTGTACTGGGTATTCTCCAGCTGATACCCATTCCCTCTCTTCCCTTCCCCCTCCCTGCACTGTGGAACTTGGCACCCTAAATGAGCTTCAAGTTGCTATGGTGGTTCTCTTCCCCTAGTACATCTCCAACTGGTCACCATTGTGGTCCAGATCCTTCCCTTCACTTCCCCTCCCATCACAGCAATCTACTGTTCAGTTACCTGCTGTCATGCCCTGCTTACAATTTTTTTTTTTTTTTTTACTTTTTTGTATTCTATAATGCTTGTTTGTTTGAGTGGTGTTCACATTCACTGCCGGGGGGGGGGAGTGGAGTACATTTTAGCATTGGGCTTAAGGCCCACTGCTGCCCCTTTAAGAGCTCGGATGTTGGTGAGTCATTATTGTTTTAGGAGGGGCTTGATGTTGGTGTGTTATCGTTTTAGGAGGGGCTTGGTGAGAATCTCAGAATTCTCAGTGGTCAGGCAGTCTCTGGGTCTGCAGTCTGTTAGACCTTTTTTGTATGTTGGTGATTCTGTAGTCTAAGAATAAACTCCATTCCTTCCACATTTATTGTATGCGTCTGTCTGTTATTCCTATGGTCCAGAAGGTGTTCACCACAGAAGCAAGAGAGGAGACTGGCAGCTCTTGGAAGAAGATAAGAGTCCTAGTGGCAGGCCAATACCAAAATGCCACAAATGCACAGTTAAACTGTTTAAAAGGTTGTTTTTTTAAATAAAAAAAAAAAAATGCTGTTTGTTACAGACAGAAGAAAAGAATAAGTACAAGACCAAAACGCTGTATGGCCTTTGTTTGAGATACGCAACACTACTGCTTACCAATGCTTATTAACTAATGCTTCTTAAAGAGACAGTAACATTAGAGCCTATCACAAGCAGAAAAAAAAAAGAGATAGAAAGGAAATTTTAAGCATATATTTGTATTGTTAATAGGAAAAAGAATGTAAAGACAAAAAGATGAACAGAAAGAGTTTGAACCAATTGGTTTACGACAGTAAGTGGACCACAAGTATTCTGACTAAATGTAATTAACTTTAAATAATATTGTAAATAACTGAAAAATAGCATTAAAGTAATGTGAAAATTATCTGTTTAGAAAACCAGACAGTCTGATGAAGGGTCATTCCAAAACGTAAGATAAACAGTCTGGATGTGAAATAAAAAGAAAACGTTATGAACTAAAATATTTTGTTTTGTGAGTTGGCCATTTTAGTCCAAATCCTGCAATATTTTCTTCTGCCTAATGCTGTAAAGAATTTTGGTGTTCTGTATGAAAGATGTTATTAAAAACAAGTTGCACACAACATGGATGCATGAATATTTAAAATGCCAAACTAGACAAGATGCTAAAAACAGAATAATAATGCATACATACCTTCTCCTCTCATGAACTTAGGGAAGAATTCATCCCAGGAATTAAATTTTGGAAGGGTAGGATTCTTTTGATAAAAGTGGAAATATGACACAGCTGCATCTTTTGGGTTTCGAAATATCACAAGCATCTATAAAGAAGAGCAGGTAAACCTCTAATAGATGCAATATTCTTTAAAAAAATTTAAAAACTGAGTTATCATTTAAAAGCAGCACATGCACATTGGGTTGAATTTCAAAAGGGTAGGATGCAGACATACAGGCATTTGTTCTCCTTCATTAGTATCCCCCAAGTCTAACAAAAACTTTGAGTGCATTGTTCTTAAAGGCATTCGAGTTTCAAAAAGTTTCCACAACCTGAAGCAGCCTATGACAAGAAAAGTGGTGCACACATCTTTTTTTAGGTTGTAAATCACATTAACACTGGCCAAAAATTAAATTACTTTGTAAGTGGGGGCCCCTGTGGTCATACACATTCCCTGTGGTTATACACATCACTTTTATTGGTGGGGCCTCTGTAGTCGTACACATCACTTTTATTGGTGGGGGGCCCTGTGGTCATACACATCACTTTTATTGATGGGGGCCTCTGTAGTTGTACACATCCCCTGTGGTCATACACATCATTTTTATTGGTGGGGGCCTCTGTGGCCACATACATCACTTTTATTGGTGGGGACACAGTGGTCACACACACACATCACTTTTATTGGTGGGGGCCTCTGTGGTCATACACGTCACTTTTATTGGTGGGGGTCCATGTGGTCATATACATCACTTTTATTGGTGAGGGCCTCTGTGGTCATATACATCTTTTTTATTGGTGGGGGCCTCTGTGGTCATACACATCCCCTGTGGTCATACACATCACTTTTATTGGTGGGGGCCCCTGTGGCCATACACATCACTTTTAGTGGTGGGGGCCCCTGGGACATACAGATCACTTTTATTGGTGGGGGCCTCTGTGGTCGTATATATTCCCTGTGGTCATACACATCACTTTTATTGGTAAGGACCCCTGTGGTCATACATATCACTTTTTTTGGTGGGGGCCTCTGTGGTCATACACATCCCCTGTGGAAAATACAGATCACTTTTATTGGTGGGGGCTCCTGTGGTCATACACATCACTTTTATTGGTGGGGGCCCCTGTGGTCACAAACATTACTTTTATTGGTAGGGGTCCCGTGGTCATACACATTACTTTTATTGGTGGGGGCCTCTGTGGTCATACACATCCCCTGAGGAAAATACACATCACTTTTATTGGTGGGGGCCCCTGTGGTCATTCACATCACTTTTAGTGGTGGGGGCCCCTGGGTCATACAGATCACTTTTATTGGGGGGGGGCCTCTGTGGTCGTGTACATCCCCTGTGGTCATACACATCACTTTTATTGGTGGGGGCCTCTGTGGTTGTATACATCCCCTGTGGTCATACACATCACTTTTATTGGTAGGGACCCCTGTGGTCATACAGATCACTTTTATTGGTGGGGGCCTCTGTGGTCGTACACATCCCCTGTGGTCATACACATCACTTTTATTGGTAGGGACCCCTTTGGTCATACATATCACTTTTATTGGTGGGGCTCCCTGTGGTCACACACTTCACTTTCATTGGTGGGGGCCTCTGTTGTCATACATGTCACTTTTATTGGTTGGGGTCCATGTGGTCATACATATCACTTTTATTGGTGGGGGCCTCTGTGGTCATACACATCCCTTTTATTGCTGGGGGCCTCTCTGGTCATACACATCCCCTGTGGAAAATACACATCACTTTTATTGGTGGAGGCCTCTGTGGTCATACACATCACTTTTATTGGTAGTGGCCTCTGTGGTTGTACAAATCTCCTGTGGTCATACACATCACTTTTATTGGTGGGGTCCTCTGTGGTCGTACACATCCCCTGTGGTCATACATATCATTTTTATTGGTGGGGGCTCCTGTGGTCATATACATCACTTTCATTGCACCTCCTTCAATGGTTGGGGGCCAGACTTATCCCAACATTAACAAAAAGGAAACAGAAAATATTTTTTTGCATAGTTAACTGCCCTTCCATGTTCTTTTCCATGTTGGTTATGTATTCTGATATACTTTGACCAATTTTTAATAAATAAATGATCTAGCTTTAGGGTGCCCTCAGATCTACATAGAGTTCCACTCTCCTTACCAGCTACTGCTATTTCTTTTCATAGTTCTAAGATATTCCATGGCATCAGTAACACCATTCATGCTGTTCATCTAAATGGCCAGAAATGGGGATACTGACCTCACAGAATGTTTAGGCAGTATGAAAAGAGAAAGCAGCAACTGCTGAGGAGTAAGGGAATCAAAGAAGTTTCAAAAGCGAAAAAAGAGATTAGAAAATGTCAAAACATATCAGAATATTAGATAAATACTAAAAGGAAATCAGGAAGGCATCTAGAGATGTAAAAAGAACTGTTTCCTATTACCTCTAACACAGGATTCTATAGCCATTGACATCTACGGTTTTATTGTTCACTTATTAGTCTAGACCCTTCCAGGAGCTAACAGTTCTTACTGATGGTTTCTTAGAGGGGGCATCTCAGCTCCCCAGACAAACAGCAGTGAGACCCATTACTAAATTTATTAAAACAATTTAATAAAATGCAACAAGAGTGCAATTTTTACGCTCCTTACTAATCTGCTCTATACATATTTATCTGACTGATCCTGCAAGCACCTCCCCACTGGCTATTACCAGCACTGAATGCTCACAGAGTCCCCTATGGCCAGCCCTCTGATGACATGCATGACGGGCTAAGCCATGGGAGACATTTATATGTCTTTAGGCATATATTAACTTCTAACCCCTTATTCAGCACATATTCACACTTGTATTGTCAGTACTGATCAGCCAAGGAAAGTACTTTCCTGGTCTGATCAGTACCGGGAATACAAGCACAAATATGTGTTGAATAAGGGGTAGGAAGTTTCAATATGCTTAAAGGCATAAAGATATCCCCCACAGCTTAGCCCATCATACATGTCATCAGCGGGCTGATGGCTGCAGGGGACACTGGGAGCATTAGGTGCATGCAGTGGCCACTGGGGGTGGGGGATTGCAGATCAACCAGATAAATATGTATACAGCAGACTAGTAAGTAGTTTAAAAATGACAGTCCTGTTGCGTTTGTGTAAATTGCGACCTATAGGTCCCGCTACTGTTCATCTGGGGAGCTGAGAATACACCTTTAAACAACTGTTTGAAAGTTTTGTATGCAGATGAAGTTTCCCAGTTTTAAAGAGAGTTAGAAATTGAGACTCTGTTAACTCTGCAGATTTTAGGTCAGTCCAGTCAATGGTCACTAAGTATGGATTATGTGTATACATGTCATTTTCTTACCTTAAAAAAAATGTAACTTGTTTTGAACGCCCTATAGGCAACACTAGAAAATAGTAAATACAAAACATTTTCCAGCTGCTTTTGGTATTCTCATTAACATAGTGTTGCTCAGATAGTATCATAGAAATTAGGATACCAACAATGCCAGCAATTCAGCCAGACAGTTGCTGTGGTCGGATAGTAGTGCTATCAGACCAAGGATCCAACCATCTCGGATCCAGTGCACAGATCCAACCATCTCGGATCCAGTGCACAGATCCAACAAATGCATTGGATCATATGGATCCATTTAATGGATCCACGGATCCAACATCTGACTTTTGTCAGATTGCTGGTAGGATCCTAGGTCAGATACTGGCACTATCCGATGGATGGCAATCGGATCCACGACAGCACTATCTGAGCAACACTACATTAAAACTAGTTGTTTTTGATTAATTTGGGTATACAAATAGAGTTCTGTGAGTCTCCAGAAATGTGTAGCACCTTGAAATAAGGATTCTAATAACACACCACTTGCAGCAAATTAAACTATGATTGTCTATGTGTTGGCATTCTTGCATTTTTGCATTGACTGAGTATAGTGACTAATAGAGTGTTAGACACCGTATTTCTTCAAAAAACATTGTCATAGCTCCATGCAAAATGTTTAAACTTTGCTATGTGTAGAACTACTCAACGCAGCCCAAATTTACATAGCGCAAATGCCACTGCATGTAGGTTTTCTCCTAGCAAAGTGCCCTTTTCACCAGCCAAATACTACTCGTAATGGCACTTCACTGACAAAGATGTCACTTAGCATTGTTTCTGACAGGCCGAACTATGCAGTGGGCACCTTCACTGTTAAAGTATCACTATGTGCCCTTACAGTATGTGTAGTTTTTTCTTTCTTTCTTTTTTCTTAAATAGCTGCTTTTTGTCCAAAAAAACACACCCACACAAGTATGGCATATACACTATGCCCTACCACCTCACATGATGAAAAGCCCTGTTCACCCACACACCCCAGTGTCCCAGTGAAGTTTCTAATTTATTAATAATCTATAACCTTTCCCTTCCAGTCTTGCTGCAGCACATCACAATTAGTTAACTGCCACCCCCACACACACTGACCCTGTCGAATACATAAAGCACATCCCCACCTCTCCCCACTGGCACCTAACCACCTTCTCCCTCCCTCATTACCCATAGGATAGGCTTTGCTGTGTCTTGAATAGCTGCACAACAAAAATCATCCGACGTAATGATGGCCCACCTCTCTGTTCAGTATCATCACCAGTTCATTTATTTCAATTAATAAACTGCTGATGACAGGACAAGGGGGAGGGTTAATGAAGGGGAAGGGTGGAAGGAAGGGGCTGCTGCAGAATAAGGGGTGCTAGCTGCACATTAGAGCAGACTTGATAGACCTCTAGGTCTTTATCTGCTGGCAAATTTCGTATGTTCGTATGACATGCTAGTAATAACAGCTGATTGGTCTGGGTGATCAATTCTGGGAATGCACAATATATTGAAATACAAATTCTAATAATGTACCACATGTGCTGAATGAATCTCTAACCGTCTATGTGCCGATATGTTTATTGTCGCATTGGTTTGGCAGAGTGACTCACAGACAGACAAACGACTCTCTAGCTTCATGCAAAGTAGTGGCACCAGCCTCTGTTAAACATCATCAATAGCTCGCTCATTACAGTAAATGAACTGGACATGATTTGCTGGTAGTATTACTAGTAGTAACAGTCAATTGATCAGCTGTTATTACTAGCACATCATAACTATTTCATTGTGATGATGCTGATGTCAAACAGGGAGGCTAGTTACTGCTTCGGGGGGGGGGGTCTGTTTTACAGTTATTGAAGAAACAGAAAAACATATCATTTGAGTGATGGCAGAGGCTGGCCTGGGCATTGTAGCTATTACCGAGACATGGTATAATGGGAACCATGACTGGGATGTAGCTATACCAGGTTATACTTTATTCAGCAGAGACAGGGAGGGTAGACAGGGAGGAGGGGTGACTCTTTATGTCAAGGAGGATATAAAGACAATGGGGTGCGAGAAATGCAGGGGGAGGCAGAGGCACTGTGGGTCACCATGGAGACAGGCAATGGCCCAGCCATTTGCGCAAGCTTGATCTACAGACCCCCAGCACAAGAGGAGGAATTAGACAAGGCTCTACTGGAAACCATCCATATTATGGCATCTAAAGGGGAGGTGCTGCTGGTAGGAGACTTCAATCTGTCAAATATTAACTGAAGCATCCCAGTGGCTGCCACAGCCAGGGGCAGCAACATCCTGGACTCCCTACAAGGGGCATGCGTCAAACAGCTAGTGCATGGGCCAACCCAGGAGGAAGTGATTTTGGACCTGGTACTAACCAATGGGGACAGAATTACAGATGTCAGGGTGGGTAAATACCTGGGGTCCAGTGACCATCACACAGTGTGGTTCAATATGGGTACTGCAACAGGGTCAAGCCACATGAAATAGAATGTCCTGGACTTCAGTAGGGCAGACTTCACTAGGATGGGGGTATGTCTCAGAAAAGCCCCATCAGAGGGGGAGAAATGGGGGGGGGAGTTGAGGAACAGTGGGCCCACTTAAAAGGAGCCATAGTGGAGGTGACAAACCTTTGCGTTCAGCAAATAATCAAAGGCAAGGGGAAAAGGATACCACTATGGTTCTCAAAGGAAGTGTCTGGTAAAGTAAGGGCAACAAAGTTGCCTTTCAGGAAATATAAGGAAACAGAACAGGAGGAGGACAGAGCAGTGTATCTAGGCAAGCAGACGGAGGCAGGAAAACAGTCAAGAGTGCAACAGCACAGACAGAAGAAAAAATAACAAAAGTGAAAAAGGGGACAAGACTTTCTACTGATATTTTAGTGAAAGGAGAAAGATTGGGGGGGGGGATTGTAAGGTTAAAAGGGTAGGATGGAGAGGCAGTGGAAGGAGACCAGGAAAAAGCATCAATCCTGAACAAATATTTCTGTTCAGTATTCACAAAAGAAGGAGAGGGGGGAGTGACAACAGCTAAGAAACAGGATTGAAAGGGAGGCACACACCAGTCTGTTTACAGAGGAGAGTCCTTAAGGAACTCACAAAACTAAAGGTGGACAAAGCAATGGGACTGGATGGGATACATCCTAGAATATTAAAAGAGTTAAGGGAGGTGCTGACAGAATCACTGGCAGCCTTGTTCAATAAATCACTGGATACGGGAATGATTCCAGAGGACTGGAGATGGACAGATGTAGTCCCTCTCCACAAAAGTGGGAGTAGGCAGGAGGCTGGAAACTTTGACCTGTCAGCCTGACCTCAGCAGTGGGGAAAATTATGTAATCGCTGCTAAAAGAAAGGATAGTGGAACACCTTGGATCTAGTGAAGCACAAGATCCAAGGCAGCATGGATTCATGTCAGGAAAGTCACAACAAACAAATCTGATACATTTCTTTGACTAGGTGACAAGGGAAGTGGATCAGGGGAGTGGTGGATGTGGCCTACCTGGATTTCAGCAAGGTGTTCAACATCGTTCCACATAGGAGGCTTGTGAACAAGCTGGGCAGCCTGGGATTGGGTCACAAGGTGGTAAACTGGGTTAAAAATTGGTTGAGGGATAGAACACAGAGGGTGGTGGCAAACAGAGCTCAATCTGAGGAAGGGAGGGTGACCAGCAGGGTGCCACAGCGATCAGTTCTTAGGGACAGTCCTGTTTAATATCTTCATTAGTGACATTGTGGGGGGCTGGAGTGGAAGGTATGGCTCTTTGCAGATGACACTAAGATCTGCAATAGGGTAGATACTTTGGGAGGGGTGAAAAAAATGAGGAAGGCTCTAGCTAAACTGAAAGAATGGCCCAGAGTGTGGTAGCTAAGATTCAATGTGAAGAAGTGCAAAATCATGCACTTGGGGGGGCACGAACCCAGGAGAGGATTACAAGATGGGTGGGGAGTTACTAATGGCCACCAAATAGGAAAGAGATCTGGATGTGATCATATCTGATGATCTAAAGGTGTCCAAACAATGTGCCAAGGCTGTGGGGAGAGCCAGTGGGATGCTGGGGTGCAAAGGGAGAGGTATAACCAACAGAAGGAAAGAGGTAGTGATGCCACTATACAAATCATAGGTGAGAAATGTCTCCAGTTTTGGAGGATGCATCTCTGAAAAGACATAGACAGAGTAGAAGCAGTTCAAAGAAGAGCAACAAAAATGGTGCCGGGCCTGCACCAAAAGTTATATGAACAGAGACTGGAGGTGTTCAATATGTATACCCTGGAGGAGAGGAGGGGGGGGAGGCATGATAGAAACCTTCAAATACCTAAACGGAATAAATAAGGTACAGAGGGTAGCATCTTTCAGAACAGGAGATGCTCTAGAACAAGAGGGCATGACATGAGGCTGGAAAAGGGTAGATCAAGGGACAATGTGAAAAAGTACTTCTTCATGAAAAGGTGGTTGAAGCATGGAACAGCCTCCCAGCAAAATTGGTGGGGGCAACGTCAGTAAGGGAATTCAGAACTGCATGGGACATACATAGGGGTACACTATCAATTCAAAAGAGGAGATAAAGCCAGAGACAAGGTAGGATCTGTGGCTTTTTTAGTAGGTAGGGTGAAAAGGCAGACTGGATGGGCCTATTGGTCCTTATCTGACATCAAATTCTTTGTTTCTGTGTTTCTATAAGTGATGCATTGGGAAAAGGGTGGTTGGGTACCAAGGCATGTGCGAGGTGGAGGTGGGCATTATTTATTTTAAAGGGTCAGGGGTGGGTGGTGTAGGAATTAATTATTTGTAATGTGCTGCAACTGATGTGGGCTTATACATTATTAGACAAGCATTTGTCAATGCCGAACGTTCACTTGCTGGTATTTGCATTGGTATTTGGCATTTGTGCAGGCTCCCCCAGTTGTATCCATGTCCCTCCAGCATCCATATCCCAACAGAGTACCTCTCTGCAACTCCTCTTGCATCTGAGTAACATTTCACCCTCATACTTCTTAAGTGTCTGTCTTAGGAACCCTAATGCCCTGGTTGTGCTCAAGGGTACGAGCCTGTGTGGAAACTGCACAACCTGCACTTGTAACAGTCATTCAGTGGAATTATTTCACCAAATTTTCAACATAGGCATTTTGCCACCTCTGGTCATGAACAGTGCCACCATGATTTTCTCACTGTGTATCGAACCCCTGATTTCCCACAGCTGACGCGCTATTGCACACTGGAAGTGCGAATACACATTTTGGCCATAATGTGAAAAATGACAGTTGTACTGGTCATAAGAAGATGTGGAAAAATGGCAATGTTGAAAATCTGGAGTGGAAATATTGCAAATTCACAAACTTACAAGGGTGCGTAGGAACTGCGCAATGCACGCTTGTAACACAGTCATTTTATAGACTTTTGCCACCAAATTTTCAACCCTGGGCATCTTAGGACCTCTGCTCATGAACCATACACTGTGATTGTCTTACTCTGTAGCAAACACTGATTTCTAGCAGCGACCGCCCTATTTTGGCCGGAAGCATGAAAACACATTTTGGCCAGGATGTGAAAATTGACAACTACACTGTTCATAAGGAGGTGTGGAAATATGCCTATGTTGAAAATCTGGAGTGAAAATATTACAAATTTGCAAACTTATGAGTGCGTGTGGAAATTGGGCAATGCACGTTTGTAAAACAATCAGTTTTTTTGAATTTTTTCACCAAATTTGCAACATAAGCTTTTTTGAGAGCCCACCTCATAAACACCGACACTGCCATTTTGTCACTTGGTCCCGACAGGTGATTCTGTGAAGTGACCATGAAATCACCTTTCAGGACTGAATAATGCCATGACAGTGACTGAATTCATGAGAAGGGGTGTCAACAACCCCATGTTGAAAATTTAGTGTCAAAAGTCACAAAAATGGCCGAGATATCCACCTAAGTTGGAAAAACCCTATTTATGCCATTATACAGCTTACCAGCATTTCCTCAATTCGCGGTCGGCTTTAAAGAGTGCAGACGTGTTTCCTGTCCTCCATAGAAGGAGCTCCTCTCTGTGACACGATCACCCCCCCTTGGCAGACTACTTTAATGCGGTACTTCTGCATTAAGGTATGTGCATGCACACAAAATTATTTGAATAAACACTCACCATGCCCAAGATGGCCTCTGTGCCTTAATGAGCATTCTCAGAACACGGTGACCATGTTGGACACAGTGAGCTTCTGTGCTGTGCACTCCAGCTCCATTAATATTGCCAATGTGGGGGGCCCAATCCCTGTGTTGGCTACCCCCCTAGCAGTGTGGGACACTGGGGTGCCCACCCCTGGTGTCCCAAAATAGTTTAAATATAAATATTTCTATAATACGACACCAGGATACCCACCCCTGGTGGCAGATATCTCCCCTCCAGCCCATAGTTTTCCTATATGGTGCCAATGTTGGGGGCCCAATCCCTGTGTTGGCAATCACAAGTCCTCCCCCACACAGTGTGGGACATTGGGGAGCCCACCCCCAGTCTCCCAAAATAACTAATAAATGTCCTGGGAGAAAAAACGTCCCTCAATGTCTTTTTTTTTTTTTAACCTGAAAAAAGAAAACCATACCTTGTTGTCCCTCTCCCCCCATTCTGACCCTCCCACTGAGTGCCCACCATGCCACTCCCCTTACCCTATTCTTACCTCTGGAGGTCCTATGCTGTCATTGTCTGTAGACTGAGACATGTCTGCACTCTTCAAAGCTGAACCATGAACTGAAGAATAAAGACAAGTGCTGTATAATGTATTTCAATGGAGCTTTGAACTTCTGCTCATCACTTTGCTATTTTTTTGACTTTTTCCACCAAATTTTCAACATGGCCTTTTTGGGACATTACCTCATGAACACTGCTACTGTCATTCCATTAATCTGGCCCGGAAGGTGATTTCATGGTTGCTGTGTGAAATCACCTTTCAGGACCAGAAAATGAAATTTCACCACCAGCGTTCATGAGGTGTGGTACCAAAAAAGACCATGTTGAAAATTTGGTGACACAGTTCCTAAACATGGCTGAGTTATGTGCATCATTGACATTTTTCTACGCACGCACATAACTTTGGTAATTTTCAATATTTTGACTCCAAACTTTCAACATAGCATTTTTTCACTCCATCTCATGAACAGTACAGCTGTAATTTTTCACATCCTGTCCAAAACATGTTTTCACATCTGTGACGCATAATGATGTTTCAGCACAGATTTGAAAATTTTCACCTACAGAATTTATGAGGTGGAGTTATAAGAACACTATGTTGAAAGTTTGGGGTCCAAATATAAAAAAATAATTTATTAAGTAGTGTTGTTTGCAGGGATGTCTGTTGCACCACTGGGAATCTGTGCCGTGCCCTCCGGTTCTGGATCGTGGGTCAACCAAAGGCTTTCTGCAGCTGTGTTGGCTCTGACAAGAGTTTGTTACTTTTGTAGTAGAAGAGCATTACAATTGTTTGATGTACAGACAGATGTTCACCACTAAATAACACATGCAGTTTGCAGCAATGGTAAAGCTTTAGTTCTGTTATGTAATTGAAAGGACTTATAAGGCTCATAAAGTTGGATATTTAGCCAAGAATAACCTTTGACTGCATTTACTATTTTTAGGATATGCTGCTTCTAACATCATACTATTCAATCAGTACATTCAAGAAGCCTGAAAAGTGACAGATTTCGTACTAAGCTCTCTGAAGGGAAGACAGAAAGAGCACATCCAGGTAATTCAGCATGGTAAAAGAGAGTTGAACACTGTTGCACACCAAGCAGCCAATTGACCCTCAGAGCAACAGATGGTCCTTCACAAGGATAAAAAAGGCATGAGCTGGCCCCCAAAGAGGGGGATGATGTGACAGCTCTGTCAGTGTCACAAAGGCACAGTTTTTGGTTTTATAAGTGGTCCATTTTTCTCTAGATACCTTACATTATTGAGAGAACCCATGAAGGCCATTATATACAGTATACAGTTGTATCCATAGTAACTGCTTTAGAATGGCATCTGGCGAGCATGCAATAGACACTTCAAATGGACAATAATTGTGCTTCTCTCATTTTCGGATTTTTGCTGGATATTTTCATGGTGCCTTCTGCAGTCATTCATTTTTGCAAGTTATATTAAATTTGTATCTGTTCTATACAGGTTTTTAATCCTTTCACACTTGTTTTGCAGTCTCGTACTTTTTCCACCCTACAGCTATACCTTTAGACCCCTGTATAAATTTAAGTATTGGGGGGGGGGCTTACTATCACATCTCTGGACAAAGTACAGTATACGGCTGCATGAAATGTGGAAACAGCCTGCCACCTTCCTCAGTACATTTCACTTTGTTGCAGATTAATTACTTTTCTGAAACTTAGCAGTAGCAAGCATTTCTTTCTTGGTGCGCATGTGCACAATTGTTTGTTTTCTCTACTGTTACCAGTTAATCATAGCATTGTAGTCCCTGCTTATTGGCCTTCTGTGACATTTTGTCAATGCTCAGAGGTCCATCTGCTGTCCATCCCCTTTCATAATTGAACATCACCAGGCAACAGTATAAACAGTCTGGGTACCACTGCAGACATTTCCACTCCACAACCACGAGGCAGTAGTGTACACAATTTCTGTCCTACAACTTGGGTTCCCCCTCTCCCATAGCTACACTACACTGTAAATATACAGTTACAGGCTTAGTGCTGAAGATCCCTGGGGTCCATCTGCTGGGATGCCACTGCTAGAGCTGCAGACTTCGCACATTTTGTGATTTCACTAATGAGTAGCAACTTCTGTAGCCCCACTGGGTGTGAGTACACAGAAGAGGGGTCCCTCTCCAGGGATTCCACTTCCTGAGTCACACCAGATGGCAGTGTAGATGCGTAGAGCCAGCACTGCTGTGACTCCTCCTGCACGAGGCACACCAAGTGGCACTTCACACAATTTATGTGCTGCTGGTCTATTCCATCTTCCAAAGCTGCACCAGAAAGTACTACACCATCCAACTATCTCACTGGAACCCCCTTCCCATAGCCTCAGTGGACAGTACTGGGATACCAAATAATGAATTCTACTGCCAGACTTACATAAGGTGGTAATGCACACAGTCAATGTTCCATTGTTGGGAATCACCATCCTAAAGCCAGGCAGAAGCTGACAAGATCAGGGTCCTGCTGAATGGACTCAAATGCCAAACCCACAACAGGTGTCAGTGCACATGATCAATGTCCTACAGCTGATAGTCCCCACATTGAAGCTGTACTAGACAGAAGTTCCCATAAATCCAATCCACTAACCTCCATCTGGGTTCTCTGAATAATGCTGTTAACTCACAGCAGCCCAACTTTTCACCTCAGTTAGAACAGCAACCCTGTCCATTCAGCACTTCTAGTTACTGAGATCTACAACATATATCACTCCACCCATACACTGCATATCTTGAATCACACAGCTGAACCACTTTAAGAAAGTCTATGGAGCTAACCAACTGCACAATACACTTTAGAGGGAAAACAGGCTTTAAAATTCATTTGACACCTAAAAAAATGCATGTATCTTTTGTTCATTTAAAATATTGTGATGAAACCTCCATGATTAGCTCTAGTGACATGGTAGTGTTTTAAATAGTCATACAAAATAGAGATGATGTAAAAAAAAATATTTATCAATTAGTGGATCAACTTATTCTTTTGCCATGTCCTTGGTTTTTGCTAGAGTCCCTTCTCCATTATTACTATCATCAATAATAGTTTCCACTGGTGCTAGCAGTGTCAGTGTGTTTGTGCACATGTACATCTGTATCTACAGGGTTTACCCATGCAGCAGTGACAATGAAGTTGCTGGTGTAAAGCACAATGCCAGCACTTTGCCAACACCAGGCACTGCGCTCCAACTATCTGCCATCCAGCAGTAGGAGTAACCTCAATTGTAGGTGGAGGTTATGCCCCCCAAACCACCCAATGTGGGGGCTTCACCCTCTGCACCCCCCCTTATATAAATAAGAAACTCTGAGGTGCACCCTAGTGGCAAGAAGGGCAATCCACAGATCAGCAACATTGCCAGACGGCAAAAAATTAAATGTCGCACAAGAAGCGTGCAACATTATTCTGCTGGCAACTTCATGGTGGCAAGAATCAGTCAGCAAATTATTGGGATATGTATCTACAGACGGGCTGCCAACAAACCCCACTACGAATGCACAGATTGAACAGACTATTTTGGTGTGTAGGTTGTCTCATATGTAAACAATAAGGCATGGCAGAGGTTTGAATGTACTAGAATAAACTCATGCCTGGGGTATGGTTCTCCACAAGCCCACAGGTGGAGTGTCTCCAGCCCCTGGAAGTTCATTTACCCCAGCATAATAAGCACCCTGGAGTGTCTTATTGACTAATAAAATAGATTATGTAGTCAACATTTTGAAGAAAAACTTAAAAAGTTTCAGAATTAGACATTTGAAACATAATGTGTGTATCTGTGCTTTAAAATAGATCCTACATTGTTTATGTGTGACTGGGGGCACTAGTGCAACAGCCTCAGCCTGGTGTATTTACTCTCCCCTCCTCCCACACACATGCTGGAACTGAATATACTTAAAAAGAATCTGCCACCTCACCTGGCTTCTACTAGATATTTTATCCTAGATGTGGAAATAAATGTGTTTTAACAGAAATGCACAACTAATTTTATGCAGTGGCAGGACTGTATTTTTTTTAAGCATCAGTGGCTGGCACTATAGCCTAGAGGTTAGAGTAATGAGCTGTTATTCCCACAACCTCCACTTGCATACTCTGAGCAAGTCATTTAACCATGCCAAAGCTGCCAGGTCACCCCTGAAAATGGGCAGTTGTGCCTAGTGGACCTTACCTGGTTAACAGACAATAAATAATATAAAGAGTTCATCAAGTATGGTGCTGCAGGAGAAATGACATGGTTCCAGTTTTAAACTGTTGCAGTTCATTTACTGTTAGGCTTCCGGGTAGCAGAACATTTTTATGAATTTGTCGTTCTTGTTTGCAGGCTGCTGATGAACTACGTGAGACCCTGAAGGAGTGTAATTCAGAGAGAAGCACATTGGAGCAGTTGCAAAGGCAGAGAAAGTGAGGGAACAGCAGCCAATCAAGCAAATAGTGTGCACAGGATTGCAGTGGTATTGTCTGCACAAAAAAAAAAAAGTGGAAGAAAGTAAAATATTGTACAGACAAGAAATCGGCAAAGGTAGACAGAGTAGTAGCTATCCTCCTACCAGAGTGTGTGTATTTGGGGGGGGGGGGTTCATAAAAATGGTGTCCAGCTTGAAGCTGACATTTTAGTGCCAGGTACTAAGCTGTACAGTGAAGCCTGCCAGGATGAAGTGCAGTGTCACAGGTTTACTGCATGACAAAAGGGATTAACTCCCACTGAAATTGCATTGTTTGCTGCAGTAACTCTACTGCAGAATTCTGCAGTGCTGCGCTTCATCCTGGTGGGCTTCACTGTAGTTAGTAGGAGGAGTTTAGATGTGAGGAGTATAGTAAACTAGAAGAGTCTGTGAGTAGCAACCATGCAGGAGTGTGGTGTGCATATTTATGGAACACATACAGAGGTGAGAAAGAAGTGCCTTAGCTGGGACTTGAACACGCTACCTGGAACACTATTCCGACTCTGCTAACCAGCTGCACCACTGAGACAACTGGAACCTGGGCTGTCCCCGAGCACATTACTCTTTCTCAAATGCAAAACCCAATGACAACACAAATATTTACTTGTAACAGTCAAACAGGCTGCCCGGCATGTCATTCCAATTGTGCTAACCAGCTGCGCCACTGAGACAACTGGATTGTTACAAGTAAATATCTGGCAGGCAGGCCCTATATTACCCTATGGGGATGATAGCACATGACAGTAGGTGAGCGGTCATGCTTATAGCTTGCAGGCAGGATTGTGTGGGAATAGCTGGGTGTGTCAGCTGAGGCTCTGTCTTTATGGGGCAGTGGGTAGGAGGCTGCTTGCTAACAGTGCACCATGGCCCAAAAAGTACAGTTACATAAGAAATTACTGTAACAGTAGATCTTTGATAGAGGCTCTTGCAGTAGGAAATCACCTTGAGCACTGTGCCCCCTGGTGTCAGAACCACACAGAAAACTTTAGCGAGCAGTAGCTGACAGGGGATCACCCACCCGTCACCTGACCAACGTCAGTGTGCCCCTATATAGTGGGTGGTCCCCATGCCTGCCTTCCAGTCCTCTTGCCGGAGACCTCAGAGGAAGAGCGACAGGAGAAAAGTAAAAGGAGGCTCCTGGAGCCCTGAATGAGCTCATAAAGAAAGAGCAAGAAACCAAATAAGTTTGGAGGATGGAGGGAGGGAAAAAGGTTACCTACTGCAAGAGTCTCTCTCTAAGATCTACTGTTACATTAAGTTCTTACATAACTGTACTATCTTACTTTGAGAGGGCTCGTGCAATATGTAATCACTTTAAGGACTGAGTCCCAAGCAGTGTGAATCAGAAGAAACTGAAACATGAGAGACAGGAAAAAAGGTCCGCTAAAGGCACAGAAATCATGACAGGAGGTCCTGAAGCACTGCTAGGCCAAAACCTGCCCTGCACCTAGAAGCAATGTCCAGACTGTAATGCCTTGTGAAAGTGTGGACTGAACTCCAGGTAGCCGTGGCGCAGATGTCAGCGGTTGACACATTCCTGAAACAAGCAGTAGAAGCAGCCATACTTCTGGTGGAATGCCCCTTAACCTCCCCCGGGAGGGTCTTACCATGTTTCTGGTAACACAAAGTAATGCAGTTTGCCAGCTATTTGGATAGACACTGTTTGGAAACTGTCACACCCTCTCTCTCTTGGTTGCAAAAGAAATGAAAAGCTGATCCATCTTTCGGACAGACTTTGTCCTGTTAGTGTAATAACGCAGGATTCTATGAACATCCAAGGTATGAAGAATCGCCTCTCTCCAAATGGAATGCTTGGGGTAATAGGGAGTTGAATCAACTGGTTCAACATAAACTCAGAAACCACCTTGGGTAAGAACTTAGGGTTGGTAGGAAGAGCCACCTTTTCTCTATGAAAAAGTAAGGCTCCTTACAAGTCAGGGCCTAAAGCTCAAAAATGCTTCAAGCTGAAGTAACTGCTACTAAGAAAAGTGCTTTCCAAGACAAATAGCGCATGTCACAGGAGCCAGCCAGTTCAAAAGTAGGCAAGGTCAACTTTTCTAAAACAAAATTCAGATCTCACGGTGGTGCAGAACTGCACACTGATGGCTTAAGATGCAGAATCCCCTTCAAGAAATTTGTGAAACTTCCAACTGGGCTACTGTCCTGCCATCCACTAGAGTATGGTAGGTAGAGATGGCTAATAAATGGACCTTCAGCGAAGAATACCCTAGGCCCAAATCATAGAGGTACAGGAGATACTCCATGACCGATGGAACAGGGCATGAGAATGGGTCCCAACCCTTCGCAGTGGCCCAAATGGAAAAATACTTCTACTTCATGGCATAAGTGGTCCTCATAGATGGCTTTCTGGCCTCAATGAAGACTTGCACCACCCTGGAGGATACTCCAAAGCATGAAGTAGCTATGCCCTGAGGTGCCACATGTGCAGGTGAAGGGATTTCAGCTCTGGATGGACCAGCGTGCCCTCCGCCTGGGTCAGGAGGTCATTGCAGAGAGATAGGGGAACCGTAGGCTCCACTGGTAACTGCTGAAAGAGCAGAAACCAAACTTGGCGAGACCAAAAAGGGGCAATCAGAACCATGTGGGCCCCTCCGCCCGTAACATGAGCAGCACCCTCTGCAGAACCAGAAGGAGAGGGAAGGCATAGAACAACCTCCCTGTCCAGCAAAGAGATAGCATATCTCACCAGAAAACACCATGCCCTGGAGCGAGTGCACAAAACCTGGGTAGTTTTGCATTGTATGTGTATGGGGAGGTGAACAGATCCAGTTCCAGCTGATCCCACAGGTCAAAGATGTGGTCGATCACCTCTTGCTTGAGCTCCCATTCATGGGCTCTTACTATGGTGTGGCTGAGATGCCTGGAACATGTACAGCTGTGAGGTGAATCCAATGTAGAACAGCCCAATTCCATACCCACATCAACTCCCTGCACAGGGGATATGAGTGGGTGCCTCCTTGCTTATTGAGGTACCAGACCATGCACATGTTGTCCGACTAGACTAACAGCATACCCTGGAGAAGCAGATGCTGAAAAGCTTGAAGAGCATACAACACTGCCCTCATTTCTAACACACTGATGTGTAGAGATAGCTCCACTTGGGACCACTTGTCTTGGGTTTTGTGGTTTCCCAAATGTGCACCCCAACCCATCCCTGATTCATCTGTAGTCAGAGTCTTGGAGGGAGGAGGGGACTGAAAAAGGACTCTCTTGGTGAGACTGGAAAGATCCTGCCACCACAAGAGGTCCCTCTGCATTGAATCAGAGATCATAACCATCTGGTCCAGGTCATCCGACCTCTGGTCCCACAGTGCCCTGAGAATCCACTGCGAAATACGCATGTGGAGCTCAGCTAAAGGCACAGTGGGGATGGTCGCTGCCATCAGGCCCAACAGTCAAAGAATTGACCTAGATGAATCCATCCTGCTGGAGGCCATCATACAGGCCTGCCTCTGTAAGGTTTCCACTCTGTCCAGAGGTAGGAAAGCCATGCCCTGAACCGTGTCCAACACTGCCCAAATGAACTGCAGATGTTGGGAAGGGACAAGCTGAGATTTCAGAAAATTTGCAGTGATCCCCACTTGACGGAAAAGGTCCAGGGTTACAGAGAAGGACAGTTCCAACTGTTTCCTCCATGGGGCTGACAGAAACCAGTCATTGAGGTAAGGGAACACACAGTGACCCTGACGCCTCAGGGCCACCGCCACTACTGCCAGGCACTTTGTGAAAACCCAAGGTGTCGAGGACAGGACAAAGGGTAGAACTTTGAATTGGTAATGTTCTCCCTGACAGGAGAATCAAAGGTAGTGACGATGGGCCCAGAATATAGGAATGTGCAGGTAGGCATCCTGCACATCCAGAGCACAGAGCCACTGACCCTTGTGCAGGAGGGGCAGTAGAGCCAGGAGGGTCAGCAGTTGAAAGCTTTTGTACTCTATGTACAGGATTAGAGCACTGACATCCAGAATGGGATACAGATCTCCCATCTTTTTGGGGACCAGGAAGAAGTGAGAGTAGTACCCCTTTCCTTCCTGTTGCAACGGAACAGGTTCTATAGCTTTCATTTGAATAGAGTCTATATTTCCTCCCAGAGAAGAGGAATGTGCACCTTCAGGTAATGTGACTGGGCCGGAGGCCTGTTTGGAGGTGTTTTTGCCAGAAACTCCAGAGTATGGTCCTGCTCTACGAGCTGAAGAAACCAAGAGTCGGTTGTCACTGCCCGCCACCCTGAAAGATGACAAGCAAATCTTCCACCACCTGCTCCCCTGAAAGAACCTGAGGGGAGAGGGCAGACAGTGAGTCATGCAAGGGAGTGGGGTTGGGGAGAGCTGCACCCAAAGCTCCGTGGGACTTAGCCGAGGGAGCAGCTGAGGCTGACTGTGCCTGACGTTTGGTCTGAGATCGAGCCATCTGCTGTTGTTTCGGTTGCCTTTTCCCTTGGTGGCGAAAAGGCTTCTTCACCTGAAATTTAGGTTGGTACATGGTCTGTACTGACTGAAGGGCCTTGCCTTTGTCCTGCAGGGTAGTAATAATATCCTGAGCATCGCTCCCAAACAGGACGGATCCCCCTGAATGGGTTGTCCTGGATGGCAGTCTGCACATCCTAGGCCAAACCTGACACTGTTAGCCATGAGAAGCATCAGAGGCTGACTACCATGGTGGCTACCCATGCTGCTGAGCCTATAGCATCTTAGGTAGCCCTGAGAGAATGTCTTCAGGCCACCATAGCAGAATGGATCGAATCCACCAATATGGATTTTGACTCTGAGTCCAGAAGGGCTTTAATGGCTGGCTCCAGCTGGGCAAACTAGGCTTTTTGGCAGTCCATAATGTGACCTACATGATTTAGAGCCCTCATAGCCAGTGTGGAGGAAGAGTAAAAAGTTCCTACCAAACTAGTCTAGCTGTCTAGACTCTATCAGGAGGAGAGGTGCTCATCTATTGGGACTTGGAGGACTGGTCATGAGCAGCCACAATGATGACTGACTCGGCTTTGGGGTGGGGTGATCCTTCCCCTCTGGAGTGCAATAGGTGCAGTCCACCTTCTTGGCTACTGCTGGAACAGAGGAGGTCATCATCCAAATGGTTGATGCCAGGTCCTTATGTGGCTCCAGCCAGGGTGGGGTAAGGACCAGGGCCATCACCTGCATGTCCAGGTGCTCCGCAAGGTGCTGCCTTTTGGAATCCTGGTCATAGAACTTCCACTCATAAACCTCTGTGATTTTGTGGAGGAGGTCTGCAAAGGAAGGTTCTTCCAGGGGTGATTTAGGGGATTCCTTAGGCTGGGGCTCCTCTGTAGGTGGGATTACGAAGCCCAAACCTGCTGATGAGGAAGAATCCGAGTCAGAATCTTGATCTGAGTCCGAAGACCTAGCATCAGGGTGGGCCGAATCACCTGGACCTGGCATTGGCTTATCCAGAAGCTGGGCTGACATCAGATCCTTTTAAGGGACTGGCATCCGTTGAGATAGAGAAGCTGAAACCTGCTTCACCAGCTGCACGTCAGGACTCCTAGGGGTCTTCCTGGAAGGCTGTTGACTGCCCAGCTGTGACACGAGCTGTGCCTTGGTCTGTGACCATCAAGACTGCAGGATGGACTGAAAATCCACTGGAGTCAGAGGCTGAAGTGGCAGATGAGGATGTTAAGCCGGGGGGATAGCCAGGGCCAAAGCCCAGTGTTGGGAAACCCAGCGCATGATAGTGCATCGATGGGTATCCCAGCAAAGGATAGGCAGGAGTGTACCCTGCTGCATGAAACCCTGTTGTGGGGGTAACCCTGTGGGTTGTATGTAGGCGCCTGAGGTGTTGGATAACCTAACAGTGGGAACTCCAATGGAGGGCTCTACAGGGGTACACCAACAGATGGTAACCCGAAGTGAGGCCCAATGGAGAATACCCTGATGGATGGGTTGACAGAGGGCCCGATGGAGGACCAGACGCTGGTGCCACAGGCCCAGATGGAGACCCTAAGGGATGTTAAACCCCGAGGGCCTCAGGAGGGTAAAATCTGGTGGTGGAGAAGCCCCAACAGCTGAGGAGGAAGGTTGGACCCATCCGAGTTATCACCATCTCCTAACCCCAAATCCAGAGGTGAGACTGGGAAGAAGCCCGTTATCTCCTGTCCCTCTGTCAACAGGTAAGGGAAGAGGAGCCATGTCCCATGGTGAGGGGGAGGCCTGGTGAGGAGAATCCTCTGGGGGAGACAGAGAGATCCAGCAGCTGGGAATCATCTGGGCTGTTGCCGGACCCTGACACCAGGTCAGTCGGTCTATTAGCTGAGCCGACCATGCAGACATCGGGCTTGCCGATGCCAGACTTATCGGTCAAAGCTGGGCAGGCTCCGGAGTCTCCAGAGCCGGATGTAACAACCTGAGCTGGGCACTTGTCAGAGGGACCACCGAGCAACTTAACGGCTCCATTCGGTACGGTAGCCCCCCCCGCCGTGGAGATGGGTCTACGCATGGCCAAGGTTCCCACAGCCACCAGAACCAGTGGCAGCAGAGGGCCTGAGGACTGCTCCTTAGGTGGCAAAGGATGGACCGCAGCGGCCGACTTCACAGAGTAAGAAGACTGCTGTTCATCTGAGGGGCCTGTATGTGGCCTTGGATGAGAGGGGAACTGCTCATGGCCCGATGTTTCCCCTTCTTTTCGTGCCTAGATTCTGTGGGCAAGGTGGAAGTGCTACACAATTTTTGGAGTTCTTTCTCCATGGTCGCCATTTGTTGCTTCAAGAGATGAGCCTTGAGGGGCTGCTGGCAGCACTTCCATGTGGTTGGGTTGAAACTGACGCAGGCCTCATAGTCCTCAACCCTGTGCTCTGGGCCTAAGCAGAAGAGGCAGAGGGAGTGCAAATCCTTGTGCAGTAGTTGTGTACAGTACGAAGCACACTTGTTCTTGTGCTCAACATTAGACGATGACATGCACAAAATAAAACAAAATACTGAATTTGAAAGAAAGAAAGCAGATACTCATCTGAGATAGTGGTTGAACTGCAGTGTATAATCTCCATGAGGTCTGCCTGATCAGGTTGATGGTGGCAAAGAACTGGAAGACGTGCATGGGGGCCGCCCACTATAAAGGGTCATGCTGATGTCAGTCAGGTGATGTTGGGTGGACGGTCCCCCGTCAGGTACTGCTGGCTAAAGTTTTCTGTGTGGTCCTCATGCCAGGAGGCACAGTCCTCAAGGTGATTACCCACTGCAAGAGCCCTCTCTAAGTAAGATCTGCTTCACCTCATGCTATAAATAATAAAACCCGACAGGCCTTCACGGTTTGAACAATGAAATTGAAAAGAAAATGCTGATTTTTATGATTATCAAGTGTGCTTTGAATCTGAGAGACAATCTGATACCCATGCAGAGGGTAGGACATATGCTGTACCTGCTGAGATGAGCATAGCGACCATCATAAAGTGATAAGTGAGAGGGTGGCCTTGCACTTAAAGTTTCACACAGAACCATGTTAACGCCATGGCATGAAGGAACAGAAACCATGTTATGTCTAATCCCTTGAAGGAATTTGTGGTTACTGAGAAGTGAACCAGATGAACTGACTGCAGCTGGATGCCTTGGTGCCCCAAGACCTGTTATGACTGTACATATGATCTTGAATGGTCTATTTCTGGGAAGCTAATGTGGGCTCAACAGCTGAGTTTGTGATTTATTGTTAGCTGGGGGTGCCAGTGCACACTGATGCAAATGTAATCCCCAACACATACTCCAACCTTGTGTTCAAGCAAGAGGATGTTTAAGCAGCAGAAATCCAGGCAACTGTATGTGTAATTAGGACCCCACCAAGCTTTATTTACTCCACGCCATGGCTGCTTGTTTTTATGTAATCCCTAAAGTACTCATGTGCAGAACAATGAATTATGCCCAGGTAGGGTTCTACATTGCCTTCAGTGTTGAGCAACCCTGGATAGGATAGGATAAGATTGAACAACCCTGGATAGGATAGGATAGGCTAGGCTAGGCTAGGATAAGATAGGAATTTTATTTACATAGTGCTTTTCCAGAGCTCAAAGTGCTTTACAATATGAATGATTAATTCAGGTTGTAGATAATATACAGTGTAGCAGAGCTTATTAGTCTCATGAAAAGGCCTGCCTAAGCAACCAGGATTTTAGTTGTGATTTAAAACCTTCCACTGTGGTGGCAGTGTGAATGGATTTTGGGACAAAAGTCCAGAGTCTTGCTGTGGCTACAGAAAATGCTGGGTCCCCAGCAGATTTTAATCTTGTAGCTGGGACTAACAAAAGTCCCTGAGTATCTGAGCAGAGAAAATTGGTGCCATGATAATGCTCCTGACAGGTTGCCAGTAATTCATGAATGTACAGGGTGCCCAGTCCATTTATGGCATTATAAACCGGCAACAATTTTAAATTCTGAACACCATCTGATTGGCAGCCAGTGCAACAGCACTGTTGTGTGTAGAGTGGAAGCCGCCGTTCACTGTAACCGCCACATACATTAAAAGCTGACTCACTGCTCGCCAAAACCCAATGAAATAACAAAATTGGTCTGTCAAAAGAAACAACTTCTTTTATTCAAACCTGCTGCATAATTCCCCTTCCCAGTCTGTCCGCTAGAACCACTTATCCAAAGTGACAAAGTGGGAGCTGCCATTTACGCTTCACTGCAGCTCCTGGCCATCGAACAATTGCACCACTCACTGCCTCACTAAGGCATCACATGACTGCAATCCATATTCACTTCAGAAACTACAAAAAAATAGCATGCCTTTCCTTTTTCTAAGCTTCATTAAAAAAACCTAGGACAAACCAGAAATACACAAACTTCCTTCTTGACCCCTCACATAGACTCACCACCATTTTCTAAAGATAATTATTCAAAAAACACAAGAACCAAAAATAGAAACACATGTTGGGTGCTTCAGAGGTGTACTGAGGTTCTGGTGTCCATAGTAACACCTAACAAGCAGCTCCACTTAAAGATACCCGCATAGACACTACACAACCCTGGCAGCTTAGCAACACATATTCTGCAGAACACTGGAAACTCCATGGATACATATATTTCAAAAAATAAGAGACTGTGATTACTTGGCTATACTATCATCTTGAGGTTCTGGGGACATGGGGACCTCTCAGTAGTATTATAGCCTTGTAATACACATGTAACCCCAGTCAATGCTAAACTGAGAGGGCTGCTACCCCTGCCTGTATGGCTAGTGAACAGGTTGAGGGTCCTGGGTCCTATGACGCGGTGCCTCCATTTTTATAAGCTGAAAATTTGGGGAGAAAGGTATCATTCAGCATGGTGACTAGGTTTGACTACTCTGAACAGGGGGCCCAAAGTAATCCAGAGACTAGAATCAATAACATAATGTCCAGTACCAGGAGGTGGGATTCTAAAGTGTGACTTTATTCAACAACACTGAATGAAAAGCATAGATGGACCCCCAAGGGGCTACACTCTTTTTAATGCAGATAAAGTGATGACACAGACACAATCCATTCTTGGATCCTAAACTTCCATATGTCATCAACTCTTTAACTAGTGGCACACTACCACCCTCTACTCCATCCCAACGTCTCGGCACCCTCTTCAGGCACTGGCCAGTACCTGACAGAAAGCTGACTGGTATCTCAAAGCGAATCCATAGAGGTGAGTCCTGGTACACCAGGTGGGGGTCTCCCACATTTTGTTCCATAGACCCATACCCAGCCATTCCTTTGTTTACACACACACACATCCTTGGCTACTGTAGTGCAGACTGTACATAGCTTTGTAATGCAGTAACTGTCTTTCTCTGAAGACCACCCACATACAACAGTCATTACATCTCACTGTTCCATAAGCCTCTTCCTTGGCTACTATAGTGCAGACTGTACATGGTTTTGTAATGCAGAAAGTGTCTTTCCCTTGAAGACCCCCACACATACAACAGTCATTACATCTCACTGTTCCATAAGCCCTGGACTTGGCATCCTGACTGACCCACAGCCCCAGAGACTTATTATTCACTCTTTTGGTGAATGACACTGGCCTTTTGTCAAAGCTTCATCACCCTCATTGCTGCAGATGTCCAAAAACTCTGAAGGAATCTCTATTCTTCAAAAAAACTGTAGTGCCCCAACACTCTTCATCAGGCAGCTTCTTCCTTTTCCCATGCCAGGGGGTTGCCTCTGGGAGTTGGTTCCTTGTGTCTCTCTTCAACGGAAGCACACACCCTAAAGTAGCTCTGTGTCAGAGCTGAGGGTAGGGGGCCCTGCCCCTGCAGGGCACCCCTTCCCTCCAAGGTACTGAAGGAACTACATCCTTCATTTTCTTGTGCCCATTTCAGACTGCAAACAAAAACTAGACTGTTGACTTCAAGGATCAGCTGTAGACTGACTTTGAAATTCCCCAACATTTTACCTAACTCCTAACTGCAACATTCCATTGTGGCTTATGCTGTTGCAAAATTCTAAATGATGTCATAGCCTCAGCTCAGCAGAGACTGAAAAACAGATCAAGACACAGTGAAATCCATTTAACTGGAGTTTCACTAGCTGCCTGTCCCTGCCTGCCACTAGATCCAACTAGGGTTCTAGTAATCCCGGGTAACAGGGGAGTTACACACAGTGCCCTATCTATTATTCTATTTCTTGTGGGGGACTTTACTAACAAGTACATACACACCTAGATAGTGAAGGTCCCTGGGCTGTGCACACCATCCAACAAAATATAGAGGGGAATCAGAGAGGTGTTAAAAAGTACTAAACAAATTATATACGGGATATACAATGAATTAACTCAAAACGTGAAGTTGATCTTCAAGTGTGAGGGGTCAAGACCATAACTCATGAGTGGCTAAGCCACTCATGAGTTATGGAAGTCCTGCCCCCTCACAAGTGATGATAAATGGAGTAATTTTAGTCAGATCATTGCAGATTTAATTTACCCAGTATTAGTTTACTACCGTAGTTTAACTTTCAGATCTGCTGTTTGTTTAAAGTTTAAACTGATTCGCTTTGACGTCAAATGCCAGCATTAGTGCTGCACTAAGCAACTGTGATGTCATTACAGTGGCAGATCCAGGAATTAACAGAAGGGGGGTGCACTTTGCTACAACAACCAAACCTCTCTAGTGGGGGGGTCTGGGAGCATGCCCCCTGAGGAAATTTTGAAAATGTAAGGTGCAAAATGGTGCATTTTGGTGCATTTTAGGCCTAGTTTCAGCAGTAGTGTAGACTACCCCCTCAACAAATCTCCTTGTCTCCTTTCCATCACAAAGCAGCTGCAAACAGTAATGGAAGAAGAAAAGAGAAGCCAGTTGCTGTATGAACAAAATGTAAAATCATACTGATGGACCACATTAGTGCAAACATATAAAAAGTCAAGTTTGTCACTGAAAGAAGTTTCTATTTCTTTTGAAATAGAGAAAACAATACATTTATTTCCCACTGAAATACACTGGGCTCCTAAGTAGCTGGCAATTTCTGACATCAGAATTCTTTTGAATTCTTTTTTACCAGTAGTGTGAAAAGCAAAGGTAAAACCCCCACTTGTTTCACTGCACTAACAATTATTTTATTATAAAAGTAGAAAATAATTACCAAGACATCAAAATACAATAAATAAAACAACTACAGAAGAACCCCAGAGAAAATGCACTGAGGCATGGGTTATCCCGGAGGATATTGACCATGCAGCTATGTTTTAAAGGAAACACAATTGCACATACCCCAATAATGCAAAGCATCATGGGAAACACCTGCAAATCCCCATGAGATAATTTGGACTGGCTCTGCTTTAAACAGAATTGTATGGTGCCAGAAGGCCTCACAGTGCAATCAGCAAAGGCTAAGAACAGCAGACACATACACGAGTTTCATCCTCATCTGGACTCATCAGTGTGTCATATCTGTGTCTTAGCCCAGGGAGAGGGAGCCAGCCACCCCTTAAGGGGGATGTTATTTGTCAATTGTCTAGTTACTGTAAGCAGCAGCTCTTTAAAGCATGCAGTAAAACAGATTCCTACACTCCTGCAAAACACTAGCACTATGAAGAAGAGCCTAGAATAAATGCAGTCCTCATGGATTGATAGGTAACTTGCCAAGACAAGGAGACATAGGCAAAGGCTGCCTTACTGACCTATAAATGTTAACTCACTTTTCTTAAAAACTCCTACATTCTGAAACACGGGGCAGTGGTGACCTTTAACATGCAAAATAAGACAAGCTACACAACCATGAACTGGAGAGTCGTTAATAAGGGCTGTTAGAGTTAATCACCATCACAGCATGGTACATATTGATTGAAATTACAGATTGTCAGCAATGCCAACTAAGGGACCTGCCAGGTCATCAACTTAGCATTTTTATTTACACCTGAGTGAGAGCTGACACATTGCTTTGCATTTCTGACATGCACACGAGACATGGAAAATAAAGCAAAGTTGTACATTTTCTGTTTTCTGTTTTTATTTTTTTTGGCAAATAAGGTTTGGGAGCCATAATTGAGGGTGCACAAAGCAACTTAAGAGACAAAAACCAAAAGTTAGAGAAACAAAAAAATGAGATATAGGTCATTACAGGCATGCTTGGCAGACTGAACTTTTAAAGAACATTACTGGGCTGGCAGTATAGCCTAGGAGGATAGAGTAACAAGCTGTGAATGAGCTAGATACATGGAGCAGTCATGAGTTTGAGTTCCACAACCACCGGTTGCATTCTGTGTGACATTAAGCAAGTTACTTAACCTCCTTAGTGCTCCTGGGTTGCCCCCGAAAACAGGTGTTGTGCTGAGTGGACTTTACCCAGTTACCAAAGGGGAAAAAAAGTTTGTGTTTAAATTAGAGCTAAGGCATGGATATTAGCCACCAGATAGAAGAGTAAGAACTGGTCTATCTCTGGAATTGGTACATGCATCCATTCCCATGCACTGTTTACACAGAAGAAATTAGGATTATATGAGTACAAAGGGTTCTCTGTCATAATGCAGACCACCAAAAGGCGACCGCCATTACGGTGAAGTCACAGCACCAAAGATCAATTTCAGCACTGTGACTCCCAGGCGCACAGCAAAACAACACCGGGGACTTACATTTTTAACGTTTCATACGGGGAGCTATGCCCACCGGCACCCCCCCACACCCCTCTACTTAAGGATTCTCAACTCCAGGGGGGTGCATGTCGGGGGAGTGCAAAACATTAACAAAAATTTCGGGCCAGGCGCAACAAAATCGTACCTGCGCCCAGACCCAAACCCAGCACCCTGTCCACCCAAGCTGTGGACCCACCCACCATGCCATGGCGCCAGCTCAGCAGCCCACTGTGGCACCACCCTTCAAAACCCCTCCCACCCCTCGCTGAGCAGGCTCATTCCCACGCGGATGTACATGTAGCAATATCCTGTTGCTACATGTGTGAACCCCCCCATATGGTCACCCTACATTGTCAGTGGCCTCCATGACATGTGCCACGATAGAGTCGCCATTTTGCGGTTTGCTCAGTTGCAGTCGTGCATGCCACGGGCTCCTGTACAAGCCTTAGTTCAAATTATGGGGATTGTAATGTTAAAGGCAGACCAGACTCTGACTCTGGTCTGCTTTTACATTACAAGCCCCATTATCTAATCCAAGGCTTTGTACTCATATGAGATTGCAACATAGAAACATAGAATTTGACAGCAGATAAGGACCACTTGGCCCACCTAGTCTGCCTATTTCTCTACCTGATGGATAAGCTGCAGATTCTAGTTAATCAACAGCTTACTTCCTACTACACCCACTTGAATTGCCTTATGTCTATCCCATGCATTCTTGAGTTCTCCCACTGTTCCTGACTCCACACCCTCCTCAGGAAGGCTGTTCCATGCATCCACAACCCTCTCTGTGAAAAAATACTTTCTAACATTACATCTGAGCCATCCCCCTCTATCTTCAAATTGTGCCCCCTTGTTCTTGCACATCTCTTTTTCTGAAAGATGCTACCCTCTTGTACTTTGTTAATTCCCTTGAGATACTTGAAAGTTTCTATCATGTCCCCCCTCTCCCTTCTTTCCTCAAGGGTATACATATTAAGCTGCTTTAGTCTCTCCTCATATGTCTTCTGGTGCAGACCCTGCACCATTTTGGTTGCCCTCCACTGAACAGCCTCCACTCTATGTCTTTGCGGAGATGGGGTCTCCAGAATCGCATGCAGTACTCCAGATGGGGTCTCACCAACTGTCTGCATAGAGAGATAACAACTTCCTGTTTTCTATTGTTGATGCCTCTCCCTAGCATACCAGTATCCCCCCAGCCCTCCTTACTGCCTTCTCACATTGCTTGCCCACCTTTAGGTCATCTGATATAATTACTTCTAGGTTTCTTTTAGTTTTTGTTGTTGTTATTATCACACACCCCCACTAAGTACTCTTCCCCTAGGTTTTTGTTTCCCACATGGACCTTGCACTTCTTTGCATTGAATCTGAGCTGCCATACATTTGACCATTCCTCCAACATTGCCAAGTCCCTTTTCATCCTTTCCACCCCACCTTGTGTATCAACCCTGTTACAGATCTTTGTGTCATCTTGCAAAGAGACATACTTTCCTTCCAGGTGCTCTCCAAAGTCATTTATAAAGACATTAAAGAGGACCGGTCCCAGTACCGGACCCTGCGGTACCCTGCTAGTTACCCTCCAGCCTTATACAGTTACAATCCCAGTCTTATGCACTTCTAGACACATTTAGTGATCACCAGGTAATTTTTCTGCAGTAAGAAAAAGGGTAGGCAACATGTGCTGAGAAAATTCATACCCTAAATCTTTGTTTATTAGATTAAGGTCTAGGACAGTTAAGGAACCTATGTTTTTAAAGTTTATTCTTGTTTGATTGACATTGTTAAGATATCATCTGATCATCTGAGTTCAGCCAAGTCACTTTTTTGCTTAATCCCAACAGTTCATCATTTAATTCTGTATTTTAAGTAGGTTTAAAACGAAAAAAAAGGGAGTGCTGTTTCACTTAACCATTCTTTTCTTTATTGGTGCAGGCCTGTTACAGACTGAAATAAATTCATCTGTAAGGAAGGTACAGGCATTATCAATGTTAAGTATCTTCTCCAACCCATCCCAAGGGATTTGTACAAGCTCTAGTGTAATACAATACAATGAAAGGCCTTAAAAAACAAATACTTTATTTTTATGAGTGCACCCCATAAAAGTTACCACTGATAGAGAACAATATTTAAATCAGTCAAACCAGAAGCACTTTCATTTATTGCTTCTATCCTAGCACATTGTGAGACTTGAGCATAGCACTAGCAAGAGAATAATGAGAAATAGGCTACCTTCAGTAAATACCTTTTATTCAGCCATGCAGCCTGGCCATCAAAGTAGCAGCACACATATAAGGAAAATGTGTTACACAGAGCACTGATCTTGTGTTTCACCCTCAACGGACTTCTTCAGGGATCTCTGAAGAAGCCCATTGAGGGTGAAATGCAAGATCAGCACTCTGTGCAGCACATCTCCTTATTTGTGCTGCTACTTGGATGGCCAGGATGTTTGGCTGAATAAAAGGTATTTACTGAAGGAAGCCCATTTCTCATTATTCATGCAAGTGGGATGTGTGCGCTCATTTCAAACTATGCTTCACAAGTCATTTTACTATTGAGCTGAACCACCACTCCTGTGCGTGCCCCCACAATAATACTGGCAAGGTTAGCTGTATACAGTCATTCTGACATGAGCTTTAGTTACAGCAGGTTACCAGAATTAATTAGTAAACTAACCTGCACTTGTAGCAATACTCATCTGGCAACAGGACTAGTCAGTGCAAACAGGAAACAGCAGTGAGCAGAGGCAGTCAGGGAAACGGGATGACAGCATAATGGAGTGGAACGTAAAGAAACTAACAAGGCAACAGTATGGACTGAGCAGTTCCTGAGACAATCACCTCAGGACTGCTAGCATGCCGGTGGGAAATAAAAAAGAAAACATTCCCCAGGCCAGAACTGGTAAGGATTGGTCCAGCCTCCAGTGTCCACACTGTGTGCATGTGAAACACACATGAGTGGGGTGCTGGACCAATCCATATATCAAAGGGGTTATAAATTTCAGGGCTCTGTCAGCTTGAGCCAAGGCCGACTGTCACTGGCACTGACCCCTGCTATACCCCTGCTGGCTTTATAACATGCAGCTGCTGGTATGTGTCTCCCCCCACGTAACTGACTGTTGCTTGTGTTTGAACTACACAGGGAACGATTACAAGACACATACTAGCTTCAGAGCTTCAGTTTCAAATAAAGGCAGTTTGTGGCTAATGAATGGTGTGCACCCCATTCATCAAAGGGGGGGGGTGCATGCGTGTGCGCCAATGCATGAATCCGCTACTGCATCAGCATTGTAAAAATTGTTCTCAGGCTGGTTTAGTATTCCTCTATGATGTTACTAAACTCCAAGATATTCACTGTGACTACAGTAACAGCAACATATTTATAAAGTGTAAGTGCTTGTAGCTACCCTCAACCGGTCCCGCCTTGCCTTTCCGGCCCCATGGCACTGATTTTGGTACTACATAACTGTCTAAGACTTGATGTTTAGTTGTATGATGTATCTCTTGCTATATAACAATGCATGTAACTTTACACATGTTTGTACCAGTATAACTGCTGCCTGTAATCTCCAAGTGTGTTTATGTATCTCACCCGTATGTCCATCCCTGTCCCTAACTCACTTAATTGTTGTCCCCCAAATGACGAGGTACCTTTGTAAACGAGTCCATGACTCAAAGGTTGTAAAACTGATCTCTCCAATAAATAAATAAATAAAAACATTTTTCCCCCCATAACTGTTGTCTATATTTTGGATTGGTATTTTTTGACTTTATGCGATTCATTTTGTAGTTATGTTTTTACGTGGCAAAAATGGTGTCCATTCAAAACTGGAAATTCTAATGGGACACAGGGTTATGGTGTGTTTCTGAGGAAGAAAATGTTACTCTGCATTTAATCTGGCTTGGAAAATTACAATCTTATGTCTAGCAGCATCTTTACCTTTGTTTTTTTCTCAAAGAAGGATGCAGGGATGTCATCATAGCAGAGGTGAGTTCCAAATACTCTTGGGGAAGGCATTTTCTTCATTTCCTGTTTTAAAGTACAGTTCATTAATGACACGTGTTAAACACTATTATATGCTATATTAACAAACATAGAACCTAAAACAGTATTGGAGCAGATCAAGCAACCTGAAAGTAGTATTTTATGTTTGTCTCTGTTGGTTGTGCGTGCTGTCTTAACATTGACTCTTCCTTGACAGGAAAAAACTCACTGAACATTATCTCAAAAACATGGGTCTCTCTCCAGCTCAGAACAGAACTTCTCCATTACATTTCTTTGCCATTTTTCAGACAGATTCCTGTTTTGACCCATTTGTCACTAAGCTGTCATCCTCATGTGAAACTCAGATGTTGCATGAAAGTAAGCAAAAACAATTAGAACTCATCAGTGTGGATTTATCCAGTCAGCACTGAAGATGTGCCTGCACATGCGGGCCACTTATAGTTATAACCATACTAGAAAATTTACATTTCAAATGAGGGTACTTGTCTCTGAAATAAATAAAAAATAAATAAACAAACATTTTATATGTCATCAAACATAAATGACATTGTAGGTTTATTGTGACAGTCAGGATGTCTCCTTTCTTTGGTTTTCTTGCCCTAAGAGTTTGTGTGGAGTCTTGTATCTCAGCTGTTCCTATTTAGATTTAATATTATTAAAAACACAACTGCACCCAATACCTGTGAACCAGGATGACTGTAGTACAGCACTTCCTAAATATTTTTACAGACTGATATGAAAAACAATTTACACATCTTGCACAACAATCTGTACATTTATTTCCATTATTTTTAATTAATCTAAGCAGACTTCTGAATCATAAACATTTAGGTATCTTATAAGTAAAGACTGAGGGTATGTGTTTGTTATTACAAATGATTTTTCACCCAACTTGTTTGCACTGTCCAAACTCAGATACACATATTGTTAGTAAAAGGTCATGCAAGCTATGACTTGGTTCACATACAATATAACCAAAAGAAATTAACACATGTTCCTCCTAACACAAAACTTCTCACATTTACCTATCAATAAAGCTTCCTTGTAGCCAGCCCAGTGGCGCTGAGGGTTGAGGCACTGGATGCCACACCTCGCTCCTGGGTTTGGGAACAGACTCGGGTCACAGGGGGTTGGCAGGGAAGGGGAGGATCAAGGATCTGAAAGACTGCTCTCCTATCCTGGGAAGGGTTGGGTTATTTGGCCACCACACTAGCAACCCCAGTGGAGACTGGGGGAGTGGCAGAAGTGGGCACCGAGCAGCGGGATTGGGCAGCGACGGATGTCCTGCGGGTGAGCGCGGGAGCATGCTTGCCACATACTGGACATCATTGCATGTCCACACCCTAGGGACTTAAGCCACTAAAACCCCTCATGCATGCAGGATGATGCCACCAACAGATGACCATCCCCCAGTTAAACAAAGCCCTATAAAAGTCAGGCAAGGGCTACTGGGTGATGCAGTCTCCTTTCCCAGTTTGCCTCCCCTTGCCGGGAGGGGCCCATCCATGGGGGGTATGCCACGATCCTCCCTGCTCTGCAATCATGGCAGAGGCTGGCTGGTCCAGGATGTTGAGCACCTGCGTACAAGGCAGACCTGAGGTAAGTACACCCCTCACCGCCACCGAGGAGAATAAACAGAGTCAACAAACAAAAAGCTTCCTTATATCTATCAGCATTACCACAAACTACTCTCATCACTCTTTATTGCGCTCTTTCCAATTCAGTACTTTCTGCAAATGTCAACCTACCATGATGAACAAGGGCATGGTATTCCAGAACTGGTCTTCTATAGTACAATAATAATATACTGTACCAGGTTGCGCTGCTTGTGATGGGCTGATTTCCAAGATTGTAAGAAATTACAACCTGGTGTTTGTTTTTTTTATCATATTTTCTACTTGATTTGTCCATGAAACATCAATGTGGAACATTATTTACATCTATACAGAGAGAGAGAGAAAGAGAGAGAGAGAGAGAGAGAGAGAGAGAGAGAAAAAGAGTGTGTATGTGAGACAGCAAGTAAGTAGATAGATAAACTGCTGCTTCAACACATTCCATATTCCATTAAAAAATAAAACATACTAACATACCAGCAGAATAGGCCTATCAGTCTTTCGCGTCTGCTCATTTGGCCAGTCCCCACCCTGGGAACTGACCATGCCGCCCCCCCCTCACCCTCTCGTTCTTCTCCCTTCCCAGTCCTGGATATTTTCTCTGCACTGGACTTTGCTTCCAGAACCCTTCCCCTGTACCTGTACCACCCCCTCTTAAACCCCTACACCATCTCTACCTCCACCAGCTCCCTGGGCAGGGCATTCTATGGCTCCACCACCCTCTCAGTGAAGTAGCACCTCCTCCTTTCTCCTAAGAATCCCCTCCCCCCCAGCTTCCACCCATGCCCTCTAGTTGCCTCCCCCGCCTTTCTTCGGATCACCCTGACTTCACCTCCCCTATTCACCCCCCTCATGTACCTGAAGACCTCTATCATATCCCCCTGGTCTCTTCTCTCTTCCAATGTGCACATACCTTCAAACCTTCAAACATTTTGAAAATTCCACAGGTGAGGCACATTGTATAATCTTTATCTTTTTAAAAACATTGTGGGAAATCATTAGAGATTGGTGTTTTAGAGTGTTTTTTTTTTATTTCTTTTTATTTAATACATTGGACACCATAAAAGTTTTCAAGTTAGCAAAGATCCATCATGTTGGTTTGACAATGGCTTATATCAAGTTAATCAATGAAGTCTTGCATGCACAGTTTTAAAAGCCTGTAAGGTAGTTGATCTGAAATGTCTGTATGTCAACGTTCTTAGGGCCTTTTTAATAATCATTAACTGTTCTGTCATTACCGGGAACCATCATCACCAAGGTATGGCTAAGGAATGGCGTACTCCAATAAAACCCTATCTGATGTGTTAACCTTTACAGTCATGTTGTAGCCATCAAGAGTTATAAAAGCATACAACCTTTTGCACATCTCTGAGTGGTGTTTATCTTAAAATAGAGGGTCATGTTGATCTGTTAGTTGACAATATCATCTTCCCACCCACCCTCCCACGCAAACCCCCACCATCTCACCACGCTTCCACTTTCCCCCATTCACACCCTGGAAGTTTACACTTCCCTCACCTCTCTAAACCTGTCAAAATACAGTCCAGACAGCTTGCATCCCAGCCTGCTCCACACCTCCGCAGCAGCCATAGTCACACCTATAACCCACATACTAAATTTCTCAGTCGACATAGCCACTGTCCCCTCCACCTGGAAACGTGCCCAAATCCTACCCCTCCATAAAGGTGAAGACCCCTCCCTCCCAGGAAATTACAGAGCCATCTTTCTCCTCCCCTCCTTGGCCAAAATCCAAGAATCCCTCATGCTATCAAAACTGTCTCCTTTCCTCTCCATAAACAGCTCCCTCTCCCCTTTTCAATCAGGGTTCAGAAAATCCCATTCTACCACCACCACCTTACTACGAGTAACTGACTCCATTTTCTCCACCATGGACGCAGGGCAAACCACTACTGCCATCTTCCTCGACCTAGCTAAAGCCTTTGATTCGGTCTCCCACCCTCTAGTGCTAGGCAAATTGAGCTCCTTCAGCCTTGCTAAACAGGCCATAAACTGGTTCCATTCCTACCTCCAAAACAGGATGCAGCAAGTACAAGTCAGAGACACCATCTCCAACCCTCTACCCATCCTCATGGGTGTCCCCCAAGGCTCCATCCTCGGTCCCATCCTTTTCTCCCTTTTCATAAACGACCTCCCCTCAGCCTGTCTCACCTCAAACATGCATCTATATGCGGATGACACCATTTTCTATGCCTCAAGCCTCTCCCATGCCAGTGTCCATCCAAACCTCCAAAGCGATTTCAACTGAGTACAAGTCTGGCTCCAAAAAAATCAGTTAAAACAATGCAAAAAACTGTGGCCATAGTTTTCAGCACAAGACAAAAACTTGCCTCCCTGCCCCCGATCTCCACCCTGGATGAAATTCCCATACAGTCCCATCTTTAAGTACCTGGGAGTCTGGCTGGACACAAACCTCAACTTCTCCACCCATGTCGACGCTGTCTGCACCAAACTCTGGCCCAAACTTGTCATCCTCTACCACCACAAAGACTGCCTCCCCCTCCCTACTCAGAGTGAACTCATACGTAAAACCATCCTACTGATACTGGACTACACGGATGTCATTTATGGCACAGCTCCTTCCTCCTCCCTTGCAAAACTCGACGTCCTGCAAACTCCTTCATGCGCTTCACCACTGTCTCCCCACTCACTCATCACTACAAACTGTTCACAACTCTATCTCTAGCGCCACTCTCACAAAGGTGGACCACCCACAGCACCTCACTCATAGCGAAATATTGGCTCGGCTCCTTTCCCCTCTACCTTGCCTCCCGCCTCTCTCAAGCCAACCACTCTGGCTACTCACTTCGCCACAGACATGCACATACCTTCCACCTCTCACGCCCCCTGTCAGCCTCAGGGCAAGCTGCCTTTTCCTGACAGCTCCCTCTCCTATGGAACAACCTCCCTCACAACCTTCACTTGGCCCCCTCCCTATCAGCCTTCAAACAGCTCCTTAGGCTTCTCCCTCCCACTCCCTGCCACAGCTGTACACCCAAGCCCTCCTTATACGGTCCTAGCGCTAACCTAAATAGCCTCACCAAGTAATAAAAATAAACTCCTCATGCTAGCTCTTACTGCTAAATCACCCCGCCCACCGCCCCACCGGCACCCTCTCCCCGAAAACTCAATTTTTCGATAAATCCACTACTGTAAATATGTAAATACATGTGCCTGAAATTAAAGGTTATAAATGGTGTTGAAATTAAATGAAGTAATTCTTTTTTCAACCGTGCTGTTCATTCAAAAGTGTAAACTCTCCACCAAACTCCATGTAAATGTACCATAATGTATCACTCGTCTGTCACTTGATAATCGCTGTATTTGTATTTCCCTGTCTACCACCTTGTACTACATGTAGCCGGGTCGCACCTGAAAACAAGCCTCAGCTCAGCGTACTTTTCCCGGTCACCAATTTTAAATAAATATCGAAAAAAGAATGGTGATAGTTCATGAAAGTTGTTCAAGTGTGAGAGTTACAGTCATTGTTTCTTTATAATCAAAAAAGGAAGCCACCTGGAGTTAAATTTAAATTGTATTTTACTCTCAGTAGTTCTATAATTGCCTCCATCTCCCTTATTTGTTCAAAAACCATGAACCAGTCTGCAATTTCAGGGAGCTGTGGTGATAGCCATTTCCTAGTAAATGCTTTAGTAGCTGCGGCTGCCAGGATCAAATGAGGTATCATTTGTCCTCTTTTGTGGCTCACTCAGGAGTCAGTTCCAATATGAGATGTTGAAAGGATGGAAGATCCACTATGTGCTGTATAGAAACATAAACATAGAAACATAGATTTTGACAGCAGATAAGGACCGCTTGGCCCACCCTGTCTGCCCATTTCCCTACCTAATGGATAAGCTGCAGATCCTAGTTAACCAGCAGCCTACTTCTTCCTACCCTCACCCCCTAGAATTGCCTTATGACTGTCCCATGCATGCTTGAATTCCACCACTGTTTTTGACTCCACAACCTCCTCCAGAAGGCCGTTCCATGCATCCACAACCCTCTCTGTGAAAAAATACTTCCTTAAATTACCTCTGAGGTGCCCCCCTTCTATCTTCAGATTGTGCCCCCTTGTTCTTGCACACCTCTTTTTTTGAAAGATGCTACCCTCTTGGACTTTGTTGATTCCCTTGAGATACTTGAAAGTTTCTATCATGCCCCCCCTCTCCCTCCTTTCCTCGAGGCTATACATATTTAGCTCCTTAAGTCTCTCTTCATATGTCTTCCGGTGCAGACCCTGTACCATTTTAGTTGGCCTCCTCTGGACAGCCTCCATCCTGTCTATGTCCCTGCGAAGATTGGGTCTCCAGAACTGCACGCAGTACTCCAGATGGGGTCTCACCAACTGTATGTACAGAGGATAATAACTTCCAGTTTTCTACTGGTGATGCCTCTCCTATGCATCCCAGTATCCCCCCAGCCCTCCTTGCTGCCCTCTCACATTGCTTGCCCACCTTTAGGTCATCTGATATGACTACCCCCAGGTCCCTTTCCATTTTTGTTGTTGTTAGTATTTCACCCCCCATTGTGTACTCTTCCCCTGGGTTTTTGTTTCCCAGGTGCATTACCTTGCACTTCTTAGCATTGAATCTAAGCTGCCCTACATTTGACCATTCCTCTAACCTTGCCAAGTCCCTTCTCATCCTTTCCACCCCACATTGTGCATAAACTCTGTTGCAGATCTTTGTGTCATCTGCAAAGGGCATACTTTTCCTTCAGTCCCTCTGCAGTAGCAGCTTATAAAGACATTGAGGATTTGGTCCTAATCACTGAACCTCATGTGGTACCCCACTAGTAACCACCCTTTCTTCAGAGTGGACTCCATTTACTATTACCTCTGTGTCCTATTCTCCAGCCAATTCTTTACCCAGGCTGTCATCTTGGGACCCACTCCCAGGCTGGCTAACTTGTATATTAATCTTTTGTGTGGGACTGTGTCAAATGCCTTGCTAAAGTCTAGGTAGGCCATGCTCACAGCCCTCCCTGATCTACTACTTTGTCACCAGTCAAAAAATCTTTCAGATTTGTCTGGCATGACCTTCCCGCTGTGAATCCATGCTGCCTTGGGTCCTGAGCCCCGCTGGCTTCTAGATACTCAACAATTCTTTCCTTCAGAAGTGATTCCATCATTTTCCCTACCACTGAGGTTAAACTAACAGGTCTGTAGTTTTCTGCTTCTGCCTTGCTCCCACTTTTGTGAAGGTGAATAACATCTGCCTTTCTCCAGTCCTCGGGTACCACCCCATCCTCCCATGATTTGTTAAAGAGGGTAGTCAGTGGTGTCACTAGTTCTACCCTTAGTTCTTTTAGAATTCTGGGATGAATCCCATCAGGCCCCATTGCTTTGTCCACCTTCAGTTTTTAAGAGTTCTTTCAGAACCCTTTCTTCTGTAAATGGGCTGGTATCAACTTCTGTATCCAGAGTGTTTCTACTGTTTGTTTTAGGTACCTCCCACTTCCTTTGTAAATACTGAGCAAAATATTTGTTTAGTATCTCTGCCTTTTCACAGTCACCTCTGCCCACCCTCCTCCTCTTTATTAAGCCTCACTAGCCCTCCTTGGTCTTCCTCGCTCCCTGATGTACCTATAAAGGTTTTATCCCCCTTCTTTACTGAGTTGGCTATCTTTTCCTCAGTTCGGGCCTTTGGTGTTCTGACTGCCTTCCCAGCTTCCTTTTGCTTTAACTGATACAGTTCTCTGTCCTGCTCCTTCTGTGATTCCTTTTACTTCCTGAATGTTTTCTTTTTCTCTTGAACCTTCACTGCCACTTCCTTTGAGAACCATAGTGGTTTCTTACATCGTTTCGTTTTGTTAATTTGCTTCACACAAAGGCATGTTACCTCTGTGATGGCAGTTTTTATTATTCCCCATTGTTCTTCCACCCTCCTTCCTGCCCATTTGCTAGTGCATTCCTTAGGCACTCACCCATTTTTGAAGTCAGCCCTCCTAAAGTCCAATACTTTTGCCTTTGTATGGCTTGACTCTATTGCTGTGTTTATTGTGAACCATACTGTTCGATGGTGCATAGTTCCCAGATGGCTACCACTTCACATCTGTGATCCTCTCTTCATCTCCATTTGAGAGAACCAGGTCTAGATTGCTCCTCTCTCGAGTGGGCTCCAATACTAGTTGTCTAAGGCATGCCCTTGTAGGGCATCTAGAATAACCCCACTCTTTGAAGTGGCTGCTGCAACTGCACTCCAGTTAACATCTGGCATATTCAGATCACCCATCAGACAATATCTCCCTTTTCTGCCATTCTAAGTATTCTTTCTTCATTTCCTTGTCCATTTCCTCCCCTGAGAAGGGGTCTGTATCTAACCCCGTGCGGATTGTGGTGCCATTGCGGTCTCCAAATTTACCCACAGTGCTTCTTCTCCTCCCTGTTTTCCGTTTTGTTCTGTTGCTTTGATTCCTTCCCTTATGTAAAGTGCTACTCCTCCTCCTCCTCTTTTACCCTCCCTGTCCCTCCTGTAGATAGTGTAACCTGGTATGTTTATGTCCCAGTCATGGTTTTGTGTGTACCATGTTTCTGTGACTGCCACGATATCCAGATGTTCCTCCTCCATCAAGGCCACTGATTCAGGAAGCTTGTTAGTCAGACTACGGGCATTGATACTCATTGCTCTCCATTTTTTGATGGCTTTACCTTCTTTTGCAGCATTCCCCACTGACCTGTCTACCTCGGTCTTTTTCTCAATTAGTATCCTGTTTTGTAGGGAGAGACTGGGATTTTCCTGCTGCTTATCAGTGCCTCCCCCCTTGACTAGTTTAAAAGCTTGCCAATGAAGCATTTAAACCGATTGCTCAAAGACTTGTTCCCTTCCTGGACAGATGCAGACCATCCTGCCAGTATAGGCTGGTGTCCTCAGGTGGAACCCCAGTCCCCAATGAAGCCAAACCCTGTGCTCCACACATTTTTCAACCATTCATTAAACTGCATGGTGCAAAGTACCTCGCCTCACTCATGCCATTGACAGACAGCACCTCTGAGAAGGATATTGTGTGTGCTACTTGTCTTAGGCCCTTCCCCAATTCTACAAAGTCCTTCTGCACTGCTCTAATCTCATGATTAGCCAAGTCATTTGTCCCTAGGTGGACAATGACATCCAGCTCAGACTCCCGTGCAGCTGTTCTCGTGATCCTGAGGATGCGCTTCCTGTCTCTCCTAGCCATGGCACCAGGCAGGCACCTTACTTCAGTTTTCCCTGCTCCCCCCAGTTCTGTCCCCCTAATAATTGAGTGCCCCACCAGGAGCTGCTTTCTTTCCTTGTGGTATCCTCTGCCTCCTTCCTGTGGGCCTCCCTTGTGACAGCTGTCCTCAGTCTCCTTAGTCTCCTCTGCAGGTGCATCCATAGGGGAGCTATGCTCCCCCAGAATGGTGTATGGATTGTGGTGTGGAACAACTGACTGGGTGTGCCTCTGTTCCACCATCCTCACCCTCCCTGAGCCCACTGTGGTCCAACTGCTGTGTATGTATTTATACCCAATAAGATGCTGTCACTGGGCAGACCCAGATAATATGGTACGAGGATCCCCTCCCCCACAGAGGCCCCAGCAACTAACAGAATGGGAAATGGAGAAGTGTTAAGATGTGGTGGGAGTAAGGAAAAACCTCACCACTACCTTCCAGCTGAATTCTCTCCAGGATGCTGCTGATGTGGTTTCATGAACTCTTTCCAAATGGATGGCCACTGATTTGGAAGAAGTGTGAAACTGCCATCAGTTTCCCATTTAGTTTGTATGTTGTCAGTGGCTTCAAGCACCTGGTCTAAAGACATTAAATGGCATAATGTAAATATTTGGTGCATCTGGTGTTCGGTGAGACAGCATGGATTCACAGCAGGAAGGTCATGTCAAACAAATCTAATTGATTTCTTTGACTAGGTGACTAAGGTTGTGGATTGGGGGCGGTGCTGGATGTCACCTACCTGGATTTCAGTAAAGCCTTTGATACTGTTCAACATAGAAGACTCGTGAGCAAGCTGGGCAGCCTGGGAGTGGGTCATAAGGTGGTAAACTGGGTTAAGAACTGGTTGAATGGGCCAGCCCGATGGCATGGTGGGTTGATGCAGTGATGCCTTACCTCCTGCCATGCCGGCAACCCATGTTCGGGGTGTGAGTGGGTCATTGGGGGCCAGCTGGAGTGGGAGAGGATTGAGTGTCTGGTGCACAGCTCTCCTCTCCTCTCCTCTCCTCTCCTCTCCTCTCCTCTCCCAGGAAGGGTGGGGAACAGAGACTGGCATTTGCCCGATACCTAGTGGAGGCTGGGTGTTGGCATGTCTGGCCCAGTACAGTGTGGCATGAAAGTGGAGCAGCCGGAGGGCGTGCTGCATGTGGACGTGCATGTGGCATGTTCACTGTTAGCATTACATCCTCCACCACTGAAAGAAATGCAGAAAAATAGCAGCCTGGGTCGAAAGGCTTGATGACCATCCGACACAAAGCACCACCTCCAGAGGGCATCACCTGTACTGGAGCCGGTCCTGGTGGGTGAGTTAGGGGGCTCCCCCCACCCCCTCACAGGAGGTAAGCTGTGAGGGTAGCAAGGTGATGGCCTGAGTTGGAGGACGCATGTGGGATGGACAGCGGCCAGAAGAAAGGATGCCTGAAAGAAGGAGCCAACTAGGGGGGCAGGGGAGAAAAAGTAAGCTAAAAAAAAAAAAAGTGGTTGAGTGATAGAAGACAGAGGGTCATGGTAAATGGTGCTCAATCTGAGGAAAGGAGGGTGACCAGCAGGATGCCAGAAGGATCAGTCCTGGGACCATTCCTGTGTAATGTCTTCATCAGTTACATTGTGGAGGGGCTGGAGGGGAAAGTAGGCCTCTTTGTGGATGACACTAAGATCTGCAACAGGGTGGACACTCCAGGAGAGGTGGAAAAAATGAGGAAGGACCTAGATAAACTGGAGGAATCGGCCAGAGCGTGGTAGCTGAGATTTAATGCAAAAATTTGCAAAATCATGCATTTGGAGTACAAGAACCCAGGGGAGGATTACATGATTTGGGGGGGAGGAGAGAAACTGATGGTCAACAAATGGGAAAGGGATTTTGGAGTAATCATATCTGATGACCTAAAGGTGGCCAAACAATGTGCCAAGACTGTGGGGAGAGCCAGTGGGATGCTGGGGTGCATAGGGAGAGGTATCACCAGCAGAATGAAGGAGGTGGTGATGCCACTGTACAGATCATTAGTGAGGCCTTATTTGGAATATGGTGCCCAATTCTGGAGGCAACAAAGATGGTGCAGGGCTTGCACCAAAAGTCACATGAGAAGAAAGAGGGAGACCTCAATGTGTATACCCTAGGAGGAGAGAAGGGACAGGGAAGATATGATAGAAACCTACAAATATCTAAAAGGCATAAATAAGGTACTGGAGGGTAGCATCTTTCAGAAAAGGAGATGTCCAGGAATGAGGGGGAATGACATGAGGTTGGAAGGGGGTAGATTAAGGGGTAGCGTGATGAAGTATTTCTTCACAGAAAGGGCGGTGGATACATGGAACAGACTTCCAGTGGAGGTGGTGGGGAGTCAAGCATCCATGAGACAGGCACACAGGAACCCTAGCAATAGGAACAAGGAGGTAAAGCCAGAGATCAAGTAGGGTTTGTGGCTTTTACAGTAGGCAGGGAAAATGGGCAGACTAGATGGGCCTAGTGGTCCTTATCTGCCATCAAATTCTATGTTTCTATGTCTGGCTCCCTTTTGTACAGATTCCCACAGGTAGGTTATCACACTGTGTAGACTAGTCCTCAAGGCTAAATTGACTTCCTCTGTATTCAGGCAACTCCTCAGCTGCATAAAACAAAAGAGCTTCCAATTACATATTGTAAACTTCCTCTGAAGCATTTGGAAGTCTTTAAAAATATTGCCTTGTCATAGTTGTGCTACTAAGGTCACACCCTATCTGCTCCACTGTTTGAAGGTGTTGTCTTGGGAGGCCAGGGTGAAATTTGGAATGCAAGTGATGGGTATGAGCAACAGAATTTCAATTTAATTTTTTACTTGAGTCCAGTGCTGCAACTGGCACCTAGGATAGGTAACGGCTTTTTACTAATGCATATGGCTTTACTGAGGGCACGTTGTAAATCTCTGTAGTCCTTCTTTGATAGCTGCATAGGCACCATAGAGAACAGGAACAAAAATCTGGGCAGAAAATCAGTTTTTACTGAATCAATACAGTTGGAAATGAAAGTGGCATTTCTGTCCAGCAATTCATATCCACAAGAGCTTCTTGCATTAATGAGGGATAGTTCACCTGCTGTAGGGTTTCGAGTTTTACTGGTATTTGTACACCCAAATAGTGGGTTTTGGAGGTAACCCATTTGTACAATATGAGAGTCATAATCTACGGTGTGATCTCCCCACTAGTTGTTATGGTCTCACTTCTAGTATCATTGACCTTAAATCCTGCTATGGCCTAATAATTGATTATTAATGAGAGAAATGGGGCATAGATTTTGTCTTGTCCCTCATGTATATTAGAGCATCATCTGCATATATTGATATGCAGTGCTCATACCCCCAACCACAATACCTTTGATGTCCTTATTTTGCCTTATGGCAGTCACCAGAGGTTCAATACTGAAAGGGAATAGGAGGCATGACAATGGACACCTCCGTCTCATCCCCACATGATGTGGAGTGTTCAGTTCAGTTTATTTAATACCAAAACGTGTATAAAAACAGAAAATTATCACATGCAAGATGAAATACATTTGACAACAACCTTAAATCACTCCTTAGTAGACATAGTCATTCTATCTAATTAAAAAAACAAACATTTTATGGGCATAATTAGCAAGAGCACACAAAGTTGTGGTATTTTGACTATACACATTTTCTGCTGCTATTATGGGACCCTGTTCTGCACACATATTATTAACTACAGGCATAATCCATGCGTATCTTTCTCTAGCAAACAGTGGGCATTCCAAACTCAAATGAGCAACTATCAAATGAGTATTCTCTTTACAAAAACAACAGTTTACTATGCGGGACATGGACCAAAAGCTTCAGTTGTTACCTTTATTATTAATCAAACCTAATTGTAACTGGACTAATGCCCTTCTATGAGATATCCTCATAAAATTAGAGGCATATGCCTGGTTCCTTAATAGTCTTACAGTTTACATAACTTTTTAGATTAGGTATGTCCACTATTTTACTTAAGTCCAAGTAGAAATCGTTTGACAGAATCCTTTGTTTAGCATCAGCTACATAGTTTCTTATGTTGGTCAGAGTGTACAGTATATAGTCCACAGAGTCAATTCCATTATGATTTAGCTTATCGTTTAAACACTTAAACCAGCACTCCAACTTTGTGTCTCTTAGGGACTCCTCCCAACACAATTTTGGAATGCTTTCCTCTTTCATTGTGATCATTTTTTCCCACTATGATATGGCTCTTGTTGTTGCTTTAGCCTGCAATGAAGGCACTTCTGCCTCCATTCGTAATATAGCTTCTGGGGTATCTTTTGGTAGTCTTAACATATATTTTAACAAACAATTTTGCATCATCTCCAGATCCTTAACATTAATGTTGTTTCCCCAAACTTCCACCCCCTGCATGATTTGGGCTTTTATTTTAGCATCATAAGTTCACGTCATAGCAGCAAATGAGCATGAACCCAAATCTTTCCAAAATGTTACAATAGCATTTGCTGTTGCTTTAATTTCCTGTTTCAGTTGTTTAATGTGTGTTCCCCAAGTTGTGGTTTTATCTAGAAATACCTTCTTTTTTTTATAAAGTTCAACCGCCTCAGTGGAGGATGTATGGCCCATTTTTATTATCTAGATTTTATTTTTTTTGCTGCTAATTTTACAAATGACCATTAATTTGGTCTTTTGACTATTTAAATCAAGATCTAAGTTGGCTAATGTTTCTATAACAGCTTTCAATGCCTTAGTGATACCACATTTAGTTCTGGATATGAGTATGGCATCATAAGCATTTAATAATATGCCTATATTTCTGCTTAAATTATAGGCAGGTAGATGTTTGCATTATTTATTGCTTCCACCAATGCTTCTACATAAATATTAAAAAGCATTGGTGCCAATATGCATCATTGCTTCACCCCCTTATTAATTATTATAGGGTCCATCAGTCTCCCCTCTCTGCTGACCTTCATCCTAGAATTTGTTTCAAAGTGCAAAATTTTCAAAATATTCAGCAACCTAGTGTCTAGTTTTCAGTCTCTCAGTATTGACCATAGTTTTTTGAGATTCAAATTATCAAATGCTCCTTTAATATCTATAAATATCAGGTATACATATTTATTTTTATGATTTACATATTTATCAATTAACTATCACAGTAAATAAAAGGTCAATTGTACTGTAACTTGTGACAATCAGCCTGATATTTTTAGAGTACCTTATCTCACTCCACCACTCTTCAAATTTATGAAAAATTATTCTAGAATAGATCTTCTGAGCAACACATAAAAGGGTGATGGGTTGGTAACACGATGGGTCCAATCTGTCCCCCTTCTTGAATATAAGCACAATTATGCCAGTTTTCTAAGCCACTGGTAACTTATACAGTATGTCTCATTAATTTATGTAAACAATTTAGTCAATTTCTGTGCCTACACTGTGGGCTCTCGCCTACATATTTCCACAGATATATGATCTATCACTGGTGCCTTGTTATTTTTCTGTGCCAGTATGCCAGCAATTACCTCCCGTTCCATTACAGATAACCATGATGGGTAATTTTTGTCAAAACAAAGGAAAGTGTAGTTATTTTCTGATTTAAACAAGTTGGAATAATGTTAATATCTTTTTTTCTGGTATTATACAGTCCAGATTATTTCTCCTGTTACAGAACAAAAAAGAACTGCTCGACAGAGTCATGGTGCCATCAGAACACTGAACAAAACTAAGAAAAAAAGAAACTGCATTCAGTCACATACATCTGTCTACTCATGCTCAAAGAAATACATTTCACACCAGATATGTGCAAAGTCAAATTTAATTCAGATAAAGCAGCATAAGTACAAGGGAACCATACAGGTGCAGAAAAATCCTTAACATTTAAAGGCTACCATGGCGGTTTGTCAGTGTCCTTATATAGTCCATTCATAAAATGACAGCCATGGATAAATGTGCAAACTGATTTTTATTTTATTTATTTTTGTTGACCAGGTAAGTGCACTAGACACATTCTGCCGATTTTCAGGCACAACCTGGGGGAGAGGGATATAGATGAATGCCAATTGACCAAGAACCAGATTAAGCTGTTGGGGGTATTTTAGTGAATTAGTGAATGTATGATGTCATTCAAGACCCTTTTCTAATTACTGAACTGGGACTTGAGTTCAAACAGAACCCATATAATACAAGACGGAATCCTCTTCAATTGAATGGCAAAACTTTCAACTTGATGGCAAGGACATTTTTCTACTCCCTAAGTATTATAAATCTTTGGAATTCTTTACTGGAGGATATTGTTATTAGTAGTTCTAAAAATATGTTTAAAAATCACCTGGATAAGTATATATTATCTGGTAACCTGATTAGTTATTATTAGTACCATCAAGAGCATTATGGGCACATAAGCCCCCTGGCTCTTATAAACCTTAGTATGACCCTTAGTATAACAGTACTTAATAAGGCATATTACATGTGCAAACAAAAAAATGTATAACAATACACAATAGGATCAGTGATTAAAAATGCGCACACACGCACACACACACACATATAATTAAAATCCGATAACAAGTATAGGGATCTAAAAACAAGCATGATGCAAAAAAGATCCCATACTGTCATTCCAATCCAGCTGATAATCTGCCACAAGACTGAAGGAAAATCATAAGAAAGGGGTGATTTTAGTTCTGTTGTTGAGATCCGGTGAGACAAAGGCACATAATCTATGGATCCTATAGGATTCCCGAGGTGCTAACAACAAATCATTATCACCGCCCCTTGGTCCCACTCTAATCTTTTCAATGCCTAAAAAACTCCAACTATGTGGACCAATATTGCTAGGGTTTAAAGTATGTTTGGCTATCACATAGTCTAAATTCTGATTTGCAATAGCCCATATATGTTCACCTACCCACTCCTTTAGTTTATGGCAGGTTCAACCCACATAATAGGATCCACTAACGCAATTGCACAACAAAGGTAGAATTAACCAATATACCATGACAGGGTGTGGATTAAGTTAGGATTTACCACACCTGGTGTGTTGTTTGGTCATGAGGCTGCAGGCCGACTGTGCAAAACACACCAGGCATGGTAAATCCTAGCATTACCCACTCCCTAAAGTGGTATATTGCTATTATACAATGGCTTCCTTCAGGTTTTGTGATAAAAAAAATAAAAAAAATATGTTTTTCCCGTTTGTGATTTTTATTGTATTTATTCCTATGCAGGAATAAAATAGTCCTGTGTTGCTAGGGTGTTGTTAGATGCTGGTAGTATTGCCTAGAGGTGAGAGTAGCTGAGGTTGGTAGAAGACAGAGATCGGTGTTTCTTTCCCAGAGCTGAGTTTACTGTGTTTGAGGTTAGTGTTTGTTTGTTTTGTAGGTACTGGGATAGTCGTTTTGAAGTTTGTCACTGTTTGAAGGATTCTCAAAAGTCTGTGCCTGATTAATACCGTCACAATATTTGCACGTCTGACACTTATGACATTCTGGTGGCAAATTTGGCAACCAAGTATTATTTTTTAATTAAGCCTGCAAACTATGAGTGGATCTGTCACCTACATTTTGGGAGCAGTGATACACAATTTGGGGCGACCGTGTTACAAGAGGCTGTTACTTAGGTTATTTAAGCAACATACCATGAAAGGGTGTGGGTTATGCTAGGATTTACCATGTCTGGTGTGTTGTTTGGTCAAGGGGCTGCAGGCTGATTGTGCAAAACACACCAGGCATGGTAAATCCTAGCATTACCCACACCCTGGAGTGGTATATTGTGATTAAATAATGGTCCCTTTCTGTTTCTGTGAAAAAAATTAAAAATGAAAGAAAAATACAGTTTTTTTCAGTTTAAATAATTTTATAAATTTATTGTTGTGCCAGGGAAAATAGTTCCTTGTTACTAGGTAAAATACCTTGTGAGACAACATCATGTCAGAGCTATACGGTAACAGGATAGGTGGTACCAAATGTGAAGATGAGAAGTGAGAGAAGTGGCAGTGCTGGAAGCGTTATATGAAGTCCGACAACAACTTGAGCTCTGAGGGGGTCTGGGTGCTGGACTATGTAAGGCAGGGTTTATATAGCAACCTATGATGTCTGGTTAGAGAAAAAAGGAAGACTGAAGCTGTTCTCTGAGCCCTTGGCAACATGCCGGTGCCATGCCCTAATGTATCATATAACACAATGAATCCTAATTTTGGCATGACACTGGTAAGAGAGCCTCCAAAACAGAGACTGGTGCTTTTCTTGTCTGTTTGTGAGAATTGAGTTTTCAGTGGTTTCGAAAATGAAGAGAATGAGCTGCGTATTATTTTTTATAAAAACATGAGAGAGATAGGGAAAGGACTGGTGTGTGTTTCTGAAGTGGGTCAGTGTCATGCCAAAATTAGGATGGAATGTGCTGCAGGATGCAATCAGGCATGATACCGGGCAGCAGGTTGTGGACTGTTGAGAGAGAGCCCGGTTTCAGTCTTCTGTTTTTTTCATTTTTTTTTTAAAAGTGGCACCAGGAGAAGTAGAAATGGTGGAGGTGGCAGTCAATTTTAACAGCTTGTTAGTGGCTACTCGTCAGCCGATTCACTTAGTGATTTTGTGAGCGGACTCATTACTGGAGTGCGGGTGGGGGGTTCGAGTTACACAGGATGGAGTGTAGTGAAAGTGGCAGTCTGAGTTTGGCCTGCACATTGTTAAGCAGCAGTTTGATGCTAGGAAAATAGCTTAACTGCTGCATTAGTAGAGGTATTTGTGTTTGCTTACGAGATGTAAACAAACTGCTGCCCTACTTCCGGAGATGCACACACATTAAAAACTGCAATCATCGGTGGGTAGTCTCTCTTTGCTAGTGCTGGGCTTCGTGCATCTAGAGATTTGTATGGAGTTCTCGATGCGGTTGACTGGAGAGTAATTTTTTCCATTGGTAAATCACAGGATTTATAACTGGGAAAAGGTGCCAGTTAGCCAATCAGCTTCCAGGATTCTAGGAGCCCATTGTATAATTGGTATTTGAAGAGTATAAGCAGGTGGGATAGCAATCAAATCCAAACTGAAAGTCTGTGAACCCCAGACCTGGGTGGTGCGGAGTCAAACAGACAGCCAGCCTGAAGTACAGTGTACAAATCCAAAAAGGCTCTGCACTCTCGAAAGGAAGCCACACACTTCCCAGCAGGATGCCAAGGAAAGCCTTTTATTTAAATCAAAAGTTATCAAGTGTGGACACAGACAATGCTGCCAACCACTTGCCCCTGTGCTTCGAGATTGCTCTCTTCGTCAGGGGGTGTGACTGGAGCTTACTAACACCACATTTAAATAATACAGACAAGCATAAATTCATTGCTCATGCAAGTACGAATCAATCAAATTTCAAGCTGTTCTACTAATTACAGTTGTAAGCTTCTTTAATCAATCTTAAGGAGCCACATAATGAAATGTGCTCACTCATATAACGTCTGCACTAAACTAGTATACAGAGTTGAAAAGAGGGAAAATGAGAGGAGCACTTAGTGATCTGGATAGCAATCAATTGTTTAAGATTAGTGAGGGGTTCATCACAAGAGGTCACAATTATAAGCTGGTGGGAAGGGGGCATCTAAGAGAGGTGAGGAAATACTTCTTCACAGAAATAGTAAAATGGAAAAGTTCTTTAATTTTTTTATTTTCATTTAAAAGTTGCATAAAAATACAGGATAAGTACTATAAGAAACAAGTCTCATTTACAGAATGTCCGAAGTCATAAATATAACAAACGACAAAGGTGAAAATATACAGAGGGCTCTAGTAACAACTGCAAATGGATTGTTCCTGCAGCTGTAATCTTTTCAAACCATGTTTAAAAATTCCAAGGGAAGGTGAGTTTCTAAGCTGAGGAGGCAAATTGTTTCAAGAGACAAAGGGCCTCATATAAGAAACAGTCTTTACCAAAGTATGTATCAAACGAAGTCAAGGAAAAACCATGGTAAGGCACATCCCTGAGGCTATATTTGTGAGTTGGGCTGTCTGGCAGAGGAGCTGGTCGATGTTAGCACCACCTGAGTTGTGGATTAAGGGTTGGGGGATGCAACAGCTAAAGAATAAATGTCTGAAGATTGGGTGATGGAGCTAGGAAGGGGAGATTTTTTTCCTTCTTCTTCTATTTTTCCCCAGGGTGACTGGCAGGCAGCTTTCAGCTTTTCCCTCGGGAAGGCTCACATCCACCCACGACCAAGTTGCTCTGTCCTGACCCAGCCCCATGGATTTTCCCCCATGGTGAGGTCAGGGAAGGGAGGGCCATCCTCCCCCCTGTACACAAATCCAGATTTTGGGGTCAAGCTGAGGTTCAGGAGCATGCTCCGGGCTTCATGTAGCCTGCCAGCATTCCCATTTCCATTTTTCTCCACCCCAGTTGCTGGGGCACACACATTAGTGTGCTCATGTGGAGGCATGCACATGCTGCAGAGTTTCACTGCACCCTCCCACTGTTGGTGTCCCCGCCCCATTCTATCCTCAGGCCTCCACCTGGGGGCAGTCATTCTGTGGGACTGCCAAGCCACCCTCCTCAAGAGAGGAGAGTTGTCACTCAATCCGCTCCCTCCCCGGCCGACCCCAGTAACTTGCACTTGCCACCGAACATGGGTCGCTGTTGTAGCAGGAAGTAAGGCGCAAGGCCTCAGCCCTCCATGCCACTTGGATGGCTGGAAGGGGAGATCTTTAAACAGACATTTTGGGTACAAGCACTATACCAACAGCCAGTGATTTCTATTTTTTTTAATCAGTGCAAAGGCGGTGACTAAGATGCTAGCCTTAGCCAACTTTGAAGAGTAACATTTTTTTTAAACCAGGTTTATAATTTCAGTGACATTTAATAAACAGATGAGTACCAAGAAATGAATAGCCCAGAATATGGGATACCAAGTATGAATACTTGGCCTGTATTCCAGAAAAAGGGACTTATGACTCCCCCCCCCCCAAATAAAACCCAATCTATATCAGCTTTTTTGTTAAGTTTTCAATGCAAACTTCATTGATCACATCTGTATTAAGCCAACATGTATCTGTAGCAGAACACCAGCTCAAGTTTCTTGCTGTCTATCATGGTAATATTCAGAGTGGTGTTTGATTTTGTCCAGTTTGCTCCAACTACCAAACACAATTGTGTCAGTCTTAGAAGAGATAAGAAATAGTCTTGTTAAGTTTGTTTAAAAGATACCGGAATCATTTTGTAATTTCATGAAAATGGTGCCAATATCATTACCACTTAAAAGTGAAAGGAAATAATTGTTATGCTGTTAAAGGCCCCCCCCTCCATTTTCCTTTCTATGCCAGTAATATATTTTAATATTCTTTAATTATGTTTTGATAAAATAGAGATCTTACTTGCTGGTGTCCTCAGACCGACACAGCACTCCCCTCTCATGTTTTTTATATTCACTGTTTGAAGTTATGTGGAATGCTATTGGAAAGAAGCCTAGGCTCAATGGCTAATATCCCCTTAAACATGAACGCTCCTCAGCAACTACAGTACTCATCTTCCTTTTCATATTTCAACACATGCTGTGCCATGACATCTATCACACCATTTCATGCTAGTCATCTAACTGGCCCATAGCTGTGCAAGTGATGTCATACAGTAAACTGTCCAGGTAATATGAAAAGAGATAGCAGTAGCTGTTGATGAGAATAACATTTGAGGTAGTTACTACAAAGGCAATAAAAAACTGACCATTAATTTAACATTAAAAGGTTAATTCATACACTATCAGAAATTAAAATAAAAAAATGCAGTGTACATCTAAAGGTATAAAAACTTCTTCCCGACACCTTTAAATAAAAATAATTATAGTCTGTGTAAATGAGATGATGGAGAGCTTTAAGCCACCATAAATAATAATAATTTCTAGAGAAAAGTGTAATGGGCCTTAAAATTAGAGTTGGCAATGTAGTCTACCTACTCTCATGTACTATATGCCCCAACAAGAATCTTTACGTTGATTGAAGAGGACAAACATTTATGAAAAGAATGACTAGCATTGCTACTCTATCAGAAATCAAGCCTCACTTTGGTGAGTGAACATTTCTCCAAACCACATGATAAGGAGAACATAAAATTAGTAATGCTCAACTTTATATGACAGACAGACAAGCACTGGAATTTAAACTTTTGGAGGAATTTTATTAATTGTATTTATTCATTTCAAAGTTGGTGACCAAAAGAGGCACAATAAGCCAAGGCTTATTTCTAGGTGTGACCTGGTGGAAGGGGTTGCAGAGAGGAGGAACATGTGCAAGCAGTACAGTTGCACAATAATGACAAATAAATAAAATGAAAAAAGTGTTGTGATTATGTAGTATGCAGAATGTGACTGAGTATGAATGATGCAAAAGTGCAAAAAAATGACAAATTCAAAAGGCACTTAGGAAAGAACTGCAACAATCAATAGAACTTCAATCACCATGGTACATAAAAGGACACATTTGAAAAACAATAAAAACTTTAAAAGGCCAGAAGCTACAATGTGGATAGTATTGGACATCTGAAAAAACATAATTGTGCAGAGGCTCAGAAACTAGTAGTGGAAAAGGGACAGCCTAGACGATGCTAGATGGAGACGTGATAGTGCATATATGGTAGGAACAAATTACCTGGCTAGAATGAGTGTGTATAACCTAATAGTCTTGAGGTGAAGCTACCTCTGGCTGGAAGCTGCAACATTGGACTTAAGATTTGCAAGAAAGTGAGTTGTGCTCACAACAGAGGGAGATGAACTTTACAATTTACAATTGTCTTCGGTTTGAAGCAGATTCCGTAGGAAAGTTAATATTCTTCAGGTGGAGGATACTTCTAACCGAAGGGTGAAATAAGGAACTTAGAATTATCAGAAAAGGCAGTCTTTCAATCAACAGAGGGAGGTGGAGCTTGCTTTACTTTTGTTACAATTGTTAAGATTTTACTGTTTTCTGTGTTTCTGCCCTTCTGCACAGCTGACTTGATTGAAGTTAGTGAATGACAGTTTGCATTGCAATATTTGTAATACTGTGAGTATTCACTGGGCTAAGAATTTGTCATAAGCCCTGAATTGAGAGCAGGTTACAGGCTATGTATTGGACCCAGACAGTGCCTAGGGGGTGGAAACTGGTTTTCCTTTTGTTTATCTCTGTGTGCCTTAAAAGGCCAGGCCAGACTGTGTCAGTAAGTGCTTACATCACAGCTACTTAACAGCCAAGAGCTCTGGAAGAATCTTACAGACCTTGATAAAAGTACTAATTTTAGCAGGCTCATCAGATAACCTAATAGTCTTCAGGTGAAGCTACCTCTGACTGGAAGCTGCAACACTGGACTTAAGATTTGCAAGAAAGCGAGTTGTGCTCACAACAGAGGGAGGTGAACTTTACAATTTACAATTGTCTTTGGTTTGAAGCAGATTCTTTAGGAAAGTTAATATTCTTCAGGTGGAGGATACTTCTAACTGAAGGGTGAAATAAGGAACTTAGAATTATCAGTAAAGGCAGTCTTTCAATCAGCAGAAGGAGGTGGAGCTTGCTTTACTTTTGTTACAATTGTTAAGATTTTCAGTGCAGGAAGAGTTTAAACCCACAGAGGCTGAATACTGTTTTCTGTGTCTGCCCTTCTGCACAGCTGACGTGTTTTGGGGCTGACTGTTTTCAGAGCACAAGTCACCAGGCTGTTTTGGGGCTGGGGAGGTTTACCTGTGTCTGACTTGGATGTTTGGATTTTCTCTGTTTGATTAGCAGGGTATTTTCTCTGTCTAATTGTCATGTATGGCATCTTGCTGACAGGAAGGCACTCATCACAGCGGTAGGTCAGAGCTTTTAGCTGATTGTTTCATGAGAGCACAGTTTAGGTCCAAACCCTTCCCACCCCTCACCTCATGCACCCCTAGAAATAGTTCATTTATACCTGGGGTTCTGACATAATTTCCTCAAGAGGGCAAGGTGCATATCACTACCATATCCTTTCTAGCACACTGCACTGACAATATAGCATACACATTATATAAATACATATATTTCTATATAACACACCAATCACACACACACAAAAAACAACTAAACAAGGTAGACAGTTATGGGGAGTAGTAAATGTAATGGCTGTGGGCAGCAGTCTCCGGAGTCTTTCTGAGGTACGAGATGCTGCCTCTGTTTGCAGACAACTATCTTCCTGAGGGAGGAAGTTGCCCATCTCTAGGCCACACTGGACAGTAGCAAGGGAACCTCCCCCATCCAGGGAGCACCAGAGCCACCACCACTACCTCAGAGGTTGCAAAGAAAGCACAGCAGTTGGACCACAGTGGGCTCAGGGAGGGTAAGGGTGGTGGAACAGAGGCGCACCCAGTCAGTTGTTCCACTTCACAATCCATACACCATTCTGGGGGAGCATAGTTTCCCTATGGATGCACCAGCAGAGAAGACTAAGGAGGGTGCAGACAACTGTCACAAGGGAGGCCCTCAGGAAGGAGGCAGAGGGCACCACAGGGAAAGGAAGCAGCCCTGGTGGGGACCCACTATTAGGGGACAGAACTGGGGAGCAGGAAAACTGAAGGTAGGTGCCTGCCTGGTGCCATGGCTAGAGGGACAGGAAGCGTATCCCCAGGGATCATGAGAACAGTTGCATGGGAGTCTGAGCTGACATCATTGTCCACCCAGAGGCAAATGACTTGGCTCATCATGAGATTAGAGCAGTGCAGAAGGACTTTGTAGAGGTGGGGGCTTAAGACAAGCAGTACACACAGTATCCTTCTCAGAGGTGCTGCCTATCAGTGGCATGGGTGAGGCGAGGTACTTTGCACCATGCAGTTTAACGAATGGTTGAAAAATGGTGTGGAGCACAGGGTTTGGCTTCATTGGGGACTGGGCTTCCACCTGGAGGGACACCAGCCTATACTGCAGGATGGTCTGCATCTGTCCAGAAGCTTAACAAGTCTTTTGGGCAATCGTTTAAATGCTCATTGCAAGCTTTTAAACTAGTCAAGGCGGGAGGCACTGATAGCAGCAGGAAAATCGCAGCCTCCCTACAAAACAGGGTACTAAATGAGAAAAGACCAAGGTAGAAAGGTCAGTGGGGATGCTGCACAGAAGGTAAAGCCATCAAAAATGGAGAGCAATGAGTACCAATGCCCATAGTCTGGGTAACAAGCTCCTGAATTAGTGGCCTTGATGGAGGAGGAACATCTGGATATTATGGAGTCACAGAAACATGGTACACACAGAACTACGACTGGATGTAAACATACCAGGATACACTCATTCTACAGGAGGGACAGGGAGGGTAAAAGAGAGGAGGAGCAGCTTTTACATAAGAGAAGGAATCAAAGCAACAGAACAAAAGGGGTAAACAGGGAGGAGAAGAAGCACTGTGGGTCAATTTGGAGACAGGTAATGGCACCACAATCTGCACAGGGTTTATACAGACCTCCTCTCAGGGGGAGGAAATGGACAAGGAAATGACAGAAAGTATACTTAGAATGGCAGATAAAGGGGAGATATTGCTTATGGGTGATCTGAATATGCCAGATGTTAACTGGAGTGCAGCTGCAGCAGCCACTTCTAAGAGTGAGGTTATTCTAGATGCCCTACAGGGGCATGCCTTCGATAACTAGTATTGGAACCCATTCTGAGAGGGAGCAATCTTAGACCTAGTCCTCTCAAATGGAGATGGAGAGAGGATCACAGATGTAGAAGTGGCAGCCATCTGGGAACTAGCGACCATCGAACAATATGGTCTCATAAAACACAGCAACAGAGTCGCTCACACAAAGGCAAAAGTACTGGACTTTAGGAGGGCTGACTTTGCTAAAATGGGTGAGTGCCAAGGAATGCACTAGCAAATGGGCAGGAAGGAGGGTGGAAGAACAATGGGGAATAATAAAACTGCCATCACAGAGGTAACAAGCCTTTGTGTGAAGCAAATAAACAAACAAAACGATGTAAGAAACCACTATGGTTCTCAAAGGAGGTGGCAGTGAAGGTTCAAGAGAAAAGAAAGCATTCAGAAAGTACAAGGAATCACAGAAGGAGCAGGACAGAGAATTGTATCAGTTAAAGCAAAAGGAAGCTGGGAAGGCAGTCAGAACAGCAAAGGCCCTGAACTGAGGAAAAGATAGCCAACTCAGTTAAGAAGGATAAAACCTTTAAGGTACATCAGGAGCCAAGAAAGACTAAGGAGGGATAGTAAGGCTTAATAAAGGGTAGGGAGTGGGCAGAGGGTGACGGTGAAAGGCAGAGATACTAAACAAATATTTTGCTCAGTATTTACAAAAGAAGAGGGGAGGTACCTAAAACAAACAATAGAAACACTCTGGATACAGAAGTTGATACCAGCCCATTTACAGAAGAAAGGGTCTGAAAGAACCCCAAAACTGAAGGTGGACAAAGCAATGGGGCCTGATGGATTCATCCAGAATTCTAAAAAATTAAGGGTAGAACTAGTGACACCACTGACTACCCTCTTTAACAAATCATGGGAGGATGGGGTGGTACCTGAGGACTGGAGGAGGGCCGATGTGATTCCCCTTCACAAAAGTGGGAGCAGGGCAGAAGCGGGAAACTACAGACCAGTTAGTTTAACCTCAGTGATAGGGAAAATGATGGAATCACTTCTGAAGGAAAGAATTGTCGAGTACCTAGAGGCCAGAGGGGCACAGGACCCAAGGCAGCATGGATTCACAGCAGGAAGGTCATGCCAGACGAATCTAATAGATTTCTTTGACTGGGTGACCAAAGTAGTAGATCAGGGAGGGGCTGTGGACATGGCCTACCTAGACTTTAGCAAGGCATTTGACTCAGTCCCACACAAAAGATTAATATACAAGTTAGCCAGCCTGGGAGTGGGTCCCAAGATGATAGCCTGGGTAAAGAATTGGCTGGAGAATAGGACACAGAGGGTAATAGTAAATGGAGTCCACTCTGAAGAAAGGGGGTTACTAGTGGGGTGCCGTAGGGTTCAGTATTAGAACCGGTCCTCTTCAATGTCTTTGTAGCTGACATTGCAGAGGGACTGGAAGAAAAGTATGTCTCTTTGCAGATGACACAAGATCTGCAACAGAGCTGATGCAATGTGGGGTGGAAAGGATGAGAAGGGACTTGGCAAGGTTAGAGGAATGGTCAAATGTATGGCAGCTTAGATTTAATGCTAAGAAGTGCAAGGTAATGCACCTGGGAAACAAAAACCAGGGAAGAGTACACAATGGGGGTGAGATACTAACAACAATAAAATGGAAAGGATCTGGGGGTAGTCATATCAGATGACTTAAAGGTGGACAAGCAATGTGAGAGGGCAGTAAGGAGGGCTGGGGGATACTGGGATGCATAGGGAGAGGCATCACCAGTAGAAAACAGGAAGTTGTTATCCCTCTGTACAGACAGCTGGTGAGACCCCATCTGGAGTACTGTGTGCAGTTCAGGAGACCCAATCTCCGCAAGGACATAGACAAGATGGAAGCTGTCCAGAGGAGGGCAACTAAAATGGTGCAGGGTCTGCACCGGAAAACATATGAAGAGAGACTAAAGGAGCTTAATATGTATAGCCTTGAGGAAAGGAGGAGGGGGACATGATAGAAATGTTCAAGTACCTCAAGGAATCAACAAAGTCCAAGAGGGTAGCATCTTTCAAAAAAAGGTGTGCAAGAACAAGGGGCACAATTTAAAGATGGGGGTGGCGGCTCAGAGGTAATGTAAGGAAGTATTTTTTCACAGAGAGGGTTGTGGATGCATGGAATGGCCTTCCCGAGGAGGTTGTGGAGTCAAAAATAGTGATTGAATTCAAGCATGCATGGGACAGACATAAGGCAATTCTAGGGGTTGGGGGTAGAAAGAAGTATGCTGCTGGTTAACTAGGATCTGCAGCTTATCCATTAGGTAGGGAAATGGGCAGACTGGGTGGGCCAAGCGGTCCTTATCTGCCGTCAAACTCTATGTTTCTATGTTTTATAAGGTAAAGGAGAGCTTCCACATCCTAGAAAGGTCACTTAGGGAAAGAGCAAGTGCAGTAACCTTCAAGAGGTTATACTGGGGTCACAAGACAATGAAAAAGAACAATTCAATACATGGCTCAAAGGATGTTGCATGGGTGAGGGATATCAGTTCCTGGGAGATTATGGTCACACTAAGAACAGCTTGTGGCTGTTTAGGAGGGCCAACCTGCACCCAAATGAGGAAGGCATAAGGGAATTAAGGCACACAGTCCAGTCTCCAAGTCTCCCTTCATATTTCTTACCCCTTCCTCACTATTCACGCTTCTGCAAATTTTTGTATTGACCACAAATGGAACAATCTTCCTCTCTATACCCATTTCAATATCACAGAAAAAAGGACCAGTCCCCGTGGTACCCCACTGGTGACCCTCCTGACCTTGGATTATTCCCAATAAAGAACACCCTTCCGGGTTCTGTTACTTAGTCAGTTTCTTTCCCACTTTGTGATTCTCTCCCTCACCCACCAGTATCCCATCTTCTTAACCAGTCAACTATGTGGGAGAGCATTATAGGCTTTGCTGAAATCAAGGTACTGTACATGTCAACCACCTGCCCCTTGACTATCACTTTTGTCACCCAGTCAATGAACTTGATTAGGTTTTTCTGACACAGTCTCCAAACTGTGAGCCCATGTTACTTGTTATCCTGAAGTTTGTTACCCTCCAAGAAACTCGCTATCCTTTTTAAAGTTTCTAGCAGCTTCCCCACTATGAATGTCAAATTGACAGGTATGTAGTTCCCCAGTTCATCTCTACTCCTGCTTTTGTTCATGGGTACCTCATTCACTGTCTACCACTCCCTAGGTACTGCCCTGTGTCTCCAGTGGGCTGTTGAACAGCTTACCAGTGGCAGAGCCAGGACATGTCCAACCTCCTTCAGTACTCCGGATGCAACCCATCCGGACCTGTGGACTTGTCTACCTTCAGTGCATTAGTCCCTTTAAAACCCTTGCCTCTGAAAATGGATCCTCATCGACACCCTCCCCTTCCCTACCAAACTTGATGACAAAGTCCCTTAATGACTCTTATTCTCCACTGTGAATTCTGAACAGAAACACTGGTTCAGTATGTCTGTCTTTCCTTTGTCCTCCTCTTTCTCCTCCTTTCGTTTTTCCCTTTAACTTAGTGTTTATTATCCCTTCTTTCTTTTGTGCTTCTCCCTTATATGAAGAAAGAAAGAAAGAAAGAAAGAAAGAGAAATTTTTGTCCTCTTCTTCATTCCATTGGCTAATCTCAGTTCAGGGCTAGAATTTGCCCTCCTCACTACCTTGTTGGCCTCCTTCATATTGCTTAGGCATTCTACCCATCTCCTTCTTTCTGTTTTATGTTTTAATTTTTTAAGGCCTTCCTTTCCCCCAAACAATCTCTTACACTTGCTTAGTGAACCACTGTGGCTTCTTCCCCTTCCTGTTTTCCTACTGTCCTGATGCAGTTACTCATGGCTTCTATGATGTCATCCCTGATTAAGTCCCACTTCTTTCTGTAGTATCTTGTAGTATCCCTTGCAATCAGTGATCAGCAAAGCAACCCCTGTATAAACCTTTGGCTCTCATCCTTAAAGCTGATGGCCAGTAAGACCTTCTGCAAACACTGGGAAAATCTCATGATGTCTACTCTATGGAAAAAAGGGGTTCTATTTGTGACTACATCATTATGAAAAAAAAACAAAAACATGTTAGTATTTGCTGAAAACCATCAAAGTGAATGCCTTCTGTGTCTGTGTCTAATGTAAAATGTTTGAGCAGCTCTATAGGCTCACTGCAGTCCTGACAGGGTGGGAGAGAAAAAGATGCAGAAGTGGCACTGATGCAAATTGCACCACTGGTGTTGAAGACAGCAAGCAGGAGGGAACCACTGGAGCAGCACTGCAGCACAAACCAGTACCCTTAGGTTCCAAGCATGTAGGTGGGAGGACAATCAATGGAGCAGAATTCCTTTGTATACTGGAACTTCTGGTCACCAGGTAAGAAGGGTAGGAAACCACAGGAATGGCTTCTAAGATCTCATACCTGATTAATTCCCAATTATTCACCTGCTACTACCACCTTTACTCCTTCTAGTCTGTCTTGCAGCATTCCTTGCATCCTGTCGAAATCTGCTCTTCTAAAGTTCAGGACATTTGCCTGTGACTGCTTCTTGTCTGCTACTAGCTTGACATTAAACCAGTTGGATAGTTGCTGGTACCCAGTGGGTCCTGCACTGTGAGTTTTCCTATGCTGTATCTGTTTGTGAACACTAAATCAAGTATGATTCCATCCCTTGTAGTCTCTGAAATGCCTTTATAAGCAGCTGAGTTCTCATGCTTACTACTAATAGATCCTTCAGTCCACATCTGGCATGCTAAAGTCACCCATTAGCAGCTTCTCCCCCTGTTTTGCAGCCCTTCAAATGTCCTAGTTCACTATACACTGACTCTTTCTGTAAATGTAGTCTATATACAACCCCTCCTGATGCTCCTCCCCATCTGTGACTACCTGAACTCTCACTGTCTCTGTGTAGTTGCCCTCCACATTATTCTTGATGGCCTTTATGCCTTCTCTAACCTATAGTGCCACATCTCCCTTCCTCCCGCTCTATCTCTCCTAAACATTGTATACCCAGGGATAGTAAATCTTAGTTGTAGTTTGAGTTGCCCAGTTCTCTGTGATCACCACCGTGGCCACATGTGCTCCTGCCACCATGTCTTTCAGGTCATTGGTTCTGTTTCCTAGGCTCCTGCTATTAGCATACATAGCACTTCATATCATTTACTTCTCCCTTTTTTCCTCCCTCCCACCTAACTTCCAGCCCTTTCTCTTTTCTAACCCTACCCCACCACACCCTACCTCACCCTGCTCTCCCCCTCATGCCTTTCTGTAGCCCCTACCTTGTGTCTTGTTCCTCTGTCCTTTTTTCTCCAGCCATTTTATTCGTTTTTGTTCCTTCCATGTTTTGTAGCACTGTGGAGAGGCACTTTTGACCTCTCCCATTTGAGTAGATGCACCTATCAGTAACTGATCTGCTTCTACCTTTGCTAGTTTAAAGGTATCTCCATGTGCTTCATAAATGTTCATTCTACAGTAACATCCAGGTGCCTTCCTTCGAGAGGTGTAGGCCATCCCAATTGTATAGCCTTCGTTCCCTCCAGGAGTGACTCCAAACTTCCTCATAGCCAGAATCATCATTCCATCACTACTCTTTCAGCCAGTATTTGAAACAAGTGATCACAGACCACATCAGCATAGGAGCAGAAGAAGAAGAAGAAGTAATTTTAGGCACAAC